>OY282561.1:2196567-3396567 GCA_958295665.1 Tipula vernalis
GAGAGCGATAGACATATATTGTTGGTTACAAAAAATATATGGTTGGTCTTTTTTTGATGTAAACAAACCAATTAGTTTTTATTGTTGTTGAAAAATGGTTGTGCGTAGTTTGTTTATTTCTAGTGTTGAGTATTTTAAAGTTTTTGGTAAAGCTAGTAATGCCCCATCTATAACAATATATTTGTACTAAATAATGTATTTGTTTTACAAAACAAGATCTTATGTCATTGATTTCGTTTTTATAATTTTATACTGTATTTTTCACATAGCATACAAAGAAAAATTTAATTTGTACAATTTTATTCTAACTACATTAATCAAATTACTAAATTTAAGTTATTGGTTTTAAAATATGTTATACTCAAAGGTCTGATTTAAATATAAACCTAAAAATATTTTCTGGTACGAATATTTTTCATTGATAAAATTTTAATCCAAAATGTTCAATTTTACATGGATTTTTATGGAAAATTGTAAAATGTACCCCCATTAAATTAAGCTTCTTTTAAACTTGGGCTGATGCCGGTGGCTTGTATAACAACTATCTAGGTGCTTTGCTATAGATAACTTAACAATCAATTGAAATATTTTTGTTTGGCTTTTTAGTTATTTTAGGAAAAATTATATTAAATTTATTTATATAATTTATTATAGTGATACAGAAATACTACAATTTAATTTTTTTTTGGTTGAATGTTTCAGATTTTGTTTGATGTATATGCACTTTATAATTGCTTAATTTTTTATTGTCTAATTTAATGTTCAAATAAGCCCGTTCTAATTTATTTATTAATAATTAATCAATTAGTGTTTATTTTCCAATGTAAAAATGTGTGCAACCTTTTTTAATTTTTTTTTTTGGGTTCACACGAGAAATTTGGCTCTTTTTAAAATTTTTAAGTGAGAGTTAAAGTTTTTAGAACTCATCCAAAAAAATTTAAGTTTCTTATTTTGAGTATGTTCGAATACACCTAAATCCACTTTCTCGCTCTATTACGCTGTTTTTAGCTACCGGGAGAAAAAGGAAAATATAAGCCCTAGGCAAAGTTCCATTTCCGGACCCCTCAAAATAATAAAGAAATCCTACGAAAAACGTGAAAGTAGACATTTTCTCTGTTTCCCATGCCCAAAGCGCCTATTTTCTTCCAAGGCCGAAACATTTGCTTGTCCGTATTGGTGACTTCTTAGTCGCAAGTTTCGCTTAGCGAGACTAACTGATTTTAAATGTTATTTTTTCGATCGAATACAAACAAGAACAACCGTTTTGTTTTCCCTATATTAAACTGAAAAAAATCTGGTATAGAAAATAATCCTTATAAGGGCAATAAAGAACAGTTTTACGAAAAAAAACCGTTTATGATTAGTTGATTAAGTAATTAAAACAATGGGGGCATTCAACAAAATGAGGAAGTACTAAAAAACAGGTTAGATGGCCCAACGTAAACTAGAATACTAGATAATTTTTACCGCAACAGGCATTTAATTTTACCGTATTTTGTTTTGTTAAATTTTTGTTAACCCCAACTGTTTGACGTTTCTGAATAATGTGTTGAACGATAATTTTTAAATGTTGATTGTAAGGCCATTTTCATTTTTTAAATTTGATTATTGATTTTGATAGCTCAGAGGTATTTTATTTAGTTGGAAAATGGGCCAAAACAAGAGCTGTACACCAGAAATGATGAAGCTGATAGTACAAAATATGGCAAACGAAATGCAACAAAGGAAGCAATTGCAACGGATTTGGGGTGCTCAAAGAACATGCTTTATCGTATCATTAAAATTTAGAATGATAGTGCGGATTTCGAAAACAGACACAGAAAAGAACGAGCTCAAAAAACAACGGCAAAGGAAGATGACACCAGAAAAATAAATTAAGCCGAATCATCTCAAATTACGCAGAGCCATCAACTGTTTGAATCTAGAGAGCCAATTGTTTATAAACAAAACCTAAATCGAAAGAAAAATTTCGCGAAACAACACTTGGACAAATCATTAGCGTTTTGGAAAAACTTCCTTAGAATGATAAATTGAACTATAATTTGCTTGGGTCGAACTACCACGGTTTACGAAGGTGGGGACTTGGGTAGCATTTTCGGGCGCGGCTTTCGATCAGTATTTACAGTTAATAAGCGAATGGACCCACACGTAGCTATAAAAATTAATCAGTAAACAAATAAATAAAATTTTTTAAAATAGTACTGACTGATTAAAAGAATATCAAAACTCTCTTTATAGTCTGTAATATCATATCACCAATATTACAATTCAATTTTATACCAGCGCAATAAATAAAGAAATTTTCTGCTAAGAATGGAAGCAAAAATATTTCGCAACATTACAAATGCACTAAGGTTTATTAGAAATACCAACATTGCTAAATACCGAGGAATTAAAACGGTTAAGCAAACGATAAAATCATTCAGCATGAAGTACCATTCGAAATTGAAAATCGATTAAATGATAAATCGAACCAAAATCACGTTTTAATTTATCGATAGTCTATTTCCCCCGAAAAATTCGATAAAAATAAGAAATTTTGGGTTAACCTTATAATAATATTTTAAATTTGTTTGCTTGTTTAAAAATAAGGGGAATTTGGAAAATTCATTAAAAGTTGGTGAGCAAATTGTATCACTCCTTTAGCACACAATATTTAATTTGTTATCATTAAAGTGCTATACTAAAAAAAAAACTTTAAATTGAATTTATAGTTTACTGAAAATGTAGATAACTTGATATTAAAGAACAGTTTGGTAAAGAAATCGAAGTGAAATGAAGTGAACCGTGTTAAAAACCATTTCACCCGAAATCCGTTTCACTTCGATTTAGTTAAGAAATTGTTCTTTAATATACATATGTATTTCTCGAATAGATCCAAGTTATAACTCATCAATTGTTTAGACGAAGAATCGAATTGTTCTTAACCATAATATCGCCTAAGGTCCTTTAAAAGTAAGAAAGTAAAAAAATTCTGCGGCCAAGGAATAACACTATTTACCGATATTTTAGTTAGGTGAATTATCGTGGGCCGTCGTTCGTTCGTTCATTCGTTTTGATAATTTTTCTCATCAATCGTATTCCTCAAAGATGGTATTAGTTATTGTTCGTTTCGTTTTCCTTCAAATGATCGAACGAACGATGACAATCAAAAATCCGTCCTCACAGAAAAGTTAGTAGAAAATACTTAATGCATCAGAGATAAAGATAATCATAGCTGCCTTGCTGGAAAATCCAATAATCTTCGGAATACGGAAGATATTAGAACAAGAAAGCAACTTTAAAATGAAGAGTAATTAAAAGACATCCCCTCAACTAGCAGTAACAACGAGTTACTGTACGGAAGAAATCTAGAACGAGAAAACGAAGAACAATGAAAGAAACTAAACAACATAGAAAAAGATTTGCCAGATTCAGCAATGAAGTTAAAACTCTTAGAATAGAGAATGAAGATCTAAAAAGGAATCTAAACATTGAGGTTGAGAAAATATCAGATCAAGAAATATCGCATGAGAAAATAACAGAGAGTTTAAAATCTGCAGACATACCATTTAACTACTATACAGACGAAGACGAACTAAAAAAAGAAACCGACTGGATCTTAAAGAAAAAAAGACCTTCGAAGAGAGATAAAAAGAGGAAAGTTAAATTAACCTTAACCGGAATTCGAACACTCTGAGCAGAATCTGTTAAAAGCGTAGAGCAACAAGAAGATAAAACCAAAGAGAAGCAGCCTGTAATAATTATTAATGTAAGCATATCACGCCATTCTAAAATCAAAACGTGTAGACAATAAACACGTCGGACTCTGACACTTACCGGAAGTTAACCATGAAGCTTAATGTATATGGTTACCAATGATTCACCTAAGAAGACAAAAATAGTCGTCGAATTAAAGAGAAAACGAGAAAACTAATTGAGATTTGTTTCGTGAACTGACCGAAACATAAATCAACTAGAACTACTTATTAAAATAATACAATCTACAGCCCATGCAAGTTCGCCGATCAGCCAAACGAAGAAATTCAATTCTTTCGTTGGTCAAAGAAACACGTAAGGCCCGTAAAACCTGGCAAATTAATAGATATCCAGAAAAGAAGACAAAGCTTAACAATTTATGTAATAAACTAAAATCAATTATTAAAGAAGTTAAGGGAGTGAAAGAATCAAAGTTTAAATACAACCAATTAAGAAACCTGACGGAACCTAGACCCGTAGTGCCCAAGAAAACGTTGGGCGTTTTGCGGAGTATGTCGAGGAAATTTCCAACATCTTCCCAGGCAAACTGCTGATTAAAATATCACATTAGTTTCTAAGATTGATAAGCTAAATATATAGCCTGTGAAGCTACAGGAATTAAAAGAAGAAATACAATTTAACATACATAAATCTTAGAAAAGCACCAGGATATGAATTAATCACAGGGCAAATCGCCAAAGCCTCGCCTAAAAAAGCAATGCGAAAACTACTACATACAAGGCAACATTTCGAGAACAATTTTTTATCTACTGTATACAATAGACCTACCAATACCAACCAAGAGAAGAAACTATATCAACAGTTGCTGGTGATACAGTCATTATGGCAATTGAAGATAATGTTGAAGAGGCAACCAGAAAACTACAGAGAATCACTCATGAGGTTTGTAACCGAACAAAGCGATGGCATATACGGTATAAAGCTCAATGAAACGAAATTCGTTCACATCAATTTCACTAATCGAAAAATTAAGTGGCAAAACAGGTTCCTTATGTCAGTACATAGCTAAATATTAAGGTTAGGACGCTAAATTAAAGTGCAGAAAACACATGAAAAAGTAAAAGGAAGAACTTAACGTTAGACTCAGAAAGATGTATTGGCTTATTGGGCGAAACTCAGAGCTAACTTACCACAATAAATTGCTCCTTTACCGACAAATTCTAAAACCTATAGAAACCTGCAGTATCTAGCTCCGGGGGTGTACTTAGAAGACGAACGTCAAAACAATTCAGACGTTACAAAACAACGTTCTACGGAGTATTGTTGATGCATCTTCGTACGTAAGGAATGCGGATCTTCATCGAGACTTAAGGATGGAATACGTCAGCGAGAAAATTAATAAGCGAGCCTTGAAACACGCATTACACCTTAAGGAACATGAAAATATTACGTGGTTACCCTATCGCCGAAAGAAGGCTTCAACGAACGATGTCAATGAACCTGGTGAACTGGTTCTAACCGATTGGCCCTATAAATGGAAGATAAACTACTAGTTGTTGTAACATTATTTATAATAAAAAAATAAAATATGTATCCTAGAATATTGATCGCTGAAGAATGGATTGAACCTAAAAATGAATAAATAACATTTTACCGAAAAATGAATATCGATAAATCGATAAATTTGAAAAAATTATCAAATTATTGATAATTGAATTTAAGCGAAATTTTCCCATTGATATCCAATTTCAAAGGCAAAACAATAATCGACCGTAATTCATTCTGGAATACTTTCGGTAACTTGCATATTCATCTGTACAAATGCCGATGTCGTAAATGAAGATGATTACAACGGTGAATGAATATGCTGTGAATAATTTTATTGTTGTACTTACTAATATGCTATACGGTTTAATATAGAGTACGTAAACTAATTCTCACTTATATAAGGCTTTATACTGCTTAATTTCACTTTCACATCTATACTACATTTAATAAAATAAAATCACTCATTTTTTTTTTACAATAACTTAATCACGGTGCAACAAGATCAAAAAATGAAACATACGAATCGAAAATGTTATTTTAATTTTTTTTTAAGCTTTTGGTGTTACACGCATAAAGCCGCTGTGCTAAAGAAAAAATTAATTTTGTATATTCATCATCCGTATGTAGCAAAGACACATTTTAAAAATTTACTACATGTTTTGGAATTTTTAAGTGCAAATTTAACACCATCTTGTTTGATGTGAATTTAAATTTTAGTTAATCATATATATCGGTTTATTAATTTGACATTGTCCAATTTTAATTAATTAAATGATTATAATGAAATTAAATCCAATAATGCGCAGTTTCAAAATTGATGCATTCATTTAGGATGCGGGTCAATTCTTGGGTAAATCGATTACTATGGTAAAAATCAACTTTAAGCGTATACATTATAAATTAATTAACTAAACATAAAACATTTACTATGGTATATTTATTCCATTTGCTCTTCTTTTAAAAAAGAGAAATGCATTTTTTGAATTTTGTGTAGTTATCCTGATTAATGGTCAAATACGTAACAAAACAATGTGTAATAGTTTTGCTAAATTTACAACAACAACTTCGTTGTATAAATCAAATAATGATTTAGCTTAATTAAATCAGACTTTTAATAAATTCATATGAAACACAAACAAACCGCTGATTTATTGGCTGACAGTTTTATCCTTGCTTTTGATCTGGCACCACTTTAAAGCGGTTTCGTTGGAGAAGGAGTTCAACTTAGGTGAACGCTCTTTACGTTCTGCTCCTCAAAGTATCTGGAGGTAGCCTGAGGTCATCTTCCTCAAAAGTAGGTAGTGGTTTTATTTCATTTCGGAGGTTGGTGAAATCTGCTGATACATGTGGCAAGGCTACATTAAACTGGACGGCGCTTGGTAAGGAAACAGTAAGCATTCGCTTGGCCTTGGATGGACGGTTCATTTTATTGAGGTTATCTCTTGATCCATCATAGTTTGCTATAGATAGGGACACCTCGAAGTATTAAGCATCAACTCCCCTTGATTGTTGAAGAGCATGGGAGTCCAAACCGGTCCAACCTATAAATGCAACTTAATAATAATCAATTTGAAACCGGCTACGAATTGGTACCCACCATAGGGCATTTTATTTGTGAATATTACGTTACGTTTTTACTGTTTCTAGAGTTGTGTTATTAATTTTACAATATTCAATTTTGATGTTTTCTTCCGCCGTCCACATCATTATAATTAGGTTGAATTGTTTATGCGGTTTAGATCACTGCTAGTTAATTTTCCCAAATTTAGATTTATGGATTTGGATGTAAATTGTTCGTATTTGCAAATCTTATATTATTACATGATATCAATCTTAACACAACCCCAAATAAATTCCCAGCTGAACCGCCGACTAAACCTCGCCTCAACCCTGATCCATCTTCAACTCAACCACAACTCGACCCCCAATTCAGTCCTTATATCTCAACCAAAAACTCAATGCTCCATTCAACTCCCAAATCAACATAGTCTGAAGAACTATATGAGCACATGAATGCAAATCAAATTAACTCAAGCTAGCTCGAACTCTCAATTCAACCCCCAAATAAAATCCCCACTGAACTACAACTCAACCTACAAATGCACCCTCAACTCAACTCTCAACTAAACCCCAAACTCAACGTTTAACTTAACCCTTAAACCAGCATATCGTCACCGTAGTATTATATACTGTCAGAAATACGAAAATAACGGGTTTTATTTTTTTCGATCGATTAAACCATTTTATCGCGTATATAGTCGGAATTCTACAATTTTAAATTCTTGTAAGTCCATTTTAGATTGGGTCGAAAACCACGTAGTAATAGCACGTGTTGACAACCTCGTGGTTTTTAGTCTTCCTAACGTATACAGTTTCGAAAGGCTTCTCAATTCTCCGCTTTGAAAAAGAAAGAGATTGGCGGCAATAAAAAATCCAAATAGGTCAAGTCATTCTAGAAATACCGCTGGCCAAAATATCCAAGCAAACAGACACCTAAACAGACCAACAGATTTTTCTTTGTGTAGCTTTTTCGTACTTAGGGAGAACTTCTAAACTTCGATAAAAGTGTTTTTGGACAAAAAAAAAAAAATATTTAGGCACTTTCATAGTGCAGGTTGACTAATTTCATACGCAAGCAGAGTTTACCCATTCGACTGTCCTTGAGGAATGCATGATCCCCAATTTTATTGTGGGAGAGCAACGAGTTATAGCCGTTTACACTCTACCATGTATATGTAAGGCTTTGACTTTCGAATCAAATAGTTGTACATATTTATTTCTTATTTGTTTTGAAAATTTTATTTTATATTAAAAATAATTATTTTTGTTATTAAATACAGGGGCGGATTAACGCCCAGGCAAACTACGTACGTACCTGGGGCCTATGAATTTTAGGGGCCCGTAATTTTCGTGCTTCGTTAGTGGTATTGCCTGACTTCAGACTGATGGTGACTTTAGTATAAAACAATTTAAATTTTCAATTGGAATGATATATTTAACAAGAGAGTTACCGATGATTTTTTTCGAGTGAGTATTAAGGATGTGGAAACTAGAATATTTTCCAGCTCAACTAAATTCTTGGAACTTTTTATCATTCCTTGCTCAACATCTGCCCATAACTTATCTCGATTGAACTTCAAACTTTTCGTTGCTCCAAAGGACTTTTTCCAAATCGCCAACGATTCCTGCAGATGGACTACCTCACTCTTTTCGTTGTTTTTGGAGCTCATTGTTTCTGGATCCATTTTCTTTATCCCTAGTGCTTTTATAAGGTTTAAAGATCTCTTCTTTGATCTGCTGCAATTATATATTATAGTATACCATCAGCTTCCTCGTTTCTCGACAGCTCTTTTTTACCCATTTTTTAACTAAAAATATACCAGCTTACTATGAAGATCGATATCTAAATTTAAAACCATGCCTTATTGGTCAATTAAAAAAATTAAGTTTTATCTATTGCGCTATTAACAGCCATAGTTTTTTTTTCAATTATTGGCAAATGCAACCAATCAACTGTTAATAATTCTCGTTCAACAAAAACTAACAAAAAAAAAAATTGAAAATAAATTACGGTAAAATTAAATGCCTTTTGAGGTTAAAATTACTGTTAAAAATATCTATAGTATTCTAGTTTATCATTGATTCTAATTTGTGGCCATCTTTCGTTTTTTGTTCTGTTCGCCTTAAATGCCGCAAGAGTCAGTCTTCATACAACCCAGAGCGATAAATATTTATTTCTAAGTTAAAGTGCACAGGTGATTTATTGACTGTAATTAGAGATGGCGAACGGGAATTCATGTCTCGAGAATTCTCAAAACGTTAAAATAAATGTTAAACCTTGTTTCTCGATATTATTTGATTTCGAAATCATTTTTCTTTTAAATTTATGTTCAGTCGTTACAAAATTTGACAGAAAAACGCAGATACTTTCACAAACCTAGTTAGAGAGAGTTAAAGGCTGGCTTCCTCCTTTCTCATGTTGCCCAAGTGGAAATAATTTAATTTTTTGGCAGGCTATGAAAAACGTTCTAGAACCGCACCTATATTTAAACGGGAGTTTTCATTTCAATCTGGAAAGACCGAAGGCGAATGTGCCTTACTACCTCAGCAAAAATCACTTCATGAATGGTTATTATACAATTGGCGATGTTTTATTGCTGAATTGCTCCCGATGTCGATTTTTTTTGTACAATTTTTCACACATTCTCCGTTGTAAATTCTTGTGCACTCCTCGCTGTGACCACTCCTACGAAAGTATAAAGAGGATTTTGACTACAAAACATATAACCTTGTAACTTTTGTGGATTCAGAAATATTGTGAATTTTTCAAGAGAATCAATGCAAAAAAAAATGATCTGTGTTGTCTTCGGCCCGTAATAAAACTTAAACTGAAAGAAATGTTTCTTTGTCAGGAAATATGATTACTATTTTAAGAAATATAAAAATTTAACGAGAAAAAATTTCAAAGCCTCGAATTCTCGAGAAATGAAATTTGTCAGGAAACAAAATTCTTGGCATTATTGATAAAAAATGTTAATTTGATTATAATTTAATAGACATAATGTAAAATTTAAATAATTTGGTGCGAAAAGTTAATTGGGTTAATTAATCACAACACCAAGGACCACTTTTATACTGCCAATATGCAAAAGATTACAAATTTTGAAACGAAATCACCAATAACATGTAAAATTTTGTATTTATTTGGATTTTTGCCCCCTTTTGACTCTCTTTTTAAAATCATCCACCAGATTTTAGACATTTTGCGTTAAAAGGGGAATAACAGAATTTTTTCAATTGAGCAGTCAATTCATTTCTTTAACCCTTATAAGCGGCTACCCGGGTAGCCATTTGATTTTAAAATGCTCGTAAAAGTTATATTTTTTGAGTTACTGGATCCTAATCCGTGAGCATCCTAAAAATTTGTAATTTTCGGATAAACCCAGCTCTACCCGGGTAGGTCCGTAGCCATACATCAATTTATTTATTTATTCACCTACTCACTGAAACAATTTTGAGCTGTAAACAAAGCGCTGTATACTCCTAACGTCCATCCTACTGAGTTTCGTCAGCTCATTTAAAAGAGGTACCCCTAGAAACTTTAGTCTGTTTCTCGCCAGACGAGGACAGGTGCAAAGAAGATAAAGCATTGTCTCAGTAGTCATGTGAGAAGAATTCTAATCAACTTGCATGCCTACTTATGACAATCACTCTAACAACCGTACTGACCTGACTCCGCTGAAGTGAGATCAGTTGTTTAGATCTCGCCAAATCTATATTTAGCCAGACCTGCCGAGTTATTACACATAAGGTACTATTTAACCATCTGTCGTTCGTCAGCATACTACCTTCTTCCTGAAGCGCTTTAATGGCAGCCTGACTGTCCATATATATGCGAATATCACCAACCTAAAATACCATTAATAAATATTAATGTAAAATGTATATGATCTCAAAAGCGCTTGATTTTCGTAATGTCCAGTCGACGTTCTACATGGTAATATTGCATGCGAGTACATTAGCTGGGATTCGGTGTTATTTTGTCAGTATATAGTTTTTGATTTGTTCACATTTTTAACAGTAAAGACAGATTTTATGGATGCGGAACGTTTGCCTAGCGATCCAACAGTTTACTTGCCTCCTACGACAACCAATGGTTACAACCAATGATTGTGGATGACCACACAAATTTCGATCGTTTTGTTAAAATTGAAAAATCACCACATCAGTTATATGAATACCGTGTAGGTGAGCTATTCATTTGATAGCTATTGACAAGCAATGATAGAGATAGCTAAGCGGGTCTGAGTATGTCATCATATTGCATGTACCTTGTACAACCTTTTTGTCACAAGTATAACAATATAATTTATATTATAGCTGTTGTGAGGTTTAATATGTACTAATGTATAAGAAGTCTTTAGATTTTGTCAAAATTATTTATCATAAACTTCCTATAAGTGATTTGTAATATTTATACTTTCATAGTTTTTCGTTTAATTTCAGGACGTACAGATTTTATGTCGAATATCGATAATGAAACAATAGATTTTGCACAACTTGAGGCTCTCATACATGGCACACATACAGTTGCTACATCAGCATCTTCGCCGAGTACCCGCAACTCAAATAACAATACTACAAGCGTAAATCAAGTTGGAATTAAATCATCTGCGGATCTAGCCACATTATCTGTTGGGTCACAAATTTCAAAGGAAAACTCAGGCACGCAATCACATTTACCTGAAAGTCCACCTGATTCCGGATCAGAGCCCCCTTATAGCCCAGCCGATTTGCATAGCTTAAGCAGTCAACAACAATTACAAAATGGCAATAATATTCAAACCTTATCAGAGATTGATTTAAATAATGTGACTGAATTGCATGTGGCCCATCATCTATTGAATAATCCAAATACAATATACTTAACAGAAGTGGCCAATCGAGGAGATGTGCAACAAAATAACGACCATCAAAATGACCAACAAATTGTGCTGCAGTCACAAACATCGTCCATACTTGATATAGATCACCACAATAATTACCGTAATGACCTATTAACATTAGGACAACAGCAACAACAACAACAGCAACAACTTTCAAGCGATAACGTTGTGGGAAATCAAGGTCAAAATTTACACACAGAAGAACTAACACGAATTATACCAGATCTATATGGGCACCATCAATTACCACTACCACCGCCTCCTCCGCCACCTCCACCACAGCAACAAATTCACGACCAAGTTCTTCATCATCAACATCACACTCATTTACAGTTAATAACTAATAATTCCAGGAAGAGAAAATTATCCCAACAAAGCAGTGTGCCTGATGTGCTAGCTTGCCAACAAAATGGCCAGCAGTCCATAATAAAACCAGAACCCATACGAGATTTGTGTGACATACAATATATACAAAATCAAGGTGATATGCTATTTTGTCAAACTGATTCAAATCAAAATCAATCCGCCCTTAGTCCAATATGTGGAAGTGGCAGTGGAAGTTCGCTTGAATCATCTTCTCCCTGTTTGGCAAATGATGCCCAACAGCAAAATGGTAATCATGATGGTGGTGAACATTGTCCGCTACAATGTATTCGATTTACACCTTTCCAACAACAAAATTGGCATATTTTATGTGATCAAAGTTTACAAGAAATGTAAGTAAATATTTATCGATATATGTAATGATTCGAAATTGGGTACACAAAAATATATATGACTTGATTCTATGCTTGAAATCAATAAGAAATGACCATGCACCACTATGTGATGAAAAAACCCTGAATATCCACCCCTATGCAACTAGAATCCAAATTAACTTTTAAATAAGAAATTTTACCTCAAATTTTGTATATGTCATTTAGGTAACTGAGCCCATTTCCAAATAGTTCGCAAAGTACAAAGGTTAGAGTAATATTATGTTAAATGATAAACGAAGAATTATTGGTTGTTTTAAAATGAAGAATAAAAGATTAGTTGAAATTTCTATTTCTTCTTCTTCTTGATCCTACCGTCCAAAATATTTATCTAAACTAAGCATTTTCTAAATTAAGAATCACGCTATATCGCTTTGCGTACTCAATTTTGAATTACCCTCTATACAAGTGCTCAGCATCATGTAATTTTTACATACAATTTATTTTGTTGCAGTCCAATACCACACTATCGAGTTGATGCTGATAAAGGTTTTAATTTTTCTAATTCTGATGATGCGTTTGTATGTCAAAAAAAGAATCATTTTCAAATAACATGTCATGCTCAACTTCAAGGTTCTGCCGTATTTATACGAACCTCCTCCGGTTTAGAAAAGGTACGATCATTCCATTTACATTTCTATGGCGTAAAGCTCGAGGCACCAACGCAAACCATTAGGGTTGAACAAAGTCAATCGGATCGATCGAAAAAACCATTTCATCCAGTGCCCATCGATTTACAGAATGGACAAGTGAGCAAAGTAACGGTTGGTCGTTTGCATTTTTCCGAAACAACTAGTAATAATATGCGAAAGAAGGGTCGCCCTAACCCCGAGCAAAGATATTTTCAATTAGTTGTTGGATTACATGCCCACACACATTCTGGACATTTTCCTATAATCAGTCATGGAAGTGAAAGGATTATAGTACGTGCATCAAATCCTGGTCAATTCGAAAGTGATGTGGAATTAAGCTGGCAGAGGGGTGCAACCCAAGAATCGATATATCATGCAGGCCGAGTAGGAATAAATACGGATCGACCAGATGAAAGTCTGGTAGTGCACGGCAATCTAAAGGTATCTGGTCATATTGTACATCCTAGTGATAGCCGAGCAAAAACGGAAATTAATGAGCTGGATACATCTCAACAATTGATAAATGTACAAAAAATACGAGTCGTACGCTACCGCTATGAACCTGAATTTGCGGCACACAGTGGACTATCATCAGATTTAAATAATCACATTATTGATACGGGTGTTATTGCACAGGAAGTGCAAAAAATTCTACCCGATGCTGTACAAGAAACCGGTAGTCTAATACTACCGAATGGTCAAATTATAGATAATTTTTTAGTTGTAAATAAAGAGAGAATATTTATGGAGAATATTGGTGCCGTTAAGGAATTATGTAAGGTGACCGGTTCGCTTGAAACACGAATCGAACAATTAGAACGAATAAATTCGCGATTGACTCGCATACAAAAAATTGATAAAAATATAGCCCGAAAATACTGCTACAGCCGAAAATGTAAACATTATCATCATCATAATAATCCAGATGATGATGACTATGATTTATATGATGACATCGGTGACGAAGATGTTAATGAACTGTGTTCGAATAAAATGGTTCAAATTATAATTATTATATTAGTATTTATAATGGCCGTTTGCTTGGCCGCTATATCAACGCTATATTTTGTTGAACATCACAAACAGAAGTACGATGCAGATCGCTATGGGCTTATATCAAATATTAATGATATACCAAAGACAAAATACTATTCACCTATGCAACCTGATCCAGATCAATCGGCGGTTGAAATGAAAACGGTTTATAGTACTGGCAGTGCAAATCTAATAAATATACAAAATCGTAATAATTACGTAGACAATTATAATATTGATACGATTGTTTCGACACATTCCACAAATAGAATTGGGTTCCGTGCAACAACCGTAGCACCAATATCAATGGCTGTAATCCCAAGGAAAGTAAATAAACTCAATCAAAATCTATCGTATCAAACACACACATCAAATTATGAAAACGACACAAGAAATCAAATTATATCAAAAACTGGTAAGCGAACATCAACATTTTTACAATCGGACATTGAAACAAACTCGATTGATGAAAATAATTTGCAATACAATAGTTTGATTGAAAATAAAAATAAATCGGATACAATGAAATATTTAACTCAGCCCGTCCATAAAATTACATCTGCCTCTTCGACATCATCATTATTATCAACGCCGTTGCCGACGACGTCCACAACAACGCCAATTGGTATAACAATGGGTTTTCCAGTCAATAGTGATGATTCAAAACAAAACTCAAATGATATTTTGAATTCACGTAAGTATTAATTTAAAAACAAAAACGAAAAATTATTAAAATTTATATTTCTGGAATTCGATCTTCAAAATTAGAGATATTTTTATTCCAAATTTTGAAGTTTACAAAACTCTGAATTCTGAAACTAATAAATTAGAATTTGAAACCTTTTTTTTTATTGGGAAGTTTCACATATATGTATACATATATATATATGTATGTACATTCAAGTTTAAGCTATATATACGTGTGGATTTGCTTTAGAAGATGATCTCCTACCCTCTTTATAGAGAGCCGTCAGCTGATCCAAATTGGTTAGGAATAGAATCAGATTTATTCTCTACGATTAATATATTTTGAGGTTATTTGAATTATTTGAAATGTTGACTTGCAGTTTCGACAAAATTATAAGACTAAAGAAAATATTTCTGCCGATGTGTTACTTTTCCGGTTTCGAGGTCGCATCAAATTCGCGGCGCAGTACACTATCAAGGCCGGCCAGGTATATCATCAAAGCTGGCCAAGTACCTAATGATGTGTGGTGGAACGGAATTTCCATAAATTGATTAAACATGTCGTGGTGCAATTGTACAAACCGTCACGGCTGTGGCAAAAATGAAAGGGATGTGTTTCATGTACAAAAACGATGAAAATAAAAGTAAACGCGTACCACATCACACACAGTACATAACAGAAACGAAACATGGAAGTTGCTACTTCAAATCATCGATGCCAATTGATACATTCTTTCCATTGTAATGGGTCTACATATGGTGAGGTAAATTCTGTTTTGAATTTATTCACCTGGACGAAAACTTTGTCACAATCAGTTAGGTCTTTTGAGATTTAAATATTATTTTGAGGGCTATTCCGCGTTTCTTTGGGAATTACCTTGCCCATCGATCAATGAAGTGAGATCTGGCGATGGCGTAGGATTTCTCCAGTTCAAGTTCTCATGGACCCTTCAAGGGGTATTTTCCTCTAGCATATAAAGGGGATTGCCTGTGGATGATACATGGTTGTCCAGATTTTACGAGAACCTAACAATCTTATAAATTCTTTGAAAAGACTGCGTTTCAAGTGACTGCCTTGATCAGTCGTGGTTTCGAATGGGACAACAAATCTCGAAATACTGCATCTACGAAAACTCTTACCGCGGTGGATATTCTCAGACAGGCCAACAGTACCGACTTTGGTCAGCGCGTAAATCTGTCGATTATCGTGGGTGTGTGTAATACACTTGTCGTTGAATGGGGGTAATGGTTCGACCAAGGGGATGTCAAATCGATTATGTTCAGAATGCTTATGTCTGTTGGTTTTGATTTCTGGCAAGGAATGCAGGAATTGGACCAAAACCACGTACCTAGGCTCATACTGCGCGAAAAATACCTGGACGCAACAAACTAACAGGATTTTAAACGCGATTGATAATTTTGAGGCATCATCAGGAACAAGTTCCAGCTTACATTTTGAATTATGCCAATTTTGGGAATTATTTAGAAGGGTTTTGAGCTCAACCTCATTTTTGGAGAGAACCCAATTTCTCCATAGGCGATATCATGAAATTCGGGACAGTTTGAATTTTCACGTATATAAATCGAACATTTATCGTCAATTCAACATCGTGAAAGCCTTTTAACCGGCCTTACCGTCAAGGTTTGACGGAGGGGGGTAGTAATACAACGGAAGCATTTTCAATATACATATGTTAAGAAGAGACGATGGATACATTTTTAGCAATATATAAATGGCTGTGAAATGTGACAAATTAAAACTTGTGTAACTTGGACAGTAATAACATTTTGTAGTGAAATTTGGAATGGACAGCTAGTATAATATGGCTGTAGGAAAGGAGTACATACTTATTATTTAAGCAAAAAACTATAATATTGATTCCCGTCACATCGCGAGAAAAAACTAATTAATTTTTTGGTTTTCCTTACATTTTTACTTGTATCTCAATAACCGATGAACGGCCTATTTGTCTCACATGGTTATAAGTGGTGAGATTCCTTGCAACCATCAAGCTGAAATTATATATAGCGTTGAAAAGGCGCAATGACATATCTTCATGTAACGAAATTTATACCTTTATAGCGGCATTAAAATGATGCGGCACAAGAAATTAATCAAACGATGCGGCACATGAAATTAAGAGATCGAATTCGCTGGTCGGTCACACGGTTCTCTATCGACGATGATGGTTCACCATCTTAGAGAACGCCCTCGCATATTCTGATTGTTGATAAAGTTCGTGCAACCAAGGGCTTCTTAAAAACTTATTATTATTGTTATTAATGATGGGAGACCACTTATCCCAATGATCACAAAATCTGATCTGCAGTACAAAACAAATTATGGTTAAAATAAAACAAGGTCAAAAAGTAAAATTGTATCATCATCACGAGGCTAGATTTTAAAAAATTCCTTATAATTTTTCCTTTTGGTACCAAGTGTTAACCAAGAAGTTCGAACCAAGAAATTTGTTAAAATTCATTGTAAATTGGGTCAACGGAAATTTAGAAGCTATATATATGTAAAGTATATAAAAGTTAGGAATTTAGGAATATAACAATTTATAAAATTGTCTTTTTAAAATTTAGGAATTTTGTAATTTCAGAAAGTTATTTTAATTCAATTTGTAATCACAAATCTCAGCTTGTCAAATTTGGCTTCAAAATGTTCCATTTTTTTCTTAAATATTTCGTTAGTGTTGGAAAACTTGGTTCAAACCGGTTCAAGATTCTACCTAAATAAAAAATTAAAATGTCAAATTTTTAATATACATATTAGGTAAATGAGATAACTTTCAAATTAGTTGATTATATCGAATATCGGTAGTTGAAAAAAAATCTAAACAAAACTTTTGATAACTCTGAATTTTGTACAGATAAATTTTAATTTTCAAATGTTTTGGATATTTCCAAAGATTTCATATTTCAATAATTCAAAAGAATACATTAAAGCAAAAAGGTTTGAGAGAAACTTTTGGACAGTTGAACAAATTTTTTGAAATAGTAGAAATACAACCCAAAAAAACTTATGATAGAAGATGAAAAGCAATCTGAAGAACATTATCAGCAGAATTACCGCCGAGATACAGACGGCCCCTACATAGTACTTCCGTTTAAATACCATCACTCGGGTCGTCCAAGCAGAGACCCTTGGGTAGATTCATTCAAATTGAAAGGCGATTGTCAATGGCCAGCGAATTCTCTAAAGATTATCGGAAGTGCATGAAGGATATTTCAATCAGGGACATTTAATTGGGAGTAAGGAATATAATAACAACGAATATTACATTCGTCATCATGCAGTGATCAAATCTACTGGTACTACAACCAAATTTAGAGTAGTATTTGAAGCATCAGCAAAAACGAGCAACAATATCAGCTTAAATCAAATACAAAACTCGTGGGTCCCAATTACAAGAGGATCTGATGTCAATTCTACTGCGATGAAGAAAATACAAGGTAGCATATACAGGGGACATAAAATAAATGTACCGACAAATAAAAATATATCCGGATAATCAACAGTAGCAGAAAATATTATGGAGAACATCTCCCGGCAAAACGATAAAATCATATCAGCTCACAACCGTAACGTTCGGGATGGCATCTGCACCATATTTGGCCATTAATACATTACAACAGCTGGCGGCCGATGAGGAGAAAAACTTCCTAATTGCAGCAAAACTAATTAGGACCGATCTCTATGTTGATGACTTATTATCAGGAAGTAACAACCGGGAGGAGGCTCAGCAGGTACAAAACCAACTGATCATCGTATTACTAACCGGAGGTTTTAACCTGACAAAATTGACCTCCTCAACTCATAGAGGATGTCGATCCAGATTCGAGGACATTGGAATACATGATATACGTTTGAGTTTAAGGTGAACCTCAGCGACAAAAATGGAAAAATGACCAAACAAAAAATGTTGTTTGAATGATCCAAATTATTTAATCCATTAGGATGGCTATCTCCAACCCTGATACAAGCCATAATCTTAATGCAAACCCTTAGGATCTCCGGCGTAACCTGGGATGAAAAACTTCCAGAAGATATCGAAAATAAATGTCAACAATATTATGTCTCTCTTCCAAAGTTAGAAAAGATAAAGTTCCGAGATGGATTAATTTCGACTCAACTCTCCCAGGAGAATTACACGGATTTTTTATACAACAGGACATGAAACAAGGCAACATTGATAACATCAAAAACACGAGTAGCACCAATAGCAACTAAGTTAACGTTACCAAAGCTAGAGTTAGGCAGAGCAAGTTTACTTGAGAACTTAATGAACAAAGTGCAATAATATAACAAGTTTGATGAAACAGCAAAATATTTTTGGACGGATTCGATGATTGTGCTGGATTGGGTGAAAAGCAGACCCATAAGTTTAAGACATTTGTGGCAAATTGATTTTTGATGATCCAGAAATTAACTACTCCACCTCAGTGGTTCTATGTCAAATCATCCGACAACCCCGCAGATTATGCATCTAGGGGTATCGCAACTAGTCAATTAATGATACACATTTTATGGTGGGACGGTCCTTAGAAAGTCTTTGAGGAAGCAACCCAGCTAGTGCCAATAATATTAGAAGACAAACCAGATCAATTGGAAATAAAACAACCCCCATTGGGGGCCACTACGCTAAACATGGAAAACCCTTTTGATCAATTAATCAAGAGGGTTATCTATGGTAAGGTTTTATCAATAAATCCCGAAAGATTGTAGCCAACCATAAAACTTCCGCGGCAGAAGAAATAAAACATTCTACGCAAATTCTGATCAAAATAGCGCAGAGACAACATTTAAAAAAACGAAATTCGGGATCCTATAAAACAGAAGGGAATAGCAAATACAAAAAACATTAAATCCTTTTCTCCATTCCTACATGATGTTGTCTTACGAGTCGGTGGTCGAGTTCAAAACACAACAACCTGATGCCTAGCCAAGCTACTGATTCAAGAAGCACATGAACAAACAATGCATGGAGGAACTCAACTAACTTTAGCTCATCTCCGCACCAGATACTAGCACATACACGGTCGAATCTAACACGACATTTTATATTGAAGTGTATAAGGTGTCATCGGTTAACTTCTAAAACTAGAACACAGCTCATAGGAAATGTACCAGCGGTACGTATCACGCTTGGAAGACCTGCTCCGTAAATCGTCGAAAGAAATTGCCCAACTATTGCCAAACGATGGAACAAAATGGCATTTCATATTTGCAGACTCACCCTATTTTGGAGGACTTTGGGAGGCAGTAGTCAAGCAGTGAAAAAACCTTTAGTGAAGGCCATTGGAATAGCAACTTTAACTTTCGAAGAACTATCAACGGTCACCTCACAAGTAGAAGCTTGCTTAAATTCCAATGACATCCGATCTCGCAGACATCATTTTTTTAACTCCTGGCCACTTCTTAATCGTTGCACCTTTACGATCAATCCCAAAGGGGGCTTTAGTAAATACAAATATTCACGGCATATCACGATGGAGGGTGGTAGAAAAAATATAAGAAGATTTCTGGATAAGGTGGCAGACCGAATATTTAAGTAAATTTCAACATAGAAGAAAATGGTCATCTGAACAACTAAACATACAAGTAGGTGACCTAGTGCTCATCAAGGACGACAATGTTCCTCCATTAAAATGGCTCGTCGTGTGTTGGACTTACATCCAGGCATAGACCAAATAATTGAGTGGTCTCCACAATCATCAGTCAACCAACAACTATAACCAATAGCTCCGTTACGTGTTCAACTTCATAGAGATGTTAAACAACAAAGAGTGCACCACATCAAATTAGTAGTCAAGAAAGCAATACCTTTGCGACTGATGTTATTGATACTTGGAATGATACCAATGCTTTTATCCCCTGCTATGTCGTTAACCAAAATAGAGCCTTTGCCTTCAAATACAGGAATTTATTTTCACAACTCCGGAACTGTCAACTTAATGTCATTGCAGTGGTAAACCATCATAAATTATAATTTAACCGGATATTGGGAAGACATCAGATCTTTAGAACACTGTTTCAAGCATTTATATGAGGCCTGTCAAAAGGAATGGCAAGCAGATGACCGGTTAGAGTTATGTGATGTTGTGATACAACAACTGAATGAAAAATGCAGGAAATTACCCAACAAAATGGTATTCTTACATCAACTAACAAAGAGCATGCACGAAGAAAGAGATACATTGGGAATACAATAGGATACATACTCGGAGACCCATTTGGCATCAACAACAAGAGACAAAAACAACGACCTTGCAATTATTTACAAGATATTAACGGTCCACACAAGAATTACAGCAAACAATATTAT
This sequence comes from Tipula vernalis, assembly GCA_958295665.1. Lineage (NCBI taxonomy): Eukaryota > Metazoa > Arthropoda > Insecta > Diptera > Tipulidae > Tipula > Tipula vernalis. The sequence goes on from OY282561.1 coordinate 2,217,702, forward strand.
ATTCCTTGTAAAGATACCATTGGCATACACGCAGGTATATCAATTATATAACATAATTCCCATGAGAATGGGCAACAATGGAACTGCTGATAATTGACGTACCACGAAAACAAATTTATCATTTAACTAATGAAGATCTACAACGATGGATTGAACTAAATCATACTGAATATTTGTGCAATATTTCGCCAATTTATAACACACCATCTCAACAATCACAATGTGAAGTTAATCTGCTGAAGAACGTAAGCGAGAGTCGCACAAACGGTACAATAAGGACGAGAAATCCAAAACTTACTGGACTCAAATAGGCACCAATCAATGGACCTTCTCAGTGAGCACACTCCAAATCGTCAACTTATTATGTAGTCGGGAGCTAAGCACGATAATTTTAAATAAATCAGGAATCCTAACGCTAGACCCCAAGTGTATTAAAACATGCCGATTTCCAGCTAACAGCCATTGAAGAAAAATCACAGCGGATCAACTCTTCAATTATCGCGTCAATCAAAGTTCAATATGTTCACAACTCTTGTATACAACAACCAAATATCAAGCGGATGAATCAGCCAACAATGTTACGAAGGAAATGGCAGAACTCGAAAAATCTATCATGCTACAAAAAATAAACGATGCAAAATTACCGGAGGTGAACGATCCATGACATTTCGGACATCATTTTCATCATTACATACTAAACTATACACTAATGGCAAGCATCCAGAGATACTTCTGCACCACAACGACCGATTCCACGGCCAAGGTACCTAAATTTATTAGCCTCGCACTCATAAGCTCATCAGTTCGAAACTGGATTGAATTCTCTTACAATCTTCGGAACATATTAAAAAAAAATTAAAAAAAATTAAATAAATAGAATTCTGTCTATTAGCCGGTTTTCGTTGAATTACCGTTCGTAAATACTAAAATGTTTCTACGTGTTAATAAAAAAACACATTTAAAAAGTGTCGTAAGACCGGTAGCATATTTAGAAATTACAAGAATTAATTAACATTCAACAAAAAATTAAAAAGTAAATTTATTTGGTATATGATCTAAAATTTAAGTGGAGATTAATTATTTTAATTTAAAATAAATTTTCTGTGACATTTCTTTTAAGCACAAATTGGCACCAAAATTGCTCCACACAGATGAGGCGTTCTTTCGCTACAGTGATATGTGCTACATAAAATTTTTGTGGAGAATTATTATTTTAATTTAAAATAAATTATTGGCAACAGGTTCTTTACGGAAAAATTGACACCAGAATGGATCCGATCAGTTGAGGCATTCACCCTTCACAGTACTCTCAAGCTTTGTAAATCGCCATTTTGTAGATTTTAATTTTAATTAAAGTGCATCTGGAGATTAATTATTTTAATTTAAAATAAATTATCTCCGATCAAATCTGTCGTTCTCTCGCTATAGTGATGCTCTCAAGCACTGTAAATCACTATTTTGTAGTTTGTAATTTTAAATCAAATTTATGAGGAGATTAATTTAAAATATTAATATAACAGGTTATTTACGCACAAATTGACACCAGAATGGATCCGAGCAGTTTGAGGCATTCACCCTTTACAATACTCTCAAGCTTTGTAAATCGCCATTTTGTAGATTTTAATTTTAATTAAACTGTATCTGGAGATTAATTATTTTAATTAAAAATAAATTATCTCCGATCAGATGTGGAGTTCTCTCGCTATAGTGCTCTCAAGCACTATAAATCACTATTTTGTAATTTCTAATTTTAATTGAAATTTATGAGGAGATTAATTTAAAAAATTAATTTAAAAACACACAAATTGACACCAGAATGGATCCGATCAGATAAGGCATTCATAATTTACAATACTCTCAAGCTTTATAAATCGCCATTTTGTAGATTTTAATTTTAATTAAAATGTATCTGGAGATTAATTATTTTAATTTAAAATAAATTATCTCCGATCAGATGTGGAGTTCTCTCGCTATAGTGCTCTCAAGCACTATAAATCACTATTTTGTAATTTCTAATTTTAATTGAAATTTATGAGGAGATTAATTTAAAAAATTAATTTAAAAACACACAAATTGACACCAGAATGGATCCGATCAGAAAAGGCATTCATAATTTACAATACTCTCAAGCTTTATAAATCGCCATTTTGTAGATTTTAATTTTAATTAAAATGTATCTGGAGTTTAATTATTTCAATTTAAAATAAATTATCTCCGATCAGATGTGGAGTTCTCTCGCTATAGTGCTCTCAAGCACTATAAATCACTATTTTGTAATTTCTAATTTTAATTGAAATTTATGAGGAGATTAATTTAAAAAATTAATTTAAAAACACACAAATTGACACCAGAATGGATCCGATCAGATAAGGCATTCATAATTTACAATACTCTCAAGCTTTATAAATCGCCATTTTGTAGATTTTAATTTTAATTAAAATGTATCTGGAGATTAATTATTTTAATTTAAAATAAATTATCTCCGATCAGATGTGGAGTTCTCTCGCTATAGTGCTCTCAAGCACTATAAATCACTATTTTGTAATTTCTAATTTTAATTGAAATTTATGAGGAGATTAATTTAAAAAATTAATTTAAAAACACACAAATTGACACCAGAATGGATCCGATCAGATAAGGCATTCATAATTTACAATACTCTCAAGCTTTATAAATCGCCATTTTGTAGATTTTAATTTTAATTAAAATGTATCTGGAGTTTAATTATTTTAATTTAAAATAAATTATCTCCGATCAGATGTGGAGTTCTCTCGCTATAGTGCTCTCAAGCACTATAAATGACTATTTTGTAATTTCTAATTTTAATTGAAATTTATGAGGAGATTAATTTAAAAAATTAATTTAAAAACACACAAATTGACACCAGAATGGATCCGATCAGATAAGGCATTCATAATTTACAATACTCTCAAGCTTTATAAATCGCCATTTTGTAGATTTTAATTTTAATTAAAATGTATCTGGAGATTAATTATTTTAATTTAAAATAAATTATCTCCGATCAGATGTGACGTTCTCTCGCTATAGTGCTCTCAAGCACTATAAATCACTATTTTTTTGTTTCTAGCTTTAATTAAAGTTTATGTGGAGATTAATTTAATTTAAAATAAATTAACCACCACTATTTCTTTACGGAAAAATTGACACCAGTATTGCTCCAATCGAACGAGCTATTCTCTCGCTACAATGGTTCAAGCATTTAAATTGCTCGAAATCAGAGGTTCGCGGCGTGGCTTTCCTCCCCGTCTGATGTCGTCATTGCGATAATATTATGCGTGAGGCACGAAGCCTAAGGACCAACCTAATATTAATGCTTATTGTTGATGAGTAATTCCCCACGACCAAGGGCAAAATTTCGTGTGACTCACTTTCCGAACATGCGGCTCCGAGGTATATATCGTGGAACATATAATGCATAATCCAGGCATTCTCTTTAAATGACAACTGAATTGAAATGTATCCTCGTGAGGCAATTTTCGTTAATCGTCTGGCGGTGAATAGAGTAATATAGTCTTGAAATGAAATTTTTTTTTTTTTTTTTCCTTTTATTTAATATTACAACTGATTTACAAATCATTTAGTAATTTATCTTTCTTAAATGAAGATTCACATTTGACGGGCAGTAGCCCAATGGTTACTCCCGTTTGAATTTACATAGTAATTATTTTTCTCTATCTAAATTAAATACAACTGCCCAATTCCAAAGGTTTCTGCCTTTGAAGTCTTCTTACTGCATTGGTGGTATCCAACAAACTTCGTATGTCTGCATTTTGGTGCCGAGATATCCGCTGAATGTGTTTCTTCGCATGATTTTGTATTTCTTCACTTACATATTCCATGTTTAAGTCCCTATGGAGGTTATCATTTCTAATGTACCATGGTGCGTTTACAATGCCACGCAGCACTTTGTTTTGAAAACATTGAATCATTTGTACATTTGTCTTCTTGGTACAACCCCAAAGTTGAATACCGCAGGTCCATACTGGTTTAAGTATTTGCTGATATAATAGCAATTTGTTATGTATTGTAAGCTCAGAGTTTCTACCTAATAGCCAATACATTTTCCTATATTTAATGTTCAATTCTTCTTTTTTCTTTTTAACATGCTCTTTCCATCTAAGCTTGCAATCGAGAGTCATGCCGAGGTATTTGGCTGTATTTGCATTTGGAACCGGCCTTGAATTAAGTTTCACTGGAATCCAGTTAACTTTCTGGTTCGTGAAGTTTACGTGAACCGACTTTGCTTCGTTTAGGCTAATGCGCCATTTCTTTGTCCAACTACTCACTGTGTCGGTTGCTTTTTGAAGTTTGGTCGTTGCTTCTGATATACACTTTCCAGTAGCCAGAATAGCTGTATCGTCTGCAAATGTTGCTATGGTGGCACCTTCTGTATTTGGCATATCTCTGGTGTACAGGATGTACAATATAGGACCCAGTACGCTACCCTGTGGTATGCCTGCTGATATTCTCTTTAGTTCAGAGTACTCTTGGTTATATTTTACACGGAAATGTCGGTCTGCGATATAAGATTTAAGAATTTGATAGAATTGCTTAGGTAGATCTCGATGCAATTTAAATTCAAGTCCTTGGTGCCAAACTTTGTCGAAAGCTTGTGCTACATCTAAGAAGATGCTGGAGCATATCTTCTTATTCTCAAGTGAGTCTTCGATTATATCCGTTATTCTGTGAACTTGTTCTATCGTAGAGTGATTTTCTCTAAATCCAAATTGGTGTGGTGGAATCAAATTTCTCTCTTCTATTATTGGCTTGAGTCTCTTGAGCAGTAATTTTTCAAATAATTTTGAAATTACAGGAAGTAGTGAAATCGGTCTGTACGACTTTTTATCGTTCGCTGGTTTGCCTGGTTTGGGGATCATAATTACTTCAGCAACCTTCCATTGCCGTGGGACATATTTCAGTCTGAAGACAGCATTGATAATTTGAACCAATTTTCGTAGTCCCTTCTCGGGAATGGCTTTTACGACTTGCCCAGTAATTAAATCATATCCTGGAGCTTTTTTGCGTTCAAATTACACTTGATCTCATTTTTTAATTCCTGTAATATTACACATCGAATATTATATTCATCAATTTTGCTAATTGTTATTATGTTTTCATCTGCTGTTTGCCTAGGTAGCGGTTGAAAGGTGTCTTCCAAGTGAGCTGCAAATAAAATAGCTTTTTGCTTGTCACTTTTGGCCCAGGTTCCTTCCCCATTTTTAATAGGTGGCACATGCATTTTAGTTCTTTTTAATCCCTTTGTTGCTTTCCAAAGAGAGTAATCAGTATCTTTATGTTCGGTGAGACCATTTAAGTACTTGTTGATAGTTTCATTCTTAATTTCTTTTATAAGTTGTTTTAGTTTATTGCATAGAAAATTGAGGATTTTTTTGTTTTCCGGGGCGCGTGTCCTTTGCCAGGTTTTTCTTGCCTTCCGTTTCTCTCTAACTAACTCCCTGACCTCAATAGGATAATTTTGATTCCTACGGGATTCGGTGTGGCTAGCAGGAGAACTTTCCCATGCTGCTTGTTGAATAGTACTGTTAAATACCTCTAGTTCATCTTCCAACTGTACCGGTGTTTTAATCGGCACTCGTAGATTTATTTGCATTTCAATTAGTTTTTGGAATAGGTCCCAGTTAGTTCTTTTATTTGTTAATTTGGGCAGGTTATCCTTATTAATTATCATTGTGCTGAGTGTCATGATAACAGGTGTATGATCGGAATATATCCCTTCGCTGTTTTCGATGTACATGTAATCCTCGAAGATCCCTTTCGTTACATAAAAGTCAATGAGATCTGGTATTTTATTTATATCAGCAGGCCAGTATGTTGGTTTACCTCCAGAGTGGAACTCGCAGTTATTTATTCGTCTGGCTTCGAATAGCTCTTTTCCTTTATGGGTTGTAAGTCTTGATCCCCAATAGGTGTTTTTTGCATTAAAGTCACCACCAATAATAAAATTGGATCCTAGTGATCTAAAGAGTCTATTATAATCATCTTTGTTTAGATTATAGCGTGGAGGGCAGTAGATAGAGGAAATACTGTATTCATTATTATTGTTAGTTTCAACTTTTATGGTTTTAACTTGCATACTTTCCTCTTCTATACTAGGTTCTTCATAGTGTTTGAGACTCTTTTTCACTATTACTGTTGATCCTCCTCTGGGTTTTCCTCCTGGGTGAACAGCATGGTAACATTCATAATCACGTATTTTAATAAATGATGTTTTTGTCAAATGGCTCTCCGATATAAGGCAGATATCTATTTTTTCTAAATTTAGAAAAATTTCTAGCTCTGGAACATGTTGCGCTAATCCGTTCGCGTTCCAGGTGACAATTCTTAGTGATCTGCTCATTTTAGTATATGAGGGCTGTTGCCTCGTTCAAGGTTTGATGCATATCTAGACGCTTATATAAAGCTTCTAGACCACGTTCTTGCTTTGCTTTTTGCCTTATATTTATGGCTTCTATGCTTCGACAAATCCTTTCAAGGGGATTATCATTCGTAGCATTAGATGATTGCTGTACAATTTGTGAATAACTTTTCCGCTCTGTACCAATACCTGGTGGTTTTGGCTCCGCTTGGGTTTTAGTTGGTTTCTCTTCTCTGGTAACCCTAGGGTTTTAAGGAAACTGATGCGTTTTGTTTCTTAGTCTTTGAAGTTCTTTGGCTACTTCACAGCCTCTATAATTTGCAGGATGATGCCCTTTACAGTTTATACATTTTGCAGGGGTGTTTCTACTTTCTGTACACTCTTTCGCGTTGTGTTTTCCAGCACATTTTACGCATCTTGGCTCCCGTCTGCAATATTTTTGCGTGTGATTGAAACCTTGGCATTTTTTGCATTGAGGTATTAGCCTCGTGTTTTTCTTAAGCGGTTCTATTTTAACCCTCATGTTGAGAATTGCTTTGATGTTGAAGATGTTTTCAACTTTCTCCTTTTTGTTAAACGTAAGCATGAAGAGTGGAAGCCCCCTTTTTTTGACTTGATTGTTCTCACCTCTCTCTCGTTTTAGGATGTTTACTGCATCTTCTATTTGCAGATCTCTTGCCTTTAGGTCCTCAATTATGTCCTCCTTCATACACGTTGGATGAAGGCCTCTGGCCATAACCTTAATTGCGCGTTCGTTTTTATCTTCGTATGTGAACCATTCTTTACCTTCCGCATTGAGCTTTGTTGCTAGAGCTCTATATGTGTCGGAATCTGGTGTATTGATTTTCCACACGTTATTGTTTAGTGACACTACTCTATATTCCTTAGCTGTCACTGATTTCATTATAGTTTGTATACTTGCAAATTCTGTTATGCCGATTAGATTAATTGGCGGAGGAGCCTTTTCTTTCGGTACAACCTTTTGTTGCCGTTGCTGGTGAGTTGGTTTGGTATTAGTATCACCAGTTACTAATACATTAGCTTGCGAATGATCTCCAACTTCAGGCGAGAATTCTGCTTTTCGTTTTTTGGTAGGTCTTTTCTTCCTTTTCAGTACCCAATCTGTTTCTCTCATGAGATCCTCTTCATCAGTATGGAACTCATTGTTATAACTAGTGTGAGTACTTGTTTCATTATAACAAGTTAGCGGGTTTTCAGAAATCTCCATTGGTTTGGGCTTCTTCAATTCTTCATTTTCTTTTTTCAGCTTTTCAATTTCGCTTCTTAATTGGGTTAAAAGTACCTCTACTTCACTGAGTTTTCGACAGAGTTCAGCGTTTTCGTCTTTCTGCTGATTTGCAGAGTTAGTATGATTGTTTGGTGATCTTAACAACATTGAACTTCTTTCGAATGGGTTTAGCAATGATTGGCTCACCCCAGAATCCATTGAGCCAGCCTCGTAAGAGGGTGGATTAGCCAACTGGGTAGTTGGTTTACCACCTGGGGTATTGTTTCCTTTTTGCGTTGAACTCATTGCTTTAAAACTGGTTATGTATCAACTACCAACCTAACCAGTACAAGTTGGTAGTGGGTCATTGAAGAGAACATCATTTGCTATGTTCTCGGTAGTCGGTTATTCCGCCGTATCTCGGTCGCCAGAGCCTCGTTAGTTAATTAGCAGGAAGTACCACGTGCAGGTGAGGTTGGCATTTGGGCTAGTATAATAAGACCATCTAAACCGGCGCCCCTTACCCCCCTTGAAATGAAATGTCGACAAAAAAAAAAAAAAAAAAAAAAAAAAAATTCGACCTGAGGCACACTTCTAAAACATGTAAAATTTCCGTTTGTTGATGTCAAAAATTACGTAAAATGTAATAGAACGGGAGCGGTGGAATAAGAAAATCTAACGAAGAGGCATATGGGCATGGCAACAAATGGATTTTCAAAATCAAAACAATATTCTGATCCAAAATATCGAAATTAAAAATTTGGTTCAGGTCGACTTGATCTTGTTCCTATATGAATTTTATTTTTATTAGTTAGGTTCTAGGTGAACAAACACGCTAGAAAATATTTCAGAAAAAATCTGGTTGAAAATGGCTATCAAAAATGTATTTAGGTTCAAAAAAACTTACAAATTCATTTTATCGTATCTTTCGAAAATTTCTACCTTTTCTAAGCATGAATGAGGTATCTACATACTACTAGCTAAAAACGCAGTAACTGCTTGTGCGAATATGTACAAACCGCATTTGTTTTTAGTATTTAGTATACTGCATTTACTGTTACTTTGACTAGAAATCACCTTTTTTAGACAGCAAGCATTCCAATTTACAAAGGGCTATTACCAAAACTTCAAAGCCTAATATCTCAATTTCATGTCACCATAGTAGATACCGCTTTTGGTTCTAGGACGGCAGTATAAAACCCCCGAAGGATAAACCATAGAGAAAGAAAATATGAAGTCAAATGTGGGTGTCGCTCTAGCAATAACTATGTAGATTTCTGGTATAATCGAGCTGTAAGAATTGCGAATTTGTGCCCCACAATTGATCATCCAACACGCCGCGACCAACCGCCGAGTCCACGCCACAACCTACCTCAAATGGAATGCCATAGAATAAGCAGTATCCAGAAGTAAAGACTGCAATTGGGGCTGCAACAGAATAGTCCTACAACCAATAACCTGTTGAATATTACGTTAAGCTGTAATAAATAAAATAATTTAATTTAAAAATTTATATTAAATTCAATAAACACAAAACACTTACCATTGTGCAGGATCTTCGATAATTGACTAATAAAAAAACAAAAATTATAACGCACCATAAAAAAAGCATGTGCGACCTGTGAAATTTGGGAATATAAGCAGCAAAAAATTTGAACCGATTTCGCCCGATACAATTATTTTTGATACTTGCGATGACAAAAATGCACTAACACAAGTAAAATATTTGACACAACACAATCGGAAAAAGTAAACTATACACCATATACGTATAGGAAACGCACATCGCACATAGCACATTTTTTGGACTGAAATACATGTCCAGAAATTTGAATGAATTTTTATCTAACGTTTTTGTTTATCTTGAATCTAACAAACAATTCAAAATTCAGGCGTGTTCCGCTTCGTTTTTTCCTTTTTTTTTTTTTTTATTAAGAAATTTTTGTCAAATCTGAAAGGATACGGGATGAAGTCGACCAGGAACAATTTTTTTTTTTTTTCAATATTCTCAATTAGACAGATAGGTTAATTTTGGAAATCCATACTTGAACTGTGTACCTCGTAAATTTTCTTACACCGTGGTTCCCAGTCTGTAAGTGTTATGTTTTAAAATGAATTTCCGTTATCAATTCAATATGCAAAATGTTAACTGCCATTTTTTTTTTTTTTTTTTGGACCAAATCCCTAATTTAATATGATTTGCACGGTTTCGAATAACATTGAATTTTCAAGAACCAATCCATCTTGTTCATCGGGGGATGTAAATCTAGAGTATGTAACCTTGTTTTCAAGTTTCCTTTAGGAACTTCTAGCTAAATTTATATTTTTTTGCACAAATAGGGGTGCGAATCCTATCCTATCATTCAAAGGAGTAGTGTTGTTTTGTCTAAAATAAGATGGATAGGGCTCGGATTCTCCTGTTATTTCGTGTGGCCCGCAAACGAAAACTAGGCTAGGGCCCGGATTTTCCTTAATCCGAGACTAGTCGTTTAATATAATAAGTCTAATAATCGTATTAAGATTTGTTCTTAAACCAAAAATCGGGTGAACTGCTGCGCCTTCTCCAATAATTGTGTCGTTTTTATTTTCTTCGCTACACCAAGAGAAGTTGACTGAATAAAATGAAAAAATGAATTCAAGTTTTGTTACTTGCCAATGAAAGTAGAGATAAAAAATGTACATTCCGCTGCAACTTCGTGAATGTATTTTCGTTTTTTTTCTCTTTAAAACTTTGCGTATTGTATACTACTTTTTATAAAAACATCACAAATTCTCAGGAATAATTTTTGAATTTCATTATACTGAATGTTCTTATTTGAGCTTCGTGTTTTTATTTTTTTTTAAATACAGTATTTCGTTTTTTCTATTCTTGTATTTCATTTTGCATTATACATGTATTATGAACAAAGACCAAAATTTAAATACCTTACAGAATGAATTAACAATTTACATATTCAAAAATTTTTGTATTGTGATTTTACTTATTCGCCACGTGATGAATTTGGGATTTTTCGATTCATGAATTTCAAAATCGTAAATACAGTATTTCAAAGAACGAATATTCAGTATAATAAACGTATGAAGAATGCAATGAAGCTAAAATAAAAGTACGAACTCCATCGTTATCTTAGTTATTTATATTTTATATTTTTATAATATTTAGGTGCGTAAGTACACCTTTTGGGGTAAGGTTTGTTAAATGGCCAAAAATATAATTAAATGACTCAGTTCATTTACCTTCGCTCCCAAAACCATCGAATGTACAATATTAATTTGTTTTTACTGCCAAAACTTTAAATATGGCCGAGTATGATGAAACTGGTCTATTTCTCAACCGACTATGATGAAATTTGACACGTGCGTTGGAAATGGTGTTCTTTAATGATTTTTAGATGAAGTTATGATGGCCAATTAGGAAGGAACTTATCTATTTCTCAACGGATTTCAGTGGAATTTGGCATATGCGATAGAAATGGGATGCTAAAATGATTTTTAGATGAAGTTCTGGAATATGGCGAACTATGATGGAACTTCCCTATTCCTGAACCGATTATGATGAAATGCTACATGTGCTTTGAAAATGGGATTCTAAAATGATTTTAGATGAAGTTCTGGAATATGGTGAACTATGATGGAACTTACCTATTCCTTAACCGATTAAGATGAAATGAGACGTGTGCATTGAAAATGGTATTTTTAAATTATTTCTAGATGAAGTTCTGAAATATGGTCAGGTATGAACTTACATTTTTATCAAGCGGTTATGATGAAATTCGATTTTTACGCTGAAAGTGGGATTCTATAATTATCTTTAGATGAAATTCTGGAATATGGCCAATTATGATGGAACTTATCTATTTCTTATAGATATTAACGGAATTTAGTAGAATTTCACATTTGCGATGGAAATGGGATTCTAGAAAGATTTGTATGTAAAGTTCTGGAATAGGGTGGAACTTGAATATTGATGAAATTCGAGATTTGCGATTGAAATGAGATTCTAAAGAGATATTTGTAATCCGAGGCTCTACACTATCGTTAGTAGTTCCAATTCTGCTGCGCGTGTGCTCCAACAGAATATGTTTTTAAACATTGCAAAATATACACTCGGACAGCCAATACTCAGAAAACATAACCGTAAGTTTACACGAAAAATTGGCGAAAAAGTTCCTAACTTTACTTCAATGTTATAATGCTGATAATATCGATCGTTTAGTAATTGAAATAGTACGCTTAGGCTGCCTCAAAGAAACCTTAACGGCTGCATCATTCACTGAAACCTCAATGGACAACATTATAAAAGTCATTTGACCTATTTCTCAGAACCTCATCCAAAATAAATTTTTGGGGAGATTTCCTTGTGTTCGGAAACGTTCAAATTCATCAATATAGGTTAAATGTAGCTAAGTTAGCTAAGTTATATCTTAATTGACCATATTCCAGAATTTCATCTTAAAATCATTTAAGAATACCGTTTCCACAATATTCCAGAGCTTCATACAAAAATCATTTTAGAATTCCATTTCCATGGCGGATGTCAAATTTCACTAAAACCGGATAAGAAATATCCATGTTAAATCCTATTTGGCCATATTCCAGAACTTCATCTGAAAATGATTTTTAACCCCATTTCCAACCAACATGTCGAATTTCACGATAATCGGTTTGAGAATAGGCAAGTTAAATCATATTTGTTCATATTCCAGAACTAAAAATCATTTTAGAATCCCATTTTCGAAGCACAGGTCGCATTTCAACATAATCGGTTACGGAATAGGCAAGTTCCATCATATTTTGCCATATTCTAGAACTTCATCTAAAAATCATTTTAGAATCCCATTTTCAACGCACACGTCGCAATTCATCATAATCGGTTAAGGAATAGGCAAGTTCCATTATAGTTCGCCATATTCCAGAACTTCATCTAAAATCAATTTAGAATCCCATTTTCAAAGCACATGTAACATTTCATCATAATCGGTTCAGGAATAGGGAAGTTCCATCATATTTGGCGATATTCCAGAACTTCATCTAAAATCATTTTAGAATCCCATTTCCAACGCACATGTCGCATTTCATCATAATAGGTTAAGGAATAGGCAAGTTCCATCATATTTGGCCATATTCCAGAACTTCATCTAAAATAATTTTAGAATCCCATTTTCAAAGCACATGTCAAATTTCATCATAACCGCTTGGTAAAAATCTAAGTTCATACCTGACCATATTTCAGAACTTCATTTAGAAATAATTTAAGAATAACATTTTCAATGCACATGTCAAATTTCATCGTAATCGGTTAAGGAATAGGCAAGTTACATCATATTTGGCCGTATTCCAAAACTTCATCTAAAAATCATTTTAGAATCCCATTTCCAACGCACACGTCGCAATTCATCATAATCGGTTAAGGAATAGGCAAGTTCCATTAGAGTTCGCCATATTCCAGAACTTCATCTAAAATCATTTTAGAATCCCATTTTCAAAGCACATGTAGCGTCTCATCATAATCGGTTCAGGAATAGGGAAGTTCCATCATATTTGATAATATTCCAAAACTTCATCTAAAATCAATTGATAATTGGCCATCATCACTTCATCTAAAAATCATTAAAGAATACCATTTCCAACGCACGTGTCAAATTTCATCATAGTCGGTTGAGAAATAGACCAGTTTCATCATACTCGGCCATATTTAAAGTTTTGGCAGTAAAAACAAATTAATATTGTACATTCGATGGTTTTGGGAGCGAAGGTAAATGAACTGAGTCATTTAATTATATTTTTGGCCATTTAACAAACCTTACCCCAAAAGGTGTACTTACGCACCTAAATATTATAAAAATATAAAATATAAATAACTAAGATAACGATGAAGTTCGTACTTTTATTTTAGCTTCATTGCATTCTTCATACGTTTATTATACTGAATATTCGTTCTTTGAAATACTGTATTTACGATTTTGAAATTCATGAATCGAAAAATCCCAAATTCATCACGTGGCGAATAAGTAAAATCATAATACAAAAATTTTTGAATATGTAAATTGTTAATTCATTCTGTAAAGTATTTAAATTTTGGTCTTTGTTCATAATACATGTATAATGCAAAACGAAGTACAAGAATAGAAAAAACGAAATACTGTATTTAAAAAAAAATAAAAACACGAAGCTCAAATAAGAACATTCAGTATAATGAAATTCCAAATTCGTCACGTTGCGAATATGTATATTCATAATACAAAATTTTTTGTATTTTGTGTTTTTTCAATTTCGTTATACGAATATTCGTTCATTTTTGAATGTAAGGATTGTTAATACATTCTGTATAGTATTTAAATTTGATCTCTGAATGAAAGTCTAAAGTGGTAATGCATATCCAACCGTTTTTCCGGACCGATTGATCAAAGTTTTACAAAACAATTAAAGGTTCCTAAACCTTGCGTAGTCATTAAATTATAGACAAAAAAAAATCGTTTTTCTCTCTTTTTTTGAAATTAGTGTTGTGAGTGAAAATACTATTTTAGATTCAAGTCAAAGTAGAAAGACAAAATAAAAACCAAATTGAAGCTAAATTAACGAGCTAACTGACTGTTACCTCCCAAAAAAACTTGAAACTAGAAACTTGGAGTTTTAGCACAGTTTTTCCCATCAAAGAAAATGTTTGTTGCTTTAATTTTTAGAATAGTGTGCAGTTGGAACAATTTATAATTTATTTTGAGTTAATATATTTAAATAAAAAAAAATTAAAAAAAAAGGAGAAAAAACGATGTCCTTAATGTCATTAAAATCAGTTAACCTTCGCATGGGCAGCAATTTTTTTTTTTACGCCTGTAAAGATAATTTTTCTGTGTCTGTTTTGTATGCAAAATTTTTAAGATTATTTTGTGTTTCTATATAAAATGCATTTTTCAAAAACAAAACAAAGAATTACCAGATGAAGGAAAAACGTCGTAGTTATTCAAAAAGAAAAATTGAAATCTTTACATTTGTAAATCCTGCCCATGCGAAGGTTAAAACTTGTAAAAAATTACAACCTGTACGAACTAGAATTTTTTTTTTTAATTCAAAACAGAACGTAATTTGGTTAAAAATCCTAAAATTTGCATTGTGTCGTAAATCTAAGTAAATTCCGGAGACGTCCTCAAAATTCCCTTATTTCATCTCTAATCTTATACGTTATTGTTTTTTTTTACTTTATACAGGATTAATCAAATCACTAACCTTATCATTTTTTTCACAAACACAAGCATACAAAAGCTCTCAAGTATACTTTTGATATATCAATGTTTTCTGTTTTATCACAGTATACGCACAGTTTCGCACATTTATGACGATTTCGATTCACCAAAAAAAAAAAAAAACAATCTGGCTCGATGAGAGATGATCTTTCTGTTGTCAAACAAGTCTGCCAAAAAAATCGAGATTCCTAAACCAACAACAAATTTGTTCGACGGATTGACTTCTCTTGACAAATCGAACAGTTTGACAGCAGAAAGATCATCTTTCATCCCGAATTGCTTTTGTTGGTGAATCGAAATCGTCATTAATTTATCTTCACATTTCAATTACGACTAATTTAAAGACCATCAATATATTCGACCAAACACATCAGGTTTTCATTTTTTTTAGTTTAATTTCATACGGTAAGTTACCGTATTAAAACCTGAAATGATGTGTGAATACAGTGGGATACATAAATAATTTCCAAATTATACAATAATTGATGAGTGTGTATTACAGTAGGTTAAATAAGCAAATCAAAGGCTAATTTATGGGTGCAACATAAAAATCATGTATGATCGTGAATTTTTGAAAAATTCTTCGTATATCTGTAGTTTTTACAAGGTGCAACCGAAAAATTCCGCGAAAATTTTGGCATTTTCAATTTTTTTGTTTGGTTTTTTTGTTTCTTTTAACTTTGTTCAAAATATGTGAAAAACGACAGTTTCTACCAAATAACAAAATACAAGCATAGAAAGTACCGTGTTAATACAATTACAATAAGGGTTTTGAGTATTAGTTTATCAATTATTCTCAAATCAAGGTTAGCGTTTAATCCTATTTGACGTTACGAAATTAGTTTGTGTAGTAATTTTCAAACCAATAACATGAATATCACAGGGATTGTCGCAAGATGCCATTGATGGGGAATAACAGCATTGAGTGTCGTTAATCAAATGGTGTGCCATTTCTCAACGATGGGGGAGGAATTCCATATTTTAACTTTTTTTATTATGTCATGTCTCTTTTGGTCGTTTGGTTCGATTTCGTTAGTGAGACTTCTTATTTAATGTTTCCCTAACATTTTTTTGCCGTTCTAAATATGCCGTTTATACTTTTACATTTTATTTGGGGTGCTGATAACGTCAATGTTGCAGAAGACCGTATAATCATCTAAATTCTGATCGACTATTTTGATAAATTTACATTTGGCATACCGAGGGTTAAGCTCCTGGTTCGGGGGTCATCTTACGTAAAGTCTCCCACACCTCCAAAACCGTTGGATTTACACCGCTTTTAAACGGTTTTTAGCAAAAGCAATTCTTTTGGTCACGTTCCGGTTGCTTAATTGTGATTTCCTTATCACTTTATTCCTCTGTTACTTAATTATATACAACATTTAGGTGGGGGAAAATGTATTGAGAGATTTCTGTCACTAGATGGTGTTTGGTGTCATATATCGAGCAACACTAATCAGATTGTGTCATACTGACACACGTCTGAAAGGTGACATTTCAGCCTACAATTTGTATGAAGATAGTTTTGCATTTTGTCAATCGTTTCAAAAGTTATATTAGTGTGAAAATTAGTGAAATTTCTGAAAAAAATCGCTATAATTTGCAATTTTACTACGAAAAATTTAAAAACGTTGCTCGAACCCGGAAAAAAAATGTTGGTGTTTACGGTCAAGATACTTTATCGAATGGAACAGCAAGTGGATGGTTTGCTTGCTTCCATTCTGGCAATTTCGATATGAAAGATGAATGTAGCGAATGAAAAAGTCGATAAAATCTTACAAAAAATAATCGAAGAAGACCGACATATACAGCCATGACATCGCTAACTAATTAGATATCGATCACAAAACAATTTTAAAACATTTACGTAAGGCTGGATACGATTTTGATGTAAAATTTGATTGACCGAATCTTAATTCATATTTGTAAGTTTTGAGGACTTTCTTATAGGAGTCCCAGTCTATAGTAACTCTTCTTTTCTTTGCTTTTTTAAAGAGCCTCTTGCATTTTTGACGGGTTTGTTGAATCTCCTTGGACCACCAATTAGGCCTACTAAGAGAACTAGAGCCTACTATCGTTTCATTAAAAGCGTTGGACAGCTTCTCCACTAAGGCATCAAGTTGCTGCGTAGTTTCTGGAGGTTTTGGCACCAGAACTGGAAGTGAATTACCCAGAATAGGTCTAAAGATATCCCAATCGGTTTTCCTCCTGTTCCTGTGGATTGGACTTTTAGGAAATGCCATGTACATTTCGAATTGAAGATAACAATGATCAGAAAAGTAATGGTCTTCTGACACTTTTCAATTTAATAGACTATTCATCAAAAAGTTTGAGACAAGCGTAATATCTAATAATTTTCGCCTGTTCTTAATTATAAAAGTCGGATTATAGCCTATGTTACATATATGAAGGTTAGTACTTATAATGCAATCATGGAGTAACTCATCTCGCTCATTTGTATCCGTATTTCCTCAGATTGTGTGATGAGCGATTTGCATCGCTTCCCAGGATAACTTCAACCTAGAGCTTCTGGGCCTCTATAATAAGCTTATCTAGATTGATCGGCTTTACCTTATGCTAGGTAAGCGAATATTAGCCAGAGATTACGTTTGTGGACCTCAATGCTAACCGATGCTACATATGCATTGCTGTAATTTGATAGCAGAAACCAACATAGATTATTTTTGATGAGAATACAAGAGCGAATTCTACCTTCTTTTTTCACAGGCATTAATGTATAATAGGGGGTCTTGAGCCCAAATACCCGATTTGCAGTGACCCAAGGTTCTTGGTACAAGACAATATCTGTTCCTTCTTTCCCAATTTTAAGCTGGAGTGCAGCTAATGCTGCTTTGAAGTGATGGAGGTTGATTTGAAGAAACATAAACATTTCGATACGATACCTTCACCCTGATGTAAATTCCTCTGAGAACCTCTTTAGTGACTTCATAGGCATTGGTATCTCCGCATCAGCGGAGAGAGTTTCCGTGTGGCTGACCGTCTCCATCCGACTATGTATTTTAGTGTTTGTCGGTGTGTCACAGCTTACTACTCTAATGGTTCAAGTCATAGTGGGCCTTGCTTATTTTTTCTCATGTCGTTTTTTAATCAGACTAAGTCGTTTGCCCATAGGTGTATGTCATTTGATTTCTTGTCATATACTGTTCTTTGGTTGTGTAGTTTCTTTTCACATATCATTGATATTTGGTAGGACGTAGGAATCTTCTATTGTAATTTCGTTTTGTTTCCAGAAATCAACTACAACATCCATTGTGGGCTACCATATTTGCCTGGTTTTTTTTTTGGAACAGCCAGTAATGGGCTGCTAAATGGGCTGATGCTGGTTTTGATCTTTCTGTTATCTAGCATTTCTTGAACTTGTCTGTCTATTTCGTCTGTGTGAGTGTGCGGAAGTCTTTATCTCTGCATGTGTACGGGTATTGAGTCAGTCTATAAGTTTATTTCGTACTGTACGCTCTTTATACTTGACAGTTTATCCCCTTCTAGATAGAAAATGTCCTGGTATTCCATGCATAGCATTAATATTTGTTTTGATAATTTGGTAATCTCTGTCTCCGTCTGGTGGTGTTAGGTTTGTTACATTTTCGTTTTCTATGATAGTGTTTTGAAATTGTGCGTAATGTTGGCATGGTTCGAAAGGTGGTTAGTAACTTTTAAATGTGTTATTTAATTTATGTTAATTTATAATTTTAGATTTACTTTATGTAGGTTACCAATTTAGCTTAAATATTGAATTTTATTTGTATTTTCTTAAATTTTGCCTAATGTTACTCAAATTATATTATTTAATATTGATAGTTTTATTGTGAGCTTTTACTATGTGTTGCGCCTAAATGGTTGGATCTTATATAAAAATGCACGAGTATGGTTTACAAATAAGAGTATATGTATGTGGCCAGTAATTCACAATACGTTGCCAAATCCGGATTGCCGATCTGCAGCATTTCCAGTATTATCTTCACACCCGAGCTCTCGGCCTACAGAGGATCTCTTCCCTAGCAATGACAGCAAATGGTGCCTCCGGGCCATACCTCGCCAAGTCCCTCTACTACCTTCATATAAAGGACCAGAGATCTCTGATCCGAACAAGCAGTCAGTTTAACCTAATTTCTCTGCCAGCCCCCGTCTCGACAAGTCGGAGCAGGTCCAGGGATTTCCGACAGGATTCTCAGGTAGCTAGTGGCTATTGTTATTATAAAATGTTTCTTCAGTATTTAATTAATTTTCTTTAGTGGATTACGTATATGTTTTGTGTATATTGTAGTTTTAAAAAAGAAAAAAAAAATTAATGTTTTGACTTACTGTTTTTAATTAATTTTTATGTTTTATTTTTTTATTTTTATGGCTAGTTGAAATTTAGAGATTTGGATCGAATTAGTATTCTTGTTTCCTGATGTTAAATTTATGATTGGGATTTGGGTTGTGGATCGGGCTGACTATGGCTTGTAATAACTTACTAACTCCTGGATTTGGCTCCTATCTTAATTTTGGGTGTACATCGAACTGACGAACTTGTGTGAACTTATTATCTAGATTTGGGATTACATCGGGTTGGCGACAGCTTGCGTTGGTCTGGCAACGGCTTGAATTGATTTATATTTGTCTAGGGATTGGTTAAGATTGGTATGGATTCTGTCTCGGTTATTTTAGTTTCGTTAAGCTTCTGTAGAAACCTTGTAAATTTTGAGAACTTTATTTTATAATTTAAGGTTGCCGTGGTCATGATTTTTTTATATTTGTATTGTGCTTTATTTAACGTCTCGTGGTTTTCTTTCTATCAAATAAAGATATTTTAAATTAATTAAATTTTAACCTAAAAAATGATTCAAAATTACAAAAACTCGAAGTTTGTCATTTTTTGCGAGACATTTTACATTCGAATTTCCTTTTTAGACTTTTAGCTGAGAACCATATTTTGATAAAATTATTTCATATTCAATATCAAAATTATTAAAAAAACAATGGTTCAAATCTATAAGTATCACCTTATCCTTAGAGAAATCTATTAAAAATGATGTGATTCCATTAAAAAAAACAATTTTATATTTTGACCGACAGAGTTTAGCTTGACGGTCGGCAAAATTTAAAATTGGGGTTTTTTGAATGAAATTAAATCATTTTTAAAAAACGTTTCTAAGAATAAGGTGTTACTTATAGATTTGAACAATTTTTCAGTAATTTTGATGTTGCTTATGAAACAATTTTTGCCAATTGGTTTGCCGTTTTTCATAGGGCAATACCACAAGTATATAAAGATACATACCTGTTCAAAAATAATTTATATTTTTTGGTTTTCATTTAATCAAAGGTTAAAGCGATAAAACACGATCCAAACATTCCCAGAAAACTGGCACCTTAAATCTGAACCATTAAATCGTGGTTCCTTAAGTCGAGGTTTCACTGTATTTGAATCTGAATTCTAAATGCTGTGATCTTCATTTTTACGCAGATAAATGCTCTACTTCATTATTGGAGGTAGTAAAGAAATGGCGTTGATTATCTTAAATGAAATTTTTTTTAATAAAACCTGAAAGATAGATTTCTGATTATCTGTGTTTTTTTATTAGTGTTTAACCGATTTTTCTTCAGAAATAAAAACATTCGTAAGTTGCGATTTAATTAAAATTTAATAAAACCGCCGTGAGTTCTCAAAAAAAAATTCTCATTAATTATAATTACGTTCATAATAATAAGCATTGGGTGAAGTGAATAAAAAAAATGTAAACGATTTTGCTTCAATTTTTTAAACAATTTTCATTCACTTCACTCATCTCTTTTTTAACTGTTGTAACATTAAAATTGGAGACAGAATCGTAAAAATGTTTGTTTTATTAAAACTTAATTTATTTGTAGACTCACATTCGGAAATATTTGATCCAATGCCAGTAAATGAGCCAGAAGAAACAGAAAATGGACCGAAAATAATACGAGTTTCAGTAATTGGCCAACCAAATCAATGTACAAATGAAAATCATGAAAGTTCAAATTGTCATTCGGTGTGTTGCAAGGACAATAAGAATTTGGCCGAAATTCCTGATGACCTTGAATTTCAAAGCGGTTATGCGAATGGAAACATAAACACTAACACAACTAATATAACCGCGTTCACAAATGAACATAATAATCCAAATGATGAAATCAGCTCATCATCAATGGAACTTCAACAATACTATACACCTAAATCAAATGTAACATCAATTGTGATGCCAGAAATACCTCAGTTAATACGGCAGCAAGCGGAAAGTTTCAAATCACAAGATTTAGGTTGCTACAATATTCAATTGAAAATTCGGTCAGAAACATTTAATCAAACATTTAAACGGGAAACGATATGCCGACACGAGGAACAATCACTCAATGTTACATATGAATTACCATTTTCAAAGTATATGCAAGAAATTGCACAAATTGAATTACATTTTATGTCACCGGAACTAACCGAATGGTACACGTGTCCAAGGAAGTATAAACATTTTATTGACGAAATAAATGGTAGCCATGATTTAAATGGAACAGTTACAAATGAGCCGAACAATAATAGCAATAAATGGAATAGTGTTGATTTTAACACTCAAGTTTATCAGAAAAATTCAACAAAATATATTTTCTACATAGAAATTCCAGTGTTTGGCGATTTTGAAAAATTAATACAATTTCGGTCATCTCTAATGCCGGCGAGCAAGGTAAAAGCAGATAAGAAAATTTAATTTAGTAATTTAATAAAAATTTTATTTCAACTTACTTTATTATAGAACGTATGCCAATTAAATCGGATCGGCCAGTTTGTCCAATACAATATAAAACTATTTAGAAACTGTAATTAAATATAAGCACCTATAGTTTTAGAATATTCCTTTATTATCTGACAGGTGCTATATTCTTTTTTGCCCGCGCAAATTTTCTTTATTCTCATCACATATCTAAGCAGCGAGTTACTAAAATGCTTTAATTTGCTTTTTCGTAACGCGCTAGTTTATGTGATAGGGGAAAGTTGAGCGTGTTGATTTTCAGAATATAGTTCCTGCATTTTAGTTTAATACATACATATATTATTATTATTATTGTTTTTGGTCCATCACAAGAAAATCTACTTCTTATTTGCAACAATTTGATTTATCTGAAAAAAGAAAAAAAAAAACATAAACGCAAAACCAACAAAATGTAATTAATTTAGTAAATAATAGAATTTAAATATACATATTTAAATAAAATAATATATAAAAATGAATGGTTTAATTTTATGATAAATATAAACAAATAACAATTATATGTACATATTCATGTAAAGTATCTCCATCACCTTGTAATGTATGTAATCTTTCTCAACTATGCGTAATCTAAGTAACCTTACATTATTTTCTGTTTTTAATATTGTTACGTTTTTGCTTTGTCAATCAAGGTTCTAACCGCTGGATTGTAAATAAAACAAACCACTTCAATTAATCACAAACGAATTTATTTATTTAACACCAAAATTAATACAACACAATTTATTAACAACAATTTACAAAGTCACTTATTATAATTTTTGAACAATTCTACTGTTCACTTATAATTTTTATATCGCACTAATTCACTTTTTAATGTATACACTATCGCTTTCCAAAACCTAAATAACCTAATTCGATCTCGTTCGCTTTTTATATACTCAAAACAAAACTTCTGGAAATTTCATGACTTTTCCCGTAAGAATAGTCTAGAGACAGACATTTAGAACAGTTTTATCATGGGAAATTTTTTTTTGTTTTTCCTTAAATTCATTCCTAATTGTAAATGCGAAAATAAACACAACATTGTGAAACACTCTTCGGTTCGTACCGATTCACCAATTTTGCAACGAAGATTTGCTACAATTGATGAAATACATGAGAAACAGGAAAAATTAAATGTTTCAAGCAACCAGAATGCACCACTGCCTTGGACTTGGATTCCATCTTTGAACGATCTATTATGAATTAGCTCTAGCTCAAAATAAATTGTCTAAGTATGGGGCTGCTCTTTCAAAAATTTTGTAAATAAATAAATAAAAAATTCGATTTTAGTACAGTAATCTTTTTGTTATTAAATAACTTTTTCTATTCTACCTAATATTAAGTGTAAAAGGATAGAATCCGATATATTAAACATTTTTATTATTTATTTATTCGACCAAGGATACAACCAAAATTGGAGAAGAGGCCTATTTAAAAATTTGAATTTTAATCTTTTTTAACATAACTGTATTTGGCATGACACAGTAATTCTATCCTTTGAAAAACTCCTTGAACTAATGAAGTAAATTAGTAGATTTAAATTGCAGATGATAAATATGAATCGATAAACTGTCAAACGCACAACTTAAATTGTTATATCTGATAAATTTGCTTTTGTTTTATAACTGGGTAGCAGGTTGATATAAACCTCCGGTAGCTCATTTCTGTATAAGTGCGAATGATGCTGAAATTTTCATTAACACAACTTCGTTGGAAATTTTTAATTTACCCTCCCCGAGCCAGTTAATAGAAGCGGCGCTCAGCTTTTTGATACAATCAAATTATTCACCAAAATCCTAATTGAAACCGAGAAACACATGTAAATGGATTTTAACCCTAACTTAACTGTTTTATACATAATCAAACAAGGATAAAAAATTAGACATACTTTAAATTAAGAAGAACATCTCTTCTTTTATATATTAAGAATTTTAGTAAAAGTAGATATTGTTAGGTAATTAAAGGTAAGTATACGATTTTTAAATCTTGAAAGTAAAGAGGATGGTAACACCTGAATAGAATTGAGAACTAATAGTATATCTTATGCTGTGTGCCTTAATCGACTAAACTAATTAACTTAAGTACGATTAGTTAATATAATTTATGTGAAGATGGCACTAGTATAAAAGTCATTAACTATGACTTAAAACCCTCTAAACAAAAAAAACGAATTCACAAAATACGTCGCATAAACATACTATAAACGTAATACTTTATTGCTCTACAGTCTACACTAATACATTCTCCAACTTAAATAAAATGGGTCCGGGTCAAAATGCCGCGTTTTAAAATGTCGCGTTTTAAAATGTCGCGTTTTAAAATGTCGCGTTTCAAAATGCCGCGACGCGTTTTAAAAT
Organism: Tipula vernalis; assembly: GCA_958295665.1. NCBI lineage: Eukaryota > Metazoa > Arthropoda > Insecta > Diptera > Tipulidae > Tipula > Tipula vernalis. Next base: position 2,241,698 of record OY282561.1, read on the forward strand.
GTCGCGTTTCACAATGCCGCGACGTACAAAATGTCGCGTGTTACAAAATGTCGCGTTTTAAAATGTCGATAAAAAATCGTCGAAAATATATAAGGACTTAACTTTAACATTTTAGTGAAGGAATATTCTAATAAATTTCAACATTTGCGTTCTTTTTCTTAGACCCACTTTATAATTACATAAAATTACATTTATAAATAATTTCCATTCAGTGAAGGAAAATTTTACTATATGTTTAAACACAATTTGCTTGTTTCAAATAATTTTTATTAAATTATTTATTATTTCACATCATATTGTATTGATTTATAAGGGATTTTTCAAAACGCGTCATTTTAAAACGCGTCATTTTGTAACACGCGTGTTTTGAACCACGCGGCATTTTGAAATGCGACATTTTGTACCACGCGACATTTTTTACCTCGCTGCATTTTGAAACGCGACATTTTAAAACGCGACATTTTGTACCACGCGACATTTTGTACCTCGCGGCATTTTGGAACGCGACATTTTAAAACGCGACATTTTGTACCACGCGGCATTTTGAAACGCGGTATTTTAAAACGCGACATTTTAAAACGCGGCATTATGAACGGTTCCCAAATAAAATATAATACCATATGTAGTACAAAAATATTAGTAAGAGCAAGGACAAAGAAATCAATCATTTGTTTTTGAATTTTCTGTCGCCATTGTCTGTTTTGTTATTTTTTTTTGAATTAATTAAATTTACTTCAAAGTTTTCTAAGTAGTGAAAAGTAATTATAGAGAATACAGAATAATAATTATAGTTTTTGTGTGAAACAATTAATAATTGATTTATAGTGAATAGTTTATTATAAACGTATATAAATTAAAATTAACTGTAAAAACTGTAAAATTAAAATATAAATATTACTGAGTATAAATATTATATACAACTGGATTCAAACAATTAAAAAGTAAGTTACAGTTTTCTTAAAAAGTGCATATAATACCTCATCAAAGATGGACAAAAGACGGTATTATGAAGTAAATCGCGAAATAAAAAAAATTTGCGGTGAAAAATTGAATGAATCCCGTTTCGAAAAAGGCGTAAATAATTTATTCAATGTCGCTAATAATAATGTTTGTTCTGAGTCCAGTAATAATTCGTTTATTTCCAATGAATCGAATTTTGGATCCGTTGAATTCAATTCCTGCATTGAAACCGATGGCAATAATTTAGGACGTGAATTAGCGGAATGAATCTTTCGGCGCGAGCAGCGTTTAAATAACACCAAACCAAATGAGCCTGAAGAAGTATCTCCATTACTACAAATTCCTGCTACCTCCCCCGCCCAGTTTGAAGATCTGGAAAAAGAAGTTAATCAAAACAAATCCAAAGAAATTTTCATGGTAAGATTTTATAAATTATTAAATTATTTTAATACAATTTTATTAATAATTATTTAATTTTACAGATTAAACTATTTGAAAAGGTAACTGATCAAAATTTAGACAAATTTATAAGAGCTTGTCTAAAACTCTTAATAAATGATCATGCGGCTTCAAGTTTCTCGTGGTATGGCCGTCACAATAACAATTCAGTGGAGAACTTTCATTTAATGAATTTAGTTAAAGGTAAAAAGTTGGTATCACTCGCAAAACAACAATTACAATTCATTGAATTCTTTTTTTTAGAATGTGCCATGCGGAAGTTTCCGACTTGTAAAACTGCAGAAATTACCAGTATAATCAAACGGTGTTTCCAGTACGCCAAAAATCGTGTAAAAAAATCGATTAAATGTAATGTTTAAGAATCCGCTTTTATTATAAGTTTACATTTTGCTAAATTTTATAAACTGAAATTTCTTTTTGCGTTTAATTTCTATTTGACGTAATATTCTAAGGGTTACTAAGTTTTTTAAAATGATTTTTTTTATAAAAATTGTTGAGGTATTTAAAACTATATTTTTTGAACCTTATAATCGAGTTATTCGGTTATTAAAATAAATTTTACGTCTTTTTATTTTTTTATAAAAAACGTTCGGTCAGTATCACTTTATAATCACATTAGTATATTATAATAAAGTAAAAAACCTACATTTAAAATCAATTTAGTTGAATTAATTTTTTGAATTTAAGTAATGTTTTATATTTATGTATATAATTAAAAAGCGTTTTTGCTACCTGACTATTATGATAATTTATATGTACCTAATTTATAATTGATATTTTACCTAAACATATTTATTTTATTGAGCCAATATTTAAATAACTAACAAAACTTTTTACTGGTTCTGGGCTCTATTTTAAAGCTTTAACATTCAAACCCTATTCGAGTTCATTTTCAAAAGAATAAATGTATTTTTTATACTTTTGAAAATTAACCCGGATAGGGTTCAAAAGCTAGCTGTCGTTAATTTAAAATAAAAAGTCCTTGACCAATAAAAAATTGTATTAAGAAGTTTTTCTTATTTATAATTTAATATGCATTAAAATATGAATTCCCAAAATAAATCTAAATTTATTATCGATATTTTTTTAATTCAAATCGATAATGATACAAAAAAAAAATTTGTTGTAATAAAAATTTTGCGAGAATAAATATTAATTCGTATGATTACGATTGATTGTGTTTTTAATTGCTGCCTTAAATACGTTACGTTAATTCTGCGCAATAAACGTAATGTTAGTGTTTCGGAAAATTCGTATCGTTAATATTGCACTAAATTCGTATCGTTAATGTTGCACTAAATTCGTTACGTTAATATAATGCTAAAGTGGACCGTTTGCGAACTACTAACACAAAGACAACTCCTCGCAAAAAGTCTAATTATCATAGGATGGGAACGACATAATTGCTTCGTTTTTGCAACACCAAAGTGTTTCGTTTACGAAGAACTGTATGAACAAAAACCTTCGCTAATGTTACGTAAACGAAACACCTTGTTTGACGGGAAGGAACTAAACTAAACAAAATATCAAAAATATTCGAAAAACTAGAATAAAACTCATAAACCTTACAATTGTTTGTTTAATAATTGATGATTATTGGCGCATTTTTCGTTCTCCAATACAATTTGAAAATATTTTAAACAAAAATGTATTGCAAAAAATTAACAAAAATATCGAACAAGAGTAATTCCCAAAACATGAAAATTCATTAAAAAGTAGGTAAGCTCGTAAATTGACTTTTCGGTTGCCACCTGTGAAACAATAGCAAAAGTTTCACGTTTTTTTAGATTAATTAATTTAGTCGATTAAAGCACACAGAGTTAAAACTAAATAAATAAATATTAAAAACATAAAAAATATTACAAAGTTAAACTAAATAAAATTATGTATGTGTGTGCCACTACAATTGATGAAAGCGGTGAAATTTTTTTATTTACCGTTTGAATAGTGTACATTAAAAATGCCAACTTTGAAATGTTATAACGTTCACCGAAGACAGTTAAATAAACCATGTGATAATTTTCAATATGAATTAAATATGAATATTAGGTTGTTCCAAAATAAATGTCCGAATTCGATCGCAAACTTTGAAGGGTCATAGCGAGACAACGAGATTCAAGCTTGTTGATCCCAGTAGATCCTTAGAAGCATTTTCGGCAGAGGTCTGATCATGGAAGTATTTCTCTTCGACAAAGTGATTCATGTGTTTGAAAAAGTAGTAATCCGTAGCAGATATATCTGGGGAGTATGGTGGATGAGGCAGAGTTTCGTAGCCCAGCTGATTTAGTTTGCGCACGGTGAAATGTGAGACAAGCGGTGGGACGTTGTCGTGCAGCAGAATCGGCCCCCTTTGGTTGACCAATACAGGCTGAAGTTTGCAAAGTTTCTCGTGCATCGTGGCCAGTTCGTCACAGTACTTCTCCGCTATGATTATTCCACCAGGTTTCAGAAAGTGGTAGTGCACTACCCCTGTTGAAGTACACCATACAATGACCATAGTCTTCTTCGAATATACGCTTGGCTTTGGGAAGTGCTTGGGATCCTCATCTTAGGCCAGCCACTGCGCTGATCATTTACGATTGTCGAGCAGAAGTAAGTTTTCGTCTAACGTAACAACGCGGTCAAGAAAAGAGTTGTTTCGCCATCTATTATATAACTTAAATGAGTTTGAGCCACGGTTTAAATCACGACTGGTTCATACCATGAAACATTTTTCATTTAATTTAGTCGCAACATAACTATAATATTTAATACTTGCGTGTAACCAATCAGGCGATGCCACCATATCTTGAATTATGGTATAATAATATTTTAAGGTAGTTTATGGTTTGTACCGGTTCAATAATAAAAAAAAGAAGTGAGAAAACCAATCATCATATGTACTCGTAGATATCGGAACAAATATCAGAATATAGTCTTGTAAAAATTATAATAATTACAATAAATTTGTTTAAAAATCAAACTAACTATCGCCTTTTTTTAAAGCAGTGATCTTATAATAACCAGTGTTGAATTCAAGTGTTTAAACTTTAAAGTATTGAAAACCCTTACTTACCGTACCAACCTATAGCAAAACATTCAAAATTACAGTCCAATAATTAAATATTATCATTAATTTATCACCAACGTCGTTCAAATGACGAGAAATGGTTGTGATGCGTCGGACGGTGTCGGCAAGAGACCCTTTCCGACATCTACCTTCTTGTTCGTCGAGAGTCTCATCCGAGACTCCGTTGCAAATAAATAAAAAGCAACTTAGCAGCTTACAAAGAGTAAGGTTTGCTAAAAAAATAACGCGCAAAATTAACTGAAAATGTCATATTTCAAACGCGCATCAGTATGACGCAATCTACAATAACTAGTGTTGCCCGATATTTGACACAAAACACCATCTAGTGACAAAAATCTCTGAATACTTTTTCCCCAATCTAATATAATTTGTATTAACACAACAAAAAAAAAAAAATCAAGTACGACTGTACGACACAAATAAATGTGAGACGTCTGATGTTTCAAATAGCCAATTTCTAACAAAGTATAAGAATTGTTTAAAATGTTTATTCTAAAATGTTCGGGTAAAGCATTAAAAAACGTTCGAGCGGTAGCAACTACATAGAGGCGGAAGTGCTATTATTGTATGTATTTGGGTATATTATAAAGAAGACAATGATTAGCGCGAAATTTATGTCGAGCGTCACCTCTTGCGCTGACCACTGTGCTTAACATATACTCTTAAAACCTTATAAAATATACAAATGTTGTAGTAGTAAAATATTGGTTGATATTACTTGAATAAAGGCCAAGATGATTCCGATCTATTTTTCCTCAAATCCGTTCACAGAATCATTTTCTGTTGTACGCACAATGGTTTTAAAGTAGTTGGATATTAACCACCCCAGCAAGGTAAACCACATTAAAATTAGCCATTATCAATGTATGAAGCGTAATTTTGAACACAAAATTTTTTTAACTTGGATACATGAGTTTTCCAATTAAGGTTAGTACCCAAATAAATTCCAAGAAATTTAAAAGTATTGACTATCTCAATATTAAAACAATCTGTATGACAACTAAGAGAAGTACATTTAGAGGCACTATGATATCTAACTTGGGAATGATTAGGAGCAGCTGTAATACCAAAAATTTTAAACCACATAAACTTTGTTTTTTTCACCTAATATCGAGTAATGCTTATCAAATTACTTATGTAAGACCTTAAGGTCGATACGATTAGCCATAGAAACCGCACCATTGGCAGATACAGCAGTATAAGCTAAAACTAAATCATCAGCAAATCCAGTACTGTGACCATTCAGTAATTAAGTTTAAAATTAGAATTCGTATAAATTAGAAACAGTAAAGGACCTAGCACTAATCCCTGCGGCACCCGAACATTAGCAGTTCTAAAATCACTGAAAGTATCATTAATTCTGACTCTCGCTGCTCTGTCATCTAGGTAGGAAGCAAACCACTTGTTTGACACACTTCTAAACCCAACATCAAAGAGAATATATAATAAAAGTTTGTGATCCACCATATCAAATGCCTTAGAAGCATCAATAAACAAACCAGCACATAACTTACCGTTTCGACCATTATGAATAACATCTAGTAAAAATCAATTATAGCCGATTCAGTAGGTACACATATTTACGGAACCCATGTTGATGAACGATAGTATTTTACAGTGATCTATAGTGGTCCATATAGTTCCCCTTATCACTATGGCCATCACTTTTAAAATAGAAATAATAATAGCATGCGAACAAGAACAGGTCTGATAAATTTAGAAATAGCTTTCAAACATTATTACTAATTCCTTCATTATCTAAAGACTCTTTCAGCAATGTTTTCAAAGAATAAACGTATGGAAGGCCGTAATTTATTGATATATTTGCGAAAAATTTTGCCTTTATCTTCTTACACTTCACATTCAAGAAACCAGAATTAATTCCAGAATTAAAATTTTTAAATATTACATAAATAATTGAAAGTTTCGTTGGGGGCAACTATACTTAATACAAAATTTGTAAGTTTTGTTAAAAAGTATTTCCACCAGTTCGGAAAAATTTAGAGAAATTCCAGTGGCCTGGAAAAAACCAGTTGGGGATTAAAAAGATCAAACTATTTTTTTAACCCAATCGCTTTAGCTGATCGTCGATATTTGTTCCATGCACGTCTTCGATAGCAATTTACTTTCAAAAACTCAACTGTGCAGATATTGGCATGCATTTTTGTAGCTAGTAAAGATACAGCAGACAAAATTATATCACTGCAGGCGCTATAAAAAAACTGCAAAATTTGCTTTATGGTTGCATCTAAGAGGTTGGCTAAATTTTTGAAAACACACGCAATCCCAACTTCCGTTCTTAGCAATATACATACGTGACTGAAAAAACGATTGGTAACAAAAATATTTTGATCTTTTTAATCCACAACTGTCTTTTTCGACTACTAGAATTTCTCTAAATATTTCCGGCCTTTGTATTAAGACCAACGAATATTTTAACGATTTATGTAATATTTCGAAAAATTTTATGTCTGGGATTAAATGGATTGATTAAGAAACAAAATTTGTTTTGATAAATATAATTTGCAAAAGGTTGAATTTGAATTGTGAAAGGTAGAATTTGAAGTGTATGAGGTTCAATTTGAAGTGTAAAAGGTTAATTTGAGGTGTAAAATCTGTATCCCGTGCTCTTGCAGGGATTAAAGCTTTTCCGCGGTATCAATACCGATGGAGGAAACTGTTGTAATCCCGATTCTTGATATTAAAGTTTGTAATTCATACTCATTAAAACAAAAAAAAACTTCTGCAATCATTTATTTATTTCACGAACATAAAACTTTACGTCGTTATTGAAAGGACAATTTCTAGAACACATTAAAGAGTATTACACGATTGCTTATAAGTCTTCGACAATTCTTATTTTATAGCAACAAATAATAAATCTATTCAGAGAAACGTTTATTATTTTGCATTGTTCATTGATTTTTTTCTTGTTTGTAAACAGATTAATTAAACTTGTAAAAATGGAAAGTGAGGTTCGTGATAGATAGAATTTTAGATGGTCTAAAATGTTTTCGCCATTTTGAGAGATTAATTAAATAGATGTCAGTAAAGTTATATAAAGGGTTGCGGGGTCGAAGTCGTGAGTCAGAGACGAGGAGTCGGACTATTTTAGCGGAATCGGAAAAATACTGTCCGACTCCGCATTTTATTTTTTCTTTCTCTCCTAAAATGCACCTTACCCTTAGTTCCAAAAAGACTCCAATCAGTTTATTTGACCCCAGGTAAATTTTCTAAAGAATGACGATGCGTAATATTTCACTTAGGAAAAAATTCAAATATCCTCGCAACAAAAATAAAATCATCGTAAACACATATAGAAATGTTTCTGCTTGATAACAAGATGTTATTGGCTAGAAATTATGTCGATCCCAAGGTTAGAGTATTATTAAGTGATGATCATCAAAATAGAGGCAGACTGGCGCTACGTAATTTGGCCATCGCTTAAACTGATTTTTAGATATTACCGAAAAGCTCACAGTCATAATGACCAGTCGACATCTTCATCTATTAACCACCAACAAAATCCTGTTGAAGAAATAGAAATTTCTAGATGACCATGACGAATCGAAACGACTTCGAATTACAAAAATTCTGGGGCCCTAATATGAAATTTTTCGATTTCGTTTTTTTTCGATATTATCGAAAATGAGCTATCATGAAAATTTTCGATAGTGTTTTTTTTTCGGTAATATTGAAAATTTTTGACTGCTTTTGAGGTGACGACCATTTTATTTCATCAACGTAACTTAATAGAATTAAATTGCAAGTTTGAATAAATAAAAATATTTTTTTTCAAAAATGTGAGTTGCAAATAAACTTTTATTTTATGTTAATATTAAATTTGTGTTATATTAATATTATATTACAGAGAAACCTCACAACGGACATCGCCGCGACCAAAAAAGTTGTGCGTTGCAGTGAGGTGCCCCTTGAACTGAGGATTTGTGATTTTTTTTATAAAAATTTTCTTGGGATTCTATTTCTTATCCGATTTTGATAAAATTCAGCATTTCCAATGGAAATAGGATTCTCAAATAATTTTTAGACGAAGTTCTGGAATATCGATGACCAATAAGAGATAAGGAACTTGATCATTTCTTATCGGACATTGATGAAATTCAGTATGCACGATGAAGATGGGATTCTTAAATGATTTTTAGAGGAAGTTCTGGAATATGGGCAATTAGGAAGGAACTTGGCCATTTCCTATCCGATTTTGATGAAACTCAGCATTTCCAATGGCAATGGGATTCTCAAATGATTCTTAGAGGAGGTTCTGGTATATGGCCAATCAATTAGGAAGGAACTTGGCCATTTCTTATCCCATTTTTGGGAAATTCAGCATGCACGATGGAAATGGGATTCTAGAATGATTTTTAGATAAAGTTCTGGAATATGGCCAATTAGGAATGAACTTGGCCATTTCCTATCGGATTTTGATGAAACCCAGCATTTCCAATGGAAACGGGATTTTTAAATGAGTTTTAGAGGAAGATCTGAAATATGGCCCATTAGGAAGGAACTTGGTCATTTCTTATCCGATATTGATGAAATTCAGAACCAGTTGATTTTTCGGCATTTTTTATAGACAAATATATTAATTGTTCATGGCAATCCCAATATTTTCGATTTGGTAAATCAGAAAAATACAGAGGCCAATCGCTCATAATATATCTACTGAAAAAAAGTAGAAATATATTCGCCCCTCCCCGTAATTTTGGCTGAAGGCCCAAAGAGTTATACCAATGTACCACTCTGCAAAAAATGAGAACCCTCCATGAGTTGTTTCTGTTGGTAGTTTGGTTTCGTACTGAAAAGTATGGTCTACTTATCAGGCAGCTACGACCAAACTACAAAAAATTCCACTCTAGCCACATACATTAAGTATCTGGCCAGAACGTACTGACATAGCGAATTATTATTCACTACATCAAATATAAAAACCCATGAATAAACCTCATTTGTGTGTGTATTATGCCCACACGTATATTTATTAAAAATTTAATTTGTCTGTCTGTAATCAGTTGATTTTTCGGCATTTTTTATAGACAAATATATTAATTGTTCATGGCAATCCCAATATTTTCGATTTGGTAAATCAGAAAAATACAGAGGCCAATCGCTCATAATATATCTACTGAAAAAAAGTAGAAATATCTTCCCCCCCCCCCCCTCCCCGTAATTCTTTGGGCCTTCAGCCAAAATTACGGGGAGCGGGGAAGATATTTCTACTTTTTTTCAGTAGATATATTATGAGCGATTGGCCTCTGTATTTTTCTGATTTTAATATCGAAAATATTGGGATTGCCATGAACAATTAATATATTTGTCTATAAAAAATGCCGAAAAATCAACTGATTACAGACAGACAAATTAAATTCTTAATGAAATTCAGAACGTACGATCGAAATGGAATTCTAAAATGACTTTTATATAAAATTCTAGAGTATGGCCAATTAGGAAGGAACTTGGCCATTTCTTATCCGATTTTGATGAAACTCAGTATTTCCAATGGAAATGGGATTCTTAAATGATTCTTAGAGGAGCTTCTGGCATATGGTCAATTAGGAAGAAACTTGGCCCATTTCTTATTCGATTTTGGTGAAATTGGGCATGAATGATGGAAATGGGATTCTAAAATAAATGGGATAACTAAATTCAACATACACGTTGGAAATGGGATTCTTAAATGATTTTTAGAGGAAGATCTGGTATATGGCCAATTAGGAAGGAATTTGGCCGTTTCTTATCCGATATTGACGAAATTCAGAATGCACGATGGAAATGGGATACTAAAATGATTTTTTGATAAAGTTCTGGAATATGGCCAAGTATAACGGAATTCGCCTAGTTCTCAAAACATTATTATAAAATTTGACATGTGCGTTGCAAACGGGATTCTCAAATGATTTTTAGATGAAGCTCTGGAATATGGCCAAGTATGATGGAACTTGCCCATTCCTTAAATGATAAGCTAAAATTCGACATGTGCGTTGGAAATGGGTTACTAACATGGTTATTTGATGTATTTAATGACTTTTCTATAAATCATTTTAGAATCCCATTTCCATCGCACATGTCGAATTTCATCATAATCGGTTGAGAAATAAGCAAGTTCCGTCATACTTGGCAATATGACAGAACCTCGTCTAAAAATCATTTGAGAATCCCGTTTGCAATGCACATGTCAAATGTTATCATAATCGGTTGAGAACCAAGCAAGTTCCATCATACTTGGCCATATTCGAGAACTTCATCCAAAAATCATTTTAGAATCTCATTTCCAACGCACATGTCGAATTTCATCATAATTGGTTGAGAAACAGACCAGTTCCATCATACTTGGCCAAATCCTAGAACTTCATCTAAAAATCGTTTCAGAATACCATTTGCAATGCACATGTCAAATTTCATCATATTTGGTTGAAAAATAGACAAGTTTCATCATACTCGACCATATTCCAGTACTTCATCCAAAAATCATATGAAAATCGCATTTCAAACGCACATGTCGAACTTCATCATAATTGGTTGAGAAATAGGTAAGTTCCATCATACTTGGCCATATTCCAGAACTTCATCCAAAAATCATTTTATTGTCCCATTTATATCGTACATGCTGAATTTCATCAAAATTGGATAAAAAATGGCCAAGTTCCTTCCTAATTGGCCATATTTCGGAAATTTATAGAATCCCATTTCCATCGTGCATACTGAATTTCATCAAAATCGGATAAGAAATGGCCGTTCCAAATAAATGTCTTATATTTACATATCTGCCAAGTATGTGCCATGTAAATGTCTTATGTATACATATGAATACATATGTGCCAAGTAAATGTCTTATATATACATATCTCTATAATGTCAAATTTAAAATTGAGGTGATTTTCGATATAGATTATTTCATAATAGCTTTTTTCGAAAAAACGATATCAAAAATTTGGATTTAACTTTTTGATGGCTTGGAGAAAGTGGAAAAAATCAACAGAAATGTTTGTTATGTTTAAATTATGTTCTAATGATGAAACAATTTAAATACGTACAGTATTATGAATTTTATAATATTTTGATTACATGTTGGAGTCGTAATAGGAGCGGATAGTCAATTTTTAATACATCGTAGTCGGAGTCAAAGAATTATTTTACCGACTCCGCAGCCCTGTTATTTCATTTGTTTGAAGGATGACTTGTCATTTTTTAAATGTCATTTTAAAAATGACCGAAATTATAGAAATTGGATCCATTTTAAAATTATATTTCAAAATAGGGAAGAATGCAAGGCAGGCTGCAATAGAAATTTGTGCAGTTTATGGTGAAGATGATCAGAAAGAATAGCCGATATTTGAGTAGAAAACGGCGAAAACTTTTTAGAACATCCAATAAAATAAAATCTAAACGACTGAAGGCAGCATCTGATGATTTTCAACATCCGTTAATTTCATAAATTCTCATGTTTAAGATTACATCCTAAGTTACTTAGTTTGACTGTATTTGGTTTATCAAAGTTGTAAAAGTGGTTTGCGATTAAATTAACTGAAATCTGCATAACTTGTATAACTTTGGTTTTTAGAGAAATGTCGGCATCACCCTTGAGTTAACTGTAAAATATTATTATTATTTATAAGATATTGTATGTCATAATTAATCTACTGGTAACAGCAATGATTCCCATTTTATCTGCGTTTTATAAACCTCCTGGTCTAGCCACAAATCATAATGCTGCTTAAATTCTTCACTGAGCTCAATTTCTGTGTCCCATTCCTCATATCCCCATAAATAATTGAACTGTTCGAAATTCAAAGCAAGCTTATTAAAATCGGCCAATTGTTCATAATCATTTAATTCGTAAAGTTGATTTGAGCGATGATTAATAGGAACAAATTGACCATTGATTTGCTGTATACCACTCGAACTTACTCCATTCAAATTGGCTCCGGTCAAAAAATAACGTCGATTATTAAATCGATCTACCGATGACCTTAGCGTACACTCCTCAGCTTGAAAATCCCAAGGCCGTGCATCCAAATCATTTCCAAATGCCCAGTCATCGTTCAACCGATGTCGAACTTTTGAATAAATTGCACTCATTGTTTTCATATTTGATTTGCGCCATTGTCGTCCAAGATATTTTGTCTGCATTTTTAGCAATTTCAGAATATATAATTGCATCATGGCATGCCGTACTTTAAGAGTTTTCTTTAATATCGGAGCTGATTTAAACACCACCAGCATCATGATTCGGGAATGCTTCCATTTTGTCAGCTTATTTAAGACCCGCAACAGATTGATGCAGGAAAATATGTTGCGCCATGAATATGGGGCTGAATCTCCAATCACCAGACTTTCGGATGTTAATTCCGGCTGTTCTCCAATCACACACGATGGAAAATCCATAATTGGAATTATATTTTTGGAGCCGACATATCCCATAATGTTTTGATTGAAAAATTTTAAAACAAGTGGAATACAATTTGCAAACACCAAATGCTGGGACATAAACTCAAATTGATAAATATGGTTGATTTTGAAATGCTTCAGATACAGTAATAGTATAGCCGAGATGGCTTTTACAATAATCTCCTTGTGGCGATTAACATCGATTCCTAATTTAGTTGATTGCGTGATTGTAATTGGCATCTCCTCAGGTAATACATCCGCCATAATATTTATGCTCTCCGTTTTTGCTTTGGATGTCGGTGCCGCGGCCAACAAAATTTTTAACAGTGCAATCATGTACTGTGGTAAATTTGGTAAAATCGCTTGATATAATACTTCAGCTGGAGTTTGTGATATCTCATACTCGTTCACCGAGAATGGACATCGCGCAATTTCTTGTTCCTTTTGAATTTGGATGTCTGCCAAACTAATGTACATATGCTGCAGCCATAAAAATAAACAAATAAAAAATATCGTATTAAATTTCTTATTATTCGTATAAACATTAAATTTTACCTTTTTCAACGTTTTAACACCTTCGTGAATGGGCTGCGGTAAACCTGCAAGACTTTTATGATCGTCGGGTAATGTGAAACCGATAAATTTATTGCGAGACGCATCAAGGAATAAATCCACATCACGTTGTCGAACTTTTGGAGCCCATGGCAATCGACTAATCACACGAAACGATGACGGATTATTGTATTGTTGTAAGTCATATTTTTGAGCTGGAAAAAATTAAGGTTAACATTGAAGGTATTAATAATAGTTTACCGGCAGATACGGAACATGCTTGAAATTTATTTTTACTATAAAAACCGTATTAAAATTCGAAGTGAAACCTAAATTTTATTATAACCCTCTTGTCCTGCTCATTAGAAGCTATGTGGAGATCGGCAACCTTATTTTCGAAAAAAAAAATCGACACAAAATTATGGCGGTACTTTTGTCGCAATCTAATAAAACTCCATCAAAAATATCGTAGCGCAAATATTTCGCAGACAGAAAAATTAAATAAATAATAAATAAAATATAATTATAAATGTTCTAATATTATTTATATTTATGGTTATTGAGCCAATATTTAAATAATTAAACAAATTTTTTATTGGTTTTGGGCTCTTTATTTAAATTTATTTTATAGCTTTAGCTTTCGAATCCTATTCGGATTCATTCTCAAAAGCAAAATTTTGCTTTTGAGAATGAATCCGAATAGGATTCGAAAGCTAAAGCTATAAAATAAATTTAAATAAAGAGCCCAAAACCAATAAAAATTTTGTTTAATTATTCTAATATTATAAATAAAATATAATATAAAAGTTTTTATTGGTTTAGGGCTCTTTATTTTTTTGCTAATTACTAAAGCTTTAATTTTCGAATACTATTCGAGTTGACAAAAGCGTAAAAAACAGCGTATTAAAAATAAAGCAATCACAAATTTTTACTAAAACCGATTTTCCATGGAAACGCATAGCTATCTTTTTTTTTTTAAAAAAGTCTAAAGTAAGGCACTTTCCTGTAGAAATTAGGCTTTTAGATAGTATATTTATTTGCGATACATATAATAAACTCTTTATTCATTGTATTTTTTCCGTTGGTTCAAATTTATGCTAAAGTTGAAATTCTGCAATTATGAGTGATAAACGTTGATGGTACCAATAAGAAATAACGAAACTGTGTACAAAAAAATGTTGTTATCGTCGATTTAGTTCTACGATTACTCTTTTCTATATTAAATGGCTATATTTAAATGAGCTAGTTTTAAATCTCTAAAATTGTATTTCTTTACAACAAAAGAAATGTTAATTCAAGAGGCCAAAAAATTCATGATTTTTTATCACTCGGAAATTTTTACGAGTTTCTTTGGTTAGTAATAAATCATGCCTATTACAGAACTCGATAGGAATTTCATTCCTGTAGAAATTCAAATTCCTACAAATCGGAGTTTGCTATCACAGACTTTGTAGGTATTTAAAATTCCTACAGGAATTCAATTATTTTTGCTTGGTATAGTGTTGTCACTACATTCATATATAATTTTTTCCGAGTTAAAAAGCATCTCTGATTGGTCAGAAAAAAAAAATTTATATTTGACGTTTGACGAAATTCAAAAAAAAAAAAATTATTTCGTTGATTGAATTTGAAAAATTATATTTAGAATTATCCTGTTTCGACTGTATTTCGCGAATAAATAAAATTATATATACATATACAGTTTTTGTTAAATTTGTTAGGGCGATAATTTTAAGCTTATGATTTATGAACGTGTTTTGAAGTAAAAGAAGGCGGTACATTTTTACTTTTAAATAGTAAAATGAAGTTTATTTTCCTTTTAACTTTGAAAGTGTTCGTTTGTTAAAAGTGATTAATGTTAAAAATGGATAATATTGAATTTGTGATGACGGTTATACATGAGGAAACAAATGAGCTTAGTGAATGAAACAGGGTCTCAAAGCAGAAAGGTTTTTCAGAAACAGCTGTGATCTGATCTTAGATGACATAGCGTAAGAAAAGTATTTAACCCGATATCCTTTTAAAAATATTGAAATAATAAGTTTTTCAGGTTCACTAAATATTTTCGGCTCAATAAATTAAATTTTAAATATGTTTTGGAGGTGCTTGAATCTGAGTTATCTCCGATGATCAAGTCATATGCTTTGACGCCGAAGCAAAAGTTTTCTGTTTTGCTTGCAATGGTGTTGGCAAGGACTTTGAAATAGCAATGGCCCAATCTAAGATTTATAAAGTTGTATCCGAAACTTTGAACGCATTAGAAAAACGATTATGTTCAATGTGGATCAAACTGGAAATGACCGATGAAGATAAACGGAAGGGAAAATTGAATTTTTTCCAATGAACCGGATTCCCAGGAGTAGTGATGTGTGTAGACGGTAGTCATATTCAAATATTTCAACGAACAAATAAACATTTATATTGCAACCAGAAAGGATTTTTCAGCTTAAATGCGATGACAATAAATTGGTTAACCTTAATGTAATTGTTTTTGGGATTTATGATAATACAACATAAAATAAAACAAAAACTCTATAGAGAATATCTATCTCTCTATTAAAAATTGTGATGTTAAAACATCCCAACACCAGTACCTTCATTCAACAAATTACTAATATAAGATTTTGTTTCTATGCCAATCGAAAATAAAAGAAAAATAATTTAATTTAAGTTGGAGATAAGTCTTTATTGCTATTAAATATAAATTATGTGATTCCAAATCAAAGTATATAGGAAAAATAGTGAAAATTAGTATTTTATATAAATAAATCTAAGCCCTATTATTATTATTATTATTATTGGAGGGCCATGCGGGCCCTCGCACTGCGACCTAAAAGATCTATTGTGCTGGACCCTGCTTAATTATCCGTCCAGTCAATATTCAGGTTCTTAATGAACCTGACAATACTGCCTCCCGGTACGTGATACATACTATCTGGGCTTATTGTTCTCCCTCCTAGATGTTTACTACAGCATGTAGTTCCACTAGAAAGACGGTAGCATTGGAGCCCAAGGACCTCGAGAGGGTTGTCCCACTCCCGTATATTCCTACTCCTGTCCCGTATTCCGTTTGATTTTACTCTTACGAGTTGCTGGGAATTGCAAATCGCCTGTAGGTCACCCAGCTTTACTACAGGAAGGCCAAATAAAACTGGAGGGTGCCTGGTATCCAGAGTCCGCATATTTTGGACTGATTAACCTATCAGCCATTCATCCATCGGCATATGCTGTTCCACCTTAGATTAGGGATTTTTGTCAAGGTTTTCTCCTTTAGCGCCGTACTTTAACCTGTGCCAAATGGCCAAAAATGTGCCAAATGGCCTTAGTTACCAGTGGTTGCCACGAGGAGGTAGCACGTACACTTGCGAATTGTGAACAGATTACCCCTTACACAATTGTACCCACCACGCAGCTGCCTAATGACAAGACCAGAACAGCTCACGTGATGCGCACCCTACTGGAAGATTACGGAGCTGGTAGATTAATCTACTCAACTTTGGTCCCCCCCTCCAATAGACGCCAAACCACCATCTAAGCCTTAAAAACTGCATTATCAATTTTTAAACATTTTTCGCTCTATTTTAAAGATGAAAACCGTTGTCAAACGCTTAAGCAACTCTAAAACATTAAATATTGATGTACCCAATGTTGGTAAACATGAATTGAACAAAAAACAATTTCGAATCGTTTAAACCATGCTGCCTCAAAGGTGGTGTGGGTAATCCTAAATGGTAATCCTAAACGTCCAAAATCTTGGGTAAAGCCAGCTGAACCAGGTCCAATAAAGCGGTGGTGTATAATTATTCGAGTAAGTAATACTAATATACTTCTACGTGTTAACACATTAAAATGATCTTTAGGATCTGTTGCATATTTGGTTAATTGCACGAATTGAATAATTAATTCGAAATTAGAGTAAAATATTAAATTTGCTTAAAATGATCTAATACCTTAGATTGGAAAAGCCAAAATACCAAGGGAAGCGCTGAAAAGTGGGAGAACATCAGATGGGCCCAGTAGGTTTCTAAGGAAGTTTGAATACTTAACAAATCCACATCCTGCAGAAAAAGAGATTTAATATGTCGTCAGTTCGGTCATCGAATCGTGTCAAGTAACAAAGATCTTCGAATACAAACTTCAGTAGTAGTGGTATGCTTGCATTCAAGTCATTCCACTTTTGTTTGAAAAAATGTGTAGTAATCTTGTTATAGGCAACCAGCTTAATAATTAGGGCCCTATATTAGCTCCGGTGGCATGGAAAATATTTCTCCATCGTCATTTTGGTATTCTAGAATAGGAACCAGAAAATAACAATTTTCAATTTGGAAAATATTTTTGGGCTAGTGGTTTTTTTTTGATGAGATTATGAACTTGAAAATGTTAATCAGTTTTTGTAAGAATAGATCCTTCCACTCCATTAAATGGCAGACATTTTATTCATTATTAGCAAAAATCGGTGATGAAAGACCCTTGCGGATTAAAATAAAACAAATTTTTACTAATTTCACTTACAAGCTTGTCCAGATGATGATGATATCGAAGGGTCATCAAAATGCCGATAGTATTCGGGGATGTCCTCTTCACTTTCAGCCGGCGATGTATCAATCTCTAATCCCAATTGCTCTTGTTCATCTAATGAACTTTGTTTCATTAAACTCTATAATTTTAAATACTTCTGTGTAAGATCATTAATACATCTAATTTCTAAATCTTAGTCTAAGCCTATATTATTCTATATAAGATGTTGATAAATATATTTAATTACAGTAAAGCAAGTTAATAAGTAAATTAATAAGTGAATATATAAAATAAATTATAAATTGTATATAGCAACTAATTCAGTTTTTTGAAACAAATGTTTTAAAATAGTTAGTTTACTATATTTCTAAAATTTAATGAAGTTCTTATTCTAACTCTCTAGATTACTGCGGTATTTTATGAAAACTAAAATTAAATTCAAAATCCCAAAGAAATACATACATCAAATGTATAGATTAAGATTCATTAAACAATATTCTGTACTTCGACTAATTTTGATATAAATGTCTTTGGTACTTTGAAGAATTTCTAAAAATCTGATTGATCGGTAAAAGGCGAACATGGTTATTGGTTACAATTGAACTACTAATCTAATCGGTGATTAGCCTCCCCGGTGTGGGCATATTTTTTTAAATATGGAGGAAGCATAATTACTCAAATTATTACCAATGTTTAATCGTCTAATAATTTAATCGAAATATGATTAAAATTCTTGATATTTTATTATGTAGTAGGGTATTTGCGGTAGGGTTTTAATGACGGGCCGATTAAATGTTTCGAAATGTAAATAACTAGAGTAGTATCCATCAGAAGCATTAAAACCCACGTAAACAGTTTTAATCAGCAATTAAAGAAGTTAGTTATAAGGGAATTACAATAATCTAAAGAGTTTAATCCAATAAACAACATTCTACGGAAGGTATATTTAGGCTAATATTCAAGATACATTTATTTACAATATAATCCTAAAATTTAAGTAACCATTCGGGTTACCAGTAAAACATTTAGTTTATTAGTTTTTATTGATACACGACACGAACGAGTTTAACATAAGCCACGTTTCTAAAAATCATGAGTTTAATCAGCTATTACAATAAATGATTTATCCGAGTATTAAACATAGCCATCTAAAAAGCCATTTGAAGGAGTTGGACAATCGATTTTATGTCCACAAATAGTGTCTTGCCGAATTGGCAAATAAACTCACTAAAGATCAACGCCAGGCACTTGGCCAATATCATCTATAAATAAAATGAGAATAACATTGGAAATCTAGAAAATAGGAGGAATCTCAAGACTCACAACTTATGAAGTTTATCCTAAGTTAGAACCAAACCAACAAAAACAACAGAATTGTCGTATTTCGCCAAAATATCAGATTAACCTACATAAACACATACATTAATTAAAAATGTGTGTCTGTTAAATCACTTGAAAACCTAACGCATTTCACTTGGTCAAATTAACACATTTGGAAACATACAATTTAAGATCTTCTTAAGAAAATATTTATCTTAAGATTTCACTATGATTTACTGTCAATTACATATTTTCTTTATAATTAATTATTTTTCATGTATAAATAATTTTAATATTTAATGATGTATAAATTATTGTAACGATTATGGCCATCATACAACAAGTGAACGTTGTCAACAGCGATAGCTCAGACGGTTGGCGCGTAATATGAACATAAAGGTCGATGGTTCGATGTTCGTCGTAGCCCATGTTTTTATTACAATTATTTATTGTGGACATCGAAACATGTTTATACACCAACGCACAAATGCATAATGATCTAGTAAAAACAAGAACGTTCGAGATATAGCGTACAAAGAGAGGCGTGGTTTAGTGATGATTGGAGTGACAATTGGAGTAATTGTAAAGACGAAAATCTATTCCGCACCTGATGTAATGTTATATGAATTTCGTGCTGGTAAACCTTACGCTTCATGGATCGTCATGATTTTACTTATGCAAATTAAAGAATTCAACCGAGGTTTCGCGGAAATTTTAGTGTTAATATTATTATAAACTTCCTTTAGAACAAACGTAACATTTACAAGATATCTGAAGTGACATAACGGTTCAACGTTTGTTAAGAATGAATTTTCATCGGAAAACGGCATATTGACATGGTGTAATCTGTCAATCGGCGCACTCAAGTTTCCCAACATGTTAGCATCGAAAATTTACCGATGGAAAAAATAACATTTAAACTATCACATTGCCATGAAATTTTAAATGTATCATCTGCGTTCTGGTCTTAACGTGTTGATTTTACTCAACATGTTGCCAACAGTTGGCTTACCTGAATGTGCCCATTGTACGGTATTTGATTTTTATCCCCAGAAGGAAAACTTTTGTGTATTTGCTTAAAACAACCACAACTCCAATATATCAAATGTTTTGGCACATTTGTAATCTTATTACAGGCATACGAAAAATCATAATGATTATAGAATCTATAGATCTTAGTGATAAATATGAAAAATCAAGATACGCATTTTCTTAAGTAAATACTAAATCATGGCAATTTGATAATGTGAAAGGTATTAGTAATGGCTTGGCAACTTATTTAATTTCTAATATGCTACCGGTGGTTAGACCATTTTAATTGTGTTTCGATTAACACGAGAAGTATATTAAGTTGATTTTTCGGCATTTTTTATAGACAAATTTATTAATTGTTCATGGCAATCCCAATATTTTCGATTTGGTAAATCAGAAAAATATAGAGGCCAATCGCTCTTAATATATATCTACTGAAAAAAAGTAGAAATATCTTTCCCCTCCCCGTAATTTTGGCTGAAGGCCCAGAAAAGATACCAATGTACAACTCTGTAAAAAAGAGAACCCTCCATGAGTTCTGTTGGTAGTTTGGTTTCGTACTGAAAAGTATGGTCTACTCATCAGGCAGCTACGACCAAACTACAAAAATTCCCACTCTGAGAAGTATATTAGTATTTACGAACAGTAATTCAACGAAACCGACTAATAGACATAATTCTATTTATTTAATTAAATGATTTTTAATATGTTTCGAAGATTGTAAGAGAATTCAATCCAGTTTCGAACTGATGAGCTTATGATTATGAAAAAATCAATCTTCTCATCAGGCCGCGGCGACTGGACTGATTATACCACAATTTACATTCTATATATCAGGAATTCCACAAAAAGGTAAACCACACACTTGAAAAATGGAATCGAAAGATGATAAGAACAGTTATGTTTTTTAGAAAAAAAATTTTTAACATTAACATTTGACAGAAATTTTTTATTTTTCTACATTTGCATAACGGTAATTATTACGTTTCATTGGAACATTATGTATCACGTACATTTTTGCTCATTTCATTGTTGAGTTTCGTTGCGTTTATTCGTAGTCGTCATAGTGCAAAATAAACAAAACTTAGAATATTTTGTTTTATTATCTATAGATATACATTTGTTTTATTAAACCCAGGTGAATATTACAGAGCAAGACAACAAAATTTCGAATTATTTTCGTTTAATTTTGTGTCACATGTATGTAATAAAAAATACAAAATTTGTAATAAGGCTATAATATTACTGTTTTATTGTTTAAAAATCCTGTTAATTGTGGCTTTTGAGTCAAGAATTAAAATCAATCTAAATTGTTGTTTCTAATTTTTTTTTTTTAAACATACCGATATCGTACATGTGACACTTCCATTTCTGAACTCTTTTTTTCATACACAAAATCTATTATAAACAATGAAGTGAAACCTAATTTGCTTATTTATACATTTTATTAGAGAATGGGTAAGGAGGCTATGAGACGTTTTCGTGAGAAGAAACGGGCCAATACTGAAGAATGGATCATATGGAAAGAAAAGGAACGTCAGCGAATTAAACAATATCGAGAAAGTGTTAAGAATCGAGCAAGTCAACAGAAGCAACCAAAACGTCAGACAACAAAGGAAGAAAAAAAGAAAAATACCGAGAGACAGCGTCAATATCGAGCCAATCGAAGATATATAGGTGAGCATCCAGAAGCACGTGGAATACCATATAAGACAAAGCAATCATTATATAAGGCTGTGAATCGGGTACGAAAAGTTTTACCCGAGAATATTGACAGAAAGCGAATGGTACTAAAACAGTTATTCGATGAATTCTAACCGGAAGCTTCAGCTGAGATAAATCGAAAAGTAAATAAAACGAAAAAGGGATTTATGAAACGTAAAACTAGAAAGGCTTTAGATGCACAGGTTATTGAGTTTTATCAATGTCAAGATATTACTTATTAGACACCAGGCAAGTCCGATGTAATTTCTGTTAAAAAGGATAATAAAAGAATAACAATGCAAAAACACTACATAACAATGACATTGGGCGAGGCATATCAGATATATTGTGAAGAAATGGGAAATGGCGAAAAAGTTGGAAAATCAAAATTTTTTGAGTTGCGGCCTCCAAATATTATGGTAGTTGCTGACACCACACAATGTATATGTATGTCAATTGCATTCCAATTTTAATTACTTATGCTCATCCTTAAAAAGTATCAATGGTTTCCCATCGAACTGTAAAGCGCTTTTAGATGAACTTTTTTGCAATTTATCAAGTGAAAGTCGTATGATGGGACAATGTGACCAATGTGAGGAAAATGTTAGAGATGCGCTACCGCTTCTATTTGATTATGATGCTAATATTTTCTGGAATAAATGGGAAGAAAATAAAGAAAATTCCAGAGTTCAAATAAAAAGATACAGATCATCAGTAGCAAGAGCAGTAGAGGAAATTCAAATTCAAATGCCGAAATTTAAAAAACATGTCCACGTCAACATCATTCAATCAGCGCATTTCAAAGCTATGAAGGAGACATTAAGAACTGATGAAATTGTTATTCAAATAGATTTTGCAGAGAATTTTGCCATAGTTTCGCAAGATGAAATTCAAGCTGCTCATTTCTCATATGACCAAGTTACAGTATTTACTGTTTGCTTATGGAAAGAACACCAAACTGAATCGTTAGCTATTATAAACAATGATTTGAATCACGACAAATACAGTGTTTGGACCTTTCTGAAATCAATATTGGATTACCTAACCACGGAGCCTGGTACTTTTAAGAAGTGTCACATTTTTTCGGATGGATGCACCTCCCAGTTCAAAAATAAATACATCTTGTCAAGTTTAATAATGTTACAATCAATTTATGGAATTCAAATTACTTGGTCATTCTTTGCTACGTCACATGGAAAGGGTGCTGTAGACGGTATAGGTGCGACTGTAAAAAGGTCTGTTTGGACACAAATGAAATCTCGTCAAAAAACTGTTGAAAATGCGGAAGAGTTTGCGAATTGTGCAGCAGATAAATTGAAGAATATCAAAATAATTTACATAGACAAGGAATCTATTAATGACAGTCGCAAACAATTAAGCGAAATATGAGAAAATACTGGTATACCACGAATACCCAATCTGCAACTTCAACACTACATAGAAGCATCTCAAAACAGTATTCAGTCTCGCTACACCTACAAATCAACAAAAATTACTACAACCGAATACTTAAATTACATAAATAAAAATTAATTTTCAAACATTTCAGTTTTGTTTTATTTGTAAAAAGAATTACAAAATGTTCGCAATAGAAAAGTTTATATGGCGTCACACGTACGTTATCCATGTGACATGTACGGTATTTAGTGAAAAATTGAAAAGTCAGTTAGTATTAGTTTATTATAACTGAAAACACAATTAAAACAATTTAGCATAACTCCCTCAACTTAGATAAAAAATTATATTTTCTGGTCAAAACCAATTCGCAGATAATTTGATATAATGTACACAAATCAAAATCAGAGGAAAAAAATTGTCACATGTACGTTATACGTATTTTGTTAAATATTTTGGTAACGAGTAATGCGATTTTTAAAATTTTAATCTACTTTAAATTAAGAGATAAATTAGTCATTATAAATGACAAAGAATTTTTTTAGAAAAAGGAATTTGTTGGTAAATTTTGGTAAAAATATTCGCAGACTGTCACAGTACGTTATTTGGAATGCGTGATATACAGAATGTGCTGTGCGTTAAGTACTAGCGAATCGTACTAATACAGATGAATTCTCTTACAATTGTGTGAATATCGTGAAGAAGAAAAATTGTAAGAGAATTCATCTGTATTAGTACGATTCGCTAGTACTTAACGCACGGCACATTCTGTATATATAGAATGTAAATTGTGGTATAATCAGTCCAGTCGCCGCGGCCTGATGAGAAGATTGATTTTTTCATAATCATAAGCTCATCAGTTCGAAACTGGATTGAATTCTCTTACAATCTTCGAAACATATTAAAAATCATTTAAAATTCGATACTCTTTGTTCACAAATATGGCTATTTCACCATGTGCAAGGCATTAGCTTTTGAAAGGTTTAGTATGATTGTACTCTTAGGCTGCGGACCAATTCTCGGGTAAATCAATTACTAAGATAAAAGTCGACTTTAAGCGGCCATGTTGTTTTTAAATACAAGTTTTTGTATTTTGTTTATCTATTCAATTCGTATAACAATAAAAAAATAATAATCTAAACATAAAACATTTACTGTTTAATATCCCCTTTAACCTAATTTTGAGAAAGGTAAATACATTTACCGATTTTTGTGTATTTACCCTGACTATTAGTCCGCAGCCTTAGTATAGGCCTACCAAAGTCATAACGACATTGGTGCTAAATATGGAAAATCTTAAGATACGCACTTTCTGAAGAAAATCGTTAATTCTATTTTCACAAATGAGGCACTTTCACCAAGTGAAAGACATTAGCTTTTTAAATGATTTGGCACGTTTTTAGTCTTGGTACAGGCCTACCAAAAAATCATAGTGACATTGGTGATAATTATGGAAAATCTTAAGATAAGGACTTCCTTAAGAAAATCCTAAACTCTGTGTTCACAAATATGGTAATTTGATCATGAGAAAGACATTAGCTTTTCAAATGGTTTGACATGCTTATAGTCTTAGTAAAGCCTATCAAAAAATCAGTGGCATTGGCGATAACTATAGAAAATCCTAAAATACCGATTTTCTTAAGAAAATCCTAAATTCGGTGTTCATAAATGAGGCAAGTTCACCAAGTGAAAGGCATTAGCTGTTTAAACGGTTTGGCACGTTTGTAGTCTTAATATAGAGCTACCAAAAAATAATAGTGACATTTGTGAAAAATATGGAAAATCTTAAGATACGCACTTTCTTAAGAAAATCTTAAACTCTATATGTTCACAAATGTGAAATAGATTAGCTTTTCAAGTGGTTTGACATGCTTGTAGTCTTAGACCTATCAAACAATCATAGTGAGATTGATGATAAATATCTAGAATCATAAGATGAATTTTTTCAAAAACAGATACCCGTAAAATGTCGTTAACGTTGCTTATTTACTAATCCCATATAAACTCATGTTGTTTTTGTTGATTAAATTCTATTTTAGGATGAACTTCTAAAGCGTGCGTGTGAAGTTTGTGCTTAATTAATCCACTTTTATTTTTTTGTTTAATTCCAGTTTAGGTCTAACTTCACTTGCATTTGACTCAATTGAATGGTTTAATAAAAATAATTGTTTGTTTAATAATAAGGCCAAAATCATGTTAATCAATAGTTATTATGTAATGACAATTTAAAACATATCAATGGTGCTGATTCCCACAACCGTTTAATTGTGATAAATGCAGTGCTTTATTTTTAATTAATTACTATACTTTAGAATATGTTCGTGTGTGTGCAGTGATGTGTCTTTAGAAAGGGCAACCAGTTTTTTTCATATCTAGATACATACATATATAAGAAAATGTAAGAAACTTAAAATAAATGTACTAAGATGATGAGTAATCTTCTAACCAAATTAAAGAAGGATAATTAAGAAAAATTAAAATATTAAAGTGATAGTTTTTCCCGCAATTTCCATTCAACCAAATGAGAAACTATAAAGCACGAATGGAAATATGGTCCTCTAAATTCTAAACAAAATCAAATATTTAATGGATTATTTACTACGGTATGATAAAAAAGTAAAATCTACATTTTCTACTAAATAGATTTGGATTAGTTTTTAGTTTTACATACGATTCAATTTTTTCTTTATATTAATTTTGTAAAATATTTTGTCAATGTTAAAAAATTATAAATGATAGCATAGGAAGGAAAAAGAAAGCATCTCTACCTCTTGCAATATATCGTTCGTACGTACTCGCCTAAACGGACGGTTCCTTTTCGAATTTTGATTGTCCAGCATGTCGGCAGCAGTTGCGGGCGGTGAACTAGCCCTCATCGATTTTGCTATTTGTAAAGTGTCTTCCGTTGTTGGGGGAAGTTCCGCATTTATTCGATATTCATCTGCATTCACAAATAATTATAATTCTCATTTTGATTTCCTGGATTAATACACAATCTTAGCGATTACCTACTTTTTAATTTTCGTAAAGTTTCCATTCCACCCAGGCTCACTAACGACAATTTCCATAGTAAAAGTAAAACTTTTTTTATTGGAAAATGTGGGGCCATGCCGCTACAAAATCTTGTAATCATACCTAAAAGTTTGACGGACAAGAGTTCGCCACCGATTGGATTTACTGGAAAAGAAATGTATTTATTACTTGCCATTTAATAATATCGAGATTTTAGAATTTAGTTACATATTTCTTGTTGAAAATTAGCAACCAAGTGTTTGTACTCTGAACATTCATTTTCCTTTTCCACTCTCATAATTTCCGTGATTACATAAAGTACTGATAGAATCAAACGTAAATCGATAGAGTCAGCTAACGAAACTGCCACTTTACGCATTGCAACGCTTGCCGCCGTTGAATTTTCAATTTCGATATTCAACAATTCAATAAAGGATGTAAATATGCCCAAATCGTAAAGAGCCATAACATTTTTACGGGCCCAAAAGCTTTGCTCCTGATCCGACTGAACTTCAGCCCAACATCCTTGTGTTATATATAATAAACATCGAGCCGCTTTCATTCGTAACGCTTTCTTAGACATCTCAAGCTGATCGATTAATTTCATTACGATACTTTTCTGCTGATTCTCGGTTAATTTTTGCCAACTGGGTGGTAGATTATACTGTTCCATTTGATCTTCGAATGCCTTAACATTTAGCTGGAACTCATTAAATTCCGCATAACTGTACAATTCGGCAATTTCATTTTGATGGGAGTCGGCGTCATTGTACATAAAATCTAGATCTGTACAATCGGATCCATTTCCACACTGAAAAAAATGACAAATAAATAAATCTTAGTAAATCATAGTGTGCCACAACATATTTAGAACTCGATTAGAGTGGCTCATACGTTGCTTTTCTGAAAGTTATGAGATTTGGCGATTTATTTAGTTTATTTTAGCGGCCGAGCAAAATTTAAGATTAACCCTTTTACCTTTTTTTATGGATTTACCCTCCAAAAAAAAGGTAAATATTTCAAGTTTAGATACTTTATTCTTTATTTTTATAAGAATTAAACGAGTATAAAATAGAAAAAATGAGTAATTTAACAAAAAAAACGAACTCTAAAAACCTACATTTACCGTAGCAAATGATTTACCCGAGAAATACCTCAGCCTTAGATATTAAGTAGGTGATGCACTTTGGAATCGCACAGGATCTCGTAATGGCTAACACATTATTTCAACCCAACAAGAAGATCCATTTAGAAATATCTATCGAGAATTATCGATCGGTTATCAAATTCCTAGGCAGGGATCACTATTTGGTTACTCTAAAGCTACGATGGTAGTTTTCGTACAGGTCGGGGATGCATAGGAGAGCGCACAGAACGCTTCAACGTCAACAACAGCATTATAGAATCCAATTACCAGTGTGACGAAGTGAATTCTGTTTGAAAGATTCTGAAAACTTCGGTTGTCAGTGTTGCACAGCAGATCTAGGTGTAGTGAAAAATAAATCCAAAAATGATTGCTTTAATGAGAAGCGATGTCTTGCTGTTGAGCAACAAAATATAGCCCAAAGAAGAAAACGCTAAGGGAATTTGTAGAGAACTCGCGCGGATGGTGGAAGGTCGAAGTTTTGGAAGTACAAGAAGACAGCATTGAGCACTTTTCCGTAATTTCTTCAAAGGAATTACAGGATTGCACCATACTTTCAGAGTGAACTGCTAATAGGGACCGGTATGGAAACCTCCATGTAAACAAAATGTTCCACAAACTTTAAATGAACCTGAGATCGCACTAAGTGCGAGACTTTCGCGGTATATCTCTTCTTTGCACAGAATATAAATTTTTGTCTTACATATTATTGGAAAGAATCACTCCGCTAGTGAAGGAAATATGTCGGTCAGTGATCAAGTTTTTTTGCTGTGAATGATCCTTTTTAAATATTACATGACATCTCTCATGTACACTAGGTGTTCCTAGATTTCAAACAAGCATATTACTCGATCAACCGGAAGAATTCAGTGTTTTCGTCGGAATAACTGGGAATACCTTAAAAATGTTCATATAAGAAAAATGACCGTATTGCAGTCACAATGTTGTGTTGTGTTAAGTTGAGAATAAGCAATCAGAAATTTTTGCAATTAAGTGCGGTATTCGACAAGAAGGTTCTCGGTCGCCGATGCTCTTTAATTTCTTGTTGGAATACGAATTTCGTAAAAGTGAAACAGCAACCCGGTCAGGTTCTCACCTCTGCAAATAATATGTGCGTGACTAGACTGCATGGCAACGGAGTAAGGAATTACTAGCTCAGCTAATACAATTTTCAGGTTAATTTTGTCTCGAAATCAACGGGTGCAAAACAAAATAACTTATCTCTGGTTTTCGAGACCAAGACACAATTTTACTGTAGTAACTGTACATTTGAGAGAGTGGCCAGATTCAGATACTTGGGATCTTTTGTCACCCGTGGTAATGGTCTAATTTTTGTTCTCTTAACAAAAACCAAAACATTCTGCAGAAAATTCTGAAGTTAGTTTTTTGAAAGGAATATTCATGTAATTTTTAATCACAACACCATAACACTCCATTTCAATTAATAAAGTTAAGATTATACTGATTTGCAGACTAATTAATCCTTGTGCCAACACGACACATCCGAGTGTGTATTTAATTTATATATTTTTTTTTAAATAGAATGAAATTAGATGATTGAGAAGAAATTAGAGATTTGTATGTGTTGACAAGAAATCGTTTTTTACTCGCTTGCGACAATGATTAATGGTTTAAAATCCAAAGAATATTTCAATAGCATCTCCTACCTAATTAAACGGTTAAAAATAGACTTTTAGGTATTTTATACATAGTAGTTTATTGATAACAAACGATTATTTGTAATATGAGGTTTAGTCTAAACCCCTCATAATTCGAACAATTTTCCTTCCTTAGAATTTAGATAAGGTATCCAAATACTGCTTTCTTAGGATCATATCAGTAAAAAAATTAAACAAAATATTTAATTTTTTCATTTTGTACAATGTTTACCAAAAATAATTCCACCATTGTCATACTTAACAAATAATGATAAATGCAAACAGAAAAAAATGTCTACCAAATCTCAGAATAGGTGAAAAAAATTGCAAACAAAATATAAATGAGGTGAGAACTTACCGTAATATTATCGTTAACGTCATTCATCATCATGATCTTATAAAATGTAAACGATATTTATATCACAATAAATAATTAATTTTAATTAAACATTTTGTAATCGCAATATACAAAACAGTACAAATTTATTTTGGATACAATTAAAAATGACACAAGAGGATTGACGTAGATAAAACTAAACCCTCTAAACAAAAAAAGCGATTCGGAAAAAAAGATACGATTGAGATATGTGAACGATCCAATTTTCCCGCTAAGCAATTTAAGCGAATTCGCAAAATGCGCCGCATAGGCGTACTATAAACGTATCACTACCCTCTAAACAAAAAAAGCGATTCGGAAAAAACGATACGATAGCGATATGTAAACGATACTTATACCACGTTTACATTAGTAGAATAAAAGTATGTAGCAAAAAAGTATCATCATGTGAACTCAAATTTAAATATTTAAATATTTTATCACATTCTTTTTTGATATTTCGGTAAAGTATGTATCAAAAAAGTATTAGTATATTTCGTTGTAATGTGAACCCTAACTAATAACTATATGTTAATGTCATTTGTATATATGTTGTCAAAACCAAAATTTATTTTGTTTTTTTGTTTCTAACTGCAATTTCGGGTGTTTATCAAATAATTTGCCGACAAATCTAATAGAGTTTGAGAAGAAATTCACAACACATAAACTGAATTGAATACAGAAGCCTATCTGTCAAAACAACAAACTTTTATAGTATGCGTTCACACTACAAATCGCAAAGCTAATGTGAACTGCAGCGGAAAAATAATTAAATAGCAGAAAAGTACATACTTATTTGGTACATATAATGTAAACGTGGTATTAATTTCTTATAACACACTACGCACTTTATTTTTATTTTTACTCCCATATAAACAACGAAAATAAAAATTGTACATTGTGCGTTTCTCACTTGCAAAGCGGATAGCGATATTTGTGTAAAAAGAAATTAAAATCATTACGAAATATTTGGTGTTATAAGTTTTACAAAGTAATTATATATTTCTTTTCCAATTTGTTTAAACCATTTTTATTTATTAATTTAATCCTTATTGTTTATTTTTTAAGATGTGAGCAAATTTTACAACTGCCGATTGAATTAAGGAGCGAAGTATTATGAAACCCGATACAATTAAACCGTCATTCATATAAACAAGTAAATTTTACGTATTATATATAATGTAATAATTATTTTATTATAATACTTCAACTAAATAAATAATAAAATAATCGTATTAAAAAATTGGCTTTTTATTTTTGCTAATCCAAAATAAATACTATCGTAACCAACACGAAAAATACGATACGTAAACATATCGCATAATTAGATCTGTTTACGATATGAAAAGAAAGCATCGTAAACGTATCGTAAAAATCTTTCTATTTACGTTACGTAAAAAATTCTAATTATCATGGGATTCGTAAACATATCGATTTCGAATCGCAAAAACGATTCGTAAACGATATTTTGTATGAACAACAAACATCATTTTCGTATCGTAAACGAATCGCTTTGTTTAGTGGGTAGTTTGCTTTTCACTAATCCATTCTCAAACTTCCCAAGTATTTTTATATCCGAAAATTTTTGTATTTTTCTGACATTTCGCTGATTTCATCTCCGATTCTTTTCCGAATTAATGTCCGACTTATTATAAGATTTCCTATGAAAGTTGGCCAAAAAACTCGGAAAATGATGAAAAGAAAAGTTAGGTTATGGTACGACAAATTTGTGGGCGGGGCTTATAATATAAATTTTGGCGCCAAAATTTCACTTTTGAATTTAAATCTAGCTTTAATTAAAAATATATTTTTTTTAAGAATACTTTTTATTTTTATTACATGTATAAATTACAATATTACATTTATTATAATATATAAATTTTAACTCCACCTGAGTAAATACATTTTTCTATCTTCATTTACTGCGTGCATCGCATGTTCAACTTCCTGAGGTGTTTCACGTTGGAGAGCTGCAGTAATTTTAAACTTAGTCCTTTTGTTTGAATAGTCAATAATTTCGGTTGAATCTTCTAATTTCTGTAAAGAAAAAAAGCGTTACAATATTATATTGTATTCAAGGTACAAGACCTAGTAAAACAAAAAAACCAACCTCTGTTCCACACAGCAACAATTTTGATTCAATTAAACTTTGAATATGCTTTTGTAACATTTCATTATTTAACTGTAGCGTTTCTTGTATATCCTTACGTCATCACATCACATGTCTCAAACAACAATAGGACAGCCATTTGAAAAGTTTGCATCGTAATGATACAGGGTTTCTTGAGGTATGAGACTTTTAGTTCATCATGACAAAAACGGTGTAGCCACGTAAGTTTTCGTCCACAAAAATTTATATGATGAGGTATCGCAAATGTAATTGGTATCGATGTCGAATCAAGTAGTGGCCAGGCGTCTGCTTGTAACACTTTTATTGATAAATTTATTCCTATTTCATAATTATTATCTTTTACACACTATCAGTTTCAGTCGATTTCGATTTTTTTAATAAACAGACACATGAACTATTTACGTATAACGCAATCGTAATGGCGTCTACAGAAAACAAAAATACATTTGTACTTCAACGCTACATGTGTTAAAAATTTGAAACACCATCTTTTCAGCATTTTCAATTTTTTCGAACGAAAACCGGAAAAGATTTTATAACCGATTCAAGTTTTCAGTTTTGTTATACTTGGGTTATATAAAATAGATATATGTAGTACCAAAATACCTCGCAAACAAATTTAATTATCATGATTGTTATCCATTGTATCGGATTTATGTAAATTTAACTACCCTCTAAACAAAAAAAGCGATTCGGAAAAATCGATACTATTGCGATATGAGAACGATACATATTTTTTTATATCACACCACGCACTTTCTTATTTGTATTTCTACTCCCATAGAAACAACGAAAATAAAAATTGTTTATTGCACATTCTCTTACTCGCCATTTCAATTCAAGTTTAACCTAAAACAAAAGCGGACGGCGATATTTGTGTAAAAAGAAACTAAAATCATTAGGAAATATTTGGTGTTGTGAGTGCAAATAATACAAAGTAATCATATATTTCTTTTACAATTTATTTAAACCATTTTTGTTTATTAATTTAATCCTTTTATACTAATTGTTTATTTTTTAAGATGTGAGGAAATTTTACTACTGCCGATTGAATTGAGGAGCGAAGTATTATGAAACCCGATGTAATTAAATCGTCATATAAAAAAGTAAAATTTATATATTATATATAATGTAATAATTATTATAATATAATACTGCAAATAAATATAAAAAAAAATAATCGTATTATAAAACTGGCTTTTTATTTTTGCTCATCCAAAATAAATACTATCGTAATCAACACGAAAAATACGATACGTATACGATATGAAAAGTAAGCGTCGTAAACGTATCGTAAAAATCTTTTTATTTACGTTACGTAAAAAATTCTAATTATCATGGGACGTTGGATTCGTAAACATATCGATTTCGAATCGCAAAAACGATTCGAAAACGATATTTTGTATGAACAACAAACATCATTTTCGTATCGTAAACGAATCGCTTTGTTTAGTGGGTAATTAAAAGGTTACCGCTGGTGGGGTCTTTTAATTAATGAGAACAAAATCAGTTAGTGTCAATTTAAATTCTGCTTTATTTTATTCAATGCTACGCTTTATATATAATTTTAAATTTTCAATGGACGGGTTCGGTCTGGCCAAAATGAAAAAAAAAATCACGATATGTTACGTCAAACTCATTTCCTGCTAACTTCATCTCGTTAAATATACGTCAAACCTGTCCTGTGTGACCTAATATAGTCCTTTGGCTCGTTAGATATCGGTAGGCGGCATATTTTAGTAATATTCCTTTTAAACGTATTATTCCTGTATTTGAGTGTGACTACTCTAACAAGTCCATCTTGTCCTGGATGAAGTTCAACGACTATTGCTAGTGACCAGTGCGTAGGAGGTATTTGTTCGTCTTTGAGGATTACTAGTTCTCCCAATTGGATATTAGGTTGTTTTGGCAACCATTTTGGCCTTCGTTGTAGTCATGAAAGATATTCCATATGCAAGGCTGGGCAAATTACATTACACTGAGTAATTAAAATACTTTTCCGAATTACAGCAAACTCAATAATTAAAATACAAATTACAATTACTTTCGAGTGGAGTAATTAAAATACAAGTTACAATTACTTTGAATTGTCATTTGTAATTAAAATACAAATTACAATTACTTTACATTTGTAAATTGATAAATTTGATTTAAGAAAAAAGATTATTAAGATTAGGTTTTATGCTTATGGCTCTGGAACCAAATTTTAATAAGCCTTGTAAAAATTTAAATAAGAAATTTCAAAAACTGGGGTAATTAAAATACAAATTACAATTACTTAGAATTTAAGTAATTAAAATACAAGATACTGTTACTTGGAGAATGAGTAATTAAAATACAAATTACAAATTGTAATTTGTATTTTAATTACGTAATTCAAATACATGTAGTTCGTTACTGCCCAGCCTTGCCTGGTATCCAGAGTCCGCATATTTTGGGCTGATTAACCTATCAGCCATTCATCTTTCGGCATATGCTGTTCCACCTTAGATTAGGGTGTTTTGTAAAGGTTTTCTCCTTTAGCGCCGTACTTTAGCCTGTGCCAAATGGCCAAAAATGTGCCAAATGGCCTTAGTTACCAGTGGTTGCCACGAGGAGGCAGTACGTACACTTGCGAATTGTGAACAGGTTACCCCTTACACAATTGTACCCATCACGCAGCTGCCTAATGACAAGACCAGAACAGCTCACGTGATGCGCACCCTACTGGAAGGTTACGGAGCTGGTAGATTAATCTACTCAACTTTGATCCCCCCCTCCAATAGACGCCTATATATATATATATATATATATATATATATATATATATATATATATATATATATATATATATATATATATATATATATACATATATATATATATATATATATATATATATATATATATATATATATATATATATATATATATGTATATATATATATATATATATATATATATATATATATCTTCCATATAGATTTCCCATCCACAGCACAGCCGAATTTCATCTGAATTTCATCCGGTAACGTTTGAACCTGACAATTTCTCATCTTGGCTTGGATATTTGCCAACATTCAAACTTTGAAAAATTAACACTACCAGATTGACCTATTATTTATTATCTGGCATTGCTTAGGTCTTAAGTTTAAGTTGATTCATTTGGCTGGTTCACGTTTAGATTGGTAATACTCCCAGAAAATGTTTAATTAAAATAATTATTTTTAAGACAAAAAAAAAAATAATAAAAAATAAAAATTTAGGTCTAATTGACGTGAAAGTCTAAGCCTTTCTTTGTTTCTATGTTTTTGGAATTAAATAATTAATTTTTTTTTTTGGGATTATTAATTAAATTTACAAAATTTAAATTTACAAAATAGCAAAAAATAATCATATATATGGTAAATATAATACTAACAGTTTAAATACAAAATTCACCAAAAAATTCAATTTTTGTAATTACAAACTTGATAAAAAAATAATTATACGATGTAATGTAACGATACGAGCACATAACTTTACAAGATAATTAGTTTTCACGAGCTGGGAAAAATGATTAGTAAAAATTTACGAGTGGCGACGATTTTGTTAATTGCTTTTGTAATTTGCATATAAAATACACAAATGGCGGTATTTTTATGTATGGATATTAAGGGAATAGAGAATTTTATTTTGTGTTGTCTTAATTTTCACTTTATATGAAATTTATACTTACAAACACAAATAATGAAAAATAAATAATGAAATTTATATTTACAAACACAAATATCGAAATGCAATTTTTGAACAATTTTAATTGAAATTAATGATATTTAAAATAATAATTTTCATGTTTATAAAGTTACTTTTTTCTCAAAATATCGTAATGTTTCGTATTCCTTTAAAAAATTCGTTTTGATTATGATTGGGTACACGTACAATACAAAAAACAAATTCGTTTCTACGATCTTCGGTGCACGCACTTAGGTCGTGGTCGTGCACTTGCTTGTGCATTTACTATGAAAATAAAATGGAGGAGAATATTTTTGTTGAATTTATTTTTGATAGAAAATTTATTTCGGTGTAAATTTTTTTTTAATCTTAAAGCTAAAAATTGAATCATCCATTATTGTTAAAATTTAGTTTTTTATGCACATATTAATATTTAATTATTTAGTTGTGCTTAGTTTCAATAATTTTCTTTTCTTTTCATTAAATCTTTATTTTCGAAGATAAACAAAATACGACATTGCTTCAACGAACAAGTCCAGAAGTAAAAATAAACCGGTCTTCGAAAATAATCGCAAGACGATCACAAGACTGAATGATACTATTTGTCGTGCAACTCACGTTGCAGACGTGACTTCAATAAAAATCTAAAAACAATCATGAGACATGTTATCTATTATTTTTTTCTCTTTTCAACACATTTTATTTCGTATTTTGATTTTCTTCCCAGACAAACACAAGACATGTTATCAAAGACAATTTTTTTGCTGGGGCAGTTACACCGTAGATAGTATAATAGCAAAATAGTATAATACTATTTTGGTATACGGTGTAAAACCGATGTTTTGATACTAAAAAAGCAAAAATAAAATATAATATTTTGATTTGATAGCTATTTTAATACCTGTTATATTTTATTTTATTTTATTGTATTGTTTGTTAATAAATTAGTATAGAAACATTTATGTGTATTCTGAAATTATACTTTTTCATTATTCTGTTTTAATTTTCCGTTTTAATTTTAATATTTTATGTGGTGTAAAACCGACTATGGCAGATAGTAAAATAGTATTATACTATTTTGCTATTGTACTATCTACGGTGTAAAATCGATAACAGTCAAGTTTCGTTTCGAATCGTCTGTAGGGTATTTGCGTTGGTCGATTGGAAAGCCACTATTGGTAAAGAGGAAAGAATATTATGAATACAATACTCGTGTGAACAGGCAGACAGACTACACTTCAAATATTGGTTTCAATCTCGCGGAAATAAAATTATAAAACAAAAATGAATTGATATAAATATACTATATATATAGGTACATAGCTATATATTTAATACATACTACTAATTTATAATAATTCCGTGTTTATTTATTGTTTTTTAGATGTATTACGTATAAAAATTTATATTTTAAAATTCATAGTTTTGCGTGTATCTCTTAGTTCAATGTTTTTTTTTTAGTGTAATACACCACAATTGGATTACTTATTGGAATATTTTTTTTTTTGTTTTAGCTCGTGTAATTGTTTTTAATTTATCGAAAAATGTAATAAATTCCTAAAACCAAAATATATTGTAATGTTAGTATACAATAAATCGATCCGACATTCAAAGCAAAAGTAAAGATGGCGGCTCCATTAATAATTTAATCAAAATAAATTTATGAATAAATAAATCAAAACAACTAAATTGAAAGTTAGTTACTTTACAAAAATAAAATAAATTTAGTTATATCGGTACATAGTTGCATAAAATTGTGCATATAAATTTCGGTTCGATACGTAAACAAGGAAATCAAAAATTTTATGGCAATGTCATTTGATGTAAATGATAGGACAAGGTGAGTGGTATACTCATATAATAATTTATATGAAACTGATAATTAATAATTTAAAGTCAACCTAACTATCAACATTTTACTTCAATAAATAATTTTTTAAAATTTTTTTTATGATAAACTTTCTTAATAAAATGTCAAAAACTGTCATTTTTTGCTCGTTTTCTGCTCGGAGTGTCTATTTTTTTGTTGCAACTGGAATAGGAATTTATTTGGGCACGTAAATTTTGATTCGTAAGTATTTGTACAATGTGGAAAAGTAATACCAATATGTATACCATTGACAGCACAAAGATTATCGCGATAATTTCAGATCGCGATTTCAATTTCATTTTAAAAATCACCGCAAAATAAAATAATTCTATTCCACTTACACTTTCTGTATCTTTTTTTTGTATTTCATGTTTATCGAGTTTGTCTAGATTACGATAATCAACTTATGAAGCGCGGTAATCCTGAAAACATTAATATCGTGTTGTGACAGACTGAAAAAAATATGTACATAATTTCGAATTCGCGATTAGCTAGTTGGTGTCTGTAATAAGAAAGGGGTATAAGAAGCAAAAATCAATTTTCATACGCTTGACTAATGTGGTTTTCCTGTTGCAACAAAAAGCAGATTCGGAGTCAAATCCGAGTTGAAAAATGACAGTTTTTTGACGTTTTAACTGGAACAGCCAAAAATCCGGATTCTGTGATTTTTTGTTTTTTATGTGGTTTTCCTGTTGCAACAAAAAACAGATTCCGAGTCGAATCCGAGTTGAAAAATGACAGTTTTTTGACGTTTTAACTGGAACAGCCAAAAATCCGGATTCTGCGATTTTTTGTTTTTTATATGGTTGTGTGAATATACGTATTAATTGTCAAATTCTATTTTTATAATTAGATTGTTAATACTGATGAATTTTTCCGTAAATTAATAAATAATTTATTGTAATCATGTTATTTGTTAATTATTTTACTGTTTTTTAAATATATTTTTCCGCATATTTATTTTGATGTTTAAATGACATTTCGATGACATTTAAATGTGATTGTGTTAGTAATCGCTCCGAAAAATTTTACCGAGCGACGAATGACAGCTGCTGTCACTTGTGTTTCGCTCCGAATCTGTGTTTTGTTGCAACAGGAAAACGACATTATATGGTTGTGTGAATATACGTATTAAGGTCGATTTATATTATCAGTTCCTTTCAGTTCCTACTCGTATCGTGTCAGACAAAAAAAACATTGTTACATATATTTTCTATAGGAGTATTTATATTATCCTTTCATTTCCGTTCCTACTCGTACCGACACAGACACATATTGTTGAAAAGAATGTTTTGTCTGATATTTGAAGGCGAAAAAATACGAAAGAATAACGAAACAAACAAAAATTGTAAATTGCTACTAAAACATTTTTGTATTTTTGTGTGTTATCTTTACTCTATACGTAACCAAAAGATACGAAGAAAACGCCTGAATTGAAAAGTACGGATAGTATAAATTGATGATGTCTGACACGATACGAGTAGGAACTGATAATATAAATCCACCTTTAATTGTCAAATACTATTTTTATAATTAGATTGTTAATACTGATGAATTTTTGCGTAAATTAATAAATAATTTATTGTAATCATGTTATTTGTTGTATTATTTGTTAATTATTTTACTGTTTTTTAAATATATTTTTCCGCATATTTATTTTGATGTTTAAATGAATTTCGATGACATTTAAATAAATCGTGTTAGTAATCGCTCCGAAAAATTTTACCGAGCGACGAATGACAGCTGCTGTCACTTGAGTTTCGCTCCGAATCTGTTTTTTGTTGCAACAGGAAAACGACATAATAAAATGATGGATTATTTATTTTTTTAATGCCCGCCGTTAGTTTTTATTATGCCTAGTTGATATCTCGACAGTGGTCTGTCTAATTGTTCACAAAATCTGAAATCTTACTTCCAACTATTTTATTAGAGTTCCACTTTAAATTTTTGGCCTTCCCAGATTCCGGATATCTTAATAATATTAATTTATTACATTTAAAATCCCCCATTAATTTCAAACGGAAGATAATCTTTTCGCGAAGCATTTTTTCGTTTTTTAATTTATCATCAACTAGGAATTTAATAAATCATTG
This sequence comes from Tipula vernalis, assembly GCA_958295665.1. Lineage (NCBI taxonomy): Eukaryota > Metazoa > Arthropoda > Insecta > Diptera > Tipulidae > Tipula > Tipula vernalis. Next base: position 2,281,088 of record OY282561.1, read on the forward strand.
ATTTTTGAGCAGCTGCAATTTATACAACACAAACACATTAAGCGGGATATAATTTAAATGTTATTGCCGCGGTTTAATCGGTTAATAAATAAAATTACAAAAACTAAAACATTTATTCAAAGGTTTATTACACAGAGGTAGGCGAAAGTAAACAATTTGCTCAAGTGAAGTTTGTTACAGGAAGGTATAAAATATGCAACCATTTATTGAATTTTGCCAACATTCAAATTTTCTTATTCAAATTACAACCTGTGGCCCTATTCTGGTAATTCCCGGGGAACGGGGAATAATTTTTGTTTACAGCAGATATTCCCAGATACATATTTCCAACTTTTTATTCCCTATTTTCTTAAAGTGCATTCTGTCAATTGGGGAATAAATATACAGGGGAAATAAATTTAGTTGTATCAAAATTATTATAATAACTCTTATTTATTATAATACTATCTTTAAAATTATTAACAGTATTAATATTATTAATTATTAATAACAACTACATATAAACAAACATTTTCGTTAAAAATCTATTCCCCATCAATTCATTCATAAAATCGGTGTGGAAAAACAAACGTCAAAACTGCTGTAATGGGGAATAATTTTTTCCCAATAATGGCTGTATGATACTCACTTTTTTTCAAGTACAATAAAGTGCTGCAAAACTAGTAAAGCGAAACAGAGAAGGGTAGTGTAGACAATACTATAGGCAAATATTTTGAAGTTTCGGATAAACAAAATATGTAAATAGAATCAACATTTTTTTTGTGTTGGACCATATTATTGAATTAATTTGCATTAGCTGCCGCAATTAATTGAAACGAAATAATTTATATGTTAAGTTAATTTTTATATTTACAAAAAAATGCACGTTTCAAATATTTTGGCAAACAATTAACAATGCAAACCCAAAATTGTATTTCAGTATCAAAAGAAAAATCTAAAAAAGGGGGAAAAAATCATAACAATAAGCGTATTTTGTTGACCAAAATTTAATTCGAATTAGTTTGGGTTTATTTTTTTTCCAAGAAAATAGCCAATTTGATTTAATTGACAAAAGCCAACCTTTCGTAATAAAATATAAATTTACTATGTATTATGACTCAGGTGGCAGGTATCATAACCAAAAATTAGAATTATGTTTAAATAAACCCAATTTTTTTTTGGGTTAATGTTATTCTTGTCGGGATTTATTCTAAGCAATTGTTGTTGTAAATTTGTCAAGGAAATACGCTAAATAATGGCGAACAAAAATGGAAAAATTGTTTACTAAATTTATTTTAAAAATAAACAAATAAATTCTCTTTGGTATACAAAATACAAATATTTTCTCTAATATTTCGGAAATGTCAGAAAAAAGTATGTAATGTCAAAAAAAAGAATCAAATCCAATTCTTTTTTTGCTATAATTGCTCGATTAACTGCTAGAAAAGTTGAGCTACCACTTTTTTTTTGACGTTTCTATATTTTTTCCAAATCTATGGTGTATACACTCACTCTCACAAATATTTTGTATATTTATTTTTTATCTCACTCCGTTTGTCTTACCTAGTCACTGAAAAAGTGGGAAAAAAAGTGAGTATCATACAGCCATAAAAAATCTTTCCCGAACACCAGAATACACTTTGGGGAAAAGGGAATAATACTGCAATAAAATTTAAAATTTCTATTCCCCGGGAATTACCAGAATAGGGCCACTGTAGAACTTTTTAATGTGCTATAAGATCGTTCTTTACGATTTACATACAGAGCATTCACAATGCAAACAATTTTTACCTTTTTCTTACAGGTTTGTCTGAATTTCCAACATAACGAAGAAAAATGTTTGTTCGTTATGTTCGAAATTCATACAAACCTGTAAGTAAAAGGTAAAAGGTTTTTGCATTGTGAATGCTATATAAATTGATATAAGGTTATGGCTGTATGATACTCACTTTTTTTCCCACTTTTTCAGTGACTAGGAAAGACAAACGGAGTGAGATAAAAAATATATATACAAAATATTTATGAGAGTGAGTGTATACACCATAGACTTGGAAAAAATATAGAAACGTCAAAGAAAAAGTGGTAGCTTAATTTTTCTAGCAGTTAATCGAGCAAATATAGCAAAAAAAGAATTGGATTTGATTCTTTTTTTTTGACATTACATACTTTTTTCTGAGATTTCCGAAATAATACAGAAAATATTTGTATTTTGTGTACCAAAGAGAATTTATTTGTTTATTTTTAAAATAAATTTAATATACAATTTTTCCATTTTTGTTCGCCATTATTGTTATGATTTTTTTTTCTCTTTTTTTGATTTTTCTTTTGGTACTGAAATACAATTTTAGGTTTGCATTGTTAATTGTTTGCCAAAATATTTAAAACGAGCATTTTTTTGTAAATATAAAAATTAACTTAACATATAAATTATGTCGTTGCAATTAATTGTGGCAGCTGATTCGCGGACTTCTGGTCTAAAATAATTTATCTAAACCAATTTAACTAAAGCAATTTACCTAAAATCAATTTATCTAAAAACAATTTATCTAAAAACAATTTACCTAAAAACAATTTATCTAAAAACAATTCATCTAAAAACAATTCGTCTAAAGCAATTCATCTAAAACAGTTCACCTAAAACAATTTAACTAAAACCAATTTAACTAAAAACAATTTGTCTAAGAACAATTCGTCTAAAGCAATTTAACTAAAAACAATTTATCTAAAAACAATTCGTCTAAAGCAATTTAACTAAAAACAATTTATCTAAAAACAATTTATCTAAAAACAATTTATCTAAAAACAATTCGTCTAAAGCAATTCATCTAAAACAGTTTACCTAAAACAATTTAACTAAAAACAATTCGTCTAAACACAATTCATCTAAAAACAATTCGTCTAAAGCAATTTAACTAAAAACCATTTATCTAAAAACAATTTAACTAAAACCGATTTAACAATTCATATAAAGCGATTCGTCTAAAACAACTCGTCCAAAACAATTAAAGAAAAAAATCGCAAAAAATGGATATAAAATAATCTTTCTAAATTAATTCGTCTAAAACCAAATAATCTAACATATGTACTCATACATTCAACGAAATTTTGGAGAAAAAAAAATGAGAGAGCTTTAGTAGAGGAATCACCGCCGATTACAATATTACCTCAATAGATAGCGTTACTTGCATGATTTACAAGTTATTTATTTTGTGCATAATAATCGCTTACCCGCTAGCAAACCGCTAACAGAAAGGTTTTTGTTATTGCTATGGTCGATTAGTAAGCTTACAATTGGGCCTGTTTAGACGAGTACTTTTTGGGCGCTGATTTTCCTCGTTTCTTACTTCTTTGCCTACAAACTAATTTTGGAGTAGGGATATTTCGATGAACGTTTTCAACAATAATTTGTAGCGCTGATCGTGTTGTTACACACCAACACATATAAAAATATTTACGGTTATTTTTTCTTTTATTTTTATTTTGACAGGAGCTCATTCTAATTTTCTTGTTACAAGCGAGAAGGTGAAAAAAAACATTGTTTTGGTGCTTAAAATAATTAAAATTAAATACAATAATTTAATAATATTTAATTATAATTAATTTAATATTATTTGAGATTTAAATTGATAATTATCGGTAATAATATGACTGAAATGGATTGGAACAAAGAGCAAACATTCTTTTTAATCAATGAATTTAAAAAATACCCATGTTATACAATCCGTTGGATATTAATTTCTGGTATTCGCAATGTTTTTAAACCTCAAACAAGAAAATCTACACATGGAATAAATCAGTAAATTTTTATTTTTAAATTTTCTAGAATGTAATATACACATACATAGACGAGTAACAACTAACAACAAACAGTCTAAACGCGAGGTGTTGTTGTTACAACACAAAAAATCGATGAAGAAGTACTCGTCTAAACAGGCTGATTGGATGTTATAAGTAAAACATAACCTCAAAATCGTAATGGTGTGCAATTCCAATTACGCCAAATTTATTTTTTTTTTTTTTTATAAAATCAATAAAAAAAACAATTAATACTCGCTAAACAAAATAAATTAAAATTTTTAATTTTGCCATAAATATTATCTTCTAGCGTCGAAATTGTGCGTAACTGCATCGAACTGCTCATAATAGTCGCTTTCCAATCGACCACCGCAAGTACTAATAAGCACTTATGGTTCATATTTTTGCTAGATTAACTATAGAAAATCTAACAAAGGCATGAACCATAAGTGCTTATAAGCAGAGATCAAAAATATACATTCCGTTGCAATTTCGTGAATGTATTTTCGTTTTTTCCTTTTTTAAAACTTCGCTTATTGTATTCTACTTTTCATAAAAACATCACAAATGCTCAGAAATAATTTTTGAATTTGATTATACTGAATGTTCTTATTTGAGCTTCGCGTTTTTATTTTTTTTAAATACAGTTCGTTTTGCATTATACATGTATTATGAACAAAGCCCAACATTTAAATACTTTACAGAATGAATTAACAATCCACATATTCAAAAATTTTTGTATTATGATTTTACTTATTCCCAACGTGATGAATTTGGAATTTTTCGATTCATGAATTTCAAAATCCTAAACACAGTATTTCAAAGAACGAATATTCAGTATAATAAACGTACAAAGAATGCAGTGAAGCTAAAATAAAAGTACGAACTCCATTGTTATCTTAGTTATTTATATTTATATAATATTTAGGTGCGTAAGTACACCTTTTGGGGTAAGGTGGGTTAAATGGCCAAGGTGATAGTTAAATGACTCTGTTCATTTATCTTAGCTCCCAAAACCATCTAATGTACAATATTAATTTGTTTTTACTGCCAAAACTGTAAATAGGGCCGAGTATGGTTCAACTTGCCTATTTCTCAACCGACTTTGATGAAATTTGACACGTGCGTTGGAAATAGCCCATGGAATCCTTTAATGATTTTTAGATGAAGTGATGATAGCCAATTAGGATGGAACTTATCTATTTCTCAACGGATTTTAGTGGAATTTGACATATGCGATGGAAATGGGATTCTAAAATGCTTTTTAGATGAAATTCTGCAATAAGACCAAATATTATGAAACTTGCCTATTCCGTAACCGATTATGATGAAATGGGACATGTTCGTTCGAAATGGGATTCTAAAATGATTTTAGATGAAGTACTGGAATATGGCCAAATATGATGGAACTTGCCTATTCCTGAACCGATTACGATGAAATTCGACATGTGCTTTGGAAATGGGATTCTTAAATGATTTTTAGATGAAGTACTGGAATATGGCCAAATATGATGGAACTTGCCTATTCCTGAACCGATTACGATGAAATTCGACATGTGCTTTGGAAATGGGATTCTTTAATGATTTTTAGATGAAGTTCTGGAACATGGCCAAATAGGATGGAACTTGGATATTTCTTATCTGGTTTTAGTGAAATCTGACATCCGCCATGGAAATAGAATTCTAAAACGATTTTTGTATGAAGTTCTGGAATATGGTCAAGTATGATGGAACTTGCCTATTCCTTAACCGATTAACTTGAAATTTGACAGTTGGGTTGGAAACGGTATTCTTAAATGATTTTAAGATGAAATTCTGGAATATGGTCAATTAAGATATAACTTAGCTACATTTAACCTATGATGATGAATTTGGATGTTTCCAACGAACACAAGGAAATGTCCACCAAAAATTTGTTTTGGATGAGGTTGTGAGAAATAGGTCAATATGGCTTTTATAATGTTGTCCATTGAGGTTTCGGTGAATGATGCAGCCGTTGAGGTTTGTTTGATACAGCCTAAACGTACTATTTCAATTGATAAACGATCGAGATTATCAGAATTATAATATTGAAGTAAAGAAACTTTTTCGCCTGCCCGAGAGTATATTTTGCAATGTTTTGTTTTGTTTTGTTATGTTATATTTTGTTTTATTTCCCTACAAGCATCTCTATTTAATTTTTTATTTCAGAAATTCTAAAATATATTTAAGTGCATAGTTTCCAAGTTAACACTTAACTTCTAATGACGTAGCCACGTAGATTTACGTTTTTTCATTCCAACTCCAAAAGACGAACAACGTAAATTTACGTACGTTTTTACACATACGTTTTAATTTAATTTATTATAATATAATTATTTACATTATTTTTAATCGATTCATTATGTTACAATTATTTTATTATAATTTATTAGATTTAATATGTCCCGAAACCAAGAAAAATAGAGAAAAATAGCTCATTCGTTAAGTTTTAAATATCAACGGATTTAAAAATCCTTCTACATTTGTTGTTGTTCTTATTGTTCGTCTACGATACCAGTAGGAAGAGGAAAAGTTCAAATGATCCTCTGTCAGCGACAAATTTACTGTACTCTAAACAAAAATGTTCATAAACATTTTTGTTGGTTTTGGTATACTTAAAACCAACAAAAATATTTTTACAAAGCCATACAGTACAAACACTTAAGATTAGGATACAAAGAAGTACCCTATGGTTTGTATTATTTATGTGTATGAGGCTATAAATTTGTTTTTTGTTGTTTAAATATGATATGAAAAAAACCACTACTTAAATAAATATAGAGTACATCGTCAATGTGTTATGAGCTATCTGTTGTACGGCTTGTATAAACATTTTTGTTTGGTATACTTCTACTGTAAAAAAATTGTAAATCGTGCAAGTAACACTATCTATTGAGGTAATATTGTAATTGTGCGTGATTCCTATATTTATAAATGTACTGAAAAGCTTCATCTCAAAATTTTCGTTAAATATTATGTGAGTTCGATTGGGCAAAATAAATCAATTTACTGTAGAAACAAATGATTTACGTCATATTTTTGACATTAGATTGATTTATTTTGCCCAATCGAACTCCATATTATAAATCATGCATAAAACAAAATATACAATTTTTCGCGCATTTTTTATTAGTTGCATTTCAGTACCAACCGCTATTACCCGCTAATAGAAAAGTTGTCTTTGCTAAAAATTATCTAGCTGCGCTCAATTTCGCTGCTAATAAGTGTAGAACCGGTAATTTTTTGCTTAAGAAATTTATTAATTTCAACTGTTTAGGTTATTTAATCAAAGAGAAATATTTTTATTTATAATAATCACTAAAATTATTTAAAAAAATTCCACAATAAAAATCACGTCTGTATGCATCGATTTAAAATCACAGAAAAATATTAATTTTTTTACTAGTAACATTCAAAAAAATAATTTTAGGTTATGTTTTACTATTTTGTGAGTTCACATAGCAAAGACAGAAACCTCACTACTAGCGGGAACTAGCGGTTAGTCGATTGAAAAGCAAAATTTCTAAGGACACATTTTTACAAACTTTTTTTTCGAATGACCAAGAATAAGTAATTATTTATATTTAAAAAAGTTAAGATAAATTGAGACAAATTGTTTTAGACGAATTAACCTTTATCTAAAGAATTTTTTTTAGGCAAATTGTTATTAGGTGAATGTTTTAGTTAAATTGCTTTAGACGAATTGTTTTTAGATGAATTGTGTTTAGACGAATTGTTTTTAGGTAAATTGGTTTTAGTTAAATTGTTTTAGACAAATTGTTTTTAGATGAATTGTGTTTAGACAAATTGATTTTAGACAAATTGATTTTAGTTAAATTGGTTTTAGTTAAATTGTTTTAGGTAAACTGTTTTAGACGAATTGCTTTAGATGAATTGTTTTTAGATGAATTGTTTTTAGATAAATTGTTTTTAGGTAAATTGTTTTTAGATAAATTGTTTTTAGATAAATTGATTTTAGACGAATTATATTTAGATGAACTGTTTTTAGATGAAATGTTTTTAGACGAATTGGTTTTAGATAAAATGTTTTAGATAAATTGTTTTTAGATAAACTGTTTTAGATAAAAAATCCGTTTTCCGTGGCAGCTAATGCAAATTTATTATATAATATGGTACAACACAAAAAAAATTTTGATTCTGTTTACATATTTTGTTTATCCAAAACTTCAAAATATTTGCCTATAGTATTGTCTACACTACCCTTCTCTGTTTCGCTTTACTAGTTTTGCAGCACTTTATTGCACTTGAAAAAAAGTGACTATCATACAGCCATTAAATATCAGTTCATACGGACATAATAGAGCAAAGAAAAGAAAATGTGTAAATGTTTAAAATGATTTCACATTGACGCCTACTACAAACTGATCAGATGTCCCACGCTGCGTTGAGACATCTGGTCAGTTTACGGTGTTGTTTCACGGACAAATCCGTTCCACGAAGCGCTCCACGAAACAAATATTTGCACCAGAATTTCCCGCATTTTCGAAATCATCAAAGAACCTTGCACATACGTATAGTTTGTGCAATATTTCAGTGAAATCGATTATGCTTAACGACTCAATCAACAATCAATTCAACTGCGTTGTTTTGATTTTCATTTGGAATTGTTCTAAATAAATAATAATAAGCGGTTTTTACAGGCCATTGCTGATCCGGAGGAGCCATTGTCGCCTATCAAAAGGTGGCACGATTCGAACATATTCGATTCTTCGAAAGTATATAATTCTTATTTGAATTGAATCATATTCGTTTTTCTTATTTAAATCAAATACGAATCTTATGCAGATAACCTTCATACAACGTGGACTTCTACAACGCGGTTTTCATACGACAACGGTTCACAAAATTCGGAAATCTTCCTGTAAAGGTTGATTTCTATTATCGGTTCCTTTTTGTTCCTCCACGTATCGACACAGACAAATATTGTTGAAAAGAATGTATAACCCTATTAGTACTACCACGCTATTTTAGTAACTTAAACTACCTAGCTGTGACTCTGAGACACACAGTCAAATTGCTCATTTCATAAGGCAAATTCATTTTAATATTGTACATTTACAAATAATTCAAGAGCAACATTTAGGATTATACATTTTTGATTGTTTTTTAAAATTAAATAGTGACTCAGAGACACAGCTCGGTAGGAATAGGGATAAATTGATTTGTTTGACGGATAGTATAAAATGATGATGTGTGGCACGATACATGTAAGAACGGAAGGAAACGGATCATATAAATAAACCTTGAGCGATAGTTCTATAATGTAATACAAAGTAGTTAGAAAATTTAGAAATTTTCCTACAATTCAATAAAATTGACATTTTTTTTTTATAGTGGGGTGAGCTATTACTAACCCTGTGCACCGCGACCATTAAGGTCTATTGTGCATCCCCAGATGGTTTTAGATAAAGTGGAGGTTCAAGTCCTTGATAAACGCAACCGTCTCATGCATATCCAACGGGCCGGCGTTAGGCCACTGTATTGTGTATGCATGGAGGAATTTAAGTCTTTTATGGATTATAGCATCACACGTAAATAGTAGATGTTCGGATGTTTCCCTTTCCAGGTTGCAGAATCTACAACGGTCTGTAGAGGACTTTCCGATTTTCTCCAGATGTCCATTAAAAGGGCCATGTCCTGTTAAATACCAAATGAGGGACTTCAAAGACTGTCTGTCCATCTTGGTTGCCTGATCTAGACGTCTAATATCATAGCTTAGTAGTTTCTTGGTCTGTCTCATTCCAGTGGAGGACTCCTAGTATATCTTCATTTGTCTCAGTTCCCAATTCCTTATGCCATTTGCCAGATGGTTCTTGGAGTAACCAATACTAGGCTCGGGGCTAAGGAAAGAGCACTCCGCTGCCTCCTTTGCACAGCGGTCTGCCGCCTCGTTTCCCTGTATATCAGAATGGCCAGGGGACCACAAAAGGGTTACTTTATTCTCCCTGCTGAGTTCTAGAAGGTTGCGATAGCAACTCCAGATAATCTTTGAGTAGAAGACAGATGCTCCTATGGCAAGCAATGCCGCCTGGCTGTCCGAGATCACGTAAATCTCGGTTTTCCTATATTTTTTTGTGAGACATCGAAGCACACATACCTCGATCGCAAAAATATCTGCTTGGAAAGCTGTGGGGGTTTTACCCAATGGGATACAGAGTTCGAGACCCGGCCCGATTATACCCGCACCTGTGCCCACCCCTGATTTCGAACCGTCAGTGTACCATATGGAGGCGTGACGGGGTAAGGAGGAGATGATACTCCCCGCTTGTTCTCTGTCGGGTATCTATCGTGAAATTCCTCCGGCAGTCAATAGTTTTAACCATCACGTCTGATAGTTGAATTATTTCCTCGTTCAAATCCAATTTCTGTAGGATACTATTATGTCCTGGTTTAATGGTTTTAATTTGAGACGTTATTTTTAGATTGACTGCTCTTGAACCAGCTACTTTTTTAAGGTGCAAGTGTAGTGGTGAGGGCCCTAGTAGCTTCTCAAGAGCAGCTGTACGGTAGGTTTTTATTGCTCCCGTTACACTTAAACAAACTAATCTCTGAATCCTATCCAATATAGAGCAGGCACCACTTTGCTCTGTCTTAGGCCACCACACAAACGCCGCATAAGAGATTATTGGTCTTACGATGGTTGAGTATAACCAAAGCGCCATTTGGGGATTCAGACCCCACGTTTTGCCAATCATCCTTTGGCAAGAGAAATGCGCCCTATTTGCCTTGTTTGTGATATATTTTAGAAACGGGTTCCATGTCAGTTTCTGATCAAGTATCACTCCCAGGTACTTAACCTCTGTCGCCATCTGGAGAATTTCCCCATTTAGAGACAGAGGTGGGAGAATTGTTTTCCTCCGATTTGTAAAGAAAGTGCAAATAATTTGGCTGGGGTTCACTCTAAGGCCCGTCTCAATACACCAGTCGCCTACCAACTCGAGGGCATATTGCATACGTTCCGCTATTGTACTCTCGAATTTCCCCCCGACCATTAAGACTAAATCGTCCGCATAGATGATATTCGAGAAGTGAGAGTTTCTTAATCTTCTAAGTAGTTCATCCATCACGAGTAGCCACAAAAGGGGTGAGAGAACTCCCCTCTGCGGCAGCCCCTAGTAGCCGCAATCGTGATGGTTTTATTACCGAAGGAGGCCGTTATCCTCCTGTTCCTAAGCATATTAATTATCCACCCTATGGTGGAGGAGTCTATTCCCCTTGCCTGTGCTTGTTCTTGAATCATTTCGAACCTGGTATTGTCAAAAGCCCCTTGAATATCAATGAAGGAGCATAACAAGACCTCTTTATTCCGAAGTGTATCTTCGATATTTGTTGTCAGCTCGTGAAGCGCTGTTTCTGTCGATCTCCCAGTCTGATATGCATGTTGGCTGGGGTCTAAGGGATGCCTTAGGAGGGCATTGGATCTAATATGTAGGCCCAGTATCTTCTCCATGGTTTTCAGAATAAATGATGTGAGGCTAATGGGTCTATAAGACCTGACGTCCTCTGCAGATCTTCTTCCAGTTTTCGGGATAAAAATCACCCGCACCTCCCTCCAGCTTCTTGGAACATATTGCAAGCTGTAGCTGGCTCTAAGGAGTCTAATTAAATAAGGCAACAAAATTTCTAGGCCTTGCTGTAAGAATGTAGGATATATAAAATCCCATCCCGGCGATTTAAAGGGACCAATGGAGTTAACGGCCCATCTTATTTTTCCGGGAGTGAATATATCTTTTGAAAGCTTGTAAGCTTCCCTTGGAACCAAGTAGGGATGCACGCTGTCTGCATCGAGGTCTACCTGGCCTTCAAGAACCGTACACTCTGGGAAGTGGCCTCTCACCAGGCATTCGAGAGTTTCCTCCCTGGATGTGGTTGTCTCTCCATTCGATTTCCTTACGGATCCCAACGGATTTCTGTGGTCCAAGGAGAGTGCCTTCTGGAGTCGACAAGCCGCAGGCAGCCTATCTCTTTTCCCACAAAAGTCTCTCCAGCTCGACCTCTTGCTTTTCCTAAGAGCGACATTATACTGGGTAAGAGACATTCGATAGGTTGTCCAATCGTTTGTCCTCTTAGCCCTGTTGAAGAGTTTTCGAACCTCACGTCTTTTGGTTTCCAGGGTATGGTTCCACCATGGAACGTCCCTTGTCCTCCTGATACGAACCAGGGGTGAACTTGAGTGGTAGGCATAAATGATTGCCTCGGTTACATTGCTTGAAACTCTATCAAGATCCTCAATAGAGTTGATATTGGTCTGTAGACCGGTTAAGTTATCACAAAGTCTTTCATTGTAGACTGGCCAATTAGTACGTTTTGGTATTCTTACCACCGACTCGTTTTTTGACATGGGTACCTCTGGTACAATTCTGGATTGGCATGTATCAAAGCAAGGATGCTTCCTTTGATACATGCCAATCCAGAATTGTACCAGAGGTACCCATGTCAGACAGGGTAAGATCTAGCACCTCCTTCCTGACTGCATTCACAAAGGTCGCGTCGTTCCCTTTATTATTAATGATAATATTATTTGTTAAACAAAATTCAAAAAGTTGCTCACCTCTGATGTTGGTGTCGCTGCTTCCCCAGACTGTGTGGTGTGAATTTGCATCGCAGCCGATGATGAATTTTTGGTGATGAGTCGTGCAATAATTAACGAATCTCTGTACCGGTTCTGGAGGTGGGTCGTTTTCGTCCCCGGGAAAATATGCCGAGGCACAGTTGAGCGTGCTTCGGCTTCCTTTGGGTAGAAGCGTCTCTATCGAGATCGCTGTTATGTCCCTGGAAATAAATTCATTAATGGAGAATATGTTAAGTGTCGAGCGACAGAGAATTGCTGTCCTCGGCCTATCCTCTTCCGTGTTGTAAATCAGCTTACCTGTTTTACTCGGCACACCTTTGATTTTTCCATTGTGGGCCCACGGCTCCTGAATGAGCACTATGTCCCAGTTCTTTGTTAAGAAAATGCGGCTTAGATTACAAGTGGCCGCCTTGGATCTATGGAGATTTATCTGCACAAATCTCAAGGATGTGTGGTGTGTTGAACCATGCAACATCTTACTATACCTTATCCTTGGGCTCTGAAAAGCCTTGTTCTCCCTTTTTAGGGTGTGATTGTGCCACCCTGACCCTTGGGCTTAAGCCGTGGCTTTTCCCCTTTTTACCTTGGCTCGGTCTTGGCCTTGCCACACCTGATGTGCTAGGCCTATTTGTCCCGCCATGCTCTGAGGTATCTCTAGCACATACCACGTCTTTCGCCGCTGCCATCTTTGGTGGTTCCGGTCCCCTCCGCTCGACCCCCCTTGTGGTATACCCATCCCTAGTTTTTTCCTTCTTAGGGCGAAAGTGTACGGCGCCGAACATCCAATTTACTCTATAGTTGGAGCTTTTAAGGATCTCCGTTGTTTTGTCAGAAACGGACATGGTCACCTGGAGGAGGTCGCCCTCCCGCTCCTTCCTCGCCACAACCCTCCAGTCTGCTCCTCTCAATTCTTTATTTTGAATTGCCAATCGGCGAAGTATCTTTTCATCCGTCTCCTTGCCGCAACGTGGCAAGTATACCAAGAAGATCTTGGGGCGAGGAAGCTCGTCTTCCTTGACCACTTTGATGGTTGCCCCCTCCCATAGTTTTAATTTGGGTATGACGGCTGTAAGCCACGCCGCCGTGTCCTCGTCCGCACAGTTGACAGTTAGCCATCCGTTCCTAGTACGGCAGCCCAGGAAGTTGGGGCTGACTCCGTCTAGCGGCAAATCTGTCACCGTTTCTATGATGTCATCCTGAATTTGCAAGATCTGGGCGATACCCAGCTTGGCATCCGGGAAGCCTTGGTCGATGATTTCCAACCTGATAGATTTGACTGTTTCGCTGTAGCTGGGTACGGTCGTATCTCTACGATCCACACTCGCCACAACCTGGGGGACGACTCCCGTTCCCTCTGGTGAGGGGCTGGACCTCCTCTCCCGTTTTGGTGTTTGACCTTTAGGGGTAGATCCGTTTGACCGGCTCCGCTTATTGGTTCTATTAGGATCATTAGGATCTCTGTCCTTTATTTTTGTTCGGCACTGTTCAACGCCGACATCGTGAGGCACACCTGACTGTTTTAAGTGGGCCAGGCGCTTCCTTGCGGCACCGCTAAGGCATGTCCTTTTTTTGTTTTGAAGCTCAAGGCCCGCGAGTTTCTCTCTAACCTCTGTTGTTGTTAATGTTGATTGGGCCTCAACTTGTACTGGCAAATGAGTGCCATGAGTCGGTGAGCCAACCACGGTGTCCATGCTAGAGCAGTTGCTCTCGTTATCTGAAAAAGTTATTTCGGTAGCAGGGCCTTGTAGGTCCTTGTCATCTACCGAGACTGGTGCGTTTAGAGGAGCACCGCCCTCATAGTTTCTTATTTTATTTCTGTCCATACATTAGATCTTGTTTGAGGAAGGAAGGTCCACCACAGCAGCGCCTCTTACTGTGGTAAGGCTAAATTGAAACCGGAGGTCGCCAGGTATCCGGAGTTCCGTGCTAGAGACCAACTAATCCATGATCATTCATCCCTCAGCGCACGTGTCTCACCTTGGATTTGGTTTTTTTTATCAAGGTTATTTCTTCCTTTAGCGTCGTACTTTAGCCTGTTGTTTTGGTAAACAAAACAACAGTTACCGGTGGTCACCACGGGGAGGTAGTACGTACACTTGCGAACCACGATTAGGTTACCCTTCACGCGATCGGGAGCCCCAGGCAGGACTGCCTGAAACATGACCAGAACAGCCTGCCGGAGCTCACCCTGCTGAAGGTTACGGAGCTGGTAATTACTACGCAGCTTGTTCCCCCCTTCACCACACACCAAGACATTGTACATTTACAAATAATTCAAGAGCAACATTTAGGATTATACATTTTTGATTGTTTTTTAAAATTAAATAGTGACTCAGAGACACAGCTCGGTAGGAATAGGGATAAATTGATTTGTTTGACGGATAGTATAAAATGATGATGTCTGGCACGATACATGTAAGAACGGAAAGAAACGGATCATATAAATAAACCTTGAGCGATAGTTCTATAATGTAATACAAAGTAGTTAGAAAATTTAGAAATTTTCCTACAATTCAATAAAATTGACATTCTCTGTTTGATGTTCAACGCGAGCAGACCTACTTTTGTTTTTTTACAAACAATAAAATTCTAACATTTATACATATTGTGAAAATACAATTAAATAATGCAGTATTCGTAACAAAATAACAAAACAAACATGCTTGCTGGTGATAGTGTATGCAAATCCTCAAAACAAATGAAGAAAATAGCATCCTTGTTAATGAAGATGCCGGAACAATAAGTGCAGATTCAATGACATCAACATCACGTGGATTTGGCCTACTTCTTCAAGGAGAAGGGATCATTCCAGAAAAATTACGGAAAATTACACTAATAATTATCCGTGATAGAAATCTAACTGAAATAAGAACTTTTCTAAAAAATAAACAGGTTAGTTATAACATGTCGATTGGGGTTCAAATCAACATAAATAACATGAATGATTGTAACAAAATAAAATAAAAACTCTCTTGGTGAATGAAGAAGCTCACTTCTTTACATATGAAAATTCTGATAACAAGTAGAAGTTATATTAAAGAAGACTTAGCTAAATCAAATATCTTGAGATAAATCAATTATCGATGAAGAAACAAAGATACAATAGCCAAGCCATTTATTTGCTCTATTTTAAATAAAATCAGATAAAAATAAATGAACTACCAAAAATAAAGGAAAATTATTCCTGCCTAATCGAAAACTTATATTCGACAGGCTATACTATTAACGAATATACTATTAACAAAGTGACAAAACTAATTAAAATTTTATATCCTTTTATAAACCGCAAATCAAGCTTCAGCCTTAATAATAAACTGCTGATATTTAAATCCATATTTTCTCCAATATTAATTTATGGTTCTCCTGCTTGGCAAATAATATCTCTGTGTCACCAGAAAGACTTCAAACAATGCAAAACAAACTGTTAAAAATGATAAATAATCTTTCGTGGTTTTTTCCAACAGCTAAACTGCATAAGCTTAATAAAATAAAAACTATTAACGAAAAAATCATGTCTTAGGTCCAAATCGACAGACGCAGCTAAAATCGCAACTACGACTATAATGTCCGTTTTGATATTTTTAAACTTAATTATTTTTTAGATTTAATTTGTAGTTACGATTATAGTCGTGGATATCGGTGACTAAAACAGTTCTTACAATTGACGTTTAATGCCGATTTTGTTCTCGGAAATATAGTCTGATTCAGATCTTAATTTTTTTTTACTAGTTTTGAAGTAGAAAACAAATTATAAAAACTTTGTCTGGTCGCATTTTTAGATAGTAATCCTAATAAATAATGATTAAAATGTATTATATTTCAGTTTTAATACACAAAACATTTAAAATTATTATGATTTTATGTTATTAAATCATATTTCATGTGAAAATTATAGCTGTAAAAAAATTGCACGCCTATGGAAACAACGTCTACATTTAATTTTGGCACGAACTAAGGAACCTATGTATTTTTTCTGGACGAGAAATGTCAGAATTCCAACGAGATTTGAATACTACTACATTGCCAAAATTGCCAAGTAGATTGCTGTTGTATTTTATTTATACATATTAGCAGCATTTAAAAATCCCATGAAAGTCTCAAATAAATTCGCTGTTTTCATGAATTTCGGAATTCAATTCCGAAAAAACTGTAACTGCACCTTAAAGTTGTAGTTGCCTCTGACAATTTGACTCTTAACACTAAATTCAACACAGGGTTGCCACTAATCGATAATTTTTGCACGGAAAGCAATACTTAAACTATTTCACGATGGTTGAAATACAAATTAGTTTTAAGTATTTAGGTTAATTTAAAAAAATAACGATAATTAGGTTTTTCAAATGTCTCCTAGAGCCAAATATTTACATAGTCTAATTCACAAAATAACAAAATAAAATAATTAAAAAAAGTTGTAAAGTTATATTCAAACACTTAAGGTTAAATAAGAAGAAACTACTAATGTAATTTAATATGAAAACAATATTTAAATAAAAATAAATTGAATCAATAAAATTGAATTATTTTATATAATACAATATTTGGGTGACTTTCAAACTACATTCAAATTCGTACCGACCAAACGGTGCAGTGGTTAAAGCTGCGACGGTTGGATCGGGAGGTTCCGGGTTCGAATCCCGATAAGGGCGGGATGCAAAAGGGATTTTTCATCATCTGATTACGATCGGTGATGAAGATGAACACATCTATGACCCCCTGTTGAGAGTGCAGAATCCATGGGCCGACCCACCTTTCATGTCAGCACTATAGGTTGGCATGAAGCAATGCAATGTGCAGGTGGTTTGTATAAAACGGGTCTATAGCCGTACGTCCTCGATTTGGCTACTACTGCGTAAAGTAGGACGGTAAAAGTAAACTGCGAAAGAGTTGGGAGTTGTATAACATGTGTTTATTATTGACCTGGGTCAGTAATTTCACGAAGATCTTAGTTTATTTAATATATTACATACCTGACGATTGAAGCAAAATCTTATTTTGTAATTGTGCTTTAGTTGTGTCGCTTCGAAATTTGACGCATTGTTCCTAATTTGAATGAGTTTTTTGTTAATTAATTGCTAAATCAAATCTTTTTTTTACATTAAAACACCGTACTTTTCAAAATGGAAATTCATTTTCTTATTTTATTTGACGAAGTATGAGCAAGCATTCACCACTCCGTGCCTTAGGTTTTGTCCAATACTGTATGTTACAAATATTTTCTGTTACATCGTCATAAATTCATGATTAAAAACAAACATACTAAATTATTTTACAGTGAATATAATTAAAACAAACTTTTGACAGTACTTCATGTTCAAGTGAAGAATTTTGATAATATATTTCAAATAGTTCGTAAAAATTAAAGAATAAAACATAAAAAAGATCTAAAAGGTAATCAAAGTTCAAAACCTACGGCTGCGGCCGGACCGAGGCAAGGCGAGAAGCGATAAAACTAAACAGATGGATTTATATGAACAGGGCCTGGTTTACCTATAGACTCGGCGCTAGGGCGGCAAGTTTCACGAAAAAATAGAGGTGCTAATAAATATTTAACAACTTTCCCTCCGATTTAACAAAACAACGAACTTTTATCTTATTCGAATGGTATCAAAATTAAATACGGATGAAATCATACAACCTGTCACTTCAATGAATATACGAGGGCGGATTGAAAATGAAGCTACCTAGCGCTAGATGGCAGCACAAGTTGTAGTCGTTTGAAGTAAGCAACTTTTGTGTTTCTTGAAAAATGGAAAAAAACGAATTTCGTGCAGTAATTAAACACTATTATTTGAAAGGGAAAACGGCGAAAGAGACAAAAGAAAAGCTCGATAAACATTACGGTGAGGCTGCTCCGTCAGATTACATGGTAAAATATTGGATTGCTGAATTTAAACGCGGCCGAAGAAGCACTGCAACAATACCATCAACAGGAAGGCCAGAAGGGGTGGTTACTGAAGAAAATATCAAGAAAATCCTCGATATCGTTATGAATGATCGCCGAGTCAAGTTGCGTGAGATTGTTGAAATGGTAAACATATCATATGAACGTGTGTTCAACATTTTGCATGAACATTTGCATATGAAAAAGCTATCGGCAAGATGGGTGCCGCGTTTGCTCAGTGTCGAACAAAAACGAGTTCGACAGACCACTTCACAGCGGTGTTTGGACATGATAAAGCGTAATCCTGTTGATTTTTGGCGTCGATTAATTACTGTTGATGAAACGTGGGTCCACCACTACACACCTGAAACCAAAAATCAATCGAAACAATGGGTGGAAGCTGGTGGAAGTGCTCCGAAGAAGGCAAAGGCAGTGAAATCGGCTGGCAAGGTTATGGCCACTATATTTTGGGATGCACACGGAATATTGCTCATCGATTATCTTGAAAAAGGATCCACAATCACAGGAAAGTATTATCGTGCATTATTGGATCAATTGGTTGATGCAATCAAGGAAAAACGACCACATTTAAAGAAGAAAAAAGTGCTCTTTCTTCAAGACAACGCACCGGTTCACACAGCATTAGATACGATGCTAAAATTACGTGAAATACACTTCGAATTGGTTGATCATTCACCTTATAGTCCAGATTTAGCTCCTAGTGACTTTTTCCTGTTTCCAAACTTGAAAAAATGGCTCGCAGGACAAAGATTCATCTCAAACGAAGAACTAACGCGTATTTTGAGGGGTTCCCGAAATCGTATTATTCAGATGGTATAAAAAAGTTGGAATATCGTCTTACTAAGTGTGTCGAATTAAATGGAGACTATGTTGAGAAATAAATGGTTTTTGGCAAAAAAACATTTTGTTTTCCTACTTAGGTAGCTTCATTTTCAATCCGCCCTCGTATCGAATCATCACTTTGGCGAACACCATCTACTTTCAAATGAAAAAAAAAAAAAATTTACTAGAGTTTTACAATTGATAAAGGCAGATGGATTTCATATTTTATATTCAAATATTGTTAAGAAGCTTAAGAGAAGTATGTCTGTTTATCAAATCATTTTCCCCCCTTTTTTTATAGACACGCATATGTGTAATAAGATTTTCGAATGGTTAATCAGAAACAAAATCAAAAGGCCAATTATTCATAATATATCTACCCAAAAGTAGAAATATCAATGCCCCCTGAACTTTAATACCGGATAATTAAGCAGGGCCCAGCACAATAGATCTTTTAGGTCGCAGTGCGAAGTGGCTGATCGCCCGCATGGCCCTCCAATAATAATAATAATAAATGCCCCCTGAACTTTACCCCAATAGTTATACAAAGTGTATAACCCTGATCAAAAAATGAGAACTTTCCTTTAGCTCATTGTGTTGGTAGTTCGGTTTCGTACTGAAAAAGTTGGTCTTCTCATCAGGTAGCTATGACCAAACTACAAAAATACAATTCCTACTTAACACAGATAGTGTCGTACGAACGTACTGATTCAGCGAATTATATTCACTAAATCAAAAAACTCAAGGAAAACCCTCATTTGGGTGTGTTTAATGCCCACATAATATTAAGAAGTTTAAGAGAAGTATGTCAGTTTATCAAATGATTTTTTTTTCGGCTTTTTATAGACACAAATACATATGTTAGTGAAAATGACATTCACAAGATTTTCGATTGGTTAATTAGAAACAAAATCAAGAGGCCAATTATTCATAATATATCTACCGAATGCCACTAAATAAAAAGCCGTGACAAAAAAATTTCTAGTGGTGTTAGTTAAGGGAATAAAGATTTTTATTTTCCTATGAAACGTAAAAAAATCATATAGGATTTTCAAATAAATTATTTTATATCGTCTTTATTTTCAATTTATATAAATATTTTTATTAACAAATATAAATAATTTGATATTAAATATACCGAAATGTAATTTGTCAAAAATTTTAATTGAAATTAATAATCATTTAATAAGTAATTTTGTATTTTTATAAAGATATTTTTTTCTCAAAACATCGTCGTGCTTCGTGTTCCTTTAAAGATTTCATTTTCATAATAAAACTAATCTAGTAATTTACGAAATGAAATTTTTAAAGAAACACAAAGCCTAACGATGTTTGAGAAAATAAATCAATTTACTAAAATCCAAAATTGTGTAATAACATTTTATTATTTTCAAATAAAATTGTGTACAAGCTGCAATTCGATATATTTAATTTAAAATTATTTATATTTATAAATAAAAATTTTCATTTAAATTACAAATAAAGACAACATAAAATAATGAATTTTAAAATCCCATTTGATTTTGTTTACGTGTTTTCGTTGCATAGGAAAATAAAAATTTTTATTCCGCTTATATTAGTGATTTGACTTTTTCAGACTGGTCATGTTTTAATTTTTAGATTTTTATGTTTTGAATGTGTAGCACTAATTTAAAAAAAAACATTTGCATATAATTAATATAATTCTTAAGTAAAACATTTTGTATTTAATCAGAAAAGTTAACTAATAAAATCAGAATCAACCAAACCATATTCACCGTTATTTCACTCTCTGGTAATAGCGCTAAGCTTAGGATAAAGTGAAAGAAAAATAGATTCAAGTTGGGGAGGAAACTAACAAAGTGGTCCTTCGAGCCAACCAACAACTGGCGATAAGACGTTGCCTATGCCTTCAACATAGACATTACACAAAATGTAATGAGAGTTACGAATATACTTGATTACCTCAAATTTCAACAACAGTTGCATAATCACTCGAATTTGTTAATTAATTCAAATTGAAGTAAAAAAAAACATTTAATTGTTAATTGCAATAATAAAGTTGGCTAACATTAATAAAATATATTAAACTACATGATGGCTACGATAGAAAAACGGAAACCTATCTGACAACCAAAATCCAACAACTGACAGATACTTATATAAATTTCCAAGAGAGGAATAAGTAGATAAGGCAAGTGCAAGGTGTACACAAAAACAATCCTTACTTCCAAATACAAAAACAAGTGGAAGAAACATATAACAGTTATATTGCTATGCGAGCCCATTTCAACGGCGGCCCGCCAGTCACACCGACACGAAGACTATCCAAAGAGGGATCCAAATACACTTGAACAACACAAACATGGGGTCAGATCCAAAAAATCTGGGACTACATACAACAAGTACTAAAGTGGCAAATAAATCCTGTGCATTTAAAATTATCCTAACAATATGCTTCTGCGCAATAATGAGTGGATGAATTCTTGAGTAGTAAGTGCCATCCCAACAAACTAAGCAATAAGACAATTTCGAGTCAACTAATGCAAAGTATACATTTCATAAAACTGCAGTTGGGCATGGTCTACGTAGTAAGTAAAATTTCCTAATCAGTATTATGAGATACTTACGAAGGTCATCTATGTGATGTCTCCAAAGCATAGTGTTATTCACAGTTAGTTCCAAGTACTGATAAGATTCAACGAATTCAAATTTAACACAGCCATCGTTACAAGCAATTTGGTCGCAGTTACGAGCGTGATAAAGAACATTAGGGTCCACTAAAAATGCATCGTTAATCTTAAAGAACATACCTTTAGTTTTTGTAATTAAGAACATTGTATGCGCTGAGCAGCAGTTCTTCAGGAGGATATAGCCCGATTACATATGTTGAGCAACAATGTTACGTTCGGGTTAATTGTACATGAACCCCACGTCATCCGCGAAAGCAATCAATTGGAAATTAAAGTCAACATAAAAAATAGAATTCAAATATATCAAAAACAGCAATGGATCCAATACCGAACCTGGCAGAACACCATAATTTAAGATTTTAGGCTTTAATCTTAAAAACCTGGGATCTGTCGGGCAAGTATGAGCAAAACCAAAGCACTAAAGTGACGCCACGAAACCCAGCATAAAAATTTTTTGTCAATGGTTAACCATATCGAATGCCTTCGTAAGACCAATAAAAATAGAGGCAACCGCTTTTCTCTGATCAAGCCCTTCATATCAAAAGTTAGTAAATTATAATAGAGCATTTTGAGTGCCTCTAGATTTTCTGAAGCCAAACTGGCTGTCATGTACAATAAAAGAGTGGTACTGTCCAAAAAACTAGTAACCCTTGAATGGACGAGTTTAAAATTGGAATAACAACAGCTTCTTTTAAACTAGAAGGATAAACACCGGTAGAAAAACTTTAATTTACTATGTGTGAAAAAACATAAACAATATAAATGGAGATTTTTTTGACGAAGAAGTTGCTAAACAGATCATTTCCAGACGAATGCGATATTACATTTAGAATTACAAGCGGGAAAGTTTCTAAGAACACCCACGATTTTAATTCAGACTTACTGTAGATAAGATTGGCGCAGGATTCATCATCACAGTTAATGGATTGTTTCAAATTTTTTTTTTATTTTTTTTTTATTTATGAGCCTGGTATACTTCCAATTTGCTCTATACTTTGTATTTGTATAATGGTTGTTTAAGTGTTAATTAAAAATCTTTTATAATATTTATCGTTTTAGTATTCAATGTTTACTTCTATGTAGAATTTTGCTAGGCCCATAAGTTCTGGTGATTTGCCTTCCTACAATATGTCTATAATCCCTTTATCTTTTATGTTTTTGTACTTAGTTTTTATTTTCTTGAATCTCGAACAATTATCAAATAAGTGGACGTTAGTTTCTCTTACATTACATAAGTTGCATTCGTCTGTTATTTCCAATCTACGAATCAAAATTCGATACGATCTAAACGATATACGATCTAAAATTTACGAAGAGATTGTTAAACAAATCAGTCAATTCGCGTGGATCGGTTACTGAAGCATTTTCATCAATGGATGTTTCTTCAATTTTAGCGTTTGACTTGTTTATGTATAGTGATGTGGCTAAATCGATCTTTTTTTGTTGTTTTGTTTATTTTTTCATATAATTTTTAACAAAAAGATCGATTTAGCCCATCATTATTTATGTATGTTTAAAATCTTATCGACTAATTTCCAACTTTGTTTAATGTCACCATTGACAGCTTGAAATTTATTATTAAAATGTGTAATTAGCTTTGGCCAAAACTATTTCCTGTTTAACAGCTTTAATTAGTGCCTTAACTCGGTTTGTAAAGGGCGAATCATTTAAGTTATTAATAAGCTTTTTCGAAAGTTAAGGGCAGGCTTTATCCAAGCTTAACAATTTTAGCTTCCGCTTTAACCTCAACCAACGAACTATTTTCATCAACCTAAAGTTTTAAAAGATTTATGAAACAGCTTGAGCTATAAGCGCTCGTCACATCAGTTTGAGAGTAGACAGAAGACCAACTTTCTTCGTTTAAAACTTTAAATAAATGTGACTTATTAAAAATTTTGATATTCCGTTTCGTTTCGGATGAGTAAGAAATAGACCCATAAATAGGTACAAATACAATACTGGTCGTACAATGGTCAGTGATATTTAAATTTCGAATGTCAGCTTCGTAGCTAAACTCAATCTTCGGCGAATACCTAAACTTCGGTGCCCTGGCAAAGTACAAAGATAAACTCTGTAAAACCTGTGATGGATTAATAAAGATAAAAAACAAATTATTACAAGTTGCAATTCCAGAATACTTCTATCTAATGGTACCAATCAATGAAGAACCATCAACTGCATGTTAAACAAGGCTCAGCCTCACTCAAAAACTACGGTGAGAATTATACGTCATAAGGATGGATTCATAACTAAGGATAAAAATATTGATTTAAACTTATTTTCAAATGGTACGCCTGATGAGCCTGTATCGAATGTTAATTATAGTACCTACTGCGAAGATTCGTTTTTTTAATCCAGTTACTCTTGAAGAATTTTTTCATGATATCTCGCGTCTTAATAATAAAAAATCTTATGATATTTTTGGTTTTAACACGAATTTATTAAAAAAGACATCTGAATTCTTAGCCCGCCTTTTGGCTTATATCAAAAACGATCTAATACCAAGACGTATCGTGAACATTTATTTTCAAAAAATAAAAAAACAATAAAAAATGGAAAATACAGTAGAACTGTAATAACTTTATCTTCTTACTCGCTTTAAATCAGACTCTGTTGTTAATTTCTTCTTACCTCTTATTTCTTCTTGATTTGCGTTTGACTTTGAATTGAGTTTGCTCTACGAGTATAAAGAATACAAAAAACAAATCGAACAAAAATTCGTATTTCTCACTACTTTTATGTTTGTGTATTTTTTGTGTTTACAATTTTTATGTGTGAATACAATAATACTAACAAAATGTGTGATTGTTTGCAACAAATAAATAAAAAACTATGCTAGATAAATAGAAAATAAACGCTTCTTGCATAGTTTCCTAATAAGTTTATGTAATTGGTTTTGGATTTTTTAACCTTTATACAAACAATCTTTTACCGGCTGAATAAAAAAACTACATATTTCAGCTAGATTGTACACATTCATGTTTTATATGAAAAGAAAGCGAATTTACTAACATGGGTTTACATTGCGTTATGGATTATTTGTTGTGCCAAGCCAGGAGTATATATTTACGAAATATGGCATTCTAAACTGATTTTAGATGAAGTTCGGGGATATGGCCAAGTAGGAAGGAGCTTGACTATTTCTTAACCGATTTTGATGAAATTCGACACGTGCGACAGAAATGGGATTCTAAAATGATATTTAGAAGAAGTTCTGGAATATTGTCAATTAGGATGGAGCTCGGTTATTTCTCATCCAATTATGATTATGATGAAATTTGACTTGTATGATGGAAATGGCATCTTCAAATGATTTTTAGATAAAGTTCTGGTATATGGCCAAGTAGGATGGAACTTGGCTATTTCTTAACCGATTATGATCAAATTCGACTTGTATGATCGAAATGCGATTCTAAAATTATTTTTAGATGAAGTTCTGGAATATGGCCAAGTGTGATGAAACTTGCCTATTCCTCAACCGATTAAGATGAAATTTGACCTGTGCGTTGGAAATGGGATTCTAAAATGATTTTTGGATGCAGTTCTGGAATATGACTTAGTATAATGAAGCTTGTCTATTTCTCAACAGATTATGATGAAATTTGACATATGCATTTGAAATTGGATTGTAAAATGATTTTTGGAAGAAGTTCGGTAATATGGCCAAGTAGGATGGAACTTGGCTATTTCTCAACCGGTTATGATGAAATTCGAGTTGTACAATGGAAATGGGATCTTCAAATGATAGTGAGTTAAACAATGAAGACAAATCTCGAGAATATGCTGAACACCTCGAAAAAATATTCCAGCCACATGAAGACCAAACGTTGGAAGCCGAGATAATTACTGAACAAGCTGTGCAAGAAAGTAAAGAAATCCTACCCACAACACCAAAAGAAACCATGCGTGAGATAAAAGCTAATAAGAATATGAAAAAAGCTCCTGGGTACGATATTATTACTGCAGAAATATTGAAAGAACTGCCAAGGAAAGCTCTGGTGAAACTCACCAATCTTATAAATGCAGCATTTAGAATCAAATGTATACCAAGCTTATAGAAAATTGCAGAAGTAATTATGATCCCAAAACCTGGGAAACCACCACACATAACATCGTCTTATAGGTCAATTTCGCTATTGCCAGTCATGTCCAAACTCTTTGAGAAGCTTCTGGTAAAAAGATTAAATCCGATAGTCGAGAGTAAAAACTTGATCCCAAATCATCAGTTCGGTTTTCGCAACCAACACTCAACAATTGATCAAGTACGCGGAATAACCAGTATAATTGATAAAGCATTAGAGGAGAAAAAAGTCTGTTCAACAGTATTTCTAGACGTTGCACAAGCGTTTGATAGAGTGTGGCATGAAGGACTTAACCACAAGTTAAGGAATCTTCTACCAATGCAATTTGCTAAGATACTGGAATCTTACTTGAAAGATAGGTTCTTCAGGATTAAGTTAGGTGATACATTTCCTGAATTGAAAGCAATCAATGCAGGAGTTCCACAGGGCAGTGTATTAGGGCCGGTTTTATACCTACTATACACTAATGATCTTCCTACATTAGAAAACAATACAGTGGCGACTTTTGCAGATGACACGGCGATCCTAGCTGTTGGAACAAGCAACGAAGAATCAACACAAGTTACAATCAGGTATAACTCAAATATATAAATGGACAAAAAGATGGAGAATAAAACTAAATGAAGCTAAATCAGTTCACATCAACTTTACAAACAGACGATTCGAACATATTCCGATTACCATAAATCGGGAAATAATACCGCATGCGAACACAGCTAAGTATCTCGGCATGACCCTGGATGCTAAACTACGATGGAAAGCACACGTCAAGAAGAAAAGTGAAGAATTAAGACTTTAATACAGAAAAATGTATTGGCTGATGGGAAGGAATTCTTCTTTATCAACATACAACAAGCTTCTACTTTATAAGCAAATATTGAAACCGATTTGGACTTATGATATTCAGCTTTGGAGTTGTACCAAACAGAGCAACGTAAAGATCATCCAAAGATTTCAGAATATGGTATTAAGGAACATCGTTGATGCACCTTGGTATGTCAGGAACAATGACCTTCATAGGGACCTTAAAATGAACCTCATCTTAAACGAAATCCAGGAAAAAGCACGGAGACATGAAGAAAGGCTCTGCCAACATGTGAACATTGAGGCAACTCAGCTCCTAAGCATCACAAATTTAGTACACAGACTTAAAAGAATCAAACCTTTTGAGCTGGTGTGATTGTCAGTTTAAGCAGCATTGTGCTGATCTAAAATCCACTACAAAGATGTGGTTTACTTCAATTTACCAAACACTATGGAACGCCAATGGGAAGAAGCCATAGATTAATTTAAGTTAGTAAATTAAGTCAGAAACAAATTGCTCATTAGTCCAGGAGACTAGATTGTAGTTACATAAAATAAATAAATAAAATTTATTTTAAATAAAATAAAAAAAAATTAAAAAAAAGTTTTAAAAATAATTTGGTCATTTTTATAATTTATTTTATATTTTGACAGGCAATGACGAAAACTGATTAACTAAATCTACTTAAATCATTTATTTAGCTAATATTTAAACCAATTGCTGTATCATCTAGCGGAAATTTATATGAAACTCGATAAAATGTCTGTTTACAGTGTAGCTTACTATGAAAACAACTTATTCAGCGTTTTTCCACGATTCTTTTTCATTTGAATATCGAGAATCGCTTATTGTCATTGTGTGAAATATTATAAATGAACAAGACTTGATGGAAACAAAATGGAAACATTTCGGCTAGCATTGGTTTTAGCTGTCTCAGTCAAAGTGGCGCCATTTATTTCTTGGTGTGGAAATATTAATAACTAAAAATCGCTGTTTATTTAATTAAAAAAACATAAATCTTCCTTTTCCAAAATTTGCAAACATAATACACAATTGAATAAACATTAGTAAATTCCTATTTTAATTTAAAAACAAATTAAATCTTCCTTTTCCAAAATTTGCCATCGTCGCCTGTCAAGTGAGACAGCTAAAACCAATCCGTGCCTTTTTCCATTAGTTTTCTTCATAGAACGAGAATTGAAACCCTTGAATTTCATCATAATCGATTAATAACTTTGTGTTGATTATGTGTTGTTAACGTGTCGAATTTTATCATAATAGGTTCAGGAATAGCCAAGTTAGATTCTAATAGGCCTTATTCCGAACTTCATCTAAAAATTATTTGAAGATCCCATTTTCATCGTACAATTCGAATTTCATCATAAGTTAAGAAATAGCCAAGTTCCATCCTTCCTACTTGGCCATATTCAAGAGCTTTGTTATGGTTGGTCAGATTGTGAATAAGTAACGACAACCAAGGGTTGTCGCACCGAGTAACATCTGCCACAACTGAAATATTTAATATTTTAGTAGAGCCTCCAACGCGGTCATTAAAGCGCGACTAGTGCTCAGGGCTGGGGTGGGTATTTGTTGGAGGATAATAAAATCTTGAAAGACCGCTTAGGGTGACAAAAGTTGAAAAATGATAGGAAAGGGGGAAATATAAACGGGAAAGAAAAAACCAGGGAAGGTAAGATGAAAGAGAAGGAACGCAGACAGAGAATACTCACCTAACGAGAATTATACCAACCTCACAACAAAAGCACAGTTTTAAATAATTTGTTAGTGCCTTTCTGTTTCACTTTTGTTACACTGACAAACTTAAGTCTTAAAATTTTAGATTTAAATTAGGTTTAAACTTTAATTATTTGATTAAATGTTTGAATTTATAATTTGAATTATTATTCAAACATTTAGAATTTTCAATTCCTTAATTTCTATTTTATGAACAAAAAAAAAATTCACTACTCGTACTAGATCTTTAACATTAGCTCCGACCTATTTTTTTTTTTTCTTTTTTTATAGACTCATGATTATGCACAGTAAAACTTAACCCTATCTTTCGTACCGTTATACGGTTAAACAATCGATATAATGCAAGATGTAATGGTATGATTAGAATAAAAATAAATAAATTACAATAATTATGAATCCAATTATTTATGGAGTTATATTCATTTGTACCAAAAAAAAAAATTCTTTTTTTGGGTACTTATTCAAAGCACAATCAAATCACAAAGCAAAAAAACTGTTCAATATTTTATTATTATTATTACTATTTTAATTTAACTATATTTGCCACGTCTTGGGCTTCACTTAAAAACTACCACTCATCGTACCGTGATTATTCTTAATCAAAAATGGTCAATTATCTCCCGAGCGATCCAAAATGTCTCGCTTTTATATCAATCCAAAACAATCATTTCCCCACCCATACAAATATAAACCAGTTGATGGCTTAATCTGATTAGGGTTGTCATATGAATGTTCCTGATTCGTTCAACGCAACGGTCTCGACGCGACGGTGAATGCGACGAGCCGATGCATTGAACGTAACAGATTCTTCTAAATATCATTTTAGAATCCCATTTCCTCCGTATTAATCGAATTTTACCACAACCGGTTGAGAACTAATGGAGTTCCTTCCTAATAGACTATATTCCAGAACTTCTTCTAAATAACATTTTAGAATCCCATTTCTATCGCACGTGTCGAATTTCATCATAATTGTTCAAGAATTAGCCAAGTTCTATCCTACTTGGCCATAATCCAGAACTTCATCTAAAAATCATTTGAGGATCCCATTTCGATCATACAAGTCGAATTTGATCATAATCGATTAAGAAATAGCCAAGTTCCATACTGCTTGGCCATATCCCAGAAGTTCATCTAAAAATCATTTGAATATCCCATTTCCGTCGTACAAGTCAAATTTCATCATAATTGGTTGAGAAATACCCGAGTTCCTTCCTACTTGGCCATATATTCCAGAACTTCTCTTAAATATCATTTTAGAATCCCATTTCTATAGGACGTCGAAATTCATCAAAATCGTTCAAGAAATAGCCAAGTTCCTTCCTACTTGGCCATATTCCAGAACTCCATCTAAAAATCATTGGAAGATCCCATTTCCGTCGTACAAGTCGAATTTCTTCATAATCGGTAGTGAAATAACCGAGTTCATTCCTATTTAGCGATATTCTAGAGCTTCTTCTAAATATCATTTTAGAATCGCATTTCTGTCGTATTAGTCGAATTTTAACACAACCGGTTGAGCACTAATGGAGTTCCTTCCTAATAGGCCATATTCCAGAATTTCATCTAAATATCATTATACCCTGTGTTTTTTATTATATCAGAGAGATCAGACATAGCAAAAAAAAAAAAAAAAATCATACTGCATTTTTACTTTACACGTATTGTTTTTTTTTTTTGCTCTGTCTGGTCTCTCTGATATAATAAAAAACACAGGGAATGAAGCCAATTTCAGTCGCACGTGTTGAATTTCACCAAAATCGGTTCAGAAATAGCTAAGTTAGATCCCACTTGGCCATATTCCTGACCTTCATCTAAAAATTATTTTAGGATCCCATTTCCATCATACCAGTCGAATTTCATCATAATCGGTTAAAAAATAGCAAACTTCTATCCTACTTGGCCATATTCCAGAACTTCATCTAAAAATCATTTGAAGATCCCATTTCCATCATACAAGTCGAATTTCATCACAATCGGGTGCGAAATAACCAAGTTCCATCCTACTTTACTATATTCCAGAATCTCATCTAAAAATCAGTTTAGAATCCCACATTTAGTCAGTATCGTATTCATATGTATATTCCTGGTTGGCCACAATAAATAACCCATAACCCAATGAAAACCCATTATTAGTCTGTTAATAAAGAAAAACAAATAAACATACAGTATTGACCAGATAAATGTTATCATACGAAAAATATTCAAAGTTATTCATACAAATGCATTTTTGTCGAAATGTTTCAAGGTTACCTTAGTTTTTTTGTACATACTTTATTTTTATAAATTTAGGAGTAATGGGATCTAAAAAATAGTTTTTTGTTTTGCTCTGAAATTTCCTTAGTTGTTTCAAAACTGCGCAAGCAGTAGGACGAGAATAATGAAAAATTAAGTTCCGAGCAAAAAAGCGTTAATCTTAGCTCTGCGACAGGAAAATCTTTCTGCAAGATACTTAGCAAATAAAGTGGGATGTATTCACGTTTCGGTTTTGAAATTAATGAAAAAATTTGCTATTACAAATACAACAGAGAGAGCCGCGGGAACAGGAAAATCGAATAAAAAGACAACCCAGCGGATGGATAAAAAAATAAAAAACATTTATTTGTCAAACAGATTCTTTACTTCTAATGAATTAAGTAATGAAGTGAGAGAACGTTTTAGAATAAATATTAGCGCAAGAACAGTTCGCAGAAGATTGTAACAAATGTGTCTCAATGGGCGAAGGATAAAACCAATCGGCCAATCGGCCAAGGATAAAACCGGGTTTGACAAAAAAAATGCGAATTGCGCGGCTTGATTTTGCAAAAAAAATACCTGAATTGGACTGTAAATGACTGGAAGTGAGTCATTTACTCAGATGAGTCTAAAATTAGTATAAACCAATCGGATGGTATCACATACGTGCGCCGAAAGGTAAATGAAGATTCACACCAGGACACGAAAGTAACGCGAAATAAATTTCCAATAAGTTTTATGGTCTGGGGATGCATCAGCTACTATGGGTGTGGAGACTTGGCGTTTATTAGTGAGGCATTAAACGCTAACGGGTATATTGAGATCTTAAAAAAATGTTTAGATCCCTCAATTGAAAGGCTCTTTCTAATAACAATTAACCCGGTTTTCCAAGATGATTCTGCTCCGTCCCATAGAGCCAAAAAGGTATTTAATTTTTTTTTAATTTAGTGTATCATATTGGCAATTGAATTGTATTTTAATGGACGATGTATCTACTTCTACATTAAACAGGTGAATGAATATGTCCAACAAATAGGTATGGAAAAACTGAGCTGGCCTGGGAACAGTCCCGATTTGAACCCGATAGAAAATTGTTGGGTAATTTTAAAGAAGCGGGTCAATAGGAAAAACCCAAAAACTAAATTAGAATTAAAGCAAGCACTAATTGAAGCTTGGGAAAACGAGATATCGGTAGAATATTGCAGAAATCTTATTAACTCTATGCCCGACAGGATTTTAGCTGTCATTAAAGCCCGAGGAAGGCACACCAAATATTAAAATACTTCTGAATGGTCATACTTGCAACTATTCGAAAGTTTCGAAAGTTTTTAAAAATCGTTTTTATTTTTACTAATATTTATTGTAATGAATTACTTTATTGTGCTATCTATCAAATTAATGCTTTTTATTTTAATTTAAATAAATATTTCTTGTTCTACATCCTTTTTTCTATAATTAGCTTCCTTTCCTTTTTAGCAAATTAGTATTCCGTCTATTATTACAGAAATTGGATTAAATAAATGATTATAAATTAGATTTTTTTTCGAAATATCAAAATTTTTTAGATGGTAACATTTATCTGACCACTACTGTATATTCCCTTTATTCACCGGTCATATGTAAACAAATGACCATTTTTTGTTTTATAACAACACTCAACCAACCATTCCACACGAGTCGCGCTTACGCTGTTGCATTTCTTCGTATCGTACCTCTTTGCACTGTTTTTGCCTATAAACTAAATTTTGGAGTGGGGATATTTCTGTTGCGCTTTTTCCTCGATGTTGTACACACTAATATACTGAAAAAGCAAGAAAAAATTTTTTGGTTTTTTTTTTTTTTTGCTATTCATTTGAAATATGCAGCCCCTATTCCCATAGTCGCATCACTTCGTGTGATGTGATAACTATCACATCACTTTAGTTTTGGTATTCTCTTAGTCGATTTAAGCGACGTTTATCGTTTGGTGTGATAACTATCACTTGAAGTCACATTCTCTTAGTCATTTGTTTATTTTTAATTAGGTCTTTTTATTATTTTTTATGTTTGGCTCAATTATAGACCTATTTATAAATTTTTTAATAAATTTCTTTATTAAAAACTTTCTCCTTTTTCTATACAATTTTATGCCAAATTTTCGGTTTTTTAAACCATTATCAAGGCTATGCAAAATTTAATTAAAAAATAATTCTATACACAATATTTTTCACCAACCGACAAATTTATTTTTTAATAATAAAAATAAATTTGTCGGTTGGTGAAAAATATTGTGTATAGAATTATTTTTTAATTAAATTTTGCATAGCCTTGATAATGGTTTAAAAAACCGAAAATTTGGCATAAAATTGTATAGAAAAAGGAGAAAGTTTTTAATAAAGAAATTTATTAAAAAATTTATAAATAGGTCTATAATTGAGCCAAACATAAAAAATTCTCTTAGTCGTATAAAAAGATAAACATCACTTGAAGTGATATATTTATCACCTGAAATTTGTTAGTGATAGATCTACAAATGTCAAATATTACGTCAGTTGTAAGGATATTTTTATTGCTGCCTGATATGTATACTTTCTGTCATTTGTCGTATCACATCATATGAATCGACTAAGAGAATACCAATTTATACTTGAAGTGATGTGATAGTCATCACATCACATGAAGTGATGCGACTATGGGAATAGGGCTGATGACCATTGAGGGAGTAACATAAAAACATTAAATCATATGTTTTCGATTTTATTTTAGGGTTTTCCGTCTTTTTAAACGTGGTTTAGGTATAAATTCGATTGTTTTATCCGCTATTCATTTGAAATATGCCCATTAACGGGTAAAATAAAAAAATTTAATGTGAAGCATCAGCCCCTAAAGTTTCAAAATTATCATTGTTGTGTAGGAATCAGCCACGAGAACTAGAACCACGAACTGTTTTTTAAATATTTAATTAAAATTTTTGACTTAATGCACTCACAAAATTACCACTAAATTATTTATCATCGTTCTTTATAAAAGACTAAAATAATATGTATAAATATAAATTTATATTTATTTGTATACATATAAATATATACGCTAGTCAAAATGGTGACGACTAAAAAAAATTGTTTGTTAAAAATGTTTCATTTTTTTGTTGAGTACATTTCTTCTCAAAACATCGTAATGAAATGAAAATAATTTCACACGTACATAGATAAATTGCCATTGGTGCAACGTTTAACATTTTATGTGTGAACGCGAAATGCGTGTAATGATGCTGTTGTAGTAAATATACGTCTGAACAGGCGGAACTCTAGTATTAAAGAAGACCTACCAATTACAACAAGTAAAAATACGAAAAATAAAAACACACAAAAATGTTTCATTCGCTTTTTCTCTATTTATTTACAAACACGTGACAGAATTGTGTGACATCACGAACACGTGATTCGAAAGATCGAGCTAACCTTGTTTGAATCATGCTCACCGGTGTTCCAGCGCATACTAACTAGTTTAACAGACGAACATTTTTCTGAATACATATTTTTGACCTCGTTAAAAACTATCTCGCATTAGTTGGAGAGTAAATTTACTCAAAGAGAGAATTAGATTTTTGTGGTTTTAAATATATGTTGCGTAGGGGCTCACTGTATTGTACGAAATATAATTTCTACACCCAATTAGGTATTTTCTACCAACTAATTTGAATTTTTATTTATTCGACACTAGACGTCTCGTGAAAAATTAAAATGTGCATACGTTCTTCCAATGGTGAAACAACAGATATGAATAAATATAGACCCATTTCGATTTTGCCTATTATTTCAAATTTATTTGAAAAATTGGTGAGGAAACGTATATAAGTTAAGTTTTTTGAATAAACACCAATTTTTCAGTAATAAACAATTTGGATTTCGCCCCCGGTTAAGTACCGAAGATGATTTAATAGAAAATAAATTTCCAAATTTTCTCAATTTTTTGTAAAAACAAAAGTTTTAAAATTTATTACTTTCTTTTTTGTGAATCTTTATTTATTTATAATAATTATAAAACTACTAGTTTCGAGCTTATGAACCTCTCATCATCAGGTTTTTTCAAAACTCATTCGTTATTACATCGCAAGATGTTAATTGTATATAGATTTAATAGAATTTTTATCCAATGTTTACAACATCATTAACACTAAATGTTGTGGGGCAATTTTCTTGGATTTAGCAAAAGCTTTCAATGCAGTGTATTTTTCTTAGTTAGAAAACCGGGTAAATCAAAATATGTAAATTAAATAACTCTTTGAGTGTGATAGGGACGTTTATAATGTAGGTGTTCCGCAGGGGTCGGCCTTGGGGCCATCGCTTTTTCTTATTTATATTAATTCAATTTTTACTTTACCAAGCTTTGGTAAAATGATAGCGTTCGCGGATGATATGGCAATAGTTTATTCTAGTGAAACTTACCATGAAGTTGAAGGAAAATGCAAGATGAAAAGTCAAGAATTGAATATGGTTTGACTTTACAGTTTTAGAGTAAATAACACTTGTCAAACGATGATTGCCAGTTGAGAAGTTTGTAGCGTAATTTTTAATAGGATTCCGGCTAAATTTGAAATCTTGGTTATTTGCTAATCCATTCATTGATGATTTAATTGAATTACGAACTTGATTTTTCTTTCACAAATCATTGGGTTTCATTTTTCCGTTCTTGCCATCTTATGTCATCGTATCCACAACAAAATTTAATAAATGTTCCAATTAAAACTATACAGAAAAAAAAAAGAAAATTAATAATTAGAAATAAAAATTTAGAAATACCGATTATACTGTAAGTTATTGTGGAATTATATAATTTTTATGCTTTTATAATGTATACTTAGCTGTTAGGTTAAAAGTTTAATTGCGTTTGTATTCTTCAAATTTTAATTTTAATTAAATGTTTAATGTGCTCTATTAATTATTAAAATATGTGGAAGACTATTGTAACATTGCTGTTTTACAGCACAGAAATAGCTCTAACCAATCTGTAGGGTTAATCAGTGTGTTGTATATAAAACAATGTTTAAATATTGTTTTTTTTGTTTTATATTAATATATTCCGACTAAGTTATTACAACTCATTTAGCAATTTTTCTTTCTTATTTTAATTCTCTGTTAGCAAAAACTATAGTAGATTTCATATAGACGTCTCATGTCGAATAAATAAACATTCAAATTAGTTGGGTGTATAAAATACCTATTTGGGTGTAGAAATTATATTTCGAACAATACAGTGAGCCCCTACGTAATATACTTAAAATCACAAAACCATAATTCTCTCTTTAACTAAATTTACTCTTCAACAAATACGAGATTATTTTGAGCGAGGTCAAAAATATGTATGTATTCAGAAAAATGTTCGTGTGTTAAACTAGTTAGTATGCGCTGGTACACCGGTGAGCATGATTCAAGCAAGGTTAGCTCGATGTTTCGAGTCACGTGTTCGTGACGTCACACAATTCTGCCACGTGTTTGTATATAAATAGAGAAAAAGTGAATGAACCATTTTTGTGTTTGTTTTTATTTTTCGTTTTTTTACTTGTTGTTGTAATTTAAAGGTATTTAAATTACAACAACAAGTAAAAAAATTTCCTTTAATACTACGAGTAGAATTGAGTGTCGTCATAAAACAAAAAATGATCATTTGTTTACATATTTAGAGCTAAACTGGTATTAACTGAATCACGAACGGTGAATAAAGGGAATAATGTTTATTTGTTTTTTTCTTTATTAACAAATTAACAATGGGTTATAGGTTAATTATTGTGGCCAACCAGCAATATGCATTTGAATACGATACTGACTAAATGGGGGATTCTAAAATGATTTTTAGATAAGATTCTGGAATATGGCCAAGTAGGATGGAACTTGAATATTTCTTGAACGATTTTGATGAAATTCGACTTGTATGATGGAAATGGGACCTTCAAATGATTTTTAGATGAAGTTCTTGAATATGGCCAAGTAAGATGGAACTTGGCCATTTATTGAACGATTTTTACGAAATTCGACTTGTATGATGGAAATGGGACCTTCAAATGATTTTTAGATGAAGTTCTGGAATATGGCCAAGTAGGAAGTAACTTGGATATTTCTTGAACGATTTTGATGAAATTCGATAATTGCGATAGAAAAAGGATTCTAAAATGATATTTAGAAAAAGTTCTGGAATATGGTCAAATAGGAAGGAACTGGGTTATTTCTCAACCGATTATGATTAAATTCTACTTGTACGACGGAAATGGGATCTTCAAATGATTTTTAGATGAAGTTCTAGAATATGGCCAATTAGTATAGAACTTGGATATTTCTTGAACGATTTTGATGAAATTCGACAAGTGCGATAAAAATGGGATTCTAAAATGATATTTAGAAGAAGTTTTGGAATATGGCTAAGTAGGATGGAACTTGGCTATTTTTTGAACGATTTTGACGAAATTCTACTTATACGGCGGAAATGGGATCTTCAAATGATTTATAGATGAAGTTCTGGAATATGGCCAAGTAGGATGAAACTTGGCTATTTCTTGAACGATTTTGACGAAATTCGACTTGTATGATGAAAATGGGATCTTCGATTGATTTTTATATGAAGTTTTGGAATATGGCCAAGTAGGATGGAACTTGGCTGTTTCGTGAACGATTTTGATGAAATTCAACAAGTGCGATAGAAATGGGATTCTAAAATGATATTTAGAAAAAGTTCTGGAATATGGTCAATTAGGAAGGGACTCGATTATTTCTCAATCGATTATGATAAATTTTTACTTGTGTGTTTACAGAGGAATACCATTTTGTGAACAATTAAAATTGTTGGTTTAGAAATTCGATATGAAGTTTTGCAAGTATGTCAAAGGTGTTAAAGATTTTTTCTATTAGATTGATTATTTACTAGAAGATATTTTTCAAAAAAATTATTTGAAGATCCCATTTCCATCATACAAGTAGAATTTCATCGTACTCGGTTAAGAAATACCTAGGTTCCATCCTACTTAGCCTTACTCCAGAACTTCCTCTAAAAATGATTTGAAGATCTCATTTCCATCGTACAAGTCGAATTTCATCTTAATCAGTTGAGGAATAACCAAGTTCCTTCCTAACTGACCATATTCCAGAACTTCATCTAAATATCATTTTAGAATTCCATTTCTATCGCACGTGTCAAGTTTCATCAAAATCGGTTAAGAAATAGACAAGTTACATCATATTTGGCTATATTCAAGAACTTCATCTAAAAATCATTTGAATATCCCATTTCCATTGTACAAGTCAAATTTCATCATAATCGATTTAGAAATAGCCAAGTTCCATCCTACTTGGCCATATTCCAGAACTTCTTCCAAAAATCATTTTAGAATCCAATTTCCAACGCACAAACCGAATTTCATCATAATTAGTTGAGAAATAGGCAAGTTCTATTATACTTGGCCATATTCCAGAACTTCATGTAAAATTCAATTTAGAATGCCACATTTAGTAAGTATCATAATCAAATGTATATTCCCAGCTTGGCACAACAAATAGTTCATAACGCAATGTACACCCATGTTAGTAACATAAATTCGCTTTATTTTCATATACAAAATATGAACTCCAGCCGAAATATGTATTTTTTTTTATTCAGCCGGGAAAAGGTTAAATAAAGGTTAAAAAATCCAAAACCAATAACAAAAACTTATTAGGAAACTATATATACGAGGAGCGTTTATTTTCTATGTATCCAGCATAATATTTTTTATTTATTTGTTGCAAACAATCACACATTTTGTTTGTATGTACTCACATATAAAAATTGTAAACACAAAAAATAAACAAAAATAAAAGTAGTGAGAAATGCGAATTTTTGTTAGATTTGTTTTTTAAATTTTTATACTTGTAGAGCATACTCAATTCAAAGTCAAACGCATATCAAGAAGAAGTAAGAGGTAAGAAGAAATTAACAGAAGAGAGTCTGATTTAAAGCGATTAAGAAGATAAGGTTATTACAGTTCTACTGTAGTTTCCATTTATTGTTGTTGTTTTTTTATTTTTTGAAAATAAATGTTCATTAGACGTCTCGGTATTACATCGTTTTTGCTGTTAGTTGGGCTATAACACAGTAGTTATTCCCAGTGAGCCCAGATCTTCCGGTTACATCAGCAACTTTCAGTCCTGAGGAACTAAATCAAGCGGCTTCGTTCTCTTTAGCCGTCCTATCACTGCGCTGTCGACGTCGTTGACACTATATTGAACATCCGTGTTTTCATGGAGTTGTAAACGCTGGATATATTTTTTTGGCATTTTTTGTGATTTCTTCGTTGACGGTTTCCATCTTTAGATCCCTATATAGATTATCGTTTCTAATATACCAAGGTACATTGACAATACATCGCAGTACTTTGTTCTGGAACGTTTGTATTATTTTAACGTTTGTTTTCTTTGACAAACGTTAATTGTTTTCTTTGTGCATCCCCAGAGCTGGATGCCATAGGTCCACACTAGCTTGAGTATTTGCCTGTATAAAAGCAGCTTATTGCGAATGGTAAGCTCACTATTTCTTCCAATGAGCCAATACATTTTCCTGAAATTTATATCCAATTCTTGCCTTTTTTTCTTGACATGCTCTTTCCATTTTTACTTGGCGTCGAGCGTCATACCTAGGTATTTTGCCGTTTTCGCATGTGGTATTTCCTGCCTATTTATGTAAATAGGTAAGTGATCAACTTTTAGATAGGTGAATGTTGTGTGAATTGATTTTAGCTCATTCAATTTTAATCTCCATTTTTGTCCAGTGGACAATCTCATTCACAGCGTGCTGTAATTTGCTGGTTGCTTCTTCCATTGTACTTCCAACCGCCAAGATTGCTATATCATTCGCAAATGTTGCAATATCTGTTTCTCCAGTAATAGGTATGTCTCTCGTATAAAGCAAATACAAGACTGGTCCGAGCACGCTCCCTTGTGGTACGCCTGCTTGAATTCTCTTGAGTGATGAGAACTCTCCTTCATATTTCACTCTGAAATATCTCTCTTCATTGTATGATTTTAATATCTCATAGAACTGCTTAGGAAGTCCGCGATGTAATTTATATTCCTACTAAACTAAAATAAAATATAAGTAACTTACAACAAAATTAAAGCGAAATGAACTTATTCACACGATTGAGGTCATTCTTGTGCAGTATGGGGAGTTGGTATGTCCACGTGACTGAACATCCTCCGCGGTGACTTTATATGAACCAGGCGGCAATACTCCCATAATTTATTTATTGATTTTCACATTCTGCCAAATACTTTAGGTGTGTAACATTAGTTGACAGTTGATTTAAATCCATGAGAATGTTGTCGAATTCATGTTGTATCATAGTTCTGTTGGTGATATTCTGGTACGTTTCATTTTCAGACTGTATGAGTAGGCGGCAGAGATTTATCGTTGGTTGATAGAAAGACTTCGTTCATGTGTTGAAGTTTTCTGTAGAATGTATAATAGCCATTCGATCAGTGATGGTACAAGCTTTATTTATCGTAATGATTGTCGCTTCCTGTTTAATGTATGATTTCTTTCTTACATAAAAATCCATGGGCTTGGATCATGGGTTGGAATCCATAAGATTCTTGGTTTTGGCAAGCACCTGAATGTGCTTCTTTGTTCATGATTAAATCAATCTGGCAAAGTGTTGGATTATTTTGTATATTATTAATAGCGTTGTAGATCATGCAGATATATTCTGAATATCTCATGGACTTGCATTATGTGAGCTGGTCTTCTGACAGAAGATAATAGGATTCCGTATTTAAACTTAACAATAATAGTTCACTTGATGGTTCTATGTAAGCAAGCAAACCTTATTAGCTTGGTTCGGATAGCGATTGGCTTTAAGATTTGATATATTTTGTTGTTGAATAAGGGCATCTTTATTTCAGAAATTACAGCGTTTATTCATCATTGGCGTCATATTACTTTCTCCATATATGGTGGCATCAGCTGAGATGAGTTCATGTAATATTTGTAACTCTGCCCTGAGTTGATTAGGCTTGAGAATAACCGTGTTTATCTTGTTATGGTGAATGTCTATGATGACGTCAATTAGCTGCTGTTGTATTGAATAAAAGTTTAACATTTCGATTGGAATCCATAAAGTCATGATCTTCTGTACTGCCATATGATCGCTCTCGTCCTTTGTGTAAAGTTGTGCATTACCATTGTTTGCTTATCTATTTCTTGTAGTTGATTGTTTACTGGTATCCAGTCCTTTTTGATGATATTCACTGTTGATTCCATTATCGAAATTTCTTCTTTTAGCAATTTATGAATGTGATGTTTAATAAACTTTGAAGAAGTAGTAGTAGTGGAAGTAGTGAGAGCTCCAACCACATTCACTAAACCTCGCTTCGCCCGAACATGATTGTAAGTAGATTGGAGAATTTCATTGTGATATTGCGGATTTGCAAAGCTGCCTTAGCTGCAACCATCCCTTATTAACGCTACAGGTTTGAGTCATCCTCTCAATAGTGGCTTTGTATACTCCAAGCTCCTAAGAACATTCCCGATAAATTATAGTAAGATATAATAGTCCATTATTGGTAGGATAGCTGAGCTAGTAAATTCTGTGCCTTGTTCTTTTATGGTGTTTTCAAATGGAGAAGGCGCTAATTTTGTCACTGGCCTTTTTATAAAGGCCCTTCCGGACCCCGGAGTGTTGCAACACGAACGATTTCATCTTGTCTCGGGTGAGTTTCTACAATCCGTCCAGGAATCCATCTGGATGGTCTAACGTGGTGTAACCTGGTGTCTTCGTGGTCCATTTTTCTCGTTGTTGTAGTTGATGCAAATATTGTTGCGACCATTTTTTCCAAAAGTCTTCTTTCATTTTTTACATCAATTTTCATCTGGCCAATGAATTTATATTGTCGTCTGAAACTCTGACTTCTCTTAAAATTGATGGACATGCTTGTTACGTGCACTTGGAAAAGCTTTTTATGACAATTACTGAAGTCAACTGGCAGCCAAAAGTCTTATAGAAATCGAGCATCTCGTTATGTGGTCGAGAGTTGGCACATCTGCCGTGAATTAAACCTGAAACAAAGAAAAACTCGAAAATCTGGTGTTTCTTGCAAAAAATCTGTAATCTGTGTTTCTCTAATAAAATAAAACTAAGCATGGAACCGTTGTTTTTAATTTAAATTTTTTTCCTTATATAAATATTTGAAGGAACAATCGTACCATTTTCATTAGGAAACTACCTTTTATTTAAATCAAGCTATAATAATCTACTCAAAAATTGTAGAGATGTGACGAGAATCGATCATTCTGCTTTGGGAGAAACAAAGTTGCTGGAATTTTAAAACACAAAAGGACCAAATTATCTGCCCAGCCTGATACAGGTTAAACACGGTTGATTTTGCAATCATACTCGAAAAACTTTACCCAAAGAATAAAGCGAAGGATTGATTGTTCCATCTTAAATGGCAATATTCCAGAACTTTTTCCAGAAGTTCTATCCTAGTGGGCGCTATTACTGTACTTTGTCTAAAACTCATTTTATGATCCCATTTCTGCTGTACATACCAAATTTCATTATAATCGCTTAAGAAATAACCGAGTTCCTTTCTGATTCGAAATATTTCAGAATATCATATAACAAGCAGTTTAGGATTCCATTTTTATCGTATATGTAGAATTTCACCATAATCGGTTGAGAACTAACAGAGTTCCTTCCTAATAGGCCATATTCCTGAATTTCTTCTTAATATTATTTTA
The DNA here is from genome assembly GCA_958295665.1 of Tipula vernalis. Taxonomy (NCBI): domain Eukaryota; kingdom Metazoa; phylum Arthropoda; class Insecta; order Diptera; family Tipulidae; genus Tipula; species Tipula vernalis. The sequence continues at coordinate 2,323,491 of OY282561.1, forward strand.
GGATCCCATTTCCATCGTACTTTAAGAACGCTTGCGTATGAAACCCCTTGGTGCACGCTGCCGTTTACATTTGAGTACTATTTTCATTTTGAGGGTTTGTGTTTAGAATTTCTGGTCGCGCTTCTTTTCTAGCTGAAGAATGAAGATTAAGCATTCGTTGTTCTGCTCGCTGCTTTGGATTGATTCTCCTTTTCAATTCTAGATAAATTGGACACCCTCTATAATTAGCTGTGTGATTTCCATCGCAGTTGCTGCATTTTCTCGCTGATCCTTTTTTGCTTTATTGCAAGCCTTTGAATTATGGAGTTCACCACATATAACACAAACATCGTTCAAAGTGCAATGCTCTAGTGTGTCCATATTCTTGGCACTTAACGCACTGTACCGGCCCATTTAATTTCCTGGGTTCCTCGATGGTAACCCTTCTGTGCAGTAGGTATTTTAGGTCAAATATTGCATGGTTGCCTTTAACCTTTTTATTGTCTGGTTCTAATTCCAGACGAAACAATGGCTGAGGAATCTTCTCTCGATTAAAAATATTGGTAATAGTTTTGCACTGGAAACCTTTTTCAGCGAGAGCAGCTTGAATTTCGTTTGCATCCACGTACGAGTAACTCTCTATTCCTTTTGATTGATTGATTGCGATGTACGATCAAGCATTAAGCAAGTCTCCCGTATTATAAATGCGAATACCACAAACCACTACACCCATGTTACACAACACGACACCATTCTTCATGAAGCCAAACCCCGTAAAGAAAGGTGTCACATTGTTAACCACATAAGTTTTTTAAATAGTTGTGATATCCGCCCCTGGCCAGGCCGCCGTCGTACACCTTTTTACATATAACAAGATCGAGGGGATGGGAAAGGAATGTTAGCAACAAAGACTCAACCCGGTCCCAGACACCTAAGTAGTTGATAGTTAAGTAAATTTGTTAGTAATATATATTTTTTTTTTATTTTTTATTAATTTATTTAACACAAGACAATACAATTTTAAAGTTCATCTCTAGTGCTCCAACCTGTAAGAAGGACACAATGACAACACAAATTTCCTGGTACCGCAAACTCATTTTTCTGAAAAGCTGTAAACAACTATTATTATTCCCCTCCACCATTTTTTCCATCGGCGGTTGTGAGAGGGGGGCGAGATTTCGTTCCATCATCATGTTCCCATGCGGTCACCCAAATTTGTACTAACTGTAGGTAGTGTTGCTTGACGTTGTTGTTGAAATCGTTGCGTCTTTGCTGTCCCTGCTACTCGCCCCCCGCACGTAACTCTCTATTCCTTTTAACACAAAAACCAATCCTTTTTGGCTCTTTAGTTGATACGTGTAGTAATGTTTACCAACTTGGTCAAAATGTTTAATTAACGCTCTGTAAGCATCAATATTGAGCGGTTGAATTTTTGTTTCTTTTATATCTCCTCTTTTAATCCCGGAAATATAAAATGCACCTTCAGTAATAAACTCGATCGTTTTAGCAAGTTCTCTATTTGATTCTTCCCTCAAATAGATTGGTGGCGGCTTCTCAGTTTTTGGAGTTTTTTCGGCCGGCGGGTCATCAACAACCAAGCAAGAATACCTATTACCATGCGTTAATTCAACGCTAGCTAGCTTAGTGAATTTATTCGCGCTTGCACTGGCCGCTGATCTAGGGCTTCTTCTTCGTTTTGATCGGACAGTAATATACCGGTCTATTCCCGTTTGCACTAAACACTAACCTACATCACTGTTTATTTTATTATCACCGGATGTCGATGCACTGTCATTGTTTGTTTTATCGTCAATATTTGGCGACGATGCACTTTTAGTTTCGTTATGGTTCAATACACCAATGTTATTTAAATTAATAATTTCACTTTGATTTAAATTGCTTGGTAAGGTAATTTTTTGAACATTTAAAATTTGTTGTCGCTTTGGACTATGCTGCACTTTTGTATTTTTATTAAAAATATCTGAGGTCGTGAAGTTCGGTGGCAAATCGCTTGCGGACATCGCTGTCTGCTGATTTGGCCCAGCCTTTTTTAATTGAGGCGGAGGTGAGGACATCACGATTTCACTTATTTTTCACATCACTATATTTAAAAAAAAAAAAAATAAAAAAAAAATAAAATTTAAACTGCTGATTCAACTTTTCACACAAGTATTAAGTAAATTATTTAAATGTTTACTCGGTGGTAGCAAAATTGCAACTGTAAAAATTAAAAAAGGAAACTATAACAGCACATATAAAATTTTAAATCACGTAAACTAATATAAATTACTTTAAAAATCATTTAAACTTACTTTAATTTCTTATTGTGTTTCAACTTCACAATTTTTGAGTTTTGATCATAACCTCCTGAATTTTAGCAGGTTATGGTTTTGATTTTGACATTTCGTAAAATTGAGTTTTGTTGTAGAAGAAGAGCAAAAAACAGAGAGTAAAATGCTCAATTGTTAGTTGATATTAAGTAGTGTGTGATATCAACTGGAATTAGTAGTGGTAAGAAACAAAAAAATTTGAATTTTTTTTATATGGTTTTTCGTAGTGACTACTACGGCTAAAGGTTGATATGTATAAATATGTGTCTGCGTATCAGCAAAACCAGCAGGCTTTCTAAAGAGAATTTTAGCAGGTTTTGATGTACGTACTCACGCATAAAAATTGTAAACACAAAAAATAAACAAAAATAAAAGTAGTGAGAATGAGAAATACGAATTTTTGTTTTTTGTATTTTTATACTCGTAGAGCCAAACTCAATTCAAAGTCAAACGCAAATCAAAAACACATTTACTGTAGTAAATAACGTAGTAAGTAGAAATTAACAACAGAGAGTCTGATTTGAAGAGAGTAAGACGATAATGTTATTACAGTTATACTGTATTTTCCATTTGTTGTTATTGTTATTTTATTTTTTGAAAATAAATATTCACGAGAAGTCTCGGTATTATATCGTTTTTGCTTAAACAGTTTGAACAGTACCCTTGTAACCTTTATTCCAGATTGTTATATCGGATGCATAACGCGGTGTATAATCGATTTTATAAAGATGACAGAATACTACACATATTTCCTTTTTGGTTGTTGTTGCATTGATGAAGATGTATTTGATGAAATGTGTTGAGTAATAGTTGAAATTATAGGCCAGAGAATTGATAATATTGGAGTTTGGTTGTATTGATGGCGATGAAATAATGCATATAATGATAATGATCGACCAAATTGTTTATGATGAACGTTGGATAATTAGGATTTATATGCCGGTGTAAAATTGTATTAGTAGATGATGGCGATGAGATAATAATATTTTATTTATTGGCCAGATCTCTAACACGTTGTTATTAATTTTCCGTTGATATTGTTCATGGTTTGTTTGTTTGTTTCTTTTGATTTATTTTTTACCGTCCTACTTTACGGCCTGGAGTAGCCAAATCGAGGACGGGCGGCTACAGATCCGTCTTTGAAAAACCACCTGCACATTGCATTGCTTCATGCCAACCTGTAGTGCTGACATGAAAGATGGGTCGGCCCATGAATTCTGCACTCTTAACAGGGGGTCATAGATGTGTTCATCTTCATCACCGATCGTAATCAGATGATGAAAAATCCCTTTTGCATCCCGCCCCTATAGGGATTCGAACCCGGTACCTCCCGATCCAACCGCCGCAGCTTTAACCACTGCGCCGTTTGCTCGGTTTGTTCATGGTTGTTGCGAATTTTATTCATGAACAGTCGAGTAACTGATATTTAATTACGTACATTTTGGTTGGATTTTATTTATAATTTATGTACATCAACCATTTTATCTGTACTTATTACTGAATAACACTTTACAGTTTAGGGTTTAGGTTTTTATAGATTTTAGTATGATATTAGAAATTCGATTAGATTTGTATTGTATGACATAACATTATAATATTTGTGCTTTGCGTTGATTTAGCAATAAGCGGATTGATTTTTATGCATGTGTAATTTTTAACAGATCTTTCACTTCACCGTATGTGATCATATAATTATATATAACTGTTATTGTACCACTATCAATTTGATGGTTTTATCAATCACATTTTCTAATTTCTTTTTTTAACGTTTTTATCACTGATACGTTATATCACCTTATGGCTAACCTGAAAATTTACAGATTTAATACACTTTTAATTCTTATGGATTTCGTTTTCTTTTTAACTGTCTTATATAGATTCACTTTACCAATATCATAAGAAACTGCAGAATTCCAGGTTTGCGACAGGCGAAGAAATTTATATCACCTTCGTCTGTCAGGGTTAAGAAGTGTCTTGAACTTAGAAAACCTGAGGCTGCTTACTGGCTTCCTCACAGCCAAGATGGGCCTAAGTTCGACAGATGGATGCCGCTTCAGCTATCTGAAAGCGGAATTAGCGGAACATATTCCGTGCCAATGCCCAGCCATTTTCCAGCAAATACTGCAACATCTACGAGGGAGAACAATGAGCCCAGATAGTATGTATCTTGTACCGGCCGGTAGTATTATCAGATTCATTAAGAGCCTGAATATTGATTGGACGGATAGTTAAGTAGGGTCCAGCATAATAGATCTTTTAGGTCGCAGTGCGAGGACGCTTATCGCCCACATGGCTCTTCAATCAATAATAATTATAAGAAACTGTCTTTTAAATTTGTATAATCATATTATTTTAGTTTTAATTGTTTAGAATTTTCCAAAGTCGAATTGCTCAATATCGCGAGCAAATCCCTCCGCTGCCACCAATTTTATTTGTTGTAAATTGCTTGAAAAATTATAGATTAATTAAAACATCCCGAATTTCTCGTTTACTTTTAATTTTCTATTATTTATTAATTTCAACAATTTTATATGTATAATTTTCACTTAAGTATCGTATTGATCACAATACTGAGAAAAATATTTATAATTGACCACCTGACACGATAATTACTTGCTTTATATATTTTTAGATTATCTATGTAAAGGTGGGATATAATAACAATTACAAAATTAATTTTGGTACATGACAATTATTTCAATAAATATTTAATTGATTTATTATTTATACACTGCGCCAATTAAAAAACGGAACAGAAATTTTCTTCGAAAAAATACCCAGATTTGAACGCTTATATCTTGGTGAAATAACACCTTTCAAAAAAAAAAATTTTGTTTCTAGTTGAAGTAAATTTTGTTTTCTTTTCGATACTGGAAACCGTTTTATTTTATTTTGTTTTTTTATGACTTTTTTGAGTAAAATAAAAGGTGTCTAAAAAAAAAATATTGATGCTGTTCAAACTGTAAACGAACTTGCTCCATATTTCATTCAAAAATCCAAATCGGCCATTGTATAGAGAATTTAGAAACCTTGCAAAATGAAGCTAGAATTTCTGTGCGGCCACTCCTTGTCGAGTTATTGAAGTTTTAGAGAAAACGTATCAAAAAGCGTCTACACATTAACAATTACATGTTTTTATCTTGTAAACTAAGCACTCTACGATAAAATTTTGAGCTGCATTTCGATATCAAGCATAATTTTGGTGATCCAAAATCAAGGAGAAAATATGTTTTTACAGTGAAAAATATGATTTATTACTTAAGGTATATTGCAAACAAAATCCTTTTAAACTTTATTCAAACGTAATAAAACTAAAATCTACGAACAAACTGGAATTTTCAATAACGCCTGTTACCTGCTAAAGCTCGCATTACTTCATAAATACGCCGTGGCATATTTAAAACATTGCGTATTTGTTGCCATTCTTCTTGTAAAGCGTCGAGAAGTTTCTGCAAATTTGTTGGTTGCCTTGTCCGTTTTCTTACACGCCGTTGTAACATACCATAGATGTGTTCTATGGGGTTTAAATCTGGACTTCGCGGAGGATGGCTTATTAAATTAATGCGGTGCTGTTGCAGAAATTAAAAATGGCCTACAATATTTTCTCGTTGATTTTCATTTAATATTTTTGGTCTACTCATTTCTGAAAACTTCTTTATCCATTTCATTGCAATAGTTTTCTCACGAAAAAACTGCATAATTTACTATTATTTTACGAGACAAGATTATGCAGCTTACAGAAAAGTTAAGCTTTCGTGAAATGTATCCGATGGATTTAATTTCTTTATGTAGGGTAATTATAGCCGATTTTTGGACAACATTCAGTTGCTTGAGAATATAATCACGTTCCATTCTGTACAGGTAGATTGCAAAAAAAAAAAAAATGAAAACCAAATAAATTTTTTTTTTTTTTTTTTTTTTTTTAAAACATCTTTATTGATATGGCTACTACAATCTTAAACATTATTAATTCATTAGTAAGGTTGACATTAGTACCTATGAGATAAGCATAAACTTGTGTGGGTCTGCTGGACCAGTATCCAGTTCCCTTAAGATATAATATTCATACGGTTAGCTCATGTGGTTTGATTCGTTTGAGCCGCCTTATTTCGTTTGTACTGTCCAGTAGTTGTACGGCCTCAACGTTGGTGTGGTTAAGAAGCCTCTTCTCATGTTTAATGGCACATTCGCGGATGACGTCGTCTATCAATTGTATTTTTAGATCATTGTGTATTTCTCTGTTAGTCACAAATCGGTAAGCGTTGGTGACCATTCGAAGAAATTTATTTTGGCTACGTTGTATAATGTCTATTGGATTTATGAGTACAACCCCATAGCTGCGCACCATACATCCATATTGGTTTGAAGATAGTCTGGTAGACTAGTCTTTTGCAATACAGGTTCATTTTGGAATGATGCCCAATTAACCAGTACATTTGACGTTGTTTTAATCGTATCTGTTCAGCTTTTTGTCTCACATGATGTTTCCAGTTGAGCCTTGAATCTAAATGCAGACCAAGGTATTTAGCCGATTCAGCCTGCGGCACTTGCACCCCATTGAGGTATATGTGTAGACTGTTATTTTTGTGTCGGAGCGTAAATGTCACATGTATTGATTTGAGCTCATTAAGCACTATTTTCCAGTCAATTGTCCATTTAGTAACGTCGTTCATTGCTCGTTGAAGATTTTCCACTGCCCTTGGTTGTGATTCGTCTACTGACATAATTACAGTGTCATCAGCGAACGTGCCGATGAATGTTTTATTCGTTGTAGGTATGTCCGCAGTGTAGATAAGGTAGAGGAGGGGTCCCAATACGCTTCCCTGCGGAACTCCCGCTAGAGTTGGATAAAAGTCAGAACATGTTTCTTCATGGATGACTCTGAATTGGCGATCAGAGAGGTATGATTCAAGCAGCTGGCAATAGTTTTGTGGTAGCATTTTGCTCATCTTGAATGTCAATCCCTCGTGCCAAACCCTATCAAAGGCCTGAGATACATCCAGAAATACGGCGGGCAATATTTCTTTTCTTCTAACGCTTGCTCTATTACCGTAGTTATTCGATGGACTTGATCTATTGTGGAGTGGTTATTCCTGAATCCAAATTGAAAATCAGGAACGTTTACCATTGGCTTTAGACGTTTTAGTAGTAGTTTTTCAAACAGCTTTGATAAGGTCGGAAGCAGTGAAATTGGTCTGTATGATGTTACTTCTTCATCTGGTTTACCTGGTTTCTTCAACATAATTATTTGAGCCGTTTTGAAGCATTTGGGTATATACTTCAATCTCATACAGGCATTAAATAAGTACGTGATCATGATGATTGCTTTGCGTGGAAGTTCCTTGAATAGACCCGGTGATATTTCAACAATTCCTGGTGCCTTTTTTTGACTAAGACTTTTGTCGATTTCTTCAGCAATTTCCATTGGCGTGACCCTTTTAAAATCCTGATTTGGTTGATAGACAGGTGTTACGTCAATGTTGGATTGAATGTCATGGGGTTGAAACACTGTTGCTAGGTGTTGAGCAAAGAGTTCCGCTTTTTCTTTGTCATGTCGAACCCAATTGCCTTGAGCATTTCTTATAGGTGGTACTCGAACTACCAACCAAATAAATGATTACATTTTTTTTTTGTATTCATTGTTGTGAATGTGATCATATAGATCACCCTATTTTCTATCATAATTTTTATATAAAAAAGGCGATTGTTGCTGAAATCAAAATCGTGAAAACCAAGTAGTTTTATGTTTTCATATATGACCAACTTTTGCAGGCGATAGTATATAAGTTTAAAAGTCAATAAGAAATGCTTTTCATTTAGAAAATGTATTAGGTACATAAATATTATGTACATGTAATTTATGTATTTCATACAAAGCTATAATTTCTTCTAAATTATTCTAAAGCTATAATTTCTTCTAAAAACTGTAGTTTTACATTGCAGTTAATTTTGTTTGAGTAGCGGCAAGCTGCGTTGTTCAGAAAGAGAATTACTTGGCGGTTTCTGTTGCGCTATTTTCTTGTTAAATTTACCGATCCATTCTTCAAAAAGCGTTGACGTCATCTACGCCTTTTTGTTGAAATATATTTTAAAAGCTTGCTGTAAATTGTCGCAAATTAATTTTAATATTCACAATAAAAAAAAAGCAAATAAAAATCGTAAATTTATATAATTCAATTTATTTTATAATTTATTAATGTTTAAATATATATATATATATATATATATATATATATATATATATATATATATATATATTTTAATTGATCTTAACTTGTAAAAGTAAGAAATTTCGCTAACTCACGTATTAAATGGTTTAAATCGCCTTTTCTCCAAAATCGCTTTATATTTTTGATATCGCTTTTAATAGATCTTGATCGCTCGAAAGTCGCAGGAAAAGAGAACGATTTTTCAATATTTCGCAGACTCTTTCGCGGAATTTAGGGTTGCCCTTGGTTAACAAAATACAACCACTAAATTAGGCGCGAGTTTAACTAAATTCAAATTATTTAATTAATGCACTTTACTGAATCGAGCGCATTCTGTTACGTGACACAAAAGCTAACGCGTTAATCTATTACAAAATAATTATTGTTAAAGACAGAGAATTTACAAACAGGCATCATAAATGCTACTGTCATTGAATTGGTAAACAAAAAATATATAATTTTTGATAACCAATAGAAAATTGACAATGTTTCTGCGAAATTACTCTTTTACAAGATAAGTATATGATTTTATATAATTTTAATTTGTTATTACTTAATAATTTTTATTTTTATGTTGACATCTTTGCCATACTCCCGCCTGTTGACGAATATAAGTGTATTTTCGTCAACAATAATTACTCCAGTGGAAGTTTACAAATTTTGGACACAAGTCGTTTCAGTATGTTGGTCGCTGTCTTTACAGTGACGACTCTAATTAATCCGTCTGCACCTGGATGACTTTCAAGGATTCTACCCATCAACCACTTGCATGAAGGCAGGTTGTCTTCTTTAATTAATACCAAATCGCCGATTTTAATATTTTCAACGCTGTTTTTCCATTTGTGCCTTTGTTGTAGATTATTGAGATAGTCCTGCTGAAATCGCTTCCAGAAACTTTGTGCTCTATGTTCAACTTGTTGCCATCTAGATAAACGGGACGTTGCGATGTCTCCTAGATCATTCTCAGGTACGGATGATAAAAATGATCCCGTCGTCATCTTCCGATATAACGCAAAGTGGTCGTGAGTTTAATATTCCCTCGATTTGACACAATAACGTACTCATTTCTTCGAAGGTAAGATGACAGTTACCAGTAACTCGATTTAGGTGGGTTTTAACTGACTTCACCGCGGATTCCCACAATCCACCGAAATGCGGAGCAGAAGGAGGTATATGATGCCAAGTTATCTCATTATGAGCGCAAAATTCTGTAATAACGGAATTATTAATCTTAGAATTAGTAAATTTATATACCTCTTTCAGTCTTCTGTTGGCTCCAACAAAATTCGTGCCATTATCCGAGTATATGTTGCTTGGAGCGTTTCTTCTTGCCGAGAATCTTTTCAATGCCGCGATGAATGCATCCGTGGTTAGCTCCGTGACCGCTTCTATATGTATCGCCTTGGTGATCATACATACGAATATTGAAATGTATCCTTTGACTAGTTTTGCCCCACGACCTCTTTTGCTGGCTAAGACGATGGGTCCAGCATAATCTATTCCACAGTTAGCAAATGGCCGTGCTGGAGTTACTCGGACCGAAGGTAAGTCGCCCATAAGCTGTTTGGTAATTTTCGCTCGATCTCTGAAGCACTGGATACATTTTCGAACTATATTGCGCACAGCTGCTCTGCCTTTTACGATCCAATAGGTTTGCCGTATAAGATGGAACGTATGGGTTGGACCTGGATGGAGGTATTTTAAATAGAAGGATGAAATTATCATTCTGCTTACGATGTGGGAATTAGGCAGAATGATGGGGTGTTTGTAGTCGTACATATTTATTGAGTTGCTTAGTCTGCCGCCGACACGTAATAAACCATCAGCATCTAAAAACGGTGCGAGTGATGATAGCGGATGGTGTCTGGGTATCGTCTGTTTTTTGGTGATCATCAGAATTTCTCTAGCGTACTCTTTATGCTGTACCCATCTGATAAGGCCTTTTGTGGCTGAAGACATTTCATTCAAAGTTATTCCATTTCTTTGACGTGTTCCCTTCTTCTTTCTCGCATTTTCAATAAATCTGTGAATGAAACTTAAAATTCTTATAGCTTTATTGAAGCAAAACGTATAACTCAATACTGTCTCGTATATTTCATTGTCTTTTTGATGTAGTTGTGTGTGGACATATGATATCGACTGTTTCTGCTTCATTTCGCAAATTGTATCGCCATAAAACACGTCATTTTTCGCAATTGGCCATAAGTGTTCTGGCTGAATTAACCACGATGGTCCATGCCACCACTGACTTAGTGACAAGAGCTTTGATGGCAGTATTCCCCTTGAAGCATAGTCAGCTGGATTATTTTGGGATTTGATGTGATTCCAATGATTCCTAGGTAACAACTGTTGGACTTGAGAAACGCGATTGGCTACAAAAGTTTTCCATTTGGTTGGATGAGCGGATAATCATGCCAAGACAATATTCGAGTCTGTCCAACCGTATACAGGAACGTCTTTCGGTAGAGTTTTCTTAACTTCTACTATCAATTTGGACAGCAGATGTGCACCACATAATTCCAATCGAGGTAACGAAACTTGTTTTATCGGTGCCACTTTGGTTTTTGATGCTATGAGTTCCGCTTGCATTTCTCCTTTCTCGTTTTTAAATCGGCCATAAATCACAGCTGCATAAGCCCGTTCGCTGGCATCACAAAACCCATGAATCTGCATCTCGTTTCCTTTGGCATATCGCGATATTTTGAGCTGCTCCAAAATGGGAAGTTCGTCCCTTAATTGTCTCCACAAAATTGCTATATCATTGGGTAGCTCTTCGTCCCAGTCTAATTTCCTTAGCCATAATTGCTGATACAGGATTTTGGCTATTATGATGGATGGTGATAGAAGTCCTAGGGGATCAAAAATCTTCGACGCATTTGATATTAGCGTGCGCTTTGTCGGTGTTATTTCTTTTGGCAGGTTTACCTTGAACGATAATGAATCATCTTTCGAATTCCATTGAAGGCCTAAGGTTTTGGTAGATGAATTCGTTTCTTCAATGGGAACCATTGCTTTGTAATCTTCGTTTGTTTGGTCCCTCAACTCATGCACATTTGATTGCCATTTCCGCAAATTGAATGCTCTTTGTTTTAAAACGTATTCTAGTTTTTCTTTGAGATGTTGGGCTTCTTTGACAGTATTTGCGCCAGATAGGTAATCATCTATATAAAAATTATAGAAAATTTCATCAGCAATTAGTGGATATTCTTCTTGGAAATCAAACGCAGTTTGCTGTAGAGATCGTGTTGCTAAAAATGCTGAGCTAGCCATTCCAAATGTTACAGTGGTTAGTTTATATGATTTCAAAGGTTCATTTTCATTTTCTCGCCACAGGATTTGTTGATATTTGTGATCATCTTCAGATACCATAACTTGCCTGTACATTTTTTCTATGTCCGCCGTCATCGCAATTCTATTGTATCGGAATTTCAATAATATAGTCCACAGGGTTGGTTGTATGGTTGGACCGATCATAATTATGTCATTTATGGAATTGCCGTTAGTAGTCTTGCAGGAACCATCGAACACAACGCGCAATTTTGTAGTGATACTTCCCTCCTTTGCAACAGCGTGGTGTGGCAAATAATAATTGTTCTCGGCTGGAGATGTTGTAGTGGCTCTGGGAATCTCACATAAATGTCCTAATGTCATGTATTCTCGCATAATCTTTACATATTCCGATTTCAATTTAGGTTCGCCTTTTAATTTATTTTCTAAATTGAAGAATCGTTTTTTCGCAATGTTTACTGAATTTCCCAGTGTTGTGTTCGATTCTTTGAGCGGTAGTTTGACAATATATCGGCCAGAATTATGTCGTACTAAATTTCGTTTGAAGTGTTCCTCACATTCACTTTCTTCTTTGGAAAATGGATTGCAGCTGGGAAGTTCCTCCATTTCCCAAAATTTTCGGATTGTCTCATCAACATTTAGACCAACATGGAAGTTAAAGCTTGTGGTTGGATTTTGTGTTTTCTTGGCTTCACCTGCTATTATCCAGCCGAACATGGAATTTTGTGCCGTTAAATCATCTTCTAAATTTTCTAGACGACCTTCATGTAGTATCTTGAAGAAATGATCTGCTCCAATGATAATATCGACCATTCCAGGTTTATTGAAGTATGGATCTGCCAATTGTAACCGTTTAATTTTCACAAAATTAGAAGTATTTATTTCACAAGAAGGTAACGAGTTCGTTAATTTTGAAAGAATTAAAACATCTAGGGTTAGCGCTTCTATATTTGAATATAAGGACACTGCCTTAATTGTTATTGAACCTCTGGTCGTTTCAGTGCCAGGTGTAAGACCTTTTATCACAATTTTCGCATTCTTCCGAGGCAATGCCAGTCTTTGAGCACACGATTCAGACATGAAGGACGCTTGCGCTCCAGAATCCAATAATACCCAGCATCGCTGGAATTGATTTGAAGAGTCTAACACCCTAATAACAGCTGTCGGCAACAGCGCAGCAAACATCTTAGTAGATGTGACATGTGCATGGGCGACATCTAAAGATTCAGCATTTGCCTCCGGTTTCTTTGAAGAAGTTGGAAAGATTTCCGTGCATAAAGTAGTGTTCTCTGGAGTTTTTCGAGCATCTTGATGTAAAGTTGTGTGATGTTTCGCTCGACATATGCCACATCTAAATTTCGAACGACAAGCTTGCGATAGATGATTTTTAAACAGGCATATGAAACACAGTTTATTATCGGCTACGAAGTTTCTCCTGTCGTTTATCGAAAGACACAGAAAATCTTCACAATTGCGTAGATAGTGGTTTTGACCGCATTTAAGACAACTTATTGATTGGGTATCTGCATGTATCACTTTGAGATTGGGAGACGCTACTTGCCGATAGGTACTACGCTTTGTAATCTCACAACTTTCCAAAGTATCACTTTGTTTTTCTAGAAAGTTGAAAAACTCTGTGATGGTTGGGAATTCGGTTCCGAAGCTGTGTTGGGCCCAATCATGTTTGGTGGTTTGATCAAGCTTGTTAACTAGGATGTGGATCAACCATGGGTCGCGTAACTCCGCCTTGTCACCCAAGACCTTAAGCCCTCGTAACACTTCATCAGACACATCACGCATATGGTGAAGAACCATGGGTCGCCTTAAGCCCTCGTAACACTTCATCAGACACATCACGCAAGACCTTAAGCCCTCGTAACACTTCATCAGACACATCACGCATATGCTGAGGCTCATCCTTAAGTTGTTGGCTCCGTTTAATGTGCTGAGTGATCTGCGGAACGATTCGCTTATGTTGTTGGAAGCTGAACCGATGGTGACGATGTATAAATTTGTGTCTCGCAGCACGCATCCAGCCTTGATTTCTAATATCCCTGATCCTTGGAGACTGAGTGATGTAATGCTTTGGCCGCATATAACATCAAATGTTGTTTCATTTGGAATGGAGTATATCCACTGATTCGTCGCATGGATCTTAATCCAATGGTTTGATATCTTAACTGACTTAATGGTACATACCCCTTCGAGATTTGCTATTGCGTTGTAGGATTGCTAATTCGCATTGATTTTGGTTAGTCATTGCGTTATAAATTGGCGATATTTCACATAAAAATCGGTTATTTTGGAATAGTTGGCATTGTTTCACTTCTTCTCTCGTTAGTAATGAAAAATGTTCCCGGTGATCATCTACTGCTAAGTATTCCGAATTGGTGGTAATGTACGACTGCGTGTTGTTGTGCTCTATATTAGGAACTGGAAATAGGGCCAGTAGGGTATAATCCAGCGCAAAGGATAGAGGAATGGTGATTTTTATTATGATGTTGCCCTGGGTTACTCTACTGCGTAATCTCATGCTGCGATATATGTGAAGGAGATCAGAGATGCCATGCCCAGGTATGGTTATGGTTGTTGGTATGTGTTGTTTGATTAATTCGAGCTCTTGTTGTAATTGAGCGGGGGCGAGTAATGAGGGATGCAATAAATTCTTGTGTGCGTTCTGGACCACATCAAGTAAGGCTTGCTGCGTGTCTTCCAAATCCTTTAGAATTAACATCAGTTCAATTGTTGAGGTTAATATCGATCGAATCTTTTCTTCTCTGATGGAGTACTCATTTAATAATTCCATTTCAGCATTCAGCCTTCTCTGCTGCTCTATCAGGTTGTTTAATGATTCCATGGTGAGCCTTGAAGTATGTTTTACCAGGTTGATTGTGTTATCTATTATGGTGGTATGACTCTTTATCAATGATTCTAATTGTTGCTCATCGTTGTTTATGGCTTCAAATTGTGCCTCATAATATCTTGCCTCACGTTCTGTCAAGATCCCAAACATATCGCCTAACACTAGACCTATGGTGTCTCCTAGGCCTCGTTTTGGTCGTTGTACCTCCTTGTTGCTTGCTAATAATAATTCATTGTCCGCAATCAAATTGTTGTATTGCCATTGAATTTGTTGAAGAATTAGGTCGCAATTTAACCCAGCTATATTCAAGCATGCCGCCTTTAATTCATATAGTGTTTGCTTAAAGGTTTCAATTTCTTCCCAGTAATTGCTCATGTTGTAATAAACCACCAATGTCCATTTCATAGCTACCACTTCGAGTTTACCTATTTCTTCGAAGTAAATCCCTGTGGAATGATTGAAAGGGGTTATATGTACGTTGGCCTGTACAAGTCCCATAAAACAACAAATGGATAATATGGCTAGTGCTAGATGATTGACGGTCCCCCTGTTCTTTACGCGTCTATGAGGCTGTCGCCTTAAAACTTGATTGTTCTTCTCCGGTGATTGCAATTCTCTAGGTTGACCTCGGTTTGCTTTCATGGGCATAATTTTTTGTAAGCCTTCTTCAATTGGTAACTTACACAATTTCACAATCGGTCGCTTATATGTTGCGTTTTCGCATTTGACTGTCGCTACCCGAACTAAATCATCTTTTCCAGCGTGTGTTTCCACGATTCTCCCTAGCTTCCACCGTGTGGCAGGTTGTTGGTAGTCTTTTAATAATACCAGGTCGTTGATCATTAAGTTTGACTGGCTGCTCTTCCATTTAGTTCGTTGTTGTAGTTGGTGAAGGTATTCGGAGGACCACCGTTTCCAAAAGTCCTGAACCATTCTCTCGACTACATGCCATCTCGTTCTTAACGATATGCGATCAATTTCTGCGGCTGGTAGCGCCTTGAGAGAATCTCCTATCAAGAAGTGCCCCGGCGTTAGTGCTGACAGATCTGCAGGATCACTTGTCAGCGGTGTTAGGGGGCGAGAATTGAGACATGCTTCTATTTGGGTAGTCACGGTACATAGCTCTTCGAAAGTGAGTGTTGTTTCGCCTATGATCCGTTTGAGATGGAATTTCATTGATTTAATTCCTGCCTCCCATATTCCAACGAAATGAGGCGTAAGAGGTGGTATGAAGTGCCAATTGGTTCCATTGTCAGCTATCATAGTGGCAATGTCGCTTGGTAATGTCGTCATTGCGTGACGGTAATCTCTCTGCATTACGTTGTTTGCTCCTACGAAGTATGTTCCATTATCAGAGTAAATGTCGGTGCATAATCCTCTCCTGGATATAAATCTTTTGTAAGCGGCAATGAAGGATTCAGTTGTTAAATCGCTTACTATTTCAATATGGATGGCCTTCGTTACCATGCATATAAACAGAGCAATGTGTGCCTTATATGTCTTGTGACCCCTGCCTTTGGCTGATCTTAATTGGATGGGCCCCGCATAGTCGATTCCCGTTTTGATAAACGGTCTTCCCGGCCTCACTCTTGCTGATGGTAGGTTTCCCATTAGTTGTTCGGATGAATGTTGTTTGTGACGAAACCAAATAATACATTTTTCAATTATCTGTCTTACAGCTCGTTTACCATCAATGATCCAGAATTTGTTTCTTAATGTTGCTAACTCAATTGTGTGCCTCCGTGTAATGTACCAATATGAGCATCTTCTATTATTCTTTTCGTAACTATGTTGTGCCTGCTCAGTATTACTGGGTTTTTGCTTGAACTTGGGAGTATTGAATTTTGTAGCCGTCTGTTTAGCCGTAGCAACCCGTTTTCATCTATAGTTGGATTTAGTGATAGAATTTTGCTCTTCGTGCTGATTTTTTCAGCTTTATTAAGACAGTTGATTTCCTTATAGAAATCTTGTCTTTGTACGAGCTTGAGAATTATTATTTCTGCGTTTTGGAGTTCTGCACCAGTTAGTTCATTTCTATTGTTGTTTCTACGCGAGCAGTTGTTGATGAACCTTTTGCAATATGCGACTATACGCTTCAATTTGTTGTAGCTGGAGCATCGTTCGAATAAAGGAAAAGCGTGATCTTCCGTAGTTATTGTCATAATTTTTATTGCTTTTTCTTCTAACTCTTCTGGTTTAAGGGTGCTATTTTGCATACTAGGGTTGATTGCCTTCCATCTGGTGAGCTTTTGTCGAAGAAAATCTGGACCTTCCCACCACAATTTGTTTTTTATGAGTGCTAACGGTGTCGTGCCACGTGAAGCTATATCCGCTGGATTATCGCATGACTTTACGTGGTGCCATGTTGCTTCTGGTAGCATAGTTTTTACTGCCGAAATTCTGTTTGCCACGAACGTTTTAAATTTGTTTGGTTCCCCTGTGATCCAACATAGTGCAATGGTCGAATCTGACCACGCATATATTTTGAGGTTGTTGATTTCCAAGCTTCTTTGTGTGTGTTTAAGTAATTTTGCCAATAGTAGAGTTGCATTTAGCTCCAATCGAGGAATGGATAGCTTTATTTTGGTTGGCGCGACTCTTGTCTTCGAGGTTAATAATTGTGTTGTTATAATCCCTTCTTTATTTGTTGTTCGACAATATATTGTGGCTGCGTATGCGTATTCTGAGGCATCAGCGAACCCGTGAAGCTCCGTTTCGACCTCGTCTGTTGTATTTACCCATCTCTGGATTGTTATGTTTTTGATTTCACTTAATTCTTTCTTGTATTTTACCCACTTTGTATTTATGTTTTCTGGCAAGAATTGATCCCAATCTATTCCTGATGTCCATACTTCTTGCATCATGATTTTTGCTGTGATTGTTATTGGGGAAAGCCATCCAACGGGATCACAGAGCTTGGATGAGTCGGATAACATCGAGCGTTTGGTTGACTGCTTGCCTGATAGTTGTAATGTTTCTACGTTGAATTTGAAAAGGTCCTTTTGTGGATCGTATAGAATTCCCAATGTTTTAATGCAGTCATTTAACTTGATTTGAACGTCACCCGTGCCGTGTAGTTCTCTGGGAATATGGTTCAATACTTCTCTTGAGTTAGAGAACCATTTCCTTAAATTCAGTCCACCTCGTTCTGTGAGCATCTTTAATTCTTGTACAGCTCGAGTGGCTTCCTCTATGTTGTTAGAACCTGTTAACAGATCATCCACGTAAAAATCTGTCAGTATGATGCTTGCTCCTATTGGATAATCATTATTTCCGTCGGTAGCTAGTTGTTTTAAGGCTCTTATGGCTAAAAAGCTGGCGGCTATTGTTCCGTATGTTACCGTTTTTAACTTGTATGCCTCCATTGGCTTGGAGGGGTTGCTTCGCCATAGAATTCGTTGATAGTTCTGGTCTTGTTTGTTAATCCAGATTTGTCGATACATTTTTTCTATATCTGCTGTCATTACGATCTTGTGTTTTCGCCATCGTAGTAAAATATCTGCTAAATCTTGTTGTAATTTTGGACCATTCATCATGCAATCGTTTAGAGATACTCCCGTTGTTGTTTTAGATGAGGCATCAAACACTACTCTTAGCCTTGTTGTTGTGCTGTCTTTCTTGATTATGCCATGATGCGGTATATAATAGATATTGGTTGATTTACCATCTTCTGATTTTTCTTGTACTTGTTCCATGTGCTTCAAATTTATATATTCTTGCATGAATTGATGATATAATTGTTTGAACGGCGCATCTTTCTTGAATCGTTTTTCTAATTGTATCAATCTGGCAGCGGCCGTCTTCCTGGATTCCCCTAGTTCGGTTTGGTTACCCTTAAAAGGAATTCTTACTGTGTATCTGCTGTCTGGACCTTGTTCTACATTTGACTCAAAATGCTTCTCTATCATGATTTCTTCTTCAGTGGTATCTCTCTCTTCAGGTATTGCGTTGTTTTCTACCAGCAATCTCAGTTGATCCTCTATACTTTTAGTTGCAATCATCGTTGTTTTATGCTGACTACCTGTGTTGTTCCTGCTGCCCAATATAATCCAACCGAATTCCGTTTGTTGTGCCATTGGCTCTAGTTGACCTCCCTTGATGATGTTGTTGATTAGTATTGATGGATAATAATCCGCGCCAAGTATAAGATCAATTGGCTGTGACTGGTTGTAGTGTGGATCAGCCAGTTGTATTTGGTTGAGATGCGTCCAGCTGGTTGTGGCAAAGTCCACCTCGGATAATTGTTGGTCGAGTTTGTCGAATATCAATGGTTTGATATTCATTTGGAAATCTCCATCAAATCTTGGCGATATTTTTAGATTGATGGTGTGTCTGCAAATGCCTGTTTTTTTCCCACCTACTCCTGAGACGGTGACGTGTACTTTCTCTTTTTTAAAGTTGAATAAATTTGCGGCCTTGGAGGATATTAATGTGGCCTGTGATCCTGGATCAATTAGAGCTCTTAGTGTGAAACAATCGCCTGTGCCAGTTGCGGCTCTGACTAATGCAGTTGGTAGTAAAACTTGTCCTAGCTGACTGATCACGAATGTTTTGGCGGTTTTGACACTACTTCCGGTGGTTGATGCTGCATTATTGCAGTGTAGAAGTGTGTGGTGTCCTCCTTTACACACAACACATGTTTCTGCCTGGCAGTTTCTTCCTTGATGCTGGCTTAAACATCGTATGCACAAGTTGGCTGAGTTGACGAGCCTTGCTCGTTCTAATGTTGACATCTTTTTGAATTGCTGGCATTGATTTAAACCATGATGCTCCTTACACCCTTCCACCCAACATGTTTTGGTTAACATGGCTGTATTCACTCGTTTCAATGGTGATATGTATTGCATGTGTGGTCGTGGTGCTGTTGCTCTATGATTGCCCATGGCTTCCAAAGGTTGAAACCTTCTCTCCAGGAATCCAAAGAAATCTTCCAGTTGTGGAATTTCTCTGGGCTTCTCTATAGTTGTCTCGTATATCTTAATGGATTCTGGGTCTAATTTTTTGTTTAAAATGAAACCCACGAATGCCTCGAAGGGCGAATCCATATTTAGCCGCTTTATGTTGTGTAATATTTCTCGCGCGGTATCGTGCAAATTTCTCGCTGTTTAGGCGGATGGTATCTGAATTGTGGCCAATGACAATAGTGCATTAAACTGATGGTTTGCCAGTAGCCTCATGTTGTTGTACCTTGCTTGGATTATGTTCCAAGCGGTTTGGTAATTGTCACCTGTTGTTGTTAAGTGACTAATAATTTGGGCTGCTCCCTTCTGCAGGTGTGATTTCAGATACATCATCTTTACCGTATCTGTTAGTTTGCTGTTTTGGTGGATCAGCTCAGTGAATATATCGTTGAACGTTTCCCACCGTTCATAATCACCATAAAAGATCGGGATTTCTACCTTAGGCAGTTTCACCTGTGCTGCTGATCCTGCTGTGGTTGTTGTCTGGGGCTGAAACTGTTGTAGTTTGATCATTGCATCTTCTACCCTCTCTTGAAGCTTGGCATAATAATCTTCTCTAAAGTAGTTGGATGTTTGTTCGTCTTCTTCCAGCTCTACTAATAATTCTGTGTGTTGGGCTGCGATTTCTCCCATGTCTTTTTCTAATTGTCTCGTTTTGATATTCACATATTCCTTAGATATGTTGTTGGTTTCCAAGGAATAATTTATTGACGCCAATTTCTGATATAACTGCCGCATGAGCACGTCTTGTCTCTTGAACAATTTTGTGTTATTGTTTTCTTCAAACTTTGCTGCTTGAAGGGCCTCGATTGAACTACTCATCAGTGGTTGTTGTTGTTGATTTGCCGCTGAGTGACCTTGTTTAATTTCCTCCTTTTCGGAATCGGTTGATGAGCTTTGTATGGTATCCAACCGAATTGATGGTGTTGTTTTATATGATGCCTCGACAAGTGGGTTTGGTAGTTGTAGGACTTCTTGTGACGTTGTTGGTGTCAATGGCGGTCCGCTATTTAAGCGATACCCCATTTCCTCTATCAGCTTATTGTAAACATCTGTCATGTTTTTCTTGTTGTTAAATAAGCGTGATTTTGGCCCACAGGCGGGACCATTCCTAGAATTTTGTCACCGATTCCAACGAATTCGTTATATAGCGTTTTTAGATTCGCTATTCTCTTCTCTAAGTAAGACTTCGTTTTTCTGTCTTCACCGTCTTTTCGATAGTTTCTCTCTAGCTGAACTATCTTTCCACTTGTTACCTCTTGGTATTGAAGTAACTCATCCATCTTGTTGTTGTTTGGTTTACTTGTGGTGGTTTTGATGCTTGTTGTTGCTTAGCTTCTCCTTTAACGGTAAGTTATGTGCCTGTTGTTGCTTGGCTGCTGGTGTCGTCACCCTTGACGACGTTACAGACTGTCTGTCTATATTTCTATTTGCCGGTTGTTTTAGTGGCTCGAAGGACCATGTAAATTCATAGACTTTTGTACTTAAATTATAAATTCAAGATAGTCTTGATCTACAGTTAACTAATAGATTACCACGGGTGGGGTCTATTGGTTATCGAGAATAAACAACTTGTTGTTAATATAAGTGTTCTGTATATTGATGATTATTAAGATTACCACTGGTGGGGTCTTAATAATCTTGAGAACAAACACTTTGTTTCAGTTGTAAATTTATTCTGAGCGTTTATTTTTAATTTGCTCGTCTTTTTATACAAAATCTCATTCATCCAAATTACACTATATTACAATAAAAAGAAATAATAAAACATTAATGTTTAGTAAGCATATTAATGAGAAAAGGTGTTGTGTGACATTATAAAGAAAACAAATTATTAATTTGTTAGGTTCCGGCTTGTAGTGTTGATGAGTTGACATAAAATGTTGTGTTTTGTTGCACTGTTGATCTCAACGGTACCGTTATTAGTCAGAAAAGAAAAAAAAATTATATACGAATATGTAATAAACAAGTCTAGAAAATCAAATTTTATTTTCCTTAACGATCCAACTCAAAGGTATAAAAACAAAAATTGAACGAAATAAGCGGTCCATAGGTCAGATCAGGAGATGGTTCGATTACACAAATCGATTTATATGGAAATCGTTTTGTAAAACAAAACTGATGGTCCAACTTGGAATTGGTCCGATTAGAAAGAGATCCTATTAACAGGTTTGACTGTATAACAAAATCTTTAAACACAATGTGTTTAGAAGCAACAGACGAATGTAACTTATGTAATGTAAGAGCAACTGACATCCACTTATTTGATAATTGTCTTCAATTAAAGCAAATAAAATCTAAGTACAACAATATAAAAGATAAAGGGATTATAGGCATATTGAAGGAAGGCAAAAGACCAGAACTAGTAAGTACTTTAGCCCAAGGGCCAAGAGTTATACAAACATATTACTCTTTAAAAATGAGAACCCTCCATAAGTTCATATATTGGTAGTTTGGTTTCGTACTGAAAGGTTGGTCTACTTATCAGGTAGCTATGACCAAATTACAAAAATTCAACTCTGGCCATTCACATTAAGTATCTGGCCAGAACGTACTGACATAGTGAATTATATTCACTACATCAAAAACCCAAGGAGAAACCTCATTTGTGTGTATAATATGCCTTATTTTCGACTTTATATAGAGAAATATATTAATTGTTCATGACATTTAGGAAACAAATGGGCATTTAGTGCGAATAAATATTATAAAAAATGTATTAACACT
The DNA here is from genome assembly GCA_958295665.1 of Tipula vernalis. Lineage (NCBI taxonomy): Eukaryota > Metazoa > Arthropoda > Insecta > Diptera > Tipulidae > Tipula > Tipula vernalis. The sequence continues at coordinate 2,345,848 of OY282561.1, forward strand.
TAAAAAATTATTGTACAAATACAAAGTATAGAGCAAATTTGAAGTATATCAGGCTCCTAAATAAAAAAACAAAAAATATGTCTAATACAAAGGTGTTTTGGAACAGGAAGTAAGGTTGGATACATAAAAAATAATAGTTTTTTGGTAGCATGTTTCCAAATTGTTAAGCAACAACATCTTATTCAAACATATTTTTCTTTTAACAAAAAGATTTAAAAAGAAAACTTGGGAAATTAAATAATATTTTTTGGTCTATCTATATTAAATTTTTGATTTTGAAAAAAAAATCTGTTTACATATTTTGTAACTAATTACAATTATCTTTATTTTAGCTGGTATTTTGGATCAATGTTACGACAGGAGGCGACAGATTTGCTTATGAGCGAACGAGAGGGCGGCGTATTTTTAGTCCGAGACAGTAACACAATCATTGGGGATTATGTTTTATGTGTGCGCGAGGATACCCGGGTCAGTCACTATATAATAAATAAAATAACACAACATGACCAGACAATATACAGGATTGGGGATCAATCCTTTTTGGATTTACCGGAACTTTTATCGTTTTATAAATTACATTATTTAGATACGACACCGTTGCGTCGTCCTGCATCCCGTAAATTTGAACGGGTTATTGGAAAATTTGATTTCGATGGAAGTGTAAGTATAAAATACATTTTTTAGATATTACGTAACAGCAAATAAATATATATTAATTGTATATTTGTTTTGTAATTTTAAATATTTTGGTTACATAATTTGTCGTGTTCATATTTCTGTAACGCCAGTAGTATTGTGGGCATATTGGGCATTTGAAATATGATAATAATAAATTTCTGGAATCGAGTGATCATTCGCAATGCAAAAACCTTTTACCTTTTACTTACAGGTTTGTATGAATTTCCAACATAACGAACAACAATTTTTGTTTGCTATGTTGGAAATTCATAAAAACCTGTAAGTAAAAGGTAAAAGGTTTTTGCATTGTGAATGCTTAGTAAGTCTTATGAATCTTTGAAATCTCAAGAATATTTTGAATGTTTGGAATTTATGAATTTGAATTTAAACGAATCTTATTAATAATTTAAGTTTATTATCAATTTACAGTTTGTGTTTAATTTTAAGTATAATTTTACCCAATATTATGTATTCTTCAGGTACTTTCTCTGTATTGTTATCTAATATATTATAGAATATTTTAAGAGAAAATTCTCAAAAAAAAAAAAAAAAACCGACGAGCTTGTGTCGGAGACGCGACCTATTAACGTAGGACTACGTACAATTGAGAAAACATTATTTGTACAGTTTAAGAGAAACCAAAATTTAGAAATTAAAAATCAAAAAAACCGTTAATTGTCTAATGCTGCTATCTTTATGCATTAGACTGTATTAGCGTAAATGTTGATTACCCGTTGTACATATTTTGAATTATTTTTTATATTTATTGTTTATATTTATTATTTATACAATACTAAATTTTATATTTCTCAATTATTTATGCCACAATGAAATGCCGTTTTTAAAAATAAAAAAAAATTGGCTATATCCAGCTCCTCGGACGACACTTTTCCCACAAAGAGTCGGTTAAAGATCACCTAACAACAGTTTATATTTTACAAACATTTTCTGTTATTTTGGGCAGGTATACATTTTGAGACCTCTTGAGTGGAGTAGAAGTCGGCATATGTTGAAAAAATAACGTGTTTTAAGGTTAAATTAGGGGGTGGTTTTAACCGCTAAAATGAGCTGGTTGCCAATAAATAAACATTTCGTTAATGTCTCACAGAGCACAACTTATATAGAATAGTTAGAGTAGAATTCTTTTTAGAATAGTTTTTATAATTTTTTAAATTTGACAGTTCAAAAAGATTCCCTTGTTAAATTATATAGAACTGACACGTGTTTTCATCTTCGACCTTTAACAATTAGATCCAGTTGTACATCTCTAGTGTACTGTTGAAAATCCTTAAGAATTTAAATTACTTCGTTTAGGGACCATCCACAATGTTAAAAATTTGTTTTCTGAAAATTTGTGCCGTTTCACAATAATATGTGAGCAACGTCAGAATTGACCGATATGATTCTTCACTCAGAGCTTGGCATTCCTGTGGACCATTCGAGAATACAAAATAATAAAACACAAATAATACAATATCAGAAATTACGTTAATTATCTTTTGTCGCCGTATCCCATCTCCTCGTCACCTACCATTTCATTTTAAATATCCCCCAGCGACTTTCTCCTAAACTTGCTCCACTCTAATGGTGTGATATTATTTTAAAGCGTCCCCTAGTAATTTTCTATTTAAAATTATATCAAGAGAATTTATTGCTCAGATATAATACCTATAAACGCGATTTTAATAAAACAATTCACAAATAACGTATCGATTAATATGTCGTTGAAATTTGAATCATTAAAATGTCACAAAATGTCAATAAAATGTTAGAGAAATGTCAACGTCATAGAAATGGGAATGTCTTGCTATTAATAAAAGCTTACTAGATATAATTTATTTTTAAATATTGACATTCAAATGACGTATTAAATCAAATTAGTTTTCGCTCACCTGGAAATTGTGAAGTCTTTTAACTCGCAAATCTAAACATTTTTCGGCCTGATCTTTGCGATTACACATTTTTCTAGGATTGCATGGGTTATACAGCTTACACATCCAAAATTGTACGCAATATTTTACATAGGTTAGGTTAGGTTGGAGTGGCTGCTTACGCACACTTAGACCGGTGACGGTCTATTGTGATACCACAGGATGTATCCCCTTTTACCTCTATTGGAACCATTTCGAGCTACTTATGTAGCGTAAGACGTCCCGCACTTTAATGTTTTCGAGATCCGAGAGGCAGTCCATCCTGAACTTACCTAAGTGTTTGTGCCTTCTGAGAGCCAATGCTGGACACGAGCAAAGGAAGTGGACCAACGTCTCTTCCTCCTCTTCGTCCAAGCAGCTTCTGCAGAAGTCATTAGCCTCCAGACCCAGCCTTCTTGCATGTTCTCCAAAAAGGCAGTGTCCCGTGAGAATTCCTACGACCGTTCTTAATTCACGTCTGCGTAAGGATAATAATGGCCTAGTGCGCCCCAATTCCAGCTTTGGCCAAACTTGTCTTGCAACTCTACAGGTGAGGGTGTTAGACCACCTTTCCCCCGCTGAGGATAGCGCCTGCTTCCCAAGTGCTTGTCTCAGCGCTGTGATAGGCCTCCCCAGACTTGCCCTTTCCGGTTGCAGCTGGAGAGTCGTACCATACCTAGCAAGTTCATCTGCCCTGCAGTTCCCCATGACGCCCGAGTGACCTGGGACCCAGACTACCTGGATATTGAAATGCTCCCCCATCTCATTTAGAGATGAGTGACAACTCAACGCCACCCGTGACGCCAAAGACACCGATTCTAACGACCGGATCGCCGTTTGACTGTCCACATAGATTGTGATATCGTCTGAGGATAACACATTATGCTTCCACGTCATGACCTCCTCAATCGCTACGACTTCAGCTTGGTACACGCTGCAGTAATCAGGGAGACGAATAGAAATATTTACATTTAATTTGTCACAGAATACTCCAGCTCCTACTTTGCCGTCTAGCTTGGAGCCATCTGTGAAGAATTGCAACGCTTCGGTTTCCGATAACGGTCTATCCCTCCAGGATTCCCTTGAAGGGAAGGAGGTCCGAAATCGCTTCTCGAAGCGTAGAGTAGGTTTAATGTAGTCAAGATTCGCCAGCTCATCCTTCAACGATCTGACAATAATAGAGTGTCCTATACTAAGACACCTCCACTGAGAGACGGCTGCAAGTCGTACAGCCGTATTTGCCGCCATCTGTTTGCCAAAAATGTCTACCGGAAGAAGGTGCAACATAACCTCTAAGGCACTTGTCGGTGTCGACCTCAATGCCCCGCTAACAAGCATACAGGCCGTTCTTTGCACTCTCTCAATCTTACTTTTGTAAGTTACCTTGTCCAGAGCTGGCCACCAAACACCCATCCCGTACATGAGTACAGGTCTCACTACGGCGGTGTAGAGCCAGTGTACCAGCTCCGGCTTGAGACCCCATCTATGACCAATGGCGTTCCTACAGGAGTACAAAGCAATAGTACCTTTGTTTATTCTCTCCAACATGTGGGCTTCCAACTAAGCTTACTGTCCAAGATAATGCCCAGATATCTAGCTCTATCAGTAAAAGCAAGTCTCGTGCCATTTAAGGTAGGAGGGACAACTACCGGAATTTTGTATTTCTTAGTAAAGAGTACCAGCTCTGTCTTGGACGGGTTAATACCAAGTCCACATTTGCCAGTCCATTTCGTAACGATGGTAAGCGCATTCTGCATTACGTCTACAATCGTGCCCAGGAATTTCCCGGTAACAGCTAAAGCTACGTCATCTGCGTACGCGATAACTTCAATACCCTCTCTCTCCAATTCAAGTAGTAACCCGTTTACCACTATGTTCCAGAGAAGAGGGGACATAACCCCCCCCCCCCCTGCGGGGTTCCCCTAGTTACTCGCCTCTTGATGGTGGAGTCACCCAACTTCGAGCTAACAATCCTGCTTCCCAGCATATAATTGATTAACCCTATCAGAGGAACGTCCACCTCCAAAAATGACAATTTCTCCTTGATTGCCTTCGCTTTCACATTATTAAAGGCGCCTTCTATATCCAGGAAGGCCACCAAAGAGAATTCCTTCGAATTAATCGATTTCTCAATCGTAGACACCAAGGCGTGCAGAGCAGTGTCCACAGATCTACCGTTTGTGTACGCATGCTGAGACGATGCCCACTTCCTAGCACCTATTTTATCTCTGATGTATACATCCAGCAGCCTTTCCAAGGTTTTCAAAAGAAAGGATGATAGAGTTGTTGGTCTTAGGTCCTTAGGATAGATATGTGAGCTTTTCCCCGCTTTCGGTATGAACACCACATTGACCTCCGTCCAGTACCTAGGAATATAACCCAGCTTCAAACACCCTTTGAATATAGCTTCCAGGTAGGGAAGAATAATTGCTGAGTTATTTTGAAGTTCCGCTGGTATAATTTGATCCGGACCAGCCGATTTAAATGGTTTAAAACCCCTCAGTGCCCATAGGATCCGTTTCCTAGTTACGATATCCTCTGTGGTTACTGGCAGTGATTCCTGATGATTGCTACGCACCAACAGGTCTTCAAAGCTCCCTGGGAAGTGTGTCTCGAAGAGAATCGCCAGAGATTCTCCACTAGAAGCTGTCCAAGATCCGTCCGGTTTTATCAAAACACTGGGACTAGATGTACTTTTGGAAAGAATCTTCCTAAGGCGGGAGGTTTCGGATACCTCTTCCATATTATCACAGAAGATTCTCCAAGACCTCCTTTGTGCCTTTCTTAATTCTTTCTTATAAATTCCGAGTTTCTCCTTATAGGAATCCCAATCCTGAGCCTCCCTTGTATTTTTGGCTCTATTAAAGGCTGTCCTACAAGCCTTACGATAGGTTCCCAGTTCCCTGGACCACCATACCGGTTTTTGCCTACCCCTAGGCTTAGCCAGTGGGCAGGCAGCGCGAAAGGATCGGCTGCCCTTTGTTTTAGTAACGCTAGCGACCATGTCCTCCAGCTCCCCAACGGTCGTCGGGGGCTCCATAGCTCTCGTCGGTAGCATTTCCTCCAATAATTCCCCATATTTGCTCCAGTTGGTCCTTCTAGGGTTCCGGAAGGCTTCCCGGGTAGCAGGGTGAATATCGAGGCTATAGGTTAAATATCGATGATCAGAAAAGGAGTGTTCCTTATCCACCCTCCAATTTTTAACCATATGAAGAATATTATTTGAGGCAAGGGTCACGTCTAGAACCTCCTGCCTGTTACTAGTAATAAATGTGGGTTCCCGCCCAATATTACACACTGAAAGGTTAGTACTCATCAAATAATCAAAAAACGACTCACCTCTTTCATTAATGTCTGTGCTTCCCCAGATAGTGTGATGCGCATTAGCATCAACTCCCAGTACCACACCTACCTTTGATTGTTCCGCTTTACGGATCAGCTCCTCCAGGTTATCCGGAGGAACCTCCTTCTCCCGGTCCATGTAGGCTGAAACTAGCCAGAATCTACAAGTTCCTACTTCCAGGCTAACTGCAGTAGTGTCACCATTGCTGTATTGAGAGAGAAGGAAAAGATTAATATTATTTTTCCCAAGAATACAAGATCTGATCTTCCCAGACTTACTAGAGGATATAATTTTATACCCCTTGGTTCTGAGGCCACAGATCCTGTTGTTGTTAATCCAAGGTTATTGGATTAGTATCACATCCTCACCCGAACTAGTCAGCCTGAGGAGTAGAGCTGCCGAAGCAGCCTTAGAATGGTGAAGGTTAATTTGTGTTATCTTAATCATAACCATTTAACCTCTACCTATCTCTATGGTATATTCCTGCTACCGCAGGAATATTATTTCTCGGTATTTTGGGATGCGCCGGATCCGCCCGTCTCGCCACCCCTCATAAACTCTGTAGATGACTTGTCAGTGCCCCCCCCCCGTCTGGCCGGGCTGCCGACATCCTCCTCCATCGGTACACCAGCTCCTTCGCTTATGTGCCCCTCCTTAACCTTCAAGGGAGGCCTTGCCCGACCGAGGTCGCCGGCTTCACTCTCCCCCATACCCTCAGCTTCTCCCCCCATGCTGCTGGTACCCCCTTCAGGCCTGGGAGGGTTGCCACCATCCTCCGGTTGGCCTCCCGTACGCGCTTCCGCCCCATCCTTTTTATAAACGTTGAGAGTAATTGACCCGAAACCGAAGTCAATTACTCCCTTCGTTTTGTGAAGCAGGGCAAGGGACTCCTTATTTATTACCATAATTGATAATATCGAGCCCCCCTTCGCCTCCTCCTGCTTGACGATCTTCCAATTTCCGGTCGGAAGACTCGGGTTACTGGCCTGAATGATTTCCAAAGCCTCGTCAGGGCTAGCCGGTTCGGATGGCAGCCAGACACGTGCCCTCGGCCTGCTGGGAATTTCCTCCCGTCTAACTGCTGCAAGCTTTGCGCCTGGCCACACCTCCCCTACTTTGGTTATAGCCTTTTTATATAGATCCACAGATCTAGAGTCCAAGCATGCAGTCATCTTCACACGCCCTTGATACCATCCCGCATCTCTGCAGGATGGGGGTGGTCCCGGATTTTCACCCAGGACCTTTAAAAAGACGAGGTTAAGTGCATTATACACCAACCTCCATTTTTCGGCCGTGATGCTCCCATCTTCTTGACTTTCGTCAATGACGGCTAGCATCGACACATGCTCCCTCAGGACATCGCTGAACAGCTTTGTCCCTGAGTTGGAGCTCGGCTTCTTTTCAGTCACCAACTTAGCCCGCTTGCTGTTGACTACTTTCACCTCATCCTGGGACCGCTGTCTTTTTGACACATGGTCCCTTTCCGAGCCTCCGCAGCCCACAGTGCTCCTTGCCCAAGCTACTGATGTTCTTTGCTCTTCCGTAAGCTGCCCCTCGGGGGTCATAGCCCACTTCTCGAGAATTCGGAACGCCGAGCGGCGATTCCTGTATCGCCTTTTCGCCGGAGGGATGCCTCTCGTCCCACTCCCCTGTGCTGCGTTGGTACCGCTAACTCCCGGGACTTTTGCCCTAGAGCCAACCACCTTTGCAACCTTAGAGGCCCCACTCGTCTGGTTCGAGGTACCTCCCTTCGCTGATACCGGCTTTTGAGGAGAGCCGGTGTCCTTTGTTTTTTCGTTGTTCGATCTTTCCATCTGATTCCCACGAGTATCGGAGAAATAAAGGTCCGCCTGCGCAGAGATCCATATACGCAGGTAAGGCTAAATAGAACTGGAGGTCGCCAGGTATCCAGAGGGCTCCGTTAGCGACTGGGCTTTGTTAAATGGGCCCCCAGCCTAGTTGATCATCAGCACGGGTCGCTTAACACCTTAATACAGCCCATTCGGCTCGCTAGCACCGCGGCCTCCCAGCACCCCTTCCCTCCGCCCACATTCTCTCCCCCTTTCACCTATTCACATAGAGAGCCCAATCCAATGGGATCCATTCCATTCCCCGGGTCACTCGTTTATAGGGTACCCCCACTCATCACCCGCGGAGACTCCGGAGGTGCAGAGAGGACGCGACGCCCAGTCCGCCGTGGATATTGGTCGATGGTTTTCTGGCGCCATCTGTTCGCCTTTCCATGCTGGGCATCATAGGTACTCAGAATTTAATGAACTGAGGTTAACCACTCCCCAGTTCCCTGAGACTCTCCCACCAGCTGGACTACGGTTGGGGGCAGCTTATTTAATTCACCGCTAACCTACTTATCAATAGGTCGTCCACTATCCACCACCTGTGACCCCCCCCCCCCCCCCCCTTCCGATAGCTGCAGTACGCCACGGGAATATTTTACATAATGAGAATACAAATTTTTTTGAAATTTTTTTATTTCTACTTTATAGCTATAAATAATATGGCGTGCGGCATGTTTGATCAAGTTCATCACTATTTAATTAAAATTGAAATTTTATTTATTTTTATTTTTTATTTATTCTAAAATCAACGGGATAAAAATCCTTTTTTGATTACAATAATTATAATTATAAATAGTTTTATAATTTAGCTTTGATTTGCTTTTTAAAAGTACATTTAGAAATATTAAAATCAAACACATCAAAATTATGATTAAATTGTCGACAAATAGATGGGATCGGAGCATTATATGCATAGTTCGATTTAAAAGTCGGCAAATATATAAAATCCCTGACCCGAGTAGGTTTACAGGGCACATGAATATCAATCTTTGCAAGTAGTTCCGGACAGTCAATAGAATTGTTCAGCAAATCAGCGATGACTGTTGAAGCAGCACATCTACGTCTTACAAGCAATGAGTCCAAATTAGCAATTTTACAACGGTCGTTATAGGATGGCAAATTCTTTTTATTCAGCCACATTGGAAGGTCCGGATCAAACGGCCAATTCAATTTATGAAGATAGTCAATACTAAATTTCTTCTGTACCCGTTCAATTCTATCGATATAAATATGGTAAGCAGGATCCCAAATACTCGACGCATATTCCAAATTAGATCGAACAATGGAACAATACAAAGTTTTAATTGATTGTGGATTACGAAAATCTTTTGTGATACGACGAATAAAGCCAAGTAGAGAGTTAGACTTAGCCACTATTAAATTGATATGGTCTCGGAAATTCAATTGATGGTCCAAGATAACACCCAAATCTTTAAATGTCATAACTCGTTCAAGCTGGTGATTACCAATAAGATATTGATGATGAATAACTGCTTTTTTCCTGGAGAAGCTCATAACAATAGATATTAATAATTAAAATAGATATTAATAATTTTTTTTTTTAAATTCACAAATTTTTATTTAACTTGGTTTGATCATAAAGAAACAGAAATAATAAATACTTTTACGATGGTTTCATTTTTACAGTTTTTAAAACTTTAGATTTATATTTAATAAGAGACATTGCTTCAATCAAATAAATTTCGTAAATACGTCAATTCCGTGACGCGCGTTTACTCCCCATATATAATGAAAACAAAGACGTAGTACTACCATAGAATAACTACCAAAATCATTGTTTACAAAATATTATTGTGTTTGTTGTTATCTTCCTTTTTTCGAATTTTTTTAAGGCATTAAAATTTTCGTAATGCTTTGAACATTTTTGTTGGTATTGATCTAGCATTTGCGTTCGATTTTTTGTTTGTTACATATACAAAGAAGAAAGAATGAAATATTAAGCACCGCCTTTCAATTTTCCATTGTGTTCATTTATAATAATATGGGGATAGGAAACTTGAGAAATAGAAAGAGGCAATCAAAATTTATATATTCCTTTCATAATATCACAACTAAAATCTCCAAACGAAACAGAAATTATTTTTCCTTGCATATTTTAGCCATACAAAATCTTTCTCTATTTAAAGTCCTTCCTCAATGGTACTACGTCAAAAACTTGTATATATATATATATATATATATACAGGGTGGCTGAGACCAAATGTTACTAACTTCACTCTGCTGTCATTTGTGTAGTTGTCATTTTCGCGCATTAATTTTTTGACAGATTGAAGTTTGGTTAGTTGTTTATATGTGGTCAATAAATAATTGTTCTAAATTAATATCTTAATAAAAAAATCGTAATGGAATTCAAACGTAATAGTGTAATTGCACTGTATTTGGGTGGAAATTCACAAACAGCAATAGTTCGTCAGCTCCAGCATTTGAATGTGAATAAAATGTTTGTGTATCGAACCATAACTCGATACAACGAAACTGGTAGCATCGCTAAACGCAACAGAGGCGGTCCTAAAAAGACAGCAACATCAAAAGAAATGATACGAAAGGTGAAGAAACGAATCCAACGAAATCCTCGTCAAAGTGCCAATCAATTAGCCGCACGTCTACATGTTTCACGATACAGCATTCAAACCATATTGAAAAATGAACTACACTTGAAGCCCTACAAGATACAAAAAGTTCAAGATCTTACGGAGGCACAAAAAAAAGTTAGGCTTGAAAGAACACGAGCATTGAAGGCCTTGGCCGAACGTGATGAGATTCCAAAAATTGTCTTTTCTGATGAGAAAATTTTCACCATTCAACAGCATGTGAATAAACAAAATGATCGTGTTTGGTTAGAGGACAAGTCCAACGATAATTTGGACACAAGAGTTGCCATGCGCAAGCAATCACCAGCTTATGTTATGGTTTGGGCTGCAGTTACTGCAGATGGACGCACTCCTCTGGTTTTCATCGAACATGGAGTCAAGGTAAACCAAGAGATGTACCGCCAAAAGTCCTAAACGATGCTTTGCTACCTTGGGCACGTAAACACTTTGGTACGAACCGTTGGACATTCCAACAGGACTCGGCACCGTCACACAAAGCTCGAGCGACACAGCAATTTTTACAAAATTGCGTTCCGCTGCTGATTTCGTCGAAAGAATGGCCACCATATTCACCAGACTTGAATCCCATGGATTTCTCCATATGGTCCATTTTGGAGAGTAAGGTGTCCACTAAAAAATACGAAAGTGTTGATGCATTGAAGTCAGCTCTTGTTCGAGAATGGAATAAAATTCCGCAAGCCCACGTTCGGTCAGCATGCAATGCTTTCTATGGAAGACTGAATCAAATAATCAAAGCCAAAGGAGGTCATATCGAGCAGTAATATGTTTTTCATAAAATGTAATATGTTTTCAACATATTCCACGAAATTTCAATAAAAAATAATCAAAATTAAAAAAATTACAGCGTTTTCATTTGGTAACACTTGGTCTCAGCCACCCTGTATATATATATATATATATATATATATATATATATATATATATATATATATATGGTAACGAAGTAAAATGAATGTCTCGTTTACAACAACAATAGATAGAAAAACATGAATTCCTCATGTTAAAAGGTAGGGAAAAATAACTCAAGGCGAGCGGAAGCAACAAAAAAGTTGAACCGATTTCACCCGCTTAGCTTATTTTTGATACTTACCATCATGAGAAAACACACTAATACAATAAAAATATTTGACGGCACACAATAGCAAAATGTATATTATACGCCGTGTACATATACAAAATTCACAATCCTCAATCCTCATTTTGCGACCAAAATCAATACCCAGATGGTCAACAAATTCATCTCTGTTTTTATCATAAAACACACATCAAATGGTATATACTAAAAAGAAGGGCGGTACCACCCCCTTTAAGAATAAAAACAAAAATAAGGGGGAAAGAACATTCAAAAGGCAACGTAGGCACAAAAAATAGGGTATAAAAGCAATTTTCTAGCATAATTTTAGCTAATGTTTTTTAGAAATTTGATAAAGGAGTAACATCCGAAACGATCGTAATTTCATTTTCAAATAAAATAAATATCACGTTAAAGAAAGTGACAAAACCGAAATATTGTGTTTTATTATATAAAATTTTTTTATTGGTGATATTAGTCCACGAGTAAACAACAAATATGTTAAGTATTTCAAATATTGCACTGTAAAATTATGTAGAGTTACCATTATTGTCAGAAATTGTTCATTGTATTGTAAGGAGCTCAGGAACTTCTGCTGAATTTATCTTATTTTGTCATATCTATCAGTTTTATATTGTCTAGTTTGTGAACCTTTTCAGTCGAGTGATAACGTGGGAGGTGATAAATCATTTTTAATATTTTGTTTTGACAAGTTTGTAACTTTTGGAGATGCGTCAGAGATAAAATTTCTTATACGGTAGTTCCTTATTATAAAGCAATCAATCACGAGGATTTTATAAATTATTTCTTTTTGCTAGATTGTGTAAGTCTTATTTTTCTCCTGATGTGAATGATATACTGGGAGGATTTAATTCAAATTTCTTATAATACAAATAGTTACAAATAGTTTTAATACATGTGTACCTCGTAAAAGAAGTATTAAAAAATGCCCCACTGCTCCATGGCTAATAGTTATTTATTGTACTAGTGAGCTAAACGAGATATTATCCATGAGGGATAAGTTTGTCCCACGAGGCGATAGGCGAGTGGGACATTATCTCGAGTGGATAATATCTCTTTGCTCACGAGTGGCATACAACGTTTTATCCACTTTTGTTGAAATAAATTTCGTAAATTAATAAAAAATAGTTCCATTTTGTGTTTTCACACTGGAGCATTGAATTTTGAAATACATTTTATCATAGTGACCGTTCTTTAAATTGTGTAATGGTGTAATTTAATTTAACTACTTTTTGGAATATAGTTTTTCATTCAATTTGGCTACGAATGATTTTCCAATGACTACTCAACATTTTGTTATACAAAATATAACTCACGTTGCCCCTAGCAGCGTGGGTTATACAATAACAGTGGATTATTTTACATTTTCTTTATTTGAAATCAGCATAGTTATCGAGCTATTATATATCAAAAGTGGATAAATATATATATTTTAAATTTAATGGAGCGTAGAGATTTGGCGTTTATAAAAAATATAGAAGGTTTAAATTAGAGCTCGAATTAAAGTCATTTAAACATTTCAGAAATATAACCAACAAATGCATCAATCAAGCAAAAAATTTATTCTATTTTGGGAATATGCACAATCCTAAAACAACGTGGAACAATTTAAAACAAACTTGGTATTTCTTGCAAGTCAACTGTAGCCGTCTTTGGCTTTTCTGCTGGGTGTTTGCCTTTGCCTAATACTGATTTTATTAGTTCTGATAGTTGTACTTTTGTTTTTGACTGTATTAATGATTTTATGGTATTAAATGCAATTCGTGCAATTAAATCGGATTCAATGGCATATGACATGCTAAACTTAAATTATTCAAATTATTTATTGATTTGGTTCTGTCGCATATCACATTCATCATTAACCAGTGTTTGACGAAATCATTATTTCCCAATTTTTGGAAAGTGGCTTCGATTATTCACCTATCTAAAAAGGATGTAATTTCCAACATTTGTGACCTTCGCCCGATTAGTATTTTGCCTGCCTTATCCATGGTGCTGGAAAAAATTCAAATAGTTGAGTACTTCAATAGTTTTAATTTTCTGGGCAGTTATCAGTCATCATTTGCGGGAGTGCCTCAAGGATCAATTTTGGGCCCTTTACTTTTTTCCATTTATATAAATGGCCTACCTTGCCATATTTTAAATTGCCGATTTCATCTTTATGCTGATGATTTGCAACTGTATATTGGTGTTAACTTGTTAGAATTAGAAGAGATTGTTATGGGCCAAAAGTAATACACTTTCCTTTAATCCTACAAATTTAAAGCCTTGACGCTACAAATTTAAAGCCTGTTAAATGCAACTGATGGATTGCATTTTCTCCATATTTAAAGTTTCACTTATTTCACTTATTAAATTAAAACTTTTCACTAAATTAAATTAAATTGAATTAAATATATATGTATTTAAAAATATATTTAAAACACTTCACCATATAAAATAAATTTAAAATTAAATTCTTGAAGAAGACGACAAAAACACGCCCGTCTTCTTCGAGCATCCGAACATCCCCGTTTTATCAAAAACATCTTTATGTGCTAAAATAAAGCTTATAGAATAGCAAATTGACTGTTTTTTGTTTTTTTTTTCTAGATGCAATACGAACCGAGTTGTGGCTCGTTGAAGGTGACTGTTTTTTTCGCTAAATTCGAACTTTTCAACGCTAAATAATGGAAAACGACAAATTTTTGGAGGAAAACTTGCCAAACCTTTTTTAAATTACTTGAAAAGGCCTTAGTAAAAGTCGTTGGCATGAAAACTTCGGAGCTATGATAAAAATAAAATGGTTGTCTGAAATTAAACGTAATTCATTCACAATTTACTTTATTTACGTACTAACAATATGTTCTAGAAATTTGAACGGTTTGGAGTGCCTATTTTTGAAATTTTTGAGAAAATTGTTTTTTTTTCACAATAACTCAAAAACAAATGTTTGTACTCTTGCATTTTGTACGTATCTCTTCTTTTAAGTTTTTCTTGCAGACAATTTTGTTACTTTTTTTATTTCTCTAGGATGAAATTTAATTGAAATATCCCCGAGCCGTTTAAACTTCAAAATATTAAAAACGAAGGGTTCAAGGAAGTTCAACTTTATAGGCCTTGTATCCCTTGAAATTACGTGCAAAATGCTTTTTGGAGCGATTTTTAAAAATTAAAGAAGTTATCGTTAAAAAATCAATCGCGTTTTTCGGCTAAATTTTCAGAATGCTCTCACACATGCATTTTTTAGATGAAAAATCAACATTTTCAATCGCGATTAACTGGCAAAATATTGATTAAGCGAAAAAACTTCATAGCACATTTTTTACTTAGAATTCATCCCTCTATCGATTCCTGCAGTTATTTTGAGTGTAATAATTTCGACCAAGCGTCGCTAAAACTAATTGAAAAAAAAAAAATATAAAATTCCTAATTTTTTATTTTATTTTATACGGATCGACTAAAACAAACAAAAAACAAGAAAGAAAAAAACGACGCCCCGCGAGCAAAACCTGTTCAATCTTGGTGGAGATGGTCTTATCCACAAAAAAAAAAAAAAATATCCGATATATTTCGCCTGACCTTCAATTCAAAATTTGAAATTTCAACCGCAAAATAAAACAAGCGTCGTACCAATAATTGTAAACGTCGTTGGTGCAATTATATATATTGGGTGGAGTGAATAAAAACAAGTAAGTGGTTTAACTTATGTTTTTTCACGTATCTGCTTGTAAGCAGGTGAATAAAATTTAAGTACATTCTTGATAGTGTAGTGGATACTTGAAGTTTAACTAACTGATTTCTCTATAAGAAAACATTTAAAAATTTCCCAGTACCTCCTTAAAAAGCTGCGAATAAAAAAAAAAGTAAATTCTTAGCTTCTTTCGTAGAACTACCATTTGTAAGACATTTCATTTAATGTTTTAATATCTTTGGATAATTCCCACGTGAAAATATTGACAATTTTATTAATAGAAAAGGGTACTCAAACCTAAATATACAAGCAAAATTAGCGCAGTTTATTATATGTTTGTAACTCCATAAAGAAGCCTACCAGACTTTGCGGCGTGGTTACCGCGTTAATGACTTCAATGGCTGTTATTTGTTGCGCAATTTCGCATAACAGGGGAAAAATTTAAACCATCTTTATGTAATCGAGGAGGAAGATATCTGACGCAATCACGTTAAGGTCTTCGATGGACAAGACGAGAATCGAGATGAACAGCTACGAATTCGAGGCCAACAAAAAAGAGCTCAGGATGAAATACAGAAAATCTTTACTGATTTGGCACAAAATTTGTACCAAATGATTTATATAAATAATTAGAATTAAATTAAGCGAAGTACTTCCTTAAGAGTACGTAAAGACTTAAGGTATTACTTAATTTTTTTTTCCGGTAAGCACAAGGTACTTATTATTCAATTCGAAGTAAGAGAAAATTTTTACTTAAAAGTAGTACCTTTTACGGTAAAGGTAACTCTTATCAGTACTTACTTATTTTTATTTATTCTACCTAATGAAACAAGCACACGCCAAGTATCACCTTACATTAATTGTGAAACTCTTTTACATAGCTTCCGGCGTGTTGATGTAATACTTAACTATTGCCATAGTTAGCACCTAGAGTGGTTGACCATTTGTATGTAACATAAGCACAAGTGCAAAATCATGAAAACAAAAATTAAAAGGCATTTCGTTGCAATATGCAAAGGGGGATTGAGTGAATCATAGGGGAAAATCAATTGGCTTGTAACGGTACATTTAGGCGGAACTTTGAAATTTAATTTTTTTTTTTTTTTTTTTTTCAGGACCAAGATGATTTACCATTCAAAAAAGGTGAAATTTTGTATGTGATAAATAAAGACGAGGAGCAGTGGTGGACAGCTAAAAATATGCAAGGACAAGCCGGACAAATTCCAGTACCGTATGTTCAGAAATATGATGAAGGTATGAATTCATTTGATCGATTGGAATACGCTGGCAGCATATCAAATACAAATTTAGTCGATAGTGGGGTATTAAAAAAATCAAATTTGAATGTAAGTTGGAATGATTGAAAAGGAATAAACTATAAAAGAGTATGATATTTTTATAAATTACACAGAGGAAGTTACCAGCAATTGCCATAGTTAAACAAGCCCGTGTACCAAATGCATATGATGAAACTGCATTAAAATTACAAGTTGGTGATAGAATAAAAGTAACAAAGACTCACATAAATGGGCAGTGGGAGGGTGAGTTACGTGGTAAGCTTGGGCATTTTCCATTTACCCATGTTGAATTTATTGATCCTGAAAATGAAAATAACGGTGGAACGCAGCATATAGAACGATGGGCAGAATAAATTTAGGGTTTTGCGTCGCAAATTTTATTTTTTCAAAAAAAATTTAATTTAATTAGAACTGAGAAATTTTGATAAAAATATTGAAATTCATTGGAAACAAATTTAGTTAATTGTTTTGTAATTGTTTTTACTGAATTTTGTTTAAATTATTATTTATGGCTCAACTGGCTTATTCTTAGGTTTTCTATTATTTAATTAATTGGGATTTTAAAATGCGGTTCCAAATATTATTGAAAATAAATTCTATCTCTAAATAAGCTCTAATTGTACAGTAAATTTTCGATTATCTTCTGAGAGAGGGTTCGGTGGCGCAATCCAGGGAATTCAATCTGTGCCAGGTTTTTTTTGTCACATTATCTCTTTTAAGATTTATGTATAAATAGAAGTTTTTTATTTTATTTTATATCTAGTTATTTATGTATATATGTAATGCAATCGGAGTTGGCAGTTTCATGTAAAACAAAAAATTAATTTGTATTAATGTGTCAATGTATAATATAAAATTAATAATATTTTAATAAATTTTAGTTTTGTAACAACGCATATAAAAAACGATTTCAGCTGAAATAAAATATTCTACATATATTCTCTTGGAAGTTTACTATTGTTCAGATATTTAAAAAAAACGAATGATTTATTTTTGTTT
Organism: Tipula vernalis; assembly: GCA_958295665.1. Taxonomy (NCBI): domain Eukaryota; kingdom Metazoa; phylum Arthropoda; class Insecta; order Diptera; family Tipulidae; genus Tipula; species Tipula vernalis. The sequence continues at coordinate 2,363,331 of OY282561.1, forward strand.
TTTTGTGAAAATTATCAATTTTTATCTTCTAAAACGAAATTGCGCCGGAAATATACATCAATTCATTAGTTAGTGGAACATTTCGAAAAAAATCAAATTTTATTTTTTGATTGCATTGGGTTTTGCAATAGGCCGACTTTCCATTTCATTATTAAAACAAGTTGAAAATGCTATTTTAAATGGTTATATTTTAACCCTTTTAGTGCTGAGCTAACTTTCACATATTTAGCATAAATTGCGAAAGGATTTTTGAAAAAAGTACCTTATTAATTAAGTGTGCACAGAATCTTAAATATTTTCCTCAAATGTAGACGGATTTTCGTAATTCTTTCTGTTATGTGTAAGGGACATATCAAACTACTCAAATGTAACATATTTTTTACTATAACTATATATTTAATTTAAAAAAAGAAAACAAACAAACTGCGCAATAGTCGATATTCCGACGCTCCGCAATTTATACGCATTAATAGAGAGTCGATTTATCGACAGTTCGCGCAGTACTGGGTTATATTTTTAACGTACTGGTACAGATCATCGTAAAATTTGTATTACTTTGAAATATTAGCGAAATGTTAAACCTCATTATCCACGAATTCGCCGATTTTGAAATATTTCACTAATGAATTGGATGATTGATATAAAAGAATGGAATGAGGAAATTCGAGTTATTAATTATATAGTGTAAGTATTAGTCCTGAAAAGTATTAGTCCTGAAAAGTATTAGTCCTATTTCTTTCGTCCTGGGCCCCTATTTCTGAATACGAATACGAACAAAAAATCTACGAATTCGTATCATTGGTATTTTTGAATACGAATACGTTTATTTCTTGTCCGAATTCGTGTAAGCATGATTCGTGACAAAATTTCCCTTATTTCGCAATACGAATTCGAGCAATTTTTGTTCGTTCATGAACGGATTTTGGTTCGATGACATAATAGTTAACGACACCAATAATAAAAAAGCAAAAAATGCAAGATGTATACAAAAAATTTATATTTTTAATTTTTTTTTAATTTTTAAAAGAATACAAATTTTTAAAAAACTAAAAGCCAAATTTTTTTAATTGAAAATATTTTTTATTCAGCAAAATTTCACATATTTTATGTATATACCAATTTGTTGACTAATTACCGGGTCCCTCAATGCCACAATCACAATAAATTAAATAAATAAAACTAAAATTTCACGAAATATGTAGCTATGAATTTTTCTAGGTACAGATTTGTATTTCCTTTTATTAAATAAAATTTTTTATTTTGATATAAAATAATATTTATCCAATATGGCGCGGATTCGATTTTATTTATTCACGTAGCCAATTAAAACTAAATTGATGCCAAAAATTTGACATATTTACGTTTATTTTCAGATTTACACTGTCATTTTAAGGATTTTTCACGTAAAACAAAATTTCCCTTTGCCTACACTACAAAAATTAAAATAGGTCGTACGTTCGTATTCAGAAATACCAATTAATTTTCGTATCGAATAGCATTTTCGTTTCGTATACAAATTCGTATCGTATTCAGAAATAGGTCCCCTGTTTCTTTCGACATAAATTTTCGATAGCTGTCATTAAATTATAGGTAAATTAAGAATAAGAAGAGGAATAACAAATATTTACATTTATTTTTTCTTCTTCCTTTGCCTACTATAAGCGGACGATAGCTATTGAAAATTTATGTCGTAAGCAATAGTATGCCCTCTGACCACAATTATTTGCAAGTCATAAAACATTTTGTAATGGTCTAAGCAAGGAGTATTGTCGAGTTAGTCCGGGAACCCCATAAAAAAATCTTTTATGTGCCGCTAATTATGACAGTAGACTAAGATATGGATATCGCTTCAAATAGCTGAACTAATTTTTAGATCACAATTTGTGATCCAAAATCAATGTTGGATTAAATGTTGTTGCTTTACATATAAATTTTGACCCGGATCACCAGGTGTCAAGAAATGCAGCTAATATTGCTTTGAAGTCTGGATACGAATACGCTGTAACCATATTTATTGCTCTTGCATTAGATTTTACGAATAAAATTATTAAATCTTTATTAATAATATTTTCCTGCATAACAATTTATACACAAATGTTTTGGTAAGTAATAAAAGCTCATTACATAATTGAAATCTCTACTCTCAAAGTTGTTCACTCCAAATTTCAAATAGGCCGCCCTAAAGCCGGAAGTTCGGAAATTTTGCTTTATTTAAAAAAAGGACAATCTCCACACAATTTGTGTTTTGAAAAAAAAAAATAAAATTTTATGAAAAGTGAAGTGGGGATATTTAAACACAGAAGGAGAATCGCCGTTTCAGATAGCCGTTGGCTCGCGAGAACTTTCGCTACTGTGCGAAGACCGTACCCACAGCCAAAGGAAGAACAGCAGCAACAAACCGGAAAGCATCACCCTTGTGGTACAGGCAATCGGGACAGAACCCCTAAAAACCATCCAACGAATAGGAAAATAATAAGTAAACGACAAGCAAGGAAGCGCAAACAATAGGAAAGTTTTCAAGAGTACAGACAACACATTTGAACGCAGCACAATAACAACATAAATGGACGCGAAGCACACAAACACAACAAAATCCCGGCACACTAGCTAAAAATTTAGAAACAAATCAACAAAGAAGTGTGACACAAAACAACAAGATAAAAACCATGGCAAACACAAGAGAAATCCAACGACTAAATACGTTTGACGACTTAATTCAAAATATTAAGAGGAGATACGTTCTTAATATAAAACAAGGATGTAATAATGTAAGTATAATACAGACAGATTCTTGCATTATTTATTCACCTAGAAAAAATTAAAAACGTTCGGTAAAGAACTAAGCTTAAAAAATCGAAAAGTGGGCAGCAGAACACGTAAAAAATTGTTTTTGTTTCACTGTGAATGATGTTAAAATTATTTCGAGAATCTTGCAATATCTTAAAATTTCTCGAGAAATAGCATCTATGTTCAAACTTAAATATATGCAACTCAACGCTACGCAAATATCGAATAGCTCAATACCAAAAGTTTCGATAAATCACTGAGCAGAATAACAACACGCAACTGAATCCCTTGCAAATTTCGAGGAATATGAAAATACGAATAATCAGGAAATATTAGATTAAAGTCAGAATAATTTGAAAAACCATTAAGAGCCAAAAGTGGGTAATCTGAAAAATATCATGCAGGCGTCGCAAAATCTCGAAATTGAATAAGGTCGATAATTTCGAATAAATTACTTCGATGACCAACAACTAACTCAGCGAAATTTAATTCCGGAAATCTAGAAAAATCCAAAAACCTCGAATTTCAAGAACCTTATTTCTGTAATATCATGCAACTCAGTACCATGAACTTCAACTTGAAGCTAAATTGAGTAATATCGACAATAACGAGCCTAACAAATCTCGAATACTCTTAAAAATCTTTGAAAATTCTTAGAAAATATCGAAAATCACTACTAATTCTATAACATTGCGCAATTTAGAATTTTAGAATAATCTCGTTATTCTCAAAAAATTCTAATATTCCAGAAGCTTTCGAATAAAATTAGACTGTAAGAATAATATTTAAAAAACGAGTTTCTAGTAAAAAAAAAAGAAAATAACTGGAAAAAGCCGAATAGGTAAGGACATCATTTTGTTGTACACATTTTGGGAAATATGATCATGTTGGTATGAGAATTGTTGTACTTACCCATATCGCCATTTCTCATAATTCTCAAATAAATTCGACTACCACAGCATATATTCGATGATATGTACAACCCCTTAATACATACTAAACTGTTCTTTATTTAACAAGTTTTCTGACCAACACCAAGGCTGTAGCCTACAAAATCGCACAAAGACATTTAACCAAACACAGTCGTTGATTATTGGGTAAAATAGTACTGAAAATTGAAATGCTCTTGAAATGTTAGCAAAATTCGAGTTATTCGCTTATGACTCAATGTTGAGCGGAAATGAAACAAAATTTTAATATCATGCAATATAAGAGTCAATGGCTGGAGTGATAGCGCCGATGGATTATTGTGCAGTGGGTCTCGAGCTCAATTCCACGAAAAGACAGACGCATACAATTTTTATTTTGGTATTTTTATAATTTACAATGCGGAAAATAGACGAGAATATAATACGGATCGAAAAGAAAATGATAAGTATTTGAGGCAAAGTTTATCTGCATTTTGTTTAAAGTTGATTGGGTGGTATAATTTCCTAAAAGTTGATATGACTTATAACGGTGACGTACACAATCATTATGGTTGCACATATTTTAACAATCGAATAAAACAAATAAAGTTAGTATTGTTTATCAAGTAGGCGATGGTTGAGTGGTTAGCGTAGTGGACTAGTGCGCTAGTTCGAATCTCGGTTATGTACATTTTTTTTTTTTAAATCGTAAATGTTTGAGAAATTACAACGTCATTCGCGTTTCGACAACCGGATGCAGGACTCTACTGCTATAAAAAAGAAATTTCCCACCCTTAGTATCTTAGAAAATTCTGTTGTTAAACAAAAGGTGCTTAACACCACCATCACTTTAACAGCCCTAAGCTCATTAACATGCTCTAACGGTGTTTTTATTTCGAATTAATTTGAGAATTATGAGAAATGGCGATATGGGTAAGTACAAACAAATATTGTTGTTGTCTGTCATCAATCTAACATCGTCGTCATTATTTTTATATTTTGTTTCCATAAAACGTAGAAATTTACGGTAAGTAGCATAACATGTGATGAGAGAAGTAGTAGCGTGAAATGCTATTGAATGTAAGGTACCGAGTTCGATCCCTCGGGTGGTAATGTATTTGAATAACAAAAAAATCCGAAGAAAATAAAATAATTTTTGGAAATTATAATGCAATGATAATGTTAAATAATTAATTAATTTTTTAAAAAATCGAGCCTCAGACATTTTGTACAAAAGTAAAACACACGCTGTCTTTTAAGCAAAACCAAATATTTCAGCACTTAGCAGAAACACTGTGTAGTAAATGTAGTACATATGCCCTAACACAGATGTCACTATATCGACATATTATAAACACATTTGTTTTGATTGCATAAAACAACCAAATGTCTATTATATTGTGTATATGATGAGATAGCTGAGGTAGTAAGTTGATGGAGTGGAGTGAAGAAGGTCTGGAGTTCGAATCCAAGCAAAGCCAACGAAAAAATTTGTTTTTAGATGAAAAATTGTGAATTGGGGATAATCCGAGAAGATTATTGGGATCTCGAGATCGGTCAAAAAAAAAATTTGCTAAAATTCGTGGAAATAAAAAAAAACAAATTTTTGCTTAAAGAAAAAAATAAAGTCGGAAGTTTGAAGAATCGAACTCCAGACCTTCGCACACACCTCCTTCATCTTACCACCCAACCACTCATCTCCATATAATTACCTCAGTTTTTCGTTTAAATACTGATAAATTCGGACTTCGAAAAATCGCATAAAATTTTTTGTTATTTTACCAGGCGAACAGAATTTAAAAAACCACATAATTGTCAGCAACGTGACATTATTTTGTATCAAAGCGTGCCAGTTCAAGTTATGTGACACTTGAACATACAAAATAAAGTCATATTGCTGACAATTCTACCTTCTTGTAAATTCTGTTCGCCTGTTAAAATGACAAAAATTTTTTGCGATTTTTGATAAAAAAAAAAAAAAATTTCCTATAAATTTCTGCTCACCTGGTAAATAAAAATTAACTTTTTTAATTAAAAAGGCAATCATAACTCAATAGCAACCATCCAAATAGAAATTTGGAGCTTTTTAATACAAAAAAAAATCCTTCAGCTGCGAGGTTCGAACTCGAGACCTCCATGGTTTTATTCTGCTCTCTTATGGCAAGAGAGCAGATTAAAACGATTGAGGTCTCGAGTTCGATCCTCGCAGCTGAAGGATTTTTTTTGTATTAAAAAGCTCCAAATTTTCTATTTGGATGGTTGCTATTGAGTTATGATTGCCTTTTTAATTAAAAAAGTTAATTTTTATTTACCAGGTGAGCAGAAATTTAAAAGAATTTTTTTTTTTCATCAAAAATCGCCAAAAAATTTTGTCATTTTAACAGGCGAACAGAATTTACAAGAAGGTAGAATTGTCAGCAATATGACTTTATTTTGTATGTTCAAGTGTCACATAACTTGAAGTGGCACGCTTTGATACAAAATAATGTCACGTTGCTGACAGTTATGTGGTTTTTTAAATTCTGTTCGCCTGGTAAAATAACAAAAATTTTTATGCGATTTTCACCAAATGCTATTTTATCAGTATTTAAACGAAAAAATGAGTTGAAATTATATACAGATGAGTGGTTGGGTGGTAAGATAAAGGAGTGATGTGCGAAACGTCTGGAGTTCGATTCTTGAACTTGCGATATATTTATTTTTTTTTTTAAGCAAAAATTTGTTTTTTTTTTAGTTCCAAGAATTTATTCGAATTTGACCATTTTTTTTTGTGGCGATCCCATCTTCTCATCTCGGATCGAATTTCCCGTTCTTCTTTCTCGGATCTACTCGGATTCATATATTATTCATCTAAAAACAAATGTTTGCGTTGATCTTGTGCTTGGACTCGAACTCCGGACCTTCATCACTCCACTCAATCACCTTACTATCTCAGCTACCACATCATATAAAGTTTAACATTAATTTGTTTGTTTTATGCAATCGTCCAGAGCAAAACAAATTTGGCTCTGTAATATGAATATGGTGACATTTCTGTTAGGGCATACGAACGAAATTTAGTACAGTGTTTCTGCTAAATGTGGTAACATATTTGGTTTAGGCTTAAAAGAGGGCGTGTGTTTTACTTTTGTGCAAAGGGTCTGAGGTTCGATTTTAAAAAGTAGCGCATTTTTTTTAAATAATTACTTAACATTATTATTGCATTAAAATTTCCAAAAATTATTTTCATTTCTTCGGATTTTTTTGTTATTTGCAATATCCGCAATTCAGAAATTTGACCATTGATCTTGTTGAAATAATCTGTACTTTATAAAATATCAAAAATTACATTTTTACTCAATACATTGCCCGAGGATCGAACTCGGTACCTTACATTCAATAGCATTTCACGTTACTACTTCTCCCATCACATGTTTTTTTTTTATTTTTTTTTTATTTTTTTTATTTTTTTTATTTATTAATTCTAAGCGACCAACATCAAGGCCATTGTCGCCGTTGGTTTGTTACATTTGTTTTATAATTCCAATTGTTACAATAATTTTATTCATTTATTTGTTTATATAAGTCGTTATTTATAAGGTTTTTAAATTTAAACGGTAAAAATAGACTGAAGATAAAAATTATTTTTGGAGGGGAACTAAATTTGATTGTATTTCCGAATATCCTTTAGGTATTTCAAAACTCTTTCTAAAACATCCGTGTCATCCACTAGTGCTTGTTTTAGCGATTGCAGAATTTTGAATTTAGTTTCTGAATAATAAGGCGCGGACAGCTAATTAGAATATGTCTGACGGTTAGGGGTTCGTTACATAATTCGCACCTAGGTTCCTCTGTTCTCAGAATACGATAGACGTGCGTAATATTAGTATGCCCTATTCTCAAACGGCAAATGATGGTACTATCACGCCTCGCTAATAGATTTGAAGAATCCCATTTTATCGGTTTATCTTTAATTTCGGCCAAGTGGTTGGGAGGATTCATTGACGCCCATCGATTTATTTTGGCTCTCCAGATTGCAGTTAAAGCTGATTTAGCTAAATCATCCCCAGTTGAGGAATTGAATTCAATTACACTTGCTTCGGCAGCACATCTTGCCTCGGAATCAGCCGCTTCGTTACCTGTTATTCCTGCATGTCCGGGTACCCACCCGAGTGAAATATCCTTTGTCGAAAATAGTAATAAATCCCTGATTTCACGTACGATTGGATTTTTGATCCGTTTGGTTTTTAGAGCTTCCAATGTAGACAGTGAGTCCGTACAAATCCATTGCGACCTAGCAGGATGAACCCTGGCTATCTAGATAGCCTCACGCAGAGCCCCGGCTTCCAAAGACATTGTTGACCAGTCATTACTCGTTCTTACCTTCTTTGGAGCTAATACCATATCGGTAACGGCAAATCCGGCTCCCTCGTCCGATTTTGACCCGTCGGTGTACTGGATGTATGCGTAAGCAGGTAAACTTGTCAGAAATTTGAGGAATTCTGCTTTGTACGCAGAAATAGGGGCGTTAGATTTGGAATATTTGAAAATACTAGTATTAATATTAAGTTCTATGTTTCTCCAGAGGGGATATTGGGTGCAATGAAATGTGGCTAAAATATTGGTTGATAAAGAGTACTGATCTGCTATGGATGACCCTTTACTTCTTAAGTTTAAAGGGGAAAATGAAGGGTGGACATAGTACGGTGAATCCAGTCTTTGTTTTTGTCTGATATAAAATTTGAGAAGGACTAGCTCTCGCCTCTCTGATAAATTTAGAAGGCCTGCCTCAGCAAGAATCGAAATTGAGGGAGAAGTTCTAAAGGCTCCCGTAGCTATTCTGACTCCTTCGTTAAGTATAGGATCTAATAGCGCGAGGGCTGATCTAGAGGCCCCCTCGTAAAATTGACATCCATAATCCAGTTTAGATAGTACCAAGCTTTCGAAAACCCGCAAAAGGGTTGCTCTATTGCTTCCGAAGTTGATTCCTTTCAGGCATTTTAGCGCGTTCAGAGACTTTTTGCAAGCATTCTTGGTATTATTGATATGAGCTTTCCAAATCAACCGATTGTCCAACGTCATTCCCAAAAATTTATGCGTTTGAACATTTTCTAAAGGATTTCCGTTCAGTGTGTAGACCGCGGGTATGCACTTTCGCTTTCGACAGAAATGAATTGATTTGGTCTTGTTGGGGGAAAATGAAAACCCAGTCTCTTTACACCAAAGTTCTAATTTACCTATAATTCGGGAAATCTCTTGTTTCTGAAGTGAGTGATTTTGATTCTCATAAAAAACAGTTAAATCATCGGCATATAGGACGAACTTGACTTTGGACCGGAAAAACACATATCTAATCGAGTCGATGGCGGTGAGAAAAAGTGTTACGGCTAAACTAGAACCGGTTGTCACACCGTTTTCCTGTGGGAATACCGCGGACCTGACATTTCCTATCATTACTTGGAAAGTACGATCATTTAAATAATTCCAGATAAAATGTAGTATATTTCCATCTACCTTCCATTTTTCTAGTCGCTGTACAATCCTTAACCTCCACACTCTCTCATAAGCCTTCTCTAGATCGAAAAAAATACAAGTCAGATGTGAGGAGTCTCCGAATACTTCAACTACGGCCTCTTTTAATATTTGAATTGCGTCCAAGCAGCTTCTGTTCCTTCTAAATCCAAATTGTTCGGGTGTCAATAGTTGATTTTTTTCTAAATACCAAATTAGTCTTTCGTTGACCATACGTTCCATCACCTTAGCATCATTGTTAACGAGTGAGATTGGGCGGAATTCTGAAGGTGTTCTTGCTTTTGGATTTTTAGGTATCGCAATTACAACAGCTCTTTTCCACTGGTATGGGAAAGTTCTATTGGACCATATGGAGTTAAAAATGTTCAAAAGATGGATTTTATTGGGAGAAGTTAGATTGTTCAACATTTTGTTTGTAATGAGATTTTCGCCGGGGGCTTTGCTGTTCCCACTTTTGAGGGCTACGCTGAGCTCAATCACATTAAAAGGAGCGTTCAACTCCATTAAACCATTTCTCTGGCTTAAAATGAAGCGGCTCTCTAACAAATTCTTATGTAGAATTAAATCGGTCGAATAATTTTCCGAAGAGGAGTTCGAGGCAAATGAAGCGCCGAGAATATTAGCTATTGATTCCGAATCTGTGTAAGTATTATTGTTGTCGCGGATATATGGAGTATGATTTACTGTTCTTTTACCGGTCAGTGCACTAATTTTCCCCCACAACTCTTCGCTAGTTATCCTCGGACCGATTTGAGCTCGGAATTCATTCCAAGAGGATTGTTTAGCCTGTCTTACAAGTCTTTTAGCTCGTGATCGAGCTCTTTTAAATGATATTAGATTATCGGTGGAAGGGTTTCTTTGGAAAATTTTGAGCATTTGTTTCCTATCAAAAATCGCTGTTCTAATTTCGGCCGACCACCATGGGACTACTTTCTTTAAAGGCCGTACTGAAGATAGAGGAATACTGGATCTAGCAGCTTGTGTTAAAATGTTTGAGTATTGCTCTACAATTTCGTTGATGGGTTGGTCTAGGGAAATGTTTGTAATATTGGCCAGGTCAGAATATAAGCGCCAGTCTGCTTCCTGTTCCTTCCATCTTTGCCTTCTCGAATTTTGTGGTGAGAAAGTATTGCTAGACAATAAAACTGGAAAATGGTCGCTACTGTACAAGTCGTCTACCACGCTGAATTTCCATTTATACGCAATCTCGGGAGAACATAGGACCAAATCGATATGTGTTAGGGAACCATTTCCGTGGACATAAGTTGGAGATCCGTCATTGATGCACACTAGAGAGGTACGACTAATGAACTCATGGACGATTTTTCCTCTAGTATTTTCCGAGGAAGATCCCCAAAGAGGGCTGTGAGCATTGAAATCTCCTACCAGGACAATGGGCCTCGGAAGTGCAGAAAATAACTGCAAAAGGGACTGAAGATTGATGGTGATGGATGGTGAGATGTAAATTGAGCAGATCGTTATTGATAAACCGCCCAAGTCTACTTTACAAGCGGCAATTTGCAAGTTTGTATTGATCTGGAGAGGAATAAATGACAGACAATCTCTAATTAGTAAAGCAGCTCCACCTGAACCAGAAGGGTCCAGTGGGGTATTTGTAACTATGTTATAACCTTTCAGTTTAGGTTTATGTATCGGTTTAAATTTAGTTTCGTTTAGTGCTAAAACCCATGGATTATATTTGGTTACAATCAAATTTAGCTCATTGTCCCTGCAAAAGAAACCATTGCAGTTCCAATGAAGCAAATCGTTACAAGCATTATTCATCGTTGACATGGCGCAGTAACTCTAATTCAGCTGGGCTGAGAAATGAATAATCCTTGTTACTGTGACTTACTTGATTTTTATACAAATGATTTTGTGTTGGTTGAAAATTGACTTCTTCAGACTTTCTTAATGGTTGTGATTTGTGATGATTATTTTGATGACTATTTGACTGTCTTTGTTGTTGCGGTTGAAATTGTTCTGATGATTGAATTTGTTGATTTTGTTGTAGTGGTAATGTTCTGTTCTCTTCTTGTAAAGGTTTTTGTTGAGAATGTTGCTCTGCTTTATTGTTTGTTGTTCTTGTTGAGAAATATGTAGTTCACTTACGTGAGGAATTTGTGTGGGGTTTTGTGTATAAGTCTGAGGTAGAAGTGGATGAAGTTTGTGTAATGATTGTTGAGATGTTGATTGCTGCGGTTGGTGTTGCTGTGATAGCTGTTGGGGTTGTATATCTTGCTGTATTTGTGGGTACTGTTGATTTGGGTGAGTAGACTTGGGTTGCTGTTCCTGTTCATTTTGCTTGTCGCTGATTATTTTGGATTGTGACTGATTCTGTGCAGTACGATTTCCTTTTACTATACTGGCATAGGATCCTAATGCCGGAGTTGTATTAGCGTGTGTCCTATAATATTGCGTTCTTGCTTCAAAGTAAGTGATACGGTCTGTTGTTCCAATTTTCATGATTTCCGCTTCTCTTTTATAAGCCGGACACTCTTTACTAATGCTGGTATGGGGGCCCTTGCAATTGACGCACTTTACCACAGTGCAAGGTTCCTCATGAGGGACTTGCAAATCCTCGGCGCATTTGAAGCAAACTAATGTATTTCTGCATCGCTTTTTTGTATGTCCGAACTTATAGCATGTGCCGCATTTCATGGGGTTTGGAATGTACAGTCGAACAGCAAGTTTAATGAATCCAGCATATACAGTCTCTGGAACGGTTGGCATATTGAAAGTAAGTACCATAGCTGCGGTATCTTGCAACGCGCCCTCAATCCTCTTTTTGATTTTCCTCACATCAATCACTCCTTGGGATGAAAACCCTTCTTTAATCTCTTCTTCCGATAGAGAAATTAAATCACGGCAGAAAACCACACCCTTTGAATTATTTAAGTAAGGGTGTTCTGTAACCACTACTGGTGCTAGTCCTCCGAGTTGTTTTAATTTTAATAGTGACGCTGCGGCAGATCGTGTTTTAGTTAGTAGCAACAACTCCCCGCTTTTAGTGCGAGTTACTTTTTTAATGCCGTTAGAAACAGCCATGTCGAGAGCTTTCTGTATTCCAAAAGGAGAAATTCCATTTAGATTAGTATTTACATCTTCGTGTTTTATAACCAGATATTTTTCCTGAACGGAATCAGCTGAGCTAGACGCAAACGGCGCGTTGAACCCCAATCTTTTCACCCTTAATTGTTCGGTTTTTTTCCTTTTTGGTTGTGGATATACTTCACTATACTCGCCGATCCCTTCCAGGGGGGCAAACCGATTTTTAAGGAGCATTCTGCCCTAAGGCAGATGCCTCCTACACCACTTCACAACCAGAAACTATTTAGATATGTACAGCACAAAAGCAAAAAAAAAAAAATTTTTTTTTAATAATTATTGTCTTTAAATGCACTAACTATAGCACAGAATGTTTTCTGCACCGGGATATACCGCTATTTTAAAATAACAAATCGCTGTTACACTGTAAATGTTTACTGTGCACCAAAAAAAAGAAGAACTGTTTTTAACTAATTATTCACACCACACCAATTGTTTTCTCCAAAATTCACTTATAACAAAGTCTACCAAATACCGTAAATAACTATGAACACGTTATTCAGCTTATATTATTATTATATTAATTTTATTTTAATGAAGTCAAAACAAATTTTATTCAAAACAAAAAAAAAAATGAATTAATACGTAGCTTTCAAACACGTCTTTCGTCTACGAAAGCTATCGTGGTATGCCCATCACATGTTATGCTACTTACCGTAAATTTCTACGTTTTATGCAATCAAAATATAAAAACAATGACGACAATGTTAGATTGATGACAACAACAATATTTGTTTGTACTTACCCATATCGCCATTTCTCATAATTCTCAAATAAATTCGACTATCACAGCATATATTCGATGATATGTACAACCCCTTAATACGTACTACATTTAGTATAGAATGTTTCTGCTAAAAGTGGTAAAATATTTGGTTTAGCTTAAAAGATGGCGTGTGTTGGACTTTTGTACGAAATGTCTGAGGTTCGATTTTTTAAAACTAGCGCTTTTTTTAAATAATTAAGTAATTACGTACCATTAGTATTGCATTAAAATTTCCAAAAATTATTTTTTTCTCGAATTTAATTTATGGTAAGAGAACAGATTAAAACGATTGAGGTCTCGAGTTCGATCCTCGCAGCTGAAGGAATTCTTTTTTTGTAATAAAAAGCTCCAAATTTCCTATTCGGGTGGTCGCTATTGAGTTATGTTTCCCTGTTATAACAAAAAAGTTAATTTGAATTTACCAGGCGAGCAGAAATTTAAAAGAAAACTTTTTTTTTTCATCAAAAAATTGCATAAAAAATTTTGTTATTTTACCATGCGAACAGAATTTACAAAAAAACAGAATTGTCAGCAATGTGACATTATTTTGTATCAAAACGTGCCACTTCAAGTTATGTGACACTTGAAGTGGCACGTCTTCATACAAAATAATGTCATATTGCTGACAATTCTGTTTTCTTGTAAATTCTGTTCGCCTGGTAAAATAACAAAAATTTGTATGCAATTTTTGGATGAAAAAAAAGTTTTCTTTTAAATTTATGCTCGCCTGGTATTTATTATTATTATTATTGGAGGGCCATGTGGGCGGTCAGCCACCTCGCACTGTGACCTAAAACATCTGTTGTGTTGGCATAAAAAGCAGTAATATTCTGTTTCGTCAACGAGTGTAAAAAGAAATATCTGGCGAGTAAAATTCTGAAGCGTCGTTTGGATCAAATATCCAAATTTACCTATTTTTGAAAATTGATCCCAATGCTTTCTGCTAGTTTCATAATATTTTACATATATGTAAGTTATTATTTCGCCAAGTTCGATTTTATCAGTATTTAAACGAAAAACTGTGCAGTAGTTATATACGATCTCGTAGAGATGAGTGGTTGGGTGGTAAGATGAAGGAATGTTGTGCGGAAGGTCTGGAGTTCGATTCTTGTATCATCTGAAATTATTCTTTTTTTTTCTAAGCAAAAATGTGATTTTTTTTTTATTTCCACGAATTTGACGATCCCGATAACTTCTCGGATTATCCTCAATTCACAATATTTAAATATCTAATAAAACAAATATTTTGGATGGCCTTGCTTGGAATCGTACTCCAGACCTTCGTCACCCCAGTCCATCACATGCCTATCTCGGCTACCACATCATATACATGTTATTATCATAAATTTCTTTGTTTTATAAAAGTACAGAAGTGTTTCAAGCAGATACCATTAAGGCAGCACCAACTAATGGGCAATTTACCTCCGGCGAGAGTTGAATACGTGCATTCTTTCCGCAAGGTAGACTCCAGTAAAAACGTGTGTGTGCATCTTCGTCTGTCTAAGCATAAAAGCTGTCTATATTAAATTTGTCAGCAATCTTACAACGGAAAATTTTCTTGGTGCATTGTCACGATTCACTGATCGGCGTGAATCGAACTAATAATTTATCTTCTTCTCTTCTAGAACAAAACATGAACTGGCATTTTATTCCGGCTGTGAAATCTGCAAAAACACACCTCAAAAGAGTTGTCGGCGAAGTCACACTTACATTCGAAGAATTCACAACGCTAATGACCCGCGATTGAAGCAATGCTAAACTCTATGCCGGGACACAGTGAAGTGGATCAAGTAGCATTTTTGGCAAAGTTGGCCGGAGTTTATCTTACTACGTTGCAAGTCTAAAATAAATGGAAGGATAAATCGTCGAACATGCAAGTAAATGACATCGTGCTTATTCGAGATGAGCAGTTACCACCGACTCAATAGGCTCTGGACACAGTAATTCAAACCCATCCGGACAGTGATGGTAACGTTCGAGTGGCGAGTATCAAAACTTCATCTGGAAATACAAAGAAGCACCTAAGCAAATTGTGTAATCTTCCAATTAATTGAATCAAGTGATTCAAGGCGGGCGGTATGTTATGGCAGCACAAAATAACTTACATTAATTTTGTTCAGTTTAAATATTATAATATTACCTTTCCCGATATCAATTCCACTGAATCTAAAACATAAAATTTAAATTAATTGTGAAATTATTATTAGTATTGGGGTGTGTAAATATGAATCCGTCCTTTTTTGTTAAAATAAAACACATTTGCTTGTTTAGAAAATGAAAGAATTATTTATTGAAAGTATGCTCCATTTGCAGCTACAACTTTCCCCCATTTTTCAGGCAGTTTACGGATTCCCTCTGAAAACATCTTGGTCTTTGGAGGCGATCCAATCATTAAGCAAATTTTCGATCTCTGCGCGAGAACTGAACCGCTGTTCAAAAAGAGACGACTGCATCGACCGGAATAAGTAGCAATATCAAGGAGCTACGTGTAGTGAATACGGCGGGTGGGGTAGAACTTCCCAGTCCTGTCCTTGTAAATAATTTTTCACAAAGTTTGTAACATGTGGTTTTGCATTGTCATGCTGAAAAATTTATTTGTTGTGTCTATTCACCCATTCTAGTTGTTTTTCCTCTATAGCTCGCTTCAAACGTATTAATTGTCGTCGGTACACATCGCCATTGATAGTTTCACCTGATTCCAGCAGTTCATAATATACCACACTTTTCTGATCCCACCAGATACAGAGCATAATTTTATTGCAATGGATATCTCGCTTTGGTTGCGATGGACCAGCTTCACCACGCTTCACCCAAGATTTTTGGCGTTTGGGATTCTCATAATAAATCCATTTTTCATCTCCAGTAACTGTCCGATGCAAAAAACTTTTTCTTTGTTGTCTTTAAATCAGTATTTCACAAATGGTTTTTCGACGTTCGAGGTCTCTTTTTTTTATTCATGTGGAACCCAGTTGTTAACTTTTTGAGCCATTCCGATTGTTGGTAAACGTTTTGCAACAGTTGATCGATCAACATTTAATGATACAGCCAATTCTGATTGTGTTTGAGAAGAATCTTCAGCAAATAACGTTCCCAATTCAGCATCTTCAAATTTTTTGGGTGGTTTTCCATAGTCTTTATCTTCAATGCCAAAATCATCATTTTTAAATCGTCGAAACCATTCTTTGCACGTTGTATTCGATGGAGCATGCTCACCGTAAATTTCCACAAGCAAACGATAAGTTTTCGCTGCACTTTTCTTTGCAATAAAATAATGTAATAAAACTTCCCGCAAATGATGTTTATTTGGAATAAAATTCGACATTTTGAAAGAGTTAAAAATACTATTTGTTTACACTTCAACCAAATGTCGTATACTGCGTTTGATAGCTGACATCAAGTACTATAGAATACAAGTATTGCGCAACGTAAGCAGTAAAAATAACGACACCAATTGAGATAGGGCGGAGTCATATTCACGCACCCAATATTATTAGTACATACATACTTATCTTATTTGAAATTCCAAAATCCATTTATCGATATCGACCCGTGGAGCCAAGTAAAACCATCCCCATCTCAAAGACCATTAATAATCAGAATTATCCCATTGGTGGTCAATTAGTATTTCAAGTTCTCTCTTAAAAAAATGTTTTTATAAAAAATCGCTTGCCCAATTTATTTGAAATTTTTTGTACACTAATTAAGAGCAAGGTTTATTTATACGGTCATGTCTGAAGGCAATGCCGATTCCAAAATGGTGTTCTTTTAAAAAGACAAAATGAATTGAAAAATAAACAAAATTGCGGTCTTTATCAATCGTTGCTACCAATTTAAACAATTTTTTTTTTTTGGTTTTAATCTATGCAATCTGTTTTGGGGCTCAAGGCACTCCCAACTCTTTCGCAGTTTACTTTTACCGTCCTACTTTACGCAGTCGTAGCCAAATCGAGGACGTACGGCTATAGACCCGTTTTTTGTATAAACCACCTGCACATAATTAATTTAATTTTTGCGTAGTAGCTTAGTTAGAATTAAGATATTTTGCCCTTTTCACTACAGAAATATATTGCATGTTTCTGTTCTGGAAAAATATATTATTTTTATACTCACATTAACTTCCAAATCACTTTTAAATAATTATTTTTCCTTTTCTATAAGGTAAACTTTTAGTTGATTTTTCGGCATTTTCTATTTCTGATTGCCATCAACAATTAATATATTTGTCTATAAAAAATGCCGAAAAATCAACTGGACAAATTAAAATTCTTAAAAATGTAAACTTTTAGTGAAATAAGCTATTATGCCTTAAGAATATTATTTCAATTTAGAAATAAACTATATTAACATCCCTGCTAACATAATAACTGTATCACATATTAAAACGGGTATTTGGGCAAAATAACATATTTCAATAATCTCAATTTTGACTTATTGCCACAAACTTAATTACTTAATTCAACCAATTTCTCCTATTACATTTTAAAGTTGAGTCAAATTATCCTATGTGCAATATTATAGTTAATAATATAAATAATTTCTGAAATTAATAATTAAGAAACTGCACGATATTAATTAGAATATATCTGCGTTCATATTATTTTTAACTTTTAATTGGTCTTTCTCCAAGATAGTTTTTTGTGTCTCCTGAAAATTATAATTTTTTCACATAGGAGTTGTTCTCATACTTGCCTTTGGTGCAATATTTACCTTTTTTCACAGCAATAATTTGAAACAATAATAATTAAAACAAGTTAAATATGATTATTAAACCGTTTGTTTCTCAATGTTTTTCTCTACAAATTTTATTGCGGGCATTTCAAAATAATTTTTGGCAAATTGGGATTGTATATAGTAAAAACCACAAAAAATAATATTTTACAGTTTATATTTATTTTTAAGTTAAATCAAGAAATAAAAATTTTAAGAAACAAAACAAAAATAAAAACTATAAATTTATTTAATCATAAGATACTAAAATGTATGTACAAATTTTAAATAAATAAAATTAATGTAAAAATTAAGACCTAACTCGATTTTTATTATATTATTTTATATCATATCTTTCTTATCCGTATTTTTTATTATAATTCTAAAAATATTTACAAAACATTTAGTAAATTAAACCTACTGCCATTATTTCTTTTTTATACATATTGTCCTTATTGCATGATGCTTAAATTGCATATTTAAATAAGCTTTTTCAAAAAAAAAAAAAAAACAAAAATGTTTACAATTTTGTTTAATCATCCGCCCAATTCTCAAAATAAAATAAGAGAAATATTCGTTGTTTTCTACGGCGAGTATGATTTAATAAACGCATTTTTTTCTGTCCAAACCCGATTTTAAATCACCAAATTTTATCGAAATTTGATGTGATAAAACTAAACTAATTTGAAAAAAATATTCACAATACCCCACCAGGGCCCGTACTCATGAATTCAATAAAAATAAAAAAAAACTCGCCGATGATTTTACGATAATGCAATTTAAATTTTCGGCTGAAATGACATATTTTACTAGAAAGTCACCAGTGTCTTTTCCGATTGATTTCAAAAATACGACGGACCCAGTGCCATTTCATTTAACTAAAATTCTATATTCAACTTAACTTCCAAGAAATATGAATAATTTATGCCTACGCCTTAAACTTATAATTTATAATCTTTTTTTTTTTTTATGGTAAATAGATACTGTCACTTAACAGTTTTTTTGCTGCATAAATTCTGGCGCAAATCAAAATACTTTCATAAATACATAATAAATTAATTTCTAGTTTTTGTAGCTTAATATTTTATTTTTTATTAATTATTTCTCAAATAATTCGGGTAATATTTTGAAAAATACGCGCGAAAATTTAAATTTAGTCATTGAAAATAATCGCAAAATTTTCATTTCGCCTCCTCATTATTAAGATTCTGTTCGAAAATATCAAAATGATTTTACAAAATTATGATAACTGGTTGGTTAGAGCATTTCAAATTTTGGATATCGTTTTGTGATTCATTAAATTAAAATACAAAATTTCTACTGGCACTTTTGGCAGAGTATGTTGGTCAAACAAAACCAAAATTTATAGAAACCAGTTTACCAGCATATTTATGATTCCAAAGCCTGAAGCAGCCACACATTACCCATATAGATAATTTTGGAAAGCATTTATATATCAAGAAAAATCAAAATTCATTAATTGTCCAGAAAGATTTCTAAACATTTTTATATTTTAAATTAATCTCACATTGTAATTGTATAACTTAAATTATTTTGATTAAACTGAGTATTTTTCATTTTTTAAATTCTATTTCAATATACCGTCGAAACATCGAGGTGGTTTTTATCAAATAATTAATAAAAACATAAAACACGAAGCCACAAAAATCAGAAATTAATTTATTATAATATATAAATAAATACATTTAGTAAATGACTTTTTCTGAGATTTGAGTATAAAAACAAACAAAATAATAAAGCAAAGCAAATTAAATTAAAAACAGTTTATGGTACTAATAATGGAAAACAGTTTTTCGCAAGAAACAGAAAATTAATATTTCCTTACACATAAAATAAAAACAAAAATAAAAGCCGTTTTATAAAACATCAATCAATATTAATTATTATCGACTAAAAATCTTTTCAGCTTTTCCTCCCCTTACTAAACGGTGCCTTTTTCGACTTTCAACGGTTTGGTTTAATCCTAAAGTAGTAGTAGTAGGAATGTATTCTTCCTGGAAACGAACATACAACAAAAATTATAGAGGGAATAAATCAAAAATTACATCTTAGCTTAACAAAATTTATAATTTAATCTAATAATATTATTTAATAAAATTAATAAAATTTATACCGTGTTACGTAAATTAATTTACAACAAAGAAAGATAGATGGCAGAAAACATTTATAAATATGATTTTTTTTTAAATTGTGATTAATTTATTTAAAATGAATGAAAAAAAAAAAAAAATGATTTAAATTCGAAATTATTTTTATCTTGTGTGACTCTAGTCTAGACCATAGAGAGATTGCGACCTTGACGTAATTAATAGACTCAGAGCGAATCGCGATATCTTTGGGGATGGTGATCTACAAGTTATGATGAGAGATAAAAACGCTGAGAAATCGAGAGTCTCTGATATAGAGCTCGACCAAGGATGGACAATATTGTAATTCAATTTAAATATTTTGTTAGAAAAATTACATACAAAAAATTGATTTTTCATCCTCACTTGTTTATTGGGTTTTTTGGATTTGTAATCAAAAACCGCGTTTGTAATACCTAACCTAAAAACGTTCTTTACATTGTCGATTCTCTGTGACTAGTGTGATGTATAGAGCCCGGATTTCTATGTAAATACATATTTTTTCTTTAAATGCATATACATATTTACATATATTCTAGTGTTTAAGATTTGTGTGCATATTTTTCCTTTTTCGATGTGGTTTTAAGGTCAAATATGATAATTCCACGCGAATTTCGAATACTTTTACTCGTTTTCTTTTTTAATATAGAAAGGTATAACCTAAATGTATAAATTAATTAAACATTGTTTCCTGGGTTTACGTTGTTAGGGAAATCACAAAAAATTGACGTTTGAAGTAAACGGTTGTATTTCATTTTTTAACATAAAAATAATAATCAAAATTTTAGTGTAAAAATGCCAAAAAGGAAAACCAAGTGTAGCTAGCTAATCGACTAAGTGTGCCTGCTAGGGATATGGTGAAGGTGTTCTGAAAACTGATGGAAAAGTTTTATTGTGTTCATCATGTAACAAAAAAGTTAGATCAGATAATAAATACCAAGTCGAACAACATCTTAAAACAAAACTTTACAAAGCACAGTTAAAAAAAAAATCCAGCAGACAAGAGACTTAATTGTTAATTCTGTAGAAGCTAGCAATCAAAAATCGGAATTTAGTTTTAAACTTTGCGAAGCTCTTCTCTCAGCGGACATTCCGTTTTGGAAACTTAAAAATCCAGTATTTCGCAAGTTTTTAGAAGATCATATAGGCAACCTTGGCTTGCTCATGAATCAACTTTAATTAAAAATTATCTTGCTCCGGCATTTGAAAAAAATTATCTAAAAAATATTTGAATTTCAATTGATGACATTACGGATGGTGATGGGTAGATATGACGCAAATGTAATTGTTGCCATTTCAGATAAAGACAATTGTAAAAATCAACCTTTTTTTGCTAAATGTAAAGCAATTAGATAAAACCAACTCTACCACAATTGCACAATGCTTAGACGAACCAATTAATATTTTAGGTTTGTAAATTTAACAAATTATTTTAATAATTGTATTAATAGATATGAATTATTTAGGCTCACATTTTCCAAAAAAACGATGTCCTACTATTTCTAAGCGATGCAGCACCATATATGGTAAAAGCTGGTAAAGGTTTAAAATTGCTGTATCCGAATATGTTACATGCATAGTTCATTAAGTGCATAACGTAGCAGAAGCTATTTGGGACCAACATCCGAAAGTAAATATATTGATTGGAGCTATTAAACGAGTTTTTTTAAAAGCCCCTTCCCGAATTCAAATTTTTAAACAAATTGCTGAGGACTTTCCATTGCCGCCACAGCCAGAGCTAACTCGATGTGCTTACATAGTTGGAAGCCGTCATTTATTATAGAAATAATTTTGGAAAAATGAAAGAGATTTTCGGCCACATTTTTTGCCCCACTACATTAAAAACTTAGAAGGTAAAATCTCTGGTGCTATCACAATCATTTGAAACTTTAAGTAAAGTTGTAGCTGGGATAATGGCTGTTAAGGGGGCATCTTTAAATATAATCAAATCTAAATTTAACAGTCTTTGACGAAAAAATTTAGAACAGTAACAAAAAAAATTCATTGAATTCCTTCCAGCGGAACGGATGTTGTGTTGGAAGTGGATAAACCAGCACAACACATTACGTTATAAATATAAATATGCGCATTTAACATCTGTGGATGTCGAGAGGAGCTTTCCGAAATATAAAGCGTTGTTAAGCGAACGACGAACATATAGGTCCCGAAATCTAGCTTTTCTTTCTGAAAAATAAATAATTGTTTTTTTGTTGAGTGATGTTCTAGTGATGTGTGTGTGTACTAACTGTCCCTTCAAAAATGAGCTCAGAATCAAAAATTTCACTAATTTTAGACGGCAAATTTTTCGAAATACTTGGGGACGGCATACAAATGAAAAGTTTGTGACAAAAAAACAAAAAAAAACAAAAAAAACTTATTATCCTTGAGTTATTTACATTTCGTTTCAATTTCGAATTAAAGTAAAAAAAAAAACAAAAAAAAAAAAATTAAGTGTCAAGAAATCAGCAGTTAAGCAATTATTCAATTATAAAGAAAATCTGAACAATGAATGGACATTTCACACTTTGAACCAACTGAGATTTAGGAAATAACAAAGTAATGACACCGATCGCTATTGCTCGAGATTGATCTTTAAGCGCAGAACATTCATTATTAACTTGTCACTAACGACTTCACTTATTAAATAATGAGATGGTTTTAAAATTTTAGTTTAATTGTTCCAGAACTAGTCAAATTCTTATAAACAAGATTCCGTAATTTTTTGATTTATCTGCCAATTGCCAAAAACAGTCGTATAAATCCCCTACATAAAATAACAATAACCATCTCCAATTGCTTACTATGTACAGATTTTTCATCTCATCTTAAATAAAGGTTGCAAACAACACACTCCCCAATTCTATGTGCATGTTAGACCATATGGAAAACCGCTAAAATCTATCCTATACACAAAAAAGGAAAACCAAAATTGGATCCAAAAAATTACCGACCGATAAGCCTTCTCTCGAACCTTGGTAAAGTGCTCGAGATCATAATATATGATAAGATCCAAGATCATATTAGCGAAAATTCACTATTACCAGACAATCAGTTTGGTTTTAGAAATAAACATTCAACCGTTCATGCAATAACAGAATTAACATCGGATATTTGCAGAAACCTAAACCAAACGGATTGTACTGGTACGATCCTAATTGATATGGAGAAGGCTTTCGAGTCGGTATGGTTAGATGGACTAATGTTCAAAATGAAACAAATGAAATTCAACAATAACATATTACAACTACTTTACGAATTACTGTATGAAAGAAAATTTAAAACTACAAATGGAAATCAACTATCAACAAAAATTTTCAAAATACATAATGGTGTACAACAAGGTACTATTACAGCACCAATATTATTTAACTTATACACGAAATCATTAATCGAAAATGATAAATTAAATTCAAAAGCAATACAAACGATTGCATATGCAGACGACGTGGTAATTTACGGAACTGCAAAAAAAGTTACAACAATCAAAGAAAACATACAAGAAGCAGTTAATTTTACCATGGATTACTTGCACACATGGCGGATAAAGATCAATCCTACAAAATGTGAAACCATTCTATTCAGAAAACCTTACCAGCTATCAACATCAGATACGCGTAATAATTGGAAAAAATTTCAAATCAATATAGCTGGTACGAACTGTGTGCAAAAGCCATTGGTAAAATATCTTGGAATACATCTAGACAAATTTCTATATCTCGACGAACATATAGAAATACAAATAAACAAAGCTAGAAAAATATTTCACAAAAATAAACAGCTATTTTGTTCATCCAACATTGATACGAAAGTAAAGCAAATATGTTACAAGTCCTTGGTACGCCCAATATTAACATAAATGGTGCCCCAGTATGGTGGAATCTTGGTCCATATACAATGGAAAAATTAAGAATATTTGAAAGAAAATGCTTACGACATTGTCATTCTGAGTTCAGAACTGCAATAACAGGATATAAAAAGTATATATCAAATAAAAAACTATACACAAAATATGGCAGTGAACGAATCGATCTCCACATACTAAAACTAACAAGGGACCGTATTAAAAATGCAACTGATAATAGAGAAAATTCATTAATATTTGCCCCATACTTTACCGAGGACTTGATCAACGAAGCAGCATGCAGCAGTGATAAAAATCCAGGACCAGAAACATTTCCATACTTGGATAGAAATGGATATATCGAGGATCCAGTGACCAGATACCCAATAATCTACCATATTGAGAGGAGGCAGAATATAAAAGGATTTGATCCAGAAATTTTCTTAAACAGAGATGAGTATTATATACATAATAGATTTAACTTCTCAATCCCATTATCAGATTCCGCAACAAGAAATAGAGAACGAGTTAAATATTGGTGGCTCAAATCATAAATCCCTCAATAGAATCAACCCCACCCCATTTATAAGACATCATTAGAGTCAACCCCACCCCCATAATATAATACACACACCTATAACACTCAACTCCCATAATGAATTGATGAGCCGTGAGTGGAATTGATGAAAGCCAACGGACACTGAAGCGAGTTGGCCGACATCAATTCATCATCACTCACGGCCTCATTTCAATAGAAATTGTTTTTCGGTTTTTTTTTCAACACCCTTTTCCCGAAAAGATTAAGATTAAATGAATTGATAATAAGTACACTAAATTAAAGTAAATGACCAATTATTAGAATTATATAAATAAAAGTAAAAATTAGAGTCTCTAAGGAGCAATGAATTTTCTAGAAATCCTTGTGAATGTCTTGGGCCGTTCCTATTCAGCTTTTGCCCAACTGCATTAGATTATACGTATATATGTTTAAATAAAGCTTGTTTAGAAAAAAAAAAAAAAATGTGCATGTTAGATTATTTATTTAAATAATGTTATAATCACAAATAATTCGATTTGTGATTTGTTGATTCTCGAATCGTAGGTATGAGTGTTTTGCCCACACAAGAACGAAAAATTAGCTGGTTGTCGATATCAATGGGAGCGTCTACATATCATATCGTAACCATGTACACATTGTTGTTAGCTGCCAGGCGTGATGGAGACAAATAAGTCGAAATATCTTATTGTGTTTAATATGCACGGTAAATACTTGTATAACATTCATTTGGGCTCTGACATAAAATTTTTATTAGAACCCCAAAAAAAGACTTACAGCCCATATTATAAATAATAAGATATTTCCCGAACGAATATCAACAATTCACAAGCCGAATTGAACATTAACCAAGTCGAGAAAAAATGTAATCGATTCATATTTAGAAAAAATTAGAACAAGAAATAATTAGGCATTATTGTTAACATATTTTAAATAACGACAAAGTTAACTGCCCGTTTTACTGTATTACAGTTTTTAAAAATTGTAGTACTTTTCGTTCTCATATGTTTCAAAAGCACAAAGCTGTAAAACAAGTCGATTCCTAATTGATGCTAGATGCTAATTCTTAACAGGTCGATTCCTAATTGATGCCAGATGTAATTCTGATAATTATGGGCAACCGTTACTTTCATAAATAGTAAATAACGAAACTATTGGCAAGTTTGCATTAGAATTGAAAAGTAAATACAATAGTACCTGATTCTATCATTAAATATATTTTCGGCAAACTTTCCTCTATTGCGAACTACCAGCAAGAACAATTTAATTTACAATTGGAAAATGCATGTAATCAGTTCAACGTGTCACATCTATCAAGCAAAATTTAATTGCATATCCCAACATTTTGCTTATTCGAACCATTTGAGACTTTAAAAACAACCAAATTTAATTTATGAATTGGTAAGATTTATTCGAACGAAATTTTTTATTTGTTATTCATCTTGAATTTGGCCATCATATAAAGGCTTATGAACTTTGGACAGACCTGGTCTTACTCCTTCTTCTTAGATAATCTTTGTATGCAATCTATAACAGTTTGGCTTACGGTTCGACTGGCTGATTTTCGGCAAGCGCACGATTTTTTCCCGAACAAAAAATCTATTTCAGCAGGCGAATCTATAGGTCGTTGGCCACAATTAGAACATCGAAATTGGTTTTCTGAATCTATTGAATTCGTTTTCATTGTTAAAAAAAACATTTCGGAATTTATTGGTATAACAGCAAATTTTGATGCAAGTAAAACACTCATAGATCGCTTTAAAAAATAATCGCTTTAAATATAGTTGAACCAATTGAAATATCGCTAGTTATAAGCAATGAACATAAATTATGTAGTTACTTTTACGTTCCAAATAGTCAGACAATTCGAAAATTAATTGAGGATGACAGTTTTATTTAACAACGAAACCGATTTCAAATGCAATAAACAACGATTATCATAATCGAGGTTATAATTACGAAAATAAAATTTTTTTATCTGGCATTGAGAAAAGAATTGGTTATTCTTTATCAGGACGCTTTTGAAATATGTAACCAATTTGGTTCTGCAAAAAAGATTTATAAATTGGTGAATCAACAAGGTTTTTGAAGAATTGATTAATGATTTGAAGTGTTTCGAAAGTGAAGGTTTGTAGGTGACTCCAAATAGCAAATCAATTAAAGCATGTGTTATTGCATTTACCGGAGACAAATGTTTTCTTCACTTGTAGAACTAATATTCCCGATAACATTTTGCATTTGGTGGTCCACTTTTAGAACCTTTAGAACTCTGGCACGCTGAGGCGGAATAAGTGGAACTGCTTAGGTTTGTGCCTGGTGGTACGAATGGATCTCCGAAATCAGGGTTATCAATATGCTTCATAATCCATTGAGTAGCTAAAAGAATACCGGAGTTTTTGGTGAAGAAAATTGCTCTTTAATAAGCTTCTGGAGGGAAACCCATATCGACAAGTTGTTGGAGAACCACCGGATCCATTGGAGGTTGAGGGGGTGCATCACCATTCATTTCCGGAAGCAATTTTTCGCCAGCAGGATTTTCAGTTGAATGCAAATACTGCAAATCTTAAAAAAAACAGGTACCTCTACAGCAACAACAAGTTTTATTGGTACCCAATCATCCCATAATGTAAACTTCTTTAAATGGAGTAGTAAAAAATCTGGCATACTGGCTAATCGTGTACGCTTCGAATTTCACGAATTCGGGTTTCGATCGTGGCCATATGACCGCAGCTGCAAATTATCAAATGGATCGAAACGGACGTAGATCAAACATTTTTATTTCAAAATATTGCACCACAAGTTAGGCAAGGATCCAATTGTGGTTCGTGAAACGTTTGGAAAATTATGTCATGAAATTACCAGAGGTAATCATCCTCCAAATGTGTATTGCTGCACAGGTCCTCCATACTTTCCAAAAATTAAAGATGATGGGAAAAATATACGTAAAATATAAAGTTATTGGGAAAAATTAGGTGGCCGGTGCAAGTATCTCACTCTTAAATGTAGGACTGTGTTCATTTAATATTTCTTAACGTGAAGAAGTTTCTGTTGATGTTCAATTATTATAACCTAAGGATGTTAAATCAGTTCATGTCTACCAGCGTTATATTAAAGTTGATAATTTGATCTCAAGATGTTCTACTTGGGAGGATGCACAAATGTTTCAAAGTTCAGCAAAGTTCAGCTGAACATATTATCTGTATGAATTAGGGTTCATTGGCGGACAGTCCCCATTTCGGATTACTGATTATCGAATGCAAAGGATAAGCTAATATACTCAATGCTTCAGGTAAAATTAAAAATCAATTAGCCTCGGTTATTTGGGCATTGGCAAATTTTGGTAAACATACATCGAAACATTCGAATGCATTGGCAGAAATTGGAGCATTTCCACGAATTTTGGAAATCTATGAAATGGAGGGCGATTGTGAAACTGACTTGCGTAATAAAGCGAAATGTACGTTAAAAATGGCATTGCAATGTTGTTTAAATATACCTGCCCTCGAAGCCCTGCTGTACAGTACACCGCCAGAAATACTCAAATTTTACCGAATGACTTGGCCGTCAGACGTGAAAAGTACAACAAATCGTTACCGAACACACATCATCACTAGAGGAATATATTAACATAATTAATTCATGTTTTCCGGAAGATATGGCGACTGTATAAGCTGGGTTTTTCTGAGACCATATTGGAGCGAATCGATATGTTTCAACTACCTACAATGGATACGCTACCAAGAAAACAATCAACGGCTTCATCAACTTGTTTAGAATATTCGGCGCCATTAAAATAATTTTGATGTGAATACTGTTGTAATTATTATAATTTAAACTGCTATTTTTTTAAATAATTGAAATGTCATTTAAATGTCATGAGCGACATCTATGTTTGAATAATGTAAATACGAAATATGAAATTAATTTTAAGTTTAACCGTATGGCATGGTGGAGAGTTTGACCGAAAAAGAGAGAGAGAGAGGAGGGTGAACGAACGCACAGAAGAAAACGGTTGTGAAAACAAACAATAAAAAAATTATATTCAGAAACGAAAAAAAAAGTATTTAAAAGTGTATTATTTTAAACGACAAAAACGACAATATACGACATTTATTAGAAGTGGGATTATTTGGAATAAATTATTATTTTATTAATAATTAGTGAACATAACCACGAACTTAAAATAAAAAACACATTAAAAATACCATCCTAAATTATTGAAAAATGAACGTACAACAGTTAAAACACGAATTGGGGAAAAGAGGCTTACCAACGAACGGAAAGAAAAAAACGTTAACATCCCGATTATTATAGCAGCAATGGCAGGTAGTCATGATAGTGGTGAAGAGGAAGATGAAATTGACGACACTGTACTCCCTCCCTAACACCGTTCTTCAAAGCACGATATTGGAGATACCGAACGAAAACAGACGAAATATACCAGCGTCGTCGCACAGCATCAGTTACTGTCGAACGGAGGCGCATCTCAATGATTTAACAAATAGAACGCCAAGTCAATTGCTTTATCTAAAACCGGCTGATATTGCGAATTTACTCCCATCGTACGATCCATCCGCGTTAACGTCTCTCAATGCGATACAATTAGTCAAAAAAATTGAGAAATTACGTCAAATATATTCTCTCGACGGATAGGTTGATTTTGATAGCATTAACCTCAAACGGATCAGCACAAGTTTGGTTCCGGACGGTTCAGGATAAAATCGAAACATTCAATGAGTTTAGCATCCAATTTAAATTAAATTTCGGTGCCCAGATAAGTGAAGCAAGTATTCACGAAAAATTGAGAAACTTTATACGACCTTTTAATATGGATTTACTTACATACTATTACGAGATGATTGCCATTGGTGATAAAATTAATGTTTCGATGCAGTCGATGATCCAATATATCATAAATGGCCTTAACGATTATGAACTGCAAGGTCCACTACGAGTAACACAGATTTGTACATTGGAAGAATTACGCGAACGCATTCAGTGGTATACAAATACGAAACCTGTACGGCCAACAACGATACGTCAAAGCGAGCAACAAAATAGAATAGTGCAGAAGCCTCAGCAAGCTCAGCAAAATAAGCAGAATACCTCAACAAATATACCAAATAATCGGTCGGAGACCATAGTTTCCAGCACACAGTCGCGATCTAATAACAGAAATGTTATTACGTGTTACAATTGTTACGCTGTAGGGCATATGTCATCCGCGTGTCCTCAGCCCCCACGAAGAGAACGCTGTTCCAAATGTAAATGTAATAAAGTGCATCCCAAAGGAACGTCCACACAATGTTCGGGAAATACCGATTCCACGTCACAGCAATCAACATATGATATGCAACACAACAGCAACAAAGGCAGATTATGATTTTGTCTTCGTATGAATATATGACAAATGTGAATTGTTTTTTTGGCGATACAACGAAACAAATGAACGCAGTAATAGACACAGGAAGTCCTACAAACATGATTCTTGAGAAGAACGTACCGCTAAATTTCAAATTGGAATCATATACGGGAAATAGTTATAGCGGCGCAAACGATTCACCTTTACGTATTATAGGAAAGTTAAGTTATAAAATTAAAATTAGTTTAGATTACTTTCGTATTACTTTTTTAGTTGTCGGTGACGAAACAATGGGCTGGGATTGTCTGATCGGAAGGGCTTTCATGCGGAACCCGTCTGTCGTTTTTAGAATTGAGTCAAGCGTCAAAGGAGATGTCATTCAGTTTTCACCATCGAAGATAGAGAAACGAGCAGGTAATGTTTTGCTTTTTAATGAAATTTTAAGTATTGATTTTTCGTGTGATAAGGATGAAACCGGTTATGATGTTGGGCCGTGTGAAAATGATGTCGGTAAAGATCATGAAATCGAAACAATGTTTAATGTGATTATGAACGAATTACTCGAACGACCTCCGAAGATGGAGCCAAGTGTTAAGCACGAATTAAGCATTCAGTTGACGTCGCAAAAACCAATTTATGTTTCTCCTCGGCGTTTGTCAATTAAAGATCGTAATACCGTAAACGAAATAGTCAAAGAACTGTTAAATCGACAAGTGATCCAACCAAGTAAGTGCGATTATGCTAGTCGCATAGTTCTGATTAATAAAAATAATGGTTCACCGCGTTTGTGTATAGATTACCGTGATTTAAACAAAATTACCGTTAATGACAGGTTTCCGCTGCCCCTAATGGACGATTGTCTCGATAAACTTCAAGGGAAGAAAGTGTTTTCTTTGCTTGACTTAAAAAACGGGTTTAATCATATTCCAGTAAACGCTGACTCTGTAAAATACACGAGCTTTTTAACACCAGATGGTCAATTCGAATATCTAAAAACATCGTGTGGTTTGTGTAACGCCCCTTCGGTATTTCAACGATTTAATTTCCGACATATTTCAAGAACTAATTTCGTCTACCGATATAGTGGTTTATATCGACGATATATTGATTGCTACTGAAACGATACAGCAACATTTTATTGTTATAAAAAAAAGTTTTTAATTTAATATATGAGATAATTGTCTTCAAATTCAGCCAACCAAATGTCATTTTTATAAGCAAAAAATCGATTTCTTGGGATACGAGATAGGTGGTAATGGGATTCGTCCAACTGATCGGCATATTTCTGCAATAAACGATTACCCCATCCCAAGTAATTCACACGAGCTACATCGCTTTGTAGATCTAGCTACTTTTTTAGACGATTTGTACCGAATTTTTCGTTAATCGCAAAACCCCTGTACGACGTTATAAAGTTAAAAGACGATAAGCTGTTTCACTTTACTGAGGTTGAAGTGAGTGCATTTCAAAAACTCAAATCATTACTTACTAATAGTCCCGTTCTAGCGTTATATAATCCAAATGCACGAACAGAACTGCATACTGATGCAAGTCAGATAGGATTCGGTGCCATTTTGTTGCAAGAGCAGGCAGACAAATTGTTACATCCTATCGCATTTTATAGCAAGCGCACTTCGGAACACGAACAGCGATACCACTCGTACGAACTTGAAACTTTAGCCATAGTGTATGAGCTTCAACGCTTTCACATTTATGTGCATGGTATCGATTTTGTAATTGCCAGATCAATTAAAGACAACTTAGAGAAAAACGGTGATGATAATTACTTCGAGTTACGTGACGGACTAGTGTATAGAAAATTCAAGAAGAAATTATTATTTTACGTTCCCATGGCACTGCAACAGGAAATTATGCGGAAGTATCACGAAATAGGCCATGTAGGAGTTTCACGAACTATGGAGATGATAAAGCGTTCTTATTATTTCCCTAATATGATTGAAAAAGTTAATAATTTCATTAAAACATGTTTTAAAATGTATTGTCTATCGCCAAAACAAGGAAAAAAGAGGGTTATCTAAACGTATACAATAAATTTACAGAACCGTTCCATACGATACACATTGACCATGTTGGCCCTCTTGCTGAAACTAAAATCAAACATAAACATATTTTGGTAATCGTAGACGGTTTTACGAAATTTATTCGAATATTTGGAACTAAAACTACTAACACCGTAGAAGTAATTAAGAATTTAATTCTTTATTTTAACCAATTAAGTGTCCCAAAACGTATCGTATCTGATCGCGGTTCATGTTTTACGTCAAAACAGTTTTCAGATTTTATTAATGAACGTAATATTGTTCATGTAGAAACAGCTGCGTACTCCCCACAAAGCAATGGACAAGTTGAACGTGTCAACCACGATATCAATATAATTATTGCAAAATTAACTTCTCTTACAAAACACCACCAATGGGATTTAGTCCTTTCCGAAACTGAATTTGTAATAAATAATACGATAAACCGAACAATACAAACCACTCCAGCGATAGCACTTTTTGGTTTGAATCAACGGATGGCGAACGACGAATTTTTATTTAAAAATATTGCACCACAAGTTAGGCAAGGATCGAATTGTGGTTCGTGAGACGTTTGGAAAATTATGTCATGAAATTACCAGAGGTAATCATCCTCCAAATGTGTATTGCTGCACAGGTCCTCTATACCTCCCAAAAATTAAAGATGATGGGAAAAATATTCGTAAAATATAAAGTTATTGGGAAAAATTAGGTGGCCGGTGCAAGTATCTCACTCTTAAATGTAGGACTGTGTTCATTTAATATTTCTTAACGTGAAGAAGTTTCTGTTGATGTTCAATTATTATAACCTAAGGATGTTAAATCAGTTCATGTCTACCAGCGTTATATTAAAGTTGATAATTTGATCTCAAGATGTTCTACTTGGGAGGATGCACAAATGTTTCAAAGTTCAGCAAAGTTCAGCTGAACATATAA
Organism: Tipula vernalis; assembly: GCA_958295665.1. NCBI lineage: Eukaryota > Metazoa > Arthropoda > Insecta > Diptera > Tipulidae > Tipula > Tipula vernalis. The sequence goes on from OY282561.1 coordinate 2,395,999, forward strand.
TGTGTATGAATTAGGGTTCATTGGCGGACAGTCCCCATTTCGGATTACTGATTATCGAATGCAAAGGATAAGCTAATATACTCAATGCTTCAGGTAAAATTAAAAATCAATTAGCCTCGGTTATTTGGGCATTGGCAAATTTTGGTAAACATACATCGAAACATTCGAATGCATTGGCAGAAATTGGAGCATTTCCACGAATTTTGGAAATCTATGAAATGGAGGGCGATTGTGAAACTGACTTGCGTAATAAAGCGAAATGTACGTTAAAAATGGCATTGCAATGTTGTTTAAATATACCTGCCCTCGAAGCCCTGCTGTACAGTGCACCGCCAGAAATACTCAAATTTTACCGAATGACTTGGCCGTCAGACGTGAAAAGTACAACAAATCGTTACCGAACACACATCATCACTAGAGGAATATATTAACATAATTAATTCATGTTTTCCGGATGATATGGCGACTGTATAAGCCGGGTTTTTCTGAGACCATATTGGAGCGAATCGATATGTTTCAACTACCTACAATGGATACGCTACCAAGAAAACAATCAACGGCTTCATCAACTTGTTTAGAATATTCGGCGCCATTAAAATAGTTTTGATGTGAATACTGTTGTAATTATTATAATTTAAACTGCTATTTTTTAAAATAATTGAAATGTCAATTAAATGTCATGAGCGACATCTATGTTTGAATAATGTAAATACGAAATATGAAATTAGTTTTAAGTTTAGCCGTATGGCATGGTGGAGAGTTTGACCGAAAAAGAGAGAGAGAGGAGGGTGAACGAACGCACAGAAGAAAACGGTTGTGAAAACAAACAATATAAAAAAACAATAAAAAAAGTATATTCAGAAACGAAATAAAAAGTATTTAAAAGTGTATTATTTTAAACGACAAAAACGACAATACTAAATTTATTTATTTACATATATTTAATAATATTATTTAGGAGTGTTGGAATAAATATATTAAATACAGAATATTGAATTTGATTGATTGATTTCAAATGTACGATACAAGTCTCCCGTATTATAAATGCGAATACCACACCACTAATACCCATGTTACAAACTCGACACCATTCTTCATGAAGCCAAACCCCGTAAAGAAAAGGCTTCACACATCGATAACCAGGTAAGTCTAATAATAGTGTGATATCCGCCCGTGGCCAGGCGCCATCGTACACCCTTTTTCACATATAACAAAACAGAAGGATTGGATACGATTATTAGTAGGGACAGATTCGACCCGGTTACAGACACCAAGCGATCGATAGTTAGTGTTTTTTGTGACAGCACAATGACAACACAATATCCTGGTACCGCAAGTTCTTTTTTCTTAAAAGCTGATAACAACTATTATTATTCCCTCCACCATTTTATCCATCGCCGCTTGTGCGGGGGGGGGGGGGGGGGCGAGATTTCGTTCCATCATTATGTTCCCATACGGTCACCCAAATTTGTACTAACTGTAGCTAGTGTTGCTTGACCCAAATTTGTACTAACTGTAGCTAATGTTGCTTGACGTTGTTGTTGAAATCGTTGCGTCTCTGCTGTCTCTGCTACTCGCCTCCATTAAATACAGAATATTAAATTGCAATTACACATCATTTATATGCACATACATTTACATATATCTACCGTATATATAAATACATACACAAAATATATGCATGTAAAATTACATTAAGTAAAATACATTAATTAAAAGATTAAATCCAATTTAACGAAGAGGACGACGAAAAACACGTCTTTCCTCTTCGTGCGTCAAAGACCGGAACAAAAATAACAAATTTAAAAAAAAAAAAAAAAAAAAAAAAAATCGAAGTTATTCAAAGATAGTTGTAATTAAAAAAATTACACACAAAAATAATGTTTTTCCTTTTACTATTTAAAACATAAATAATAAAACCTTTAGCTTTTACTAGCATTCCAACAATGCTCCCTCTGGATTTTGAAAAACATACGTACAATTTTTGACAAGCAAAATGCTCACAACTTTCAAGCCATTAATGCAAAACTGATATGTAAAACTTTGAATGAAAACACGTTGTGGAGAACCAATGAAAGTAATCGCTGTCGAGGGAGGGAAGTACTGGAATGGAATGGGCGATCAGAATAAATTGTTGAAATTTTCCAATTGTTTCATTTGAATAAATTGTTTTTTATTAATGAAATTGCCATTTCTTTTTTTTAAATAACATAATAAAAAAATAATAATTAACTTAGACTTGACGAATTCATTTTGGGTATATTTTCTATCATTCAACAAAAAAATATTTTAAACATAAGTTGAGTTTAAATTATAATAATTACAACATGTATTCACATCAAAACTATTTTAATGGCGCCGAATATTCTAAACAAGTTGATGATGCCGTTGATTGTTTTGTTGGTAGGGGTAAAGGGAAATGTAGTTGTAGTAATGGGTATCCATTGTAGATAGTTGAAACATATCGGTTCGCTCCAATATGGTCTCGGAAAAGCTCGGCTTATACAGTCGCAATATCATCCGAATTAATTATGTCAATATATTCCTCTATTGTTAAACACGTTGGTATAAGTATAAATGGTTTGAATTTTAGGAAAGTTTTGTGAAATCGCCACTTTACTATCGTTAAATATTACCCACTGGTTATTTTTAAGGATGTGACATACGTAGAGCTCACACGATGATGAGGTGCCCATATGTAATATAAACGCGACCAATTTATAATTGCTACTGCCATCGCGATATTGGAGCGGTGGTGGTGTTGCATTAAAACCGCCTAATTCTAATGAATCAATTTCATTTTGATGTGAAAATATCCAATAGGCGGCCCGCTCAATATTGTTATCGGTTTCTTTTAATGCTTTTGTTGCTTGCATTTCATTGAAGCCCATACCCTTCAACATTTCCAAACCATTTGGATCTGGAATGAAAGTGGAACTGTTTGTGACTGGTACTAAAGGCGAAATTATCATAATTCGGAATGTTTTTCAAAATTATTCCCAAAAAAATGTAATGAAAGATTTAGAAACTGAATTTATTGCCCTTCTTTCGAATGCATCAAACCACAAAGGCACAAAATTGTATCCCAAGACATCTAAAATGATTTTGAATCAATCACACCTTACATTTTACATTTAACCAAACACATTTCTACTCCAAAAAAAAAAAACTACAATACAATCGAATACTTCGGTCGCTTTAGCCCTCCGCATTTAGAATGTCGCTTAATTGTTGGCGCCTTCTGTGCAAGATCTATAACAACGGTCGATTTTGTTCACATCCCATGTTTTTCCACGCTTTACCACCCTGAATCGGAATTTGTATAATTTACCAGCCGCAATGTTCCTTTCGAAATGTTCGCCAAAAATTTAAAAATGGATTACGTGTAATTTTACCCTCCAAATATCATTTTGCATTTGGTGGTCCACTTTTAGAACTTTTAGAACTCTGGCACGATGAGGCGTTTACTGCTCCTGCATTCGAACGTTTACCCATTTTATAATTCGCGGTTAATAATTTAATTTGTACATTGTAAATTTGTAAAAATATAAATTTTTTGTTAAAGATTTTCTCAATCCGTACGTTTAAAATTTAAAAAAAAAAAAAAATTCAATGACAACAAGCAGTGACATGCAATATATCAATATATTACGCTCAGAAATTAAAATCAAAAGATAAATATCCGGTCTTTTTTCTTAATGTTCCGCTCAGCTCAAAATAGTCTTAATACTTATCTGAGACTGAGTTGTACCAATAGAAGTTTGTACACCAAGGTATCACAAACTACAAATGATCGTTGCCCTCCTTCTATTTTGTTTTGCTCTCACTTTTTTACCTAAGAGTTGACGTTCGAAAGAGTAGTGATCGAAAGTGTTGTGACCAAAATGAAAAAGTGAGAGCAAAACAAAACAGAAGAGGGACAACGATCATTTGTAGTTTGTGATACCTACGTATACAAACATATCTTGGTACAACTCAGTCTCAGATAAGTATTAAGACTATTTTTAGCTGAGCAGCACATTGAGAAACAAGACCGGAAATTTATATTTTGATTTCTCTTTCTGAGCGTAATATAATGATATGTTGCATGTCACTGCTTGTTGTCATGGAATTATTTTTTTAAATTCTAAATGTACGGATTAAGAAAATCCTTAACAAAAAATATATATTTTTAAAAAAATTTCAGTGTACAAATTAAATTATTAACCGAGAAATATAAAATTGGGTAAACGTTTGAATGCAGGAGCAGTAAACGCCTCATCGTGCCAGAGTTCTAAAAGTGGACCACCAAATGCAAAATGTTATCGGGATGGTAAAATTACACATCATTCATTTTTAAAATTTTTGTGAACATTTCGAAAGGAACATTGCGGCTTGGATACAAATTGGGATTTAGGGTGGTCAAACGTGGCAAAGCGTGGGATTGAACAAAAATGACCGTTTATAAATATTGCGCAGAAGGCGCCAAATTTAAGTGACATCCTAAACGAGGAGGGCTAAAGTGACGCCATCCCATATTCGATTGTGTTCGTAATTTTTTTTTTTGGAGTAGAAATGTGTTTGGTTAAATGTAAAATGTAAGGTGTAAAGATATATTTTAATTGAATTTCACTACATACGTAGTGTGGCCACACGATGATGAGGTGCCCATATGTGATATAAACGAAACCAATTTATAGTTGCTACTGCCATCGCGATATTGAAGCGGTGGTGGTGTTGCGTCAAAACCGCCAAATTCTAAAGAATCAATTTCATTTTGATGTGAAAATATCCAATCGGCGGCCCGCTCTATATTGTTATCGGTTTCTTTTAATGCTTTTGTTGCTTGCAATTCATTGAAGCCCATACCCATCAACATGTCCAAATCATTTGGATCTTGAATGAAAGTGGAACTACTTAGGTTTGTGCCTGGTGGTACGAATGGATCTCCGGTAATCAATATGCTCCATAACCCATTGAGTAGCTGAAAGAATACCAGAGTTTTTGGTGAAGAAAATTGCTCTTTAATTAGCTTCTGAAGGGAAACCCATATCGACAAGTTGTTGGAGAACTACCGGATCCATTGGAGGTTGAGGGGGTGCATCACCACTCATTTCCGGAAGCAATTCTTCGCCAGCAGGTTTTACAATTGCATGCAAACGCTGCAAATCTAATAAATCAGGTATCTCTACAGCAACATCAAGTTTTATTGATACCAAATCATCCCGTAACGTAAACTTCTTTAAATGGAGCAATAAGAAATCTGGCATAGTAGCTAATCGTGTACGCTTGTAAATAATTGTTTTCTAGTTAACCCTTAGAGCGCGAACCGTCGATAAATCGACTCTCTATTAATGCGTATAAATTGCGGAGCGTCGGAATATCGACTATTGCGCAGTTTGATTTTAGGTATCGATCTGTGCGGACGTGTCGTAGCGCGAGTTACGTCCAGCGACTACACACAACGATACAACAACAACATCAACATAAATACATAGTAATAGCAAATTTATAAAATCATAAATTATATTATCTTAATGTTGCTTTCATAAAAATAATAACGATCATATTTATCTTAATACTTTATTTAGTCTACAAAGTATTAAAACAATAATATCATTCTTCTAATAATATTATTGCCTTATCTTTTTGAACACATGTGTATACAAAGAGAATAATAAATTATATATAATTTCTTGTCATTTCAAAAGAGGGAATCTTTTGCATTATATAAACTCAAAATTCATATTTAAGAATCAGAACTATTTGTCATTTCAATCTGAAAGCAACATAACGTATCAAATAAATTTATTACGTTTAAATATTAAAATTATAAAAATTAAAATAAAAGTGTTGTTTTAAAAAACCACGACCCCAAGTGCAAAAACGTAATTAGCGCAGTTGGTAGAGAATATTATTAAATATCCAAATAAAAGTGATCAGTATAAATAATTTTTTTTTTTTTTATTAAAAACTGCATTATTCGGGATAAATAAATCCACACTGACGGTATATCAGTGCGTAGTGAAAGTGTCAACAAAAATAAAAATAAAAATTTTAAGAAAAGTTAATTAACAATAAGTGAAAAAGTGAAAGTGAAACGACGGTTTATCGTATTAACAACGCATTTTATCACAAATTGGAACAACTTGCTGAACCACTACTACCTACGTAATGAAGCTGATGGGTGATTTCATGGTGAGCGTTTACATTTTTTATACATTTTATTGATAAATTTTGTTCATAAATAAAAAAGTCCCATAATCCCAAAAATTAGTGCGAATAGTTTTCATAATACCACGGCTTATGGTATGCAAAATAGAATTAATTTAGAAATAGGAAAAATAACGGAACAAATTAAAGAATTGAAACAATTTTCAACAACCTTTTTCGAACTCATACTTATCTAAAAATAATTTCCAACAACATTTTTCTCGAACCAAAATTTACATGGAAACAATTTTCAGCAACCTTTTAACGAAGCACAAATACCCAGGAAATTTGAACCAATGAATACCACATCCAATATGAATAAATATACTCAACCCACTTACCATCAAAATAGACAATCAACTGGACCACCCAGATTCCACTCAAAGGAATTATTTAATATGGAAAATGAAGAATTTGATAATATGAATAATCAAAATTACCACCTCAATCTCGATCCTGACTACGAAAGTAATATTGAGTATGATTACTCACAAGATCCAGAAATTGAAGAGGAGGATTTTCGGCAAGAAGCCTCGGATCAGTTGGATTCATCCAGCTAAATAAACTTCAAAACTCAGCATTACCATTTATATTTATAAAATTCAGCCCTACAAAAATATTAAAATTTCTTACTGACACCGCCGGAGCAAATAAAAATTTCATCACCCCTTTACACATACATCCTAAACGGATTAAAATCACTCCACCAATTAAAGTAAAAACAATGTTCAAAGAACACCAAATCAATAATGCAATAACCTTTAATGGATTAATGGAGTTTAAGACTAAAGAACCTATAGAGTTTCTCTTATTTAAATTTCACGAATATTTCGACGGTCTAATTGGATTGAAAACACTTCAAAAATTCAACGCAATGCCTAATGTATTCATTCCTCTAAATTTCTCCAATATTACAACTCAAGTATTCTCAATACAACCCAGAACCAAACAAATATTTAATATTCCAGTAAATATAAGAAACGGCGAAATATATGTTAAACCTATTAATATTCAAACTCGGGAAGTGTATGTATTTCACAACGCTTGACCTCGCATCAGGATTTCATCAAATTGAAGTTGAACATAAAGACATTCAGAAAACAGCATTCACTGTTGACTATGGTCACTATGAATATGTTAGAATGCCGTTTGGTTTAAAAAATGCACCATCCACCTTTCAAAGAGTGATGCATAACGTATTAGGAGAACTTCAAGGAAAAATCTGCCTTTGCTATATGGATGACATCATCATCTTTAGCACAAGTCTACAAGAACATATGAATAGTCTCAAACAAATATTTAGTAGATTATCAGAAGCCAACCTGAAAATACAATTGGATAAAAGCGAATTTCTCCACAGAGAAATTGCCTTTCTAAGACACATAGTAACAACGAAAGGAGTAAAACCTAATCCGGACAAAATAAAAGCAATTCAGGATTTCCCAATAGCAAAAACCTAGAAAAAAAATCAAATATTTTCTTGGATTACTTGGTTATTATCGCAAGCTCATCAAAGACCTCGCGAACCTCACAAAACCCTTCACGGAATGTCTACGTAAAGACAGAAAAATAATATTAGATTCCAGATATATAAATTGTTTTGAAACATGCAAAACACTATTATGTAATGACCCCATACTTCATTATCCCCTTCAATAAACTTTCATATTAACTACTGATGCAAGTAATGTTGCATTAGGTGCAGTTTTATCCCAAGAAATAATAGGTTCCGATAAACCTATATGTTACGCAAGTCACAGAACAAAATTATTCAACAATCGAAAAGGAATTGTTAGCAATAATATGGTCAACCAGATTCTTCAGACCATATTTAAAATTTAAGATTGTCACCGAATATAAACCACTCACGTGGTTATTCTCATTAAAACAATCAAATTCGAAGCTAGTCCGAAGGCGACTCAAGCTCGAAGAATTTACGAGATAATTTATTGTTATCTCGAATAGAAGTAGATCCTCCACAAATAAACACAACTGAAATAAATATAACTGAAGAATTAGAAAATAACGATTTATCAGACTTAAATAATTCAGATGATTATCCTTTAATAACATTAATTAATAATAAAAATATACCGGTTACTGAAACAATACTAAATGAATTTAATAATCACTTGATAATAGAGTTATATACGGAGATAAAAGAATCTATAGCTAAATTTAAAATATTGTTTAATAAAAAACGAAGATATCATTTAAAATTTAAAGAAATTAATGAAAAAGAAATAATGGAAATATATAAAAAATACATTCAACCTAAAGTAACCTTAGGAATAGTTTGTAACGAAAGTGTATTTGAATTATTTAATAAAGTTCATACAAAACATTTTGGAGATGGTAAAATAAAAATTTCAGAAGCAAGAATAATCGAAAGCTACTCAAGACTTCTACATATCATAGAATTGGACAGCTACGATCGTAACATTAAAATTTTATCCAATAATATCGAATCAATTAACAAATTAATTTTAAAAAACTCTTCTTTAAAAGCTTTATATAAAACTGAAATACTTTCATCAAAATATAACGAACTGACAAAGAATTTAGATCATATTAAACCCAAATACAGACAAAAACGAGAACTCATTGACGGAATAGGAACAGTAATCAAATCCATTACTGGTAACATGGATCACGACGACTATACGGAGATTGGAAACGCAATTGACAAATTATACACTAATCAAGAAATATTAAAAGACTAATATAACTCTCAAGTACAGATCAATACAAAAATGTTAGAAAGATTCAATGAAATTCAAAAATATATTAATGACCAAACTCGCAAAATAGAATTCGAAATTAGAACGATTGAAAATTATACCGAAAACTTAATATAATTTTTAAAAATAGACCAATACTTTTATAAAATCAATTATAATATAGACACACTTAATAACCACATTTTAGATATAACGGAAACAATAACATTTGCAAAATTAAAAACTATATCCAGGCATTTATTATATAACGAAGAAATAGAATATATACAGAATAGATTAGCTAGAGACAATGTTAATATCAAATCAGAAGAGGATATTTATCAGTTATTACAACTACAAGCATACTACAATGAAACTAAATTAATCTTTAGCATACAAATTCCTTCTTTCCACTCTAAAAAATGTTCCTATTACAAAATTAAACCTATACCTATCAATCAAACACTCATGTTAAAACCTAAATCCGAAATCCTTCTATTAAATGAACATTTATATCAGTATGTGTATGAATCATGTATGGATGTCGAGCAAATCCAGTACTGCGACAAAAGTAAAATACAACCAGTAGCAGACAGCTGTTATACCAAACATCATATTAAATAAACCTACAATATCGTCGTCCAAGAATTACAGGGTTCTAAACGACATTTTTGAATAAAATGAGTTATTGATGCCAAAAGGTTCTATTATGCAATATGCGCATACTGTAATGATATTTGAACGCCACAGTAAACCAAAACGAAGATATTAACAAAATTATAAAATCGCATTTGCTTTTTTCACATAAATTTATGCTAAAAAGTTCTATGTGATTATGGAACCCTCAACAGTATTCCCAAATTGAGTAAAAAATACACCGCAATTATGTTAAATAGAACTTTGTATTTGTATATTTGATATATAGAACCTTATAATTCTGAATTCTTTCATACAATATTATTAGGTTCTATATTATGCTAGTTGGTACTTTGTAATTCTATTTTGCTTTGTTATTCTCTTTAATTCACTTACGGTACAAATAGAACTTTACAGTTTTATGAATTTAATTGTCAGATGAGATTTTTCATTCTAACAAAATCTGTACACCAGGTTGGATCATTTTTGTTGCTCAGGTAATTTACTGTTTTAATATAGTTATAAATAAACATAAATTTGTACAAACTATGTGTTATAATATATCAGTTTAATTGTAGGTAAATATTCGAAAGTAACGATTGATATTTAACTATGGATATCAATGTAGAATACGAGGAAAACCAAATACCGTTACTTAGCAGTTTTGAAGAAGAGGAGACGGTAACAACATATTTAGTGATTAATAATGAACTATGCGAAGTGGAAAGTAAGAACGAATATAATATGGATGTAGATCATCTGGACGAAATTGTTTTATCCGATAATGTGTGTTCTGAAAAATCTGACGAATATCAAAGCGTTGAATATCTTGATGAAGAACAAGACGTGGATATACCTACAAAATTAAAAAAAAAGCGGAAAAATTTGGAAGAATGGAAATGTAACAAACGAAAAGCACTACGGCCAGTCTGGAAAACAATATTTTTCTGTCAGAAACAAGATTATTCCCGCTAAAACTATGAAAAGTGTTGAAAACTGTTTGGTGAAATGCAAAGGTAGCTGCAAGCTGATTAGTGAAGATGAACGTTGTAAAATTTTTCAAGATTTTTATAACACTGATGCTGAAGGGAAAACGAACTTCATTTTGATGTCCACTGTTCGAAATGAACCAGCACGCAAAACTCAGAACTCCAATAAAAAAAAATATACTTACCAGTATTTCTTTATAGTTCAAGAAAGCAGAATTAAGGTATGCAAACAGTACTTCTTAAGAACTCTTGCAATTAGCCAAAAAACAGTCTACAATGCTCACCAAAGGAAAAATTTGGTTTCTGGAATGGTCCGTAAATCAAATCAAGGTAAACATAAGAAAAAAGTAGTTACCGATCAGGTGAAACACATTATACGGGACCACATCGCATCGTTTCCGGTTATAGATTCCCATTATTGCCGAAAATCTAGTACAAAACAGTATCTAGAGCCGCACCTTTCCGTTAATTTAATGTATGAGCTGTACATCGAGAAACCCAAATCCGATGGATTAATTCCAGCTAAACTACACATTTATAGGGAAATATTTAACAATGAATTCAACCTAGGATTTCACATCCCAAAAAAAGACAGATGTGACCTCTGTGAAGAATTCAAAATTCTGAAAACCTCGAATTGTGTGTCACCAAAAATGCAGATGAAATACCAAAGTCACGACGAAGAAAAACCCTATTCAAGGTTGAAACGAGAAAGTGATAGACAAAGTGCTATACCTGTTATCTGTTTTGACCTACAAAATGTAGTTACTTGCCCAAAAGCCGAGATCAGCTGCTTTTACTACTTAAGTAAATTGAATGTTTACAACTTAACTGCCCACCTTTCAACCAATAGAACGGTGTATTGCAGCATATGGAATGAAAGACAAACCGGAACAGCTGGGAATGATACAGCAAGCGCTTTTATTAAAATTTTGGAGGGTATCATACTGGATAACCCTACATTTACAGAAATAATCTTATGGTCAGATTCCTGCGTGCCACAAAACCGGAATTCAATTATATCTCTCGCAATAATACTTTTCTTGAAAAAACATCCTTCTATATCAAAAATAACAATGCGATTCTCCACTCCAGGCCATTCCTGCATTCAGGAAATTGACAATGTGCATAGTTGTTTCGAAAAATTAATTCGAAACCGCGAGTTTTTTTCGCCAGTTAGTTATATGAGAATCATGACCAAAGAAAAATACAAAGGCAGACCTTGTAAAATTTTGCAGATGCGTCCAGACGATATAAAGAATTTTAGAGATTGTACACCATATCTAAATTTCAAACAAATCCCATATTCAAAATTAGTTGAAGTGGAATTTTGTCAATACCTCACGTCTGTTAAATATAAAGTATCCCATGATCCAGCGGCCGAGTTAATCACTGTAAATTTAAAGAATATTCAACTCCCTATTCGTGGTAAGAAGATTGGACAACAACTAGAATTTCGGGAACTGCCGGAGCCAAAAATAATTAAATTGAAAACTGAACTTCCACAACAGAAACTTAAATCGTTTACTGCTATGCTGAGATTTATGCCAGCCGTCGACAAAGATTTTTTTAAAAATTTAATCGAAAAAAAATCGAATAAGAAACAATAAAGTATTTAGTACTGTGTTATTGAACTAATATGAAAGACTGAATTAGTAGATTACATATTTTATTTAAACGAATTTATATAACATAACTATTAGTTATTTTTATTTACATAATATTTAAATAAATCTGAATTACCAAATCAAAATTTGTTTTAATATTAAATAAAATGGAGAACGATGATTAATATTCTTGTGAAAATTTTCTAAAAGTCAATTATTGGGTGTTATTATCAAATAATACTGTATTATGAGTATGACTACTGAATTAGAATCTAATATAATACAATTGTCTTAACCTGTTTTAATTATCTACATATAATGCTATATTTTCGCAAAAAATATTGATTTTAATAAAAATTATAAGAACCAATATTTAAAACCAAGACCAATCTTTAAAAACCACAGATTCTCCATATATTAGATTTAAGATTACATAGTTCTTATGGCTCTTAGAACCTTGGCATACAAAAAATTTCAAATTAGTTGAATTACATAGTTCTATTGAAAAATTAATACCACAGTTCTTGAATGAAAAAATTGATTTATGCTATAAAGTTATTATTTTTTTTTGTTAATATGATTATGAGATTCAGAAAAACTAATACTTCGGAATTGAAATCGCTTGTGTGCGAAATGAACAACCCCAAAAATTTCAATCATGAATATCTCAAAACTACTCTCATGTCACATAGAACCCTATAATACTCGGACGACGATATGTAATTTCGATATGTAATTTACAACCAGAATATTTGTACGTAGCAACACAGCAAGAACTGCCTTTCAGTTCAACATGTCCACAACAACAGAAATCAGTAAAAGGAATCAATTTGATCCATTTTTCGAATTGTATCATCACCATTAATAATGTAGAATACGACAATCCAACTAATATTTATTACGACAAAGTCATCTTTATATTACCTTACAACGATATCAATATCTCAAACGTTGATATTCACATTAATTTACCTACCTTACAAAACTGGACAATTGAAAATAATAAGGAAATTGAATTACTTCGTATTAATAACATAATGCACACCGTGCACAAAAGTATAATTTCAGGAACAATGATCATTATCATCATACTTATGGGAGTATTCATCGCCAAATTCTGCATAAGAAGACACAAGAAAAAGGCAACAGTAAATATCAACATTCCAATGCAACCTACAGAAGACATAATAAAGACTTCTACAAATGTCCACAAAACTCGTTTATGGCCATCTCTTAGGGGGGAGAAGTTACGTCCAGCGACTCCACACAACGATACAACAACAGCATCGACATAAATACATAGTATTAGCAAATTTATAAAATCATAAATTATATTATCTTAATGTTGCTTTCATAAAAATAATAACAATCATATTTATCTTAACACTTTATTTAGTCTACAAAGTATTAAAACAATAATATCATTCTTCTAATAATATTATTGCCTTATCTTTTTGAACACATGTGTATACAAAGAGAATAATAAATTATATATAATTTCTTGTCATTTCAAAAGAGGGAATCTTTTGCATTATATAAACTCAAAATTCATATTTAAGAATCAGAACTATTTGTCATTTCAATCTGAAAGCAACATAACGTATCAAATAAATTTATTACGTTTAAATATTAAAATTATAAAAATTAAACTAAAAGTGTTGTTTTAAAAAACCACGGCCACAAGTGCAAAAACGTTATTCGCGCGTATTTATAACGTTTATAATAAGTTAATAACATTTATAAATAACCATTTAAAATTATTTTTCTGTGAATTTATCATTGATTTTTGTAAGTTTTTTATTTCTACTTGCAAAATGTTAAATTCGTCACGTAGTGATGATGAAAACACTTGTGAATCTTTGAGTGAAAATATTTCTCTTGATGAAAATAGTGACAGTCACGATGAAATTAGAATGTTCACAAATCGAAGAATGCGTATTTGTAGCGAAAGTGGTGAATCTTCAGAAGATGAGTCTACTGTTTTGGACGACCTTGATACCGATACATTTGTGCAACTTCCTTCTGACATAAATTTTTCCAACGAAACAAACAAATAATACTTTTTTCGAAATTCCCGGACCAAAACATTTACCCGCCGACATTGAAAAGCCTATTGGATATTTTGAATTGTTTTTTACTTCTCTGCTCATGAAAACTATAGTACACGGAGAGAAAAAATTACTAATCTGATTCCTATATGATTATGGAAATCAAATTATATTACTCTGTACTATATATTTTGTAAAATTTACTATGTAAAGGGTGTTTCAACAGGTGCGCTTCAACTTTTTTCCGATAGGGACGGCGAACGACGCCATATTTTTTATTGTTCTTTTGTCATTTGGAAACTTCATTAGTATACATTTCATCATGGAACGCTACACACGTGAACAGCGATTGCAAATCGTGCAAATTGATGAACGATTGCAAATTGATGACAAATTGATGAACATGATAAACGATTTTTTTTGGCCGCAATTGAATGGAATGGACTTGGACGACATGTGGTTTCAACAGGACGGGGCCACATGCCACACAGCACACGATACAATCGCGTTATTGAAGACTAAGTTCGATGAGCGTGTTATTTCGCGAAATGGGCCCGTCCAGTGGCCGCCGCGCTCGTGTGATTTGACACCTCTAGATTATTTTCTTTGGGGTTATGTGAAGTCATTGGTCTATGCCAATAAGCCGGCGACGTTGCAAGAGCTCAGAGCCAATATTGAACGTGAAATTGCTGGAATTTCGGCCGATTTATGCGAAAGAGTGGTCGAAAATTGGGTTCAAAGATTGGACTTCGTAAAACGTGCACGCGGTGGTCATGCAAAAGAAATCGAGTTTCATACTTAAATGTATATGTTCAAATTCGTTAATAAAAAAAAAAGTTAGTTCAAAAGTCGAACAGTTTGTGTTTTATTCAAAAAAAAAGTTGAAGTGCTCTAGTTGAAAAACCCTTTACATGGAAGTCTTTCCTACTTACATAATATTATTTACTATATGGTAATCACTGCTATAATATTATCCAATTTAATATATTAAATAGGAATACTTCCTATATATAACACATAGAATCAGTTACAAAATCATATAATATGGGGAAACCCCTTTATTTTGACACAGTTGAAAAAAAGATTTCTTTTGTAAAGTATTCATTGTATATTGCGTGTTCATAGTAGAAGGAGCTAAAATAATTGTCACTTAATATAATTAATATTTATTCGTGATCTTATGATATGGATAGTATTGGTGAATTGTTGGATCAATGGGGCTTTGGACATCTCCATTCTTTATTTATTGGTAAGTTATTGTGGCATTTTGTGTAAATTTTGTGTTTGTGATAAAATTGTGTGTTATTAGGTTAAGCACACTTATAAGAATTAAACTCTAAAAACTATCGTGTGTTATAAAAAATGTGGTATCCTGTGTAAGCTTTTGTTGTAGTGCATATATACGAGAAAATTAAAATAGTTATTTCTTTATAGTTTAATTTTGTGAATTTATGCTTTTATATAAAATTAATGTCATCCCACTCTTAAATTAAAAAAAAAATATTCTCAAAAACACCTGCATTGTTAGAACTATTTACATAGTAGTATTTGCTATATAAGATCACTAATATAATAATATTTTAGTAGTAATTTACCATATAGCAAATTCTACTATGTAAATAGTACTGGCCATTTTGAAAACGTTTCGTTTTGCATGTGGCATTACATCATAATATTGAATATATTGAATAATAACGCCTTTCAATTTTAACTGGCAAATTTGTTAGAAAATGTATTTTATGTGCGGCTTTGAGGGTTTCTGTATTATCTATTATCTATATAATCTATTTAATATTATAAAGTAGTTAGTTTGTATATTAGTGATCGCAAATCTCAAACAACTGGACCAATTTTCACTGGACAAACTTTTTACATTTTACTCATTAACCCGCCCTTTATTTCGACAGAACAAGAGTTTACAATAGAGAGCTTCTCTGAGCTTCAGTATGAATGTTTGATAGATTTATTTCCCAAAGCTGGTCCGCGGAACAAATTATGGGCAAAATATAAAAGCCATTTTTGTCCGGCCCAGGTAAATATATCAATAATGTCCCTAATTATGATGGTCGCGTCGATAACAATTGAAAATATAAATTTAATGTAGTTTTACATCACTTATTTAAATTGTATAATTCAATTTTTTATAGTCGATATAAAAGTGTTATTGACACGACAATTATTATATAAGGATTGTTATGTATTACTTTTCAAACAATTAATATAAAACTCTATGTTTAAGAATTTTTCACAGTGTACTACAGTCAGTGCTACAACATATGAAGACTCCGAATCTTTAATATCAATCACACCGGAGCCTAATACAGTAAGTTTTTTAGAAATATTAATTATAAATTTTGATTATTATATATAGTACAATAATATATCTTTCTACTTACAGGTCATACCCGTACGCAATGTAATTATAATGAATTTAGAGCCGAATAATCTCGAAGCGTATTTAAAATGTGCGAATGGCATTATAATTCAAAACTATTATAATAAAAATAATTCGTTAGACAATAAAAACCGCAACTCACTTGCAAATTTAATCATAAATGCAGAGTTTAACAATTGTGTAAACAAACAAAAGTTTGTTATCAACACCGAACGATTCCTAGAGCTAACTTCGGAGATTCTTAAGTTATTTCCAAAAGAACCAGAATTCCTTTATTATATTAAATATAATGCAGAAACTCGGTCTGTGGCTAAAGGAAAATTGTGGGAAAGCTATAATTATCTAAAAAAAAGATTACGCGATATCCACCAAAATGATAATCAATGCGAAGAAATTAATACGGACGTTGTAGAATCACTAAAATTTTTAGAAACACACTTTGAGCCACTCGAAGAAGTTATTTCGGCATGGAAAGACACATTCAAAATGAGAGCAAAATTAGTTGAAAGCCCAACTTCCACTACCACGATTGAGCAATATTTTGTAAAGTTTCCTGTTTTGAAAGGGCCATCCGGTAGCGCACTATTATTAATCGACTTCGGAATAAAATATCCTAATTATGAAAACAAATTATTTGAAAATTGGGCTTCAATAAATACTAAAATTATTAGAATAGCTGATTCAAAACAATCGGTTGAAATACAATTGGCAAAACAACAAAAATGCACCGAGATTTTAATGTTGTGTATATTACCGTTTCTGCTACCACATGCCTATTTAAAAAAAAAACAAAAACAGCAAACGTGTCAAGCTAACCAAACAGGAGATTTTAGAGAACATCTTTATTCATGTAACAGTAAGTTTTAATCCTTACATCAGGATATTCTGATTCTGATTTGTTTTATATAATTTCTTTATAGGACGGAAACTTGCTTAACGAAAATATAGCAATTCATTTGGAGAAACTTAAGAAATATAATCGTACGTTCCAACCTATGGTAGTTTTTGTAGGAGATACACTTAGTAAGTAAAGTTTGTATCAAATGAAATAATCATTCTACAACATGAAATTTTTAATTATTCCAGATAATTTAATAGCTTCATACGTAATTATAAATGATGTTTTATTTAAAACTGAAAGTCCTTTAGCGGCAATTGATTTATGCTTTAAGGCATTTCATGTGCTAAACGCAACCTGCCCAGAGGGCAGTCAGCTGATTTGGAACTTTATTCAAAAGGTCATCTATGGATTGATCACCCAGTTTGATTTAGAATTTATTAGTGTAAACTCACTAATTAACGAAATTTCCCAATTAGAGGACAGATACGCGTAATAATTGGAAAAAATTTCAAATCAATATAGCTGGTACGAACTGTGTGCAAAAGCCATTGGTAAAATATCTTGGAATACATCTAGACAAATTTCTATATCTCGACGAACATATAGAAATACAAATAAACAAAGCTAGAAAAATATTTCACAAAAATAAACAGCTATTTTGTTCATCCAACATTGATACGAAAGTAAAGCAAATATGTTACAAGTCCTTGGTACGCCCAATATTAACATAAATGGTGCCCCAGTATGGTGGAATCTTGGTCCATATACAATGGAAAAATTAAGAATATTTGAAAGAAAATGCTTACGACATTGTCATTCTGAGTTCAGAACTGCAATAACAGGATATAAAAAGTATATATCAAATAAAAAACTATACACAAAATATGGCAGTGAACGAATCGATCTCCACATACTAAAACTAACAAGGGACCATATTAAAAATGCAACTGATAATAGAGAAAATTCATTAATATTTGCCCCATACTTTACCGAGGACTTGATCAACGAAGCAGCATGCAGCAGTGATAAAAATCCAGGACCAGAAACATTTCCATACTTGGATAGAAATGGATATATCGAGGATCCAGTGACCAGATACCCAATAATCTACCATATTGAGAGGAGGCAGAATATAAAAGGATTTGATCCAGAAATTTTCTTAAACAGAGATGAGTATTATATACATAATAGATTTAACTTCTCAATCCCATTATCAGATTCCGCAACAAGAAATAGAGAACGAGTTAAATATTGGTGGCTCAAATCATAAATCCCTCAATAGAATCAACCCCACCCCATTTATAAGACATCATTAGAGTCAACCCCACCCCCATAATATAATACACACACCTATAACACTCAACTCCCATAATGAATTGATGAGCCGTGAGTGGAATTGATGAAAGCCAACGGACACTGAAGCGAGTTGGCCGACATCAATTCATCATCACTCACGGCCTCATTTCAATAGAAATTGTTTTTCGGTTTTTTTTCAACACCCTTTTCCCGAAAAGATTAAGATTAAATGAATTGATAATAAGTACACTAAATTAAAGTAAATGACCAATTATTAGAATTATATAAATAAAAGTAAAAATTAGAGTCTCTAAGGAGCAATGAATTTTCTAGAAATCCTTGTGAATGTCTTGGGCCGTTCCTATTCAGCTTTTGCCCAACTGCATTAGATTATACGTATATATGTTTAAATAAAGCTTGTTTAGGAAAAAAAAAAAAAATGTGCATGTTAGATTATTTATTTAAATAATGTTATAATCACAAATAATTCGATTTGTGATTTGTTGATTCTCGAATCGTAGGTATGAGTGTTTTGCCCACACAAGAACGAAAAATTAGCTGGTTGTCGATATCAATGGGAGCGTCTACATATCATATCGTAACCATGTACACATTGTTGTTAGCTGCCAGGCGTGATGGAGACAAATAAGTCGAAATATCTTATTGTGTTTAATATGCACGGTAAATACTTGTATAACATTCATTTGGGCTCTGACATAAAATTTTTATTAGAACCCCAAAAAAAGACTTACAGCCCATATTATAAATAATAAGATATTTCCCGAACGAATATCAACAATTCACAAGCCGAATTGAACATTAACCAAGTCGAGAAAAAATGTAATCGATTCATATTTAGAAAAAATTAGAACAAGAAATAATTAGGCATTATTGTTAACATATTTTAAATAACGACAAAGTTAACTGCCCGTTTTACTGTATTACAGTTTTTAAAAATTGTAGTACTTTTCGTTCTCATATGTTTCAAAAGCACAAAGCTGTAAAACAAGTCGATTCCTAATTGATGCTAGATGCTAATTCTTAACAGGTCGATTCCTAATTGATGCCAGATGTAATTCTGATAATTATGGGCAACCGTTACTTTCATAAATAGTAAATAACGAAACTATTGGCAAGTTTGCATTAGAATTGAAAAGTAAATACAATAGTACCTGATTCTATCATTAAATATATTTTCGGCAAACTTTCCTCTATTGCGAACTACCAGCAAGAACAATTTAATTTACAATTGGAAAATGCATG
The DNA here is from genome assembly GCA_958295665.1 of Tipula vernalis. Lineage (NCBI taxonomy): Eukaryota > Metazoa > Arthropoda > Insecta > Diptera > Tipulidae > Tipula > Tipula vernalis. The sequence goes on from OY282561.1 coordinate 2,415,986, forward strand.
TAATCAGTTCAACGTGTCACATCTATCAAGCAAAATTTAATTGCATATCCCAACATTTTGCTTATTCGAACCATTTGAGACTTTAAAAACAACCAAATTTAATTTATGAATTGGTAAGATTTATTCGAACGAAATTTTTTATTTGTTATTCATCTTGAATTTGGCCATCATATAAAGGCTTATGAACTTTGGACAGACCTGGTCTTACTCCTTCTTCTTAGATAATCTTTGTATGCAATCTATAACAGTTTGGCTTACGGTTCGACTGGCTGATTTTCGGCAAGCGCACGATTTTTTCCCGAACAAAAAATCTATTTCAGCAGGCGAATCTATAGGTCGTTGGCCACAATTAGAACATCGAAATTGGTTTTCTGAATCTATTGAATTCGTTTTCATTGTTAAAAAAAACATTTCGGAATTTATTGGTATAACAGCAAATTTTGATGCAAGTAAAACACTCATAGATCGCTTTAAAAAATAATCGCTTTAAATATAGTTGAACCAATTGAAATATCGCTAGTTATAAGCAATGAACATAAATTATGTAGTTACTTTTACGTTCCAAATAGTCAGACAATTCGAAAATTAATTGAGGATGACAGTTTTATTTAACAACGAAACCGATTTCAAATGCAATAAACAACGATTATCATAATCGAGGTTATAATTACGAAAATAAAATTTTTTTATCTGGCATTGAGAAAAGAATTGGTTATTCTTTATCAGGACGCTTTTGAAATATGTAACCAATTTGGTTCTGCAAAAAAGATTTATAAATTGGTGAATCAACAAGGTTTTTGAAGAATTGATTAATGATTTGAAGTGTTTCGAAAGTGAAGGTTTGTAGGTGACTCCAAATAGCAAATCAATTAAAGCATGTGTTATTGCATTTACCGGAGACAAATGTTTTCTTCACTTGTAGAACTAATATTCCCGATAACATTTTGCATTTGGTGGTCCACTTTTAGAACCTTTAGAACTCTGGCACGCTGAGGCGGAATAAGTGGAACTGCTTAGGTTTGTGCCTGGTGGTACGAATGGATCTCCGAAATCAGGGTTATCAATATGCTTCATAATCCATTGAGTAGCTAAAAGAATACCGGAGTTTTTGGTGAAGAAAATTGCTCTTTAATAAGCTTCTGGAGGGAAACCCATATCGACAAGTTGTTGGAGAACCACCGGATCCATTGGAGGTTGAGGGGGTGCATCACCATTCATTTCCGGAAGCAATTTTTCGCCAGCAGGATTTTCAGTTGAATGCAAATACTGCAAATCTTAAAAAAAACAGGTACCTCTACAGCAACAACAAGTTTTATTGGTACCCAATCATCCCATAATGTAAACTTCTTTAAATGGAGTAGTAAAAAATCTGGCATACTGGCTAATCGTGTACGCTTCGAATTTCACGAATTCGGGTTTCGATCGTGGCCATATGACCGCAGCTGCAAATTATCAAATGGATCGAAACGGACGTAGATCAAACATTTTTATTTCAAAATATTGCACCACAAGTTAGGCAAGGATCCAATTGTGGTTCGTGAAACGTTTGGAAAATTATGTCATGAAATTACCAGAGGTAATCATCCTCCAAATGTGTATTGCTGCACAGGTCCTCCATACTTTCCAAAAATTAAAGATGATGGGAAAAATATACGTAAAATATAAAGTTATTGGGAAAAATTAGGTGGCCGGTGCAAGTATCTCACTCTTAAATGTAGGACTGTGTTCATTTAATATTTCTTAACGTGAAGAAGTTTCTGTTGATGTTCAATTATTATAACCTAAGGATGTTAAATCAGTTCATGTCTACCAGCGTTATATTAAAGTTGATAATTTGATCTCAAGATGTTCTACTTGGGAGGATGCACAAATGTTTCAAAGTTCAGCAAAGTTCAGCTGAACATATTATCTGTATGAATTAGGGTTCATTGGCGGACAGTCCCCATTTCGGATTACTGATTATCGAATGCAAAGGATAAGCTAATATACTCAATGCTTCAGGTAAAATTAAAAATCAATTAGCCTCGGTTATTTGGGCATTGGCAAATTTTGGTAAACATACATCGAAACATTCGAATGCATTGGCAGAAATTGGAGCATTTCCACGAATTTTGGAAATCTATGAAATGGAGGGCGATTGTGAAACTGACTTGCGTAATAAAGCGAAATGTACGTTAAAAATGGCATTGCAATGTTGTTTAAATATACCTGCCCTCGAAGCCCTGCTGTACAGTACACCGCCAGAAATACTCAAATTTTACCGAATGACTTGGCCGTCAGACGTGAAAAGTACAACAAATCGTTACCGAACACACATCATCACTAGAGGAATATATTAACATAATTAATTCATGTTTTCCGGAAGATATGGCGACTGTATAAGCTGGGTTTTTCTGAGACCATATTGGAGCGAATCGATATGTTTCAACTACCTACAATGGATACGCTACCAAGAAAACAATCAACGGCTTCATCAACTTGTTTAGAATATTCGGCGCCATTAAAATAATTTTGATGTGAATACTGTTGTAATTATTATAATTTAAACTGCTATTTTTTTAAATAATTGAAATGTCATTTAAATGTCATGAGCGACATCTATGTTTGAATAATGTAAATACGAAATATGAAATTAATTTTAAGTTTAACCGTATGGCATGGTGGAGAGTTTGACCGAAAAAGAGAGAGAGAGAGGAGGGTGAACGAACGCACAGAAGAAAACGGTTGTGAAAACAAACAATAAAAAAATTATATTCAGAAACGAAAAAAAAAGTATTTAAAAGTGTATTATTTTAAACGACAAAAACGACAATATACGACATTTATTAGAAGTGGGATTATTTGGAATAAATTATTATTTTATTAATAATTAGTGAACATAACCACGAACTTAAAATAAAAAACACATTAAAAATACCATCCTAAATTATTGAAAAATGAACGTACAACAGTTAAAACACGAATTGGGGAAAAGAGGCTTACCAACGAACGGAAAGAAAAAAACGTTAACATCCCGATTATTATAGCAGCAATGGCAGGTAGTCATGATAGTGGTGAAGAGGAAGATGAAATTGACGACACTGTACTCCCTCCCTAACACCGTTCTTCAAAGCACGATATTGGAGATACCGAACGAAAACAGACGAAATATACCAGCGTCGTCGCACAGCATCAGTTACTGTCGAACGGAGGCGCATCTCAATGATTTAACAAATAGAACGCCAAGTCAATTGCTTTATCTAAAACCGGCTGATATTGCGAATTTACTCCCATCGTACGATCCATCCGCGTTAACGTCTCTCAATGCGATACAATTAGTCAAAAAAATTGAGAAATTACGTCAAATATATTCTCTCGACGGATAGGTTGATTTTGATAGCATTAACCTCAAACGGATCAGCACAAGTTTGGTTCCGGACGGTTCAGGATAAAATCGAAACATTCAATGAGTTTAGCATCCAATTTAAATTAAATTTCGGTGCCCAGATAAGTGAAGCAAGTATTCACGAAAAATTGAGAAACTTTATACGACCTTTTAATATGGATTTACTTACATACTATTACGAGATGATTGCCATTGGTGATAAAATTAATGTTTCGATGCAGTCGATGATCCAATATATCATAAATGGCCTTAACGATTATGAACTGCAAGGTCCACTACGAGTAACACAGATTTGTACATTGGAAGAATTACGCGAACGCATTCAGTGGTATACAAATACGAAACCTGTACGGCCAACAACGATACGTCAAAGCGAGCAACAAAATAGAATAGTGCAGAAGCCTCAGCAAGCTCAGCAAAATAAGCAGAATACCTCAACAAATATACCAAATAATCGGTCGGAGACCATAGTTTCCAGCACACAGTCGCGATCTAATAACAGAAATGTTATTACGTGTTACAATTGTTACGCTGTAGGGCATATGTCATCCGCGTGTCCTCAGCCCCCACGAAGAGAACGCTGTTCCAAATGTAAATGTAATAAAGTGCATCCCAAAGGAACGTCCACACAATGTTCGGGAAATACCGATTCCACGTCACAGCAATCAACATATGATATGCAACACAACAGCAACAAAGGCAGATTATGATTTTGTCTTCGTATGAATATATGACAAATGTGAATTGTTTTTTTGGCGATACAACGAAACAAATGAACGCAATAATAGACACAGGAAGTCCTACAAACATGATTCTTGAGAAGAACGTACCGCCAAATTTCAAATTGGAATCATATACGGGAAATAGTTATAGCGGCGCAAACGATTCACCTTTACGTATTATAGGAAAGTTAAGTTATAAAATTAAAATTAGTTTAGATTACTTTCGTATTACTTTTTTAGTTGTCGGTGACGAAACAATGGGCTGGGATTGTCTGATCGGAAGGGCTTTCATGCGGAACCCGTCTGTCGTTTTTAGAATTGAGTCAAGCGTCAAAGGAGATGTCATTCAGTTTTCACCATCGAAGATAGAGAAACGAGCAGGTAATGTTTTGCTTTTTAATGAAATTTTAAGTATTGATTTTTCGTGTGATAAGGGTGAAACCGGTTATGATGTTGGGCCGTGTGAAAATGATGTCGGTAAAGATCATGAAATCGAAACAATGTTTAATGTGATTATGAACGAATTACTCGAACGACCTCCGAAGATGGAGCCAAGTGTTAAGCACGAATAAGCATTCAGTTGACGTCGCAAAAACCAATTTATGTTTCTCCTCGGCGTTTGTCAATTAAAGATCGTAATACCGTAAACGAAATAGTCAAAGAACTGTTAAATCGACAAGTGATCCAACCAAGTAAGTGCGATTATGCTAGTCGCATAGTTCTGATTAATAAAAATAATGGTTCACCGCGTTTGTGTATAGATTACCGTGATTTAAACAAAATTACCGTTAATGACAGGTTTCCGCTGCCCCTAATGGACGATTGTCTCGATAAACTTCAAGGGAAGAAAGTGTTTTCTTTGCTTGACTTAAAAAACGGGTTTAATCATATTCCAGTAAACGCTGACTCTGTAAAATACACGAGCTTTTTAACACCAGATGGTCAATTCGAATATCTAAAAACATCGTGTGGTTTGTGTAACGCCCCTTCGGTATTTCAACGATTTAATTTCCGACATATTTCAAGAACTAATTTCGTCTACCGATATAGTGGTTTATATCGACGATATATTGATTGCTACTGAAACGATACAGCAACATTTTATTGTTATAAAAAAAAGTTTTTAATTTAATATATGAGATAATTGTCTTCAAATTCAGCCAACCAAATGTCATTTTTATAAGCAAAAAATCGATTTCTTGGGATACGAGATAGGTGGTAATGGGATTCGTCCAACTGATCGGCATATTTCTGCAATAAATGATTACCCCATCCCAAGTAATTCACACGAGCTACATCGCTTTGTAGATCTAGCTACTTTTTTAGACGATTTGTACCGAATTTTTCGTTAATCGCAAAACCCCTGTACGACGTTATAAAGTTAAAAGACGATAAGCTGTTTCACTTTACTGAGGTTGAAGTGAGTGCATTTCAAAAACTCAAATCATTACTTACTAATAGTCCCGTTCTAGCGTTATATAATCCAAATGCACGAACAGAACTGCATACTGATGCAAGTCAGATAGGATTCGGTGCCATTTTGTTGCAAGAGCAGGCAGACAAATTGTTACATCCTATCGCATTTTATAGCAAGCGCACTTCGGAACACGAACAGCGATACCACTCGTACGAACTTGAAACTTTAGCCATACCATAGTGTATGAGCTTCAACGCTTTCACATTTATGTGCATGGTATCGATTTTGTAATTGCCAGATCAATTAAAGACAACTTAGAGAAAAACGGTGATGATAATTACTTCGAGTTACGTGACGGACTAGTGTATAGAAAATTCAAGAAGAAATTATTATTTTACGTTCCCATGGCACTGCAACAGGAAATTATGCGGAAGTATCACGAAATAGGCCATGTAGGAGTTTCACGAACTATGGAGATGATAAAGCGTTCTTATTATTTCCCTAATATGATTGAAAAAGTTAATAATTTCATTAAAACATGTTTTAAAATGTATTGTCTATCGCCAAAACAAGGAAAAAAGAGGGTTATCTAAACGTATACAATAAATTTACAGAACCGTTCCATACGATACACATTGACCATGTTGGCCCTCTTGCTGAAACTAAAATCAAACATAAACATATTTTGGTAATCGTAGACGGTTTTACGAAATTTATTCGAATATTTGGAACTAAAACTACTAACACCGTAGAAGTAATTAAGAATTTAATTCTTTATTTTAACCAATTAAGTGTCCCAAAACGTATCGTATCTGATCGCGGTTCATGTTTTACGTCAAAACAGTTTTCAGATTTTATTAATGAACGTAATATTGTTCATGTAGAAACAGCTGCGTACTCCCCACAAAGCAATGGACAAGTTGAACGTGTCAACCACGATATCAATATAATTATTGCAAAATTAACTTCTCTTACAAAACACCACCAATGGGATTTAGTCCTTTCCGAAACTGAATTTGTAATAAATAATACGATAAACCGAACAATACAAACCACTCCAGCGATAGCACTTTTTGGTTTGAATCAACGGATGGCGAACGACGAATTTTTATTTAAAAATATTGCACCACAAGTTAGGCAAGGATCGAATTGTGGTTCGTGAGACGTTTGGAAAATTATGTCATGAAATTACCAGAGGTAATCATCCTCCAAATGTGTATTGCTGCACAGGTCCTCTATACCTCCCAAAAATTAAAGATGATGGGAAAAATATTCGTAAAATATAAAGTTATTGGGAAAAATTAGGTGGCCGGTGCAAGTATCTCACTCTTAAATGTAGGACTGTGTTCATTTAATATTTCTTAACGTGAAGAAGTTTCTGTTGATGTTCAATTATTATAACCTAAGGATGTTAAATCAGTTCATGTCTACCAGCGTTATATTAAAGTTGATAATTTGATCTCAAGATGTTCTACTTGGGAGGATGCACAAATGTTTCAAAGTTCAGAAAAGTTCAGCTGAACATATAATGTGTATGAATTAGGGTTCATTGGCGGACAGTCCCCATTTCGGATTACTGATTATCGAATGCAAAGGATAAGCTAATATACTCAATGCTTCAGGTAAAATTAAAAATCAATTAGCCTCGGTTATTTGGGCATTGGCAAATTTTGGTAAACATACATCGAAACATTCGAATGCATTGGCAGAAATTGGAGCATTTCCACGAATTTTGGAAATCTATGAAATGGAGGGCGATTGTGAAACTGACTTGCGTAATAAAGCGAAATGTACGTTAAAAATGGCATTGCAATGTTGTTTAAATATACCTGCCCTCGAAGCCCTGCTGTACAGTGCACCGCCAGAAATACTCAAATTTTACCGAATGACTTGGCCGTCAGACGTGAAAAGTACAACAAATCGTTACCGAACACACATCATCACTAGAGGAATATATTAACATAATTAATTCATGTTTTCCGGATGATATGGCGACTGTATAAGCCGGGTTTTTCTGAGACCATATTGGAGCGAATCGATATGTTTCAACTACCTACAATGGATACGCTACCAAGAAAACAATCAACGGCTTCATCAACTTGTTTAGAATATTCGGCGCCATTAAAATAGTTTTGATGTGAATACTGTTGTAATTATTATAATTTAAACTGCTATTTTTTAAAATAATTGAAATGTCAATTAAATGTCATGAGCGACATCTATGTTTGAATAATGTAAATACGAAATATGAAATTAGTTTTAAGTTTAGCCGTATGGCATGGTGGAGAGTTTGACCGAAAAAGAGAGAGAGAGGAGGGTGAACGAACGCACAGAAGAAAACGGTTGTGAAAACAAACAATATAAAAAAACAATAAAAAAAGTATATTCAGAAACGAAATAAAAAGTATTTAAAAGTGTATTATTTTAAACGACAAAAACGACAATACTAAATTTATTTATTTACATATATTTAATAATATTATTTAGGAGTGTTGGAATAAATATATTAAATACAGAATATTGAATTTGATTGATTGATTTCAAATGTACGATACAAGTCTCCCGTATTATAAATGCGAATACCACACCACTAATACCCATGTTACAAACTCGACACCATTCTTCATGAAGCCAAACCCCGTAAAGAAAAGGCTTCACACATCGATAACCAGGTAAGTCTAATAATAGTGTGATATCCGCCCGTGGCCAGGCGCCATCGTACACCCTTTTTCACATATAACAAAACAGAAGGATTGGATACGATTATTAGTAGGGACAGACTCGACCCGGTTACATACACCAAGCGATCGATAGTTAGTGTTTTTTGTGACAGCACAATGACAACACAATATCCTGGTACCGCAAGTTCTTTTTTCTTAAAAGCTGATAACAACTATTATTATTCCCTCCACCATTTTATCCATCGCCGCTTGTGCGGGGGGGGGGGGGGGGAGGGGGGGCGAGATTTCGTTCCATCATTATGTTCCCATACGGTCACCCAAATTTGTACTAACTGTAGCTAGTGTTGCTTGACCCAAATTTGTACTAACTGTAGCTAATGTTGCTTGACGTTGTTGTTGAAATCGTTGCGTCTCTGCTGTCTCTGCTACTCGCCTCCATTAAATACAGAATATTAAATTGCAATTACACATCATTTATATGCACATACATTTACATATATCTACCGTATATATAAATACATACACAAAATATATGCATGTAAAATTACATTAAGTAAAATACATTAATTAAAAGATTAAATCCAATTTAACGAAGAGGACGACGAAAAACACGTCTTTCCTCTTCGTGCGTCAAAGACCGGAACAAAAATAACAAATTTAAAAAAAAAAAAAAAAAAAAAAAAAATCGAAGTTATTCAAAGATAGTTGTAATTAAAAAAATTACACACAAAAATAATGTTTTTCCTTTTACTATTTAAAACATAAATAATAAAACCTTTAGCTTTTACTAGCATTCCAACAATGCTCCCTCTGGATTTTGAAAAACATACGTACAATTTTTGACAAGCAAAATGCTCACAACTTTCAAGCCATTAATGCAAAACTGATATGTAAAACTTTGAATGAAAACACGTTGTGGAGAACCAATGAAAGTAATCGCTGTCGAGGGAGGGAAGTACTGGAATGGAATGGGCGATCAGAATAAATTGTTGAAATTTTCCAATTGTTTCATTTGAATAAATTGTTTTTTATTAATGAAATTGCCATTTCTTTTTTTTAAATAACATAATAAAAAAATAATAATTAACTTAGACTTGACGAATTCATTTTGGGTATATTTTCTATCATTCAACAAAAAAATATTTTAAACATAAGTTGAGTTTAAATTATAATAATTACAACATGTATTCACATCAAAACTATTTTAATGGCGCCGAATATTCTAAACAAGTTGATGATGCCGTTGATTGTTTTGTTGGTAGGGGTAAAGGGAAATGTAGTTGTAGTAATGGGTATCCATTGTAGATAGTTGAAACATATCGGTTCGCTCCAATATGGTCTCGGAAAAGCTCGGCTTATACAGTCGCAATATCATCCGAATTAATTATGTCAATATATTCCTCTATTGTTAAACACGTTGGTATAAGTATAAATGGTTTGAATTTTAGGAAAGTTTTGTGAAATCGCCACTTTACTATCGTTAAATATTACCCACTGGTTATTTTTAAGGATGTGACATACGTAGAGCTCACACGATGATGAGGTGCCCATATGTAATATAAACGCGACCAATTTATAATTGCTACTGCCATCGCGATATTGGAGCGGTGGTGGTGTTGCATTAAAACCGCCTAATTCTAATGAATCAATTTCATTTTGATGTGAAAATATCCAATAGGCGGCCCGCTCAATATTGTTATCGGTTTCTTTTAATGCTTTTGTTGCTTGCATTTCATTGAAGCCCATACCCTTCAACATTTCCAAACCATTTGGATCTGGAATGAAAGTGGAACTGTTTGTGACTGGTACTAAAGGCGAAATTATCATAATTCGGAATGTTTTTCAAAATTATTCCCAAAAAAATGTAATGAAAGATTTAGAAACTGAATTTATTGCCCTTCTTTCGAATGCATCAAACCACAAAGGCACAAAATTGTATCCCAAGACATCTAAAATGATTTTGAATCAATCACACCTTACATTTTACATTTAACCAAACACATTTCTACTCCAAAAAAAAAAAACTACAATACAATCGAATACTTCGGTCGCTTTAGCCCTCCGCATTTAGAATGTCGCTTAATTGTTGGCGCCTTCTGTGCAAGATCTATAACAACGGTCGATTTTGTTCACATCCCATGTTTTTCCACGCTTTACCACCCTGAATCGGAATTTGTATAATTTACCAGCCGCAATGTTCCTTTCGAAATGTTCGCCAAAAATTTAAAAATGGATTACGTGTAATTTTACCCTCCAAATATCATTTTGCATTTGGTGGTCCACTTTTAGAACTTTTAGAACTCTGGCACGATGAGGCGTTTACTGCTCCTGCATTCGAACGTTTACCCATTTTATAATTCGCGGTTAATAATTTAATTTGTACATTGTAAATTTGTAAAAATATAAATTTTTTGTTAAAGATTTTCTCAATCCGTACGTTTAAAATTTAAAAAAAAAAAAAAATCAATGACAACAAGCAGTGACATGCAATATATCAATATATTACGCTCAGAAATTAAAATCAAAAGATAAATATCCGGTCTTTTTTCTTAATGTTCCGCTCAGCTCAAAATAGTCTTAATACTTATCTGAGACTGAGTTGTACCAATAGAAGTTTGTACACCAAGGTATCACAAACTACAAATGATCGTTGCCCTCCTTCTATTTTGTTTTGCTCTCACTTTTTTACCTAAGAGTTGACGTTCGAAAGAGTAGTGATCGAAAGTGTTGTGACCAAAATGAAAAAGTGAGAGCAAAACAAAACAGAAGAGGGACAACGATCATTTGTAGTTTGTGATACCTACGTATACAAACATATCTTGGTACAACTCAGTCTCAGATAAGTATTAAGACTATTTTTAGCTGAGCAGCACATTGAGAAACAAGACCGGAAATTTATATTTTGATTTCTCTTTCTGAGCGTAATATAATGATATGTTGCATGTCACTGCTTGTTGTCATGGAATTATTTTTTTAAATTCTAAATGTACGGATTAAGAAAATCCTTAACAAAAAATATATATTTTTAAAAAAATTTCAGTGTACAAATTAAATTATTAACCGAGAAATATAAAATTGGGTAAACGTTTGAATGCAGGAGCAGTAAACGCCTCATCGTGCCAGAGTTCTAAAAGTGGACCACCAAATGCAAAATGTTATCGGGATGGTAAAATTACACATCATTCATTTTTAAAATTTTTGTGAACATTTCGAAAGGAACATTGCGGCTTGGATACAAATTGGGATTTAGGGTGGTCAAACGTGGCAAAGCGTGGGATTGAACAAAAATGACCGTTTATAAATATTGCGCAGAAGGCGCCAAAAATTAAGTGACATCCTAAACGAGGAGGGCTAAAGTGACGCCATCCCATATTCGATTGTGTTCGTAATTTTTTTTTTTGGAGTAGAAATGTGTTTGGTTAAATGTAAAATGTAAGGTGTAAAGATATATTTTAATTGAATTTCACTACATACGTAGTGTGGCCACACGATGATGAGGTGCCCATATGTGATATAAACGAAACCAATTTATAGTTGCTACTGCCATCGCGATATTGAAGCGGTGGTGGTGTTGCGTCAAAACCGCCAAATTCTAAAGAATCAATTTCATTTTGATGTGAAAATATCCAATCGGCGGCCCGCTCTATATTGTTATCGGTTTCTTTTAATGCTTTTGTTGCTTGCAATTCATTGAAGCCCATACCCATCAACATGTCCAAATCATTTGGATCTTGAATGAAAGTGGAACTACTTAGGTTTGTGCCTGGTGGTACGAATGGATCTCCGGTAATCAATATGCTCCATAACCCATTGAGTAGCTGAAAGAATACCAGAGTTTTTGGTGAAGAAAATTGCTCTTTAATTAGCTTCTGAAGGGAAACCCATATCGACAAGTTGTTGGAGAACTACCGGATCCATTGGAGGTTGAGGGGGTGCATCACCACTCATTTCCGGAAGCAATTCTTCGCCAGCAGGTTTTACAATTGCATGCAAACGCTGCAAATCTAATAAATCAGGTATCTCTACAGCAACATCAAGTTTTATTGATACCAAATCATCCCGTAACGTAAACTTCTTTAAATGGAGCAATAAGAAATCTGGCATAGTAGCTAATCGTGTACGCTTGTAAATAATTGTTTTCTAGTTAACCCTTAGAGCGCGAACCGTCGATAAATCGACTCTCTATTAATGCGTATAAATTGCGGAGCGTCGGAATATCGACTATTGCGCAGTTTGATTTTAGGTATCGATCTGTGCGGACGTGTCGTAGCGCGAGTTACGTCCAGCGACTACACACAACGATACAACAACAACATCAACATAAATACATAGTAATAGCAAATTTATAAAATCATAAATTATATTATCTTAATGTTGCTTTCATAAAAATAATAACGATCATATTTATCTTAATACTTTATTTAGTCTACAAAGTATTAAAACAATAATATCATTCTTCTAATAATATTATTGCCTTATCTTTTTGAACACATGTGTATACAAAGAGAATAATAAATTATATATCTGTGGCCACAAACCATAACCACTTAAGTACACTTAAGTGATTATGTCGTGTTATATCTCATTCGAATCAGATTTTAAAACTTTATATACAATATTTTTTTCATTAATGTAGCTGTAATATTAAAAAACTCAGACATTAATAAAAAATACACCTAAATACTTTATTGAAAAACTTGATTTTAAAATAATAACCTATCTACAAAATTTCTATTTTTTCTACACATAAGTGATTATTCTATATATAATTTGTATCCAACAGAATTTCATAATAAACGCTTAAGTCATTTTAAGTGATTATTCCGAATTTTTGTTTTTTGTAAAGCTACACTTAAGTCGTTATTCCAGACATTTAAGCCGTTATTTTAAAATACACAAATAGGTTTTTTACAGAAAATATATTTTTCAACCAAATTTATTTTAGATAAGTGATTTTATTGTATTTTTTTTTTTGTGTCAGTGAGTCAGGTAAGTCTTTTATTTAAAACCAAATTGTAATTCAAAGTGTAGTTAAGTGTTTATTCCTAGTGTGGCAGTATTATTAAACGGTGCAAGTATAAATTTTTAATAAAATTATTAGTGCTAAGAAGTTAAAGCAAAAATGACCAGCCGCTCTCGAATCATGGTGGAAATGGCATTGAAAAACTCTGCGCAAAATAAAAACACGTTTAGTTTGAACGACAAATCTGATCCATTTGTATTTAATAGTGGTATTTATTAACTTTTTGGTATATGTGATATATTTTTTATTTGCTTTGTAATTTCTTTATGCTAGAGTCCCCACAAAACCAACCAAATAAGAATGAAACGGATGAGTTGAAAGAAAATGAGTTTATAGGCTTAGTGGAAGAAGAAATCGCATCAACATTCGTGGAAATTAATGATAATGAAAACACTTTTGACGACAGTGACATCGACCCGAATTACGCACCTAATGAGACAGATTCTGATTCCATTTCAGAACAAACATATTTAAAAAGTGATCGCCGGCGCCGTAAAATGAAATCAGAAAAAGGTTAGTAATGATACTATTTATCTAGCCGGTAGATCTTCAAATCTATATTTAAATTGTTTTCTAGGCAAGCGACTAACATCATGGGATATTCACCAAATGGGAGCACAAATTGAGAGAAACTTGTGTGCAGAAACAGAAGAGGGTCCAGGTGAAATTGCAAACCCAGTAACCCAAATGGAGGTCGATTTATTTACGGATATACCAAATATTGATACCCAGACTTCGATTTCAGCAACAAAAAAAGAAAATCAGCGGAGGCGTAATACTGGTCAATCATATGTTGGTTGCGGGAACAAACTTATGGAGGCCAGAAAATGTATACCACTACAAAAGTGTAGAAACATGTGTATGAACAAGATTTCGTTCGAGCAACAACAAATAATATTCAAGCAGTATTGGTCACTGGGAAAGTACGATCTGCGAATGATTTATGTTTCAGGCCTAATTCAGGTCAATGCAACAAAAAGGAAAACTATTTTTCAATCAGGAATTACCCAAAGAAATAGAGAGAACACATATGTGTACCACGTTGAAGTAGGTGGTGTGCACCAAGTGGTTTGTCAAAAATGTTTTCTAAACACACTCGGAGAGACAGACAACTTTATCAAATCGGTTGCCAAGAAAAAGTTAAAATCTACAAATATCAACTGTTTACGTGATTTCCGTGGTTCATCAACTCCGGCAACAAAGTTTAATCATGCTAAAATTGATGAAATAAAACGTCACATTCTTTCGTTTCCAGCTTATGAAAGCCACTACTCCCGAAGACACACCAGCCAACTATATTTTCAGTCAGATTTGAATGTAACCAAGATGCATAAATTGTATTGTGAAATAAATCACAATCCAGCTTCGCTAAGCAAATATTCACAAGTTTTTAAAGGTAAATTTAAACTTAAAATATGTAATGGAATTCGAGTTTGACCTACAATTTTTTTTTTTCAGGCATGGGTATAAAATTTAAAAAGCCAAAGTTGGACACATGTAATAAATGCGACATTTTTAAAGCAAAAATTGAAATTGCAACAAATGTGGAAGAAAAGTTGGTCCTTCAAAATGAGCAAAAGTCACACCACGAAGCCGCTACTAAAGCTTACGATGCTAAAAAGAAAGATAAGTCGATTGCTCAGACATCACAAAATACAACAGTGTGTTATACCTTCGATCTCCAACAATGCCTCCCAACTCCTCTACTACAAACATCTGTCACTTTTTACAAACGTCCGCTTTGGACCTTTAATTTGACGGTGCATGATTGTGCAACAAATGCTCCTTACTGTTACATGTGGCACGAAGCTATTGGGGGAAGGGGTGGAAATGACATCAGTTCATGTATCTTTCAACATTTATTAAATTTGCCAGAGTCAATCAAATCAGCAGTATTTTGGAGTGATTCATGTGCCGGTCAAAATAAAAATTCATTTATGGCGGCTATGTTTGCAATTTCCGTAGCTAACTCTACGCATCTGGAACAAATTGATCACAAATTCTTAGTGCCGGGCCATACACATATGGAATGTGATAGTGACCATGCTATTATTGAAAAGAGAAAAAGGAAGACAACGGCCAAAATACACCACCCACGGGACTGGTACCAATTCGTAAGAACAGTTGGTACAGAACGGAAATTCAATGTAGTCGAAATGACTTTTGATAAATTTTACAAATTTTCGGATATAGCAAAACAAAAATTCACGTTTCGGAAAGTAGACCTAGAAGGTAATAAATTTTCGTGGAATCTTGTGAAATGGCTTCGCTTTACTAGAGAAGTTGGAAAAATATATTACAAAAATTCCTTGGATGAGCAAGAACCATTCAAGGCCCTTGAAATATCCAAAAGAGGGATAGGGAATATTGCAATTAAAGATATACCTAAATCTTATACCGGTCAGCTCAAAATAAATTCCGATAAGAAGAAGGATCTCATAAGTATGTTACCTCTTATTGACGAGGAATTTCACTCCTTCTATCAGAATCTAAATAGTGATGATTTAATTAGAAACACGGATCCAGATTTGATTTATGAAGACGAAAATTATTAACATCTTTAGAATATGATAAATATAAACATTGGATTAACCCTTGTATTTACAACCGAATTTTTATCTTCGTCTTTACAACCAACATACCCGGGTAAGTATGTACGATTTCTATTAATTTTGCGTGACATTTTGTTTTAAAATTGAATTTTACGTTAGTTTAAATAAATTTTGATCATTTCAATTTTATTTATTAATACAACATGCTATTGTATTTCCTGGTTTTGTACAACCCTGTTTTGTGGCGGAAGAGTTGGCAGAAGAATCCGTGGACCAATCTAACTCTTTGGAATATAAGGCAAGGGATGGAACAGTTTGGAGTGAAATTCCACCAACACATCGCAGAAATCTGTCGCATAACATTTTTAAATCGGCCACTGCAGACCCAACAAATAAAACAAACAATCTATGCATCATCCAAACATTTAAACTATTTATACGTGAAGACATTTGTGACATCATCATTCGCGAAAAAAATCGTAGAGGACCTCAAAGTTACCAAACATGAAACCACAAGATTCCAAATAATATTCGGGTATGGAAGCCAATAAGTGTCTCTGAATTTGATGGATATGTCGGCATTATAAATTTTGCGGTGTCAGCCGATCCAGGAATGAGTATACTAGATTTGTGGAGATCGTGTTCAGCGCTTTTATACTATAAGCCGATATATCAGATTTGATAATGGGAATACCCGTCCGCAACGGATACTTGCTGTCTTGTAGCTGAAGCAAACGTTACGATTGATGACGTTTCACACAGTACATTCCTTCAAAACCGGCCAGATATGGAATTAAAGTATGGTGGGTGTGCGACTCCACTACCTCATTTTCGTAAAAGGGAAAGTAACCAAGGATAACGTGTTGTTAAAGATTTATGCTGTACTATATTTCGTAGAAGTGGTCGAAATATAGTATTACGTGTGACAATTATTTTACCAGATACAATTTAGCTTCTAGTTTGATGCGTGACCACAATTTATCAGTTCTAGGGACAGTAAATAAAAGACGGTGATTTGTACCAGCGAAATTCCTAGTTGTAAAAAGCAAACTTCGACCTGTCGAATCGTCTATTCTCGGATTTTCGAACAACATCACAATGTGTTCGAATATTCCAAAAAAAAACAAAGCTGTGGTGGTTTTATCCACTATGCATTATGATAAGGAGAAACAAGGATCGGCCAATAAACCAACAATGACCCTAGATTATAACTGAACTAAGGGCAGCGTGTAGCATTCATGCAAAAGGAGGACGAATCTCTGGCCACTGGCATTTTTTTATAACATTTTGGATGTGGCGGCTTTAGCAGCACATATAGCATATATAGAAAATAATCCGTTCTTGAAAAAAAAAAATTCTAGTCACTGGTGTAAATTTTTGCAACAATTATGCGAGCAGTTGGTTATGCCTGAAATTAGTAAGCGTTCCAAAAACCCGCCAAAACCGCGACATTTTGCTACCAAAAACGGTATCGAAAGTATTTTTGGACCATACTATGGAAATTGAAGCAAGAGATGTACAAAGCACATCTATCGCAAAAAAAAACATGACTCAAGCGGTAGAATTATACACAAAGGAAATTGCTACCTCTGTTCTAAGAGAAGATTGACCTGGAAAAATTGCGCGAATTGCAAAAAACCAGTCTGCGCGCAGCGTACATTGACTGTACCAACTTGCTTGCGATGTACCACAAACACCGGGAATTAATTTTTATGTAATTTTTTATTATATGTTAAGTTTTATAAATAAGTAATGAACTAAATAATATGAAACTTTCTAATTTTTAATTTTCATTTAGTGTTAAAATTTAGCAACATACCCGGGTACGTTGGTTGTCAATTTGAGGGGCTATTCGAAACAAACTATACTAAAAACAAATTATAATCAAGTTTTTGCAAAACTTTTCTTGAAATTCCATTCAGTACATATAATTGATAAGCTACTGAAGGATTCATGTCGATAAGATACCTAAATCAATAAAATATTGGTCATTAATATTGAAAAACATACCCGGGTATGCGGTTGTAAACATAAAGGTTAAGCGAATAATTTTATTATATTTTTCTAATATTTTTAAAGAATAAATGAATTTGTTTTGAACAAAATAAACTAACTAGCCTCATTGGTTTTATTGCACACGGAAGAATAACTTAAGTTACTTAAGAAGTAGCAAATTAAAGTTTTCGTTCAAATCTTAATTAGCATAATGACTTAAGTAACATTTTCCAAAAAATTGGCAAAACTATCAACAGAATCGTGAATTGCACGATTTGGGCTTACAGTAGTGGTGCAATGACACCTAATGGAATATAAACTGGTTCTCAGGACAGACTTAACTAAAGAAAAACATTTTTTTTGCCCTACTGAAAAATCGTAAAAAATCACTTAAGTGGTTATGGTTTGTGGCCACAGATATAATTTCTTGTCATTTCAAAAGAGGGAATCTTTTGCATTATATAAACTCAAAATTCATATTTAAGAATCAGAACTATTTGTCATTTCAATCTGAAAGCAACATAACGTATCAAATAAATTTATTACGTTTAAATATTAAAATTATAAAAATTAAAATAAAAGTGTTGTTTTAAAAAACCACGACCCCAAGTGCAAAAACGTAATTAGCGCAGTTGGTAGAGAATATTATTAAATATCCAAATAAAAGTGATCAGTATAAATAATTTTTTTTTTTTTATTAAAAACTGCATTATTCGGGATAAATAAATCCACACTGACGGTATATCAGTGCGTAGTGAAAGTGTCAACAAAAATAAAAATAAAAATTTTAAGAAAAGTTAATTAACAATAAGTGAAAAAGTGAAAGTGAAACGACGGTTTATCGTATTAACAACGCATTTTATCACAAATTGGAACAACTTGCTGAACCACTACTACCTACGTAATGAAGCTGATGGGTGATTTCATGGTGAGCGTTTACATTTTTTATACATTTTATTGATAAATTTTGTTCATAAATAAAAAAGTCCCATAATCCCAAAAATTAGTGCGAATAGTTTTCATAATACCACGGCTTATGGTATGCAAAATAGAATTAATTTAGAAATAGGAAAAATAACGGAACAAATTAAAGAATTGAAACAATTTTCAACAACCTTTTTCGAACTCATACTTATCTAAAAATAATTTCCAACAACATTTTTCTCGAACCAAAATTTACATGGAAACAATTTTCAGCAACCTTTTAACGAAGCACAAATACCCAGGAAATTTGAACCAATGAATACCACATCCAATATGAATAAATATACTCAACCCACTTACCATCAAAATAGACAATCAACTGGACCACCCAGATTCCACTCAAAGGAATTATTTAATATGGAAAATGAAGAATTTGATAATATGAATAATCAAAATTACCACCTCAATCTCGATCCTGACTACGAAAGTAATATTGAGTATGATTACTCACAAGATCCAGAAATTGAAGAGGAGGATTTTCGGCAAGAAGCCTCGGATCAGTTGGATTCATCCAGCTAAATAAACTTCAAAACTCAGCATTACCATTTATATTTATAAAATTCAGCCCTACAAAAATATTAAAATTTCTTACTGACACCGCCGGAGCAAATAAAAATTTCATCACCCCTTTACACATACATCCTAAACGGATTAAAATCACTCCACCAATTAAAGTAAAAACAATGTTCAAAGAACACCAAATCAATAATGCAATAACCTTTAATGGATTAATGGAGTTTAAGACTAAAGAACCTATAGAGTTTCTCTTATTTAAATTTCACGAATATTTCGACGGTCTAATTGGATTGAAAACACTTCAAAAATTCAACGCAATGCCTAATGTATTCATTCCTCTAAATTTCTCCAATATTACAACTCAAGTATTCTCAATACAACCCAGAACCAAACAAATATTTAATATTCCAGTAAATATAAGAAACGGCGAAATATATGTTAAACCTATTAATATTCAAACTCGGGAAGTGTATGTATTTCACAACGCTTGACCTCGCATCAGGATTTCATCAAATTGAAGTTGAACATAAAGACATTCAGAAAACAGCATTCATTGTTGACTATGGTCACTATGAATATGTTAGAATGCCGTTTGGTTTAAAAAATGCACCATCCACCTTTCAAAGAGTGATGCATAACGTATTAGGAGAACTTCAAGGAAAAATCTGCCTTTGCTATATGGATGACATCATCATCTTTAGCACAAGTCTACAAGAACATATGAATAGTCTCAAACAAATATTTAGTAGATTATCAGAAGCCAACCTGAAAATACAATTGGATAAAAGCGAATTTCTCCACAGAGAAATTGCCTTTCTAAGACACATAGTAACAACGAAAGGAGTAAAACCTAATCCGGACAAAATAAAAGCAATTCAGGATTTCCCAATAGCAAAAACCTAGAAAAAAAATCAAATATTTTCTTGGATTACTTGGTTATTATCGCAAGCTCATCAAAGACCTCGCGAACCTCACAAAACCCTTCACGGAATGTCTACGTAAAGACAGAAAAATAATATTAGATTCCAGATATATAAATTGTTTTGAAACATGCAAAACACTATTATGTAATGACCCCATACTTCATTATCCCCTTCAATAAACTTTCATATTAACTACTGATGCAAGTAATGTTGCATTAGGTGCAGTTTTATCCCAAGAAATAATAGGTTCCGATAAACCTATATGTTACGCAAGTCACAGAACAAAATTATTCAACAATCGAAAAGGAATTGTTAGCAATAATATGGTCAACCAGATTCTTCAGACCATATTTAAAATTTAAGATTGTCACCGAATATAAACCACTCACGTGGTTATTCTCATTAAAACAATCAAATTCGAAGCTAGTCCGAAGGCGACTCAAGCTCGAAGAATTTACGAGATAATTTATTGTTATCTCGAATAGAAGTAGATCCTCCACAAATAAACACAACTGAAATAAATATAACTGAAGAATTAGAAAATAACGATTTATCAGACTTAAATAATTCAGATGATTATCCTTTAATAACATTAATTAATAATAAAAATATACCGGTTACTGAAACAATACTAAATGAATTTAATAATCACTTGATAATAGAGTTATATACGGAGATAAAAGAATCTATAGCTAAATTTAAAATATTGTTTAATAAAAAACGAAGATATCATTTAAAATTTAAAGAAATTAATGAAAAAGAAATAATGGAAATATATAAAAAATACATTCAACCTAAAGTAACCTTAGGAATAGTTTGTAACGAAAGTGTATTTGAATTATTTAATAAAGTTCATACAAAACATTTTGGAGATGGTAAAATAAAAATTTCAGAAGCAAGAATAATCGAAAGCTACTCAAGACTTCTACATATCATAGAATTGGACAGCTACGATCGTAACATTAAAATTTTATCCAATAATATCGAATCAATTAACAAATTAATTTTAAAAAACTCTTCTTTAAAAGCTTTATATAAAACTGAAATACTTTCATCAAAATATAACGAACTGACAAAGAATTTAGATCATATTAAACCCAAATACAGACAAAAACGAGAACTCATTGACGGAATAGGAACAGTAATCAAATCCATTACTGGTAACATGGATCACGACGACTATACGGAGATTGGAAACGCAATTGACAAATTATACACTAATCAAGAAATATTAAAAGACTAATATAACTCTCAAGTACAGATCAATACAAAAATGTTAGAAAGATTCAATGAAATTCAAAAATATATTAATGACCAAACTCGCAAAATAGAATTCGAAATTAGAACGATTGAAAATTATACCGAAAACTTAATATAATTTTTAAAAATAGACCAATACTTTTATAAAATCAATTATAATATAGACACACTTAATAACCACATTTTAGATATAACGGAAACAATAACATTTGCAAAATTAAAAACTATATCCAGGCATTTATTATATAACGAAGAAATAGAATATATACAGAATAGATTAGCTAGAGACAATGTTAATATCAAATCAGAAGAGGATATTTATCAGTTATTACAACTACAAGCATACTACAATGAAACTAAATTAATCTTTAGCATACAAATTCCTTCTTTCCACTCTAAAAAATGTTCCTATTACAAAATTAAACCTATACCTATCAATCAAACACTCATGTTAAAACCTAAATCCGAAATCCTTCTATTAAATGAACATTTATATCAGTATGTGTATGAATCATGTATGGATGTCGAGCAAATCCAGTACTGCGACAAAAGTAAAATACAACCAGTAGCAGACAGCTGTTATACCAAACATCATATTAAATAAACCTACAATATCGTCGTCCAAGAATTACAGGGTTCTAAACGACATTTTTGAATAAAATGAGTTATTGATGCCAAAAGGTTCTATTATGCAATATGCGCATACTGTAATGATATTTGAACGCCACAGTAAACCAAAACGAAGATATTAACAAAATTATAAAATCGCATTTGCTTTTTTCACATAAATTTATGCTAAAAAGTTCTATGTGATTATGGAACCCTCAACAGTATTCCCAAATTGAGTAAAAAATACACCGCAATTATGTTAAATAGAACTTTGTATTTGTATATTTGATATATAGAACCTTATAATTCTGAATTCTTTCATACAATATTATTAGGTTCTATATTATGCTAGTTGGTACTTTGTAATTCTATTTTGCTTTGTTATTCTCTTTAATTCACTTACGGTACAAATAGAACTTTACAGTTTTATGAATTTAATTGTCAGATGAGATTTTTCATTCTAACAAAATCTGTACACCAGGTTGGATCATTTTTGTTGCTCAGGTAATTTACTGTTTTAATATAATTATAAATAAACATAAATTTGTACAAACTATGTGTTATAATATATCAGTTTAATTGTAGGTAAATATTCGAAAGTAACGATTGATATTTAACTATGGATATCAATGTAGAATACGAGGAAAACCAAATACCGTTACTTAGCAGTTTTGAAGAAGAGGAGACGGTAACAACATATTTAGTGATTAATAATGAACTATGCGAAGTGGAAAGTAAGAACGAATATAATATGGATGTAGATCATCTGGACGAAATTGTTTTATCCGATAATGTGTGTTCTGAAAAATCTGACGAATATCAAAGCGTTGAATATCTTGATGAAGAACAAGACGTGGATATACCTACAAAATTAAAAAAAAAGCGGAAAAATTTGGAAGAATGGAAATGTAACAAACGAAAAGCACTACGGCCAGTCTGGAAAACAATATTTTTCTGTCAGAAACAAGATTATTCCCGCTAAAACTATGAAAAGTGTTGAAAACTGTTTGGTGAAATGCAAAGGTAGCTGCAAGCTGATTAGTGAAGATGAACGTTGTAAAATTTTTCAAGATTTTTATAACACTGATGCTGAAGGGAAAACGAACTTCATTTTGATGTCCACTGTTCGAAATGAACCAGCACGCAAAACTCAGAACTCCAATAAAAAAAAATATACTTACCAGTATTTCTTTATAGTTCAAGAAAGCAGAATTAAGGTATGCAAACAGTACTTCTTAAGAACTCTTGCAATTAGCCAAAAAACAGTCTACAATGCTCACCAAAGGAAAAATTTGGTTTCTGGAATGGTCCGTAAATCAAATCAAGGTAAACATAAGAAAAAAGTAGTTACCGATCAGGTGAAACACATTATACGGGACCACATCGCATCGTTTCCGGTTATAGATTCCCATTATTGCCGAAAATCTAGTACAAAACAGTATCTAGAGCCGCACCTTTCCGTTAATTTAATGTATGAGCTGTACATCGAGAAACCCAAATCCGATGGATTAATTCCAGCTAAACTACACATTTATAGGGAAATATTTAACAATGAATTCAACCTAGGATTTCACATCCCAAAAAAAGACAGATGTGACCTCTGTGAAGAATTCAAAATTCTGAAAACCTCGAATTGTGTGTCACCAAAAATGCAGATGAAATACCAAAGTCACGACGAAGAAAAACCCTATTCAAGGTTGAAACGAGAAAGTGATAGACAAAGTGCTATACCTGTTATCTGTTTTGACCTACAAAATGTAGTTACTTGCCCAAAAGCCGAGATCAGCTGCTTTTACTACTTAAGTAAATTGAATGTTTACAACTTAACTGCCCACCTTTCAACCAATAGAACGGTGTATTGCAGCATATGGAATGAAAGACAAACCGGAACAGCTGGGAATGATACAGCAAGCGCTTTTATTAAAATTTTGGAGGGTATCATACTGGATAACCCTACATTTACAGAAATAATCTTATGGTCAGATTCCTGCGTGCCACAAAACCGGAATTCAATTATATCTCTCGCAATAATACTTTTCTTGAAAAAACATCCTTCTATATCAAAAATAACAATGCGATTCTCCACTCCAGGCCATTCCTGCATTCAGGAAATTGACAATGTGCATAGTTGTTTCGAAAAATTAATTCGAAACCGCGAGTTTTTTTCGCCAGTTAGTTATATGAGAATCATGACCAAAGAAAAATACAAAGGCAGACCTTGTAAAATTTTGCAGATGCGTCCA
This sequence comes from Tipula vernalis, assembly GCA_958295665.1. Taxonomy (NCBI): domain Eukaryota; kingdom Metazoa; phylum Arthropoda; class Insecta; order Diptera; family Tipulidae; genus Tipula; species Tipula vernalis. The sequence goes on from OY282561.1 coordinate 2,440,296, forward strand.
GACGATATAAAGAATTTTAGAGATTGTACACCATATCTAAATTTCAAACAAATCCCATATTCAAAATTAGTTGAATTGGAATTTTGTCAATACCTCACGTCTGTTAAATATAAAGTATCCCATGATCCAGCGGCCGAGTTAATCACTGTAAATTTAAAGAATATTCAACTCCCTATTCGTGGTAAGAAGATTGGACAACAACTAGAATTTCGGGAACTGCCGGAGCCAAAAATAATTAAATTGAAAACTGAACTTCCACAACAGAAACTTAAATCGTTTACTGCTATGCTGAGATTTATGCCAGCCGTCGACAAAGATTTTTTTTAAAATTTAATCGAAAAAAAATCGAATAAGAAACAATAAAGTATTTAGTACTGTGTTATTGAACTAATATGAAAGACTGAATTAGTAGATTACATATTTTATTTAAACGAATTTATATAACATAACTATTAGTTATTTTTATTTACATAATATTTAAATAAATCTGAATTACCAAATCAAAATTTGTTTTAATATTAAATAAAATGGAGAACGATGATTAATATTCTTGTGAAAATTTTCTAAAAGTCAATTATTGGGTGTTATTATCAAATAATACTGTATTATGAGTATGACTACTGAATTAGAATCTAATATAATACAATTGTCTTAACCTGTTTTAATTATCTACATATAATGCTATATTTTCGCAAAAAATATTGATTTTAATAAAAATTATAAGAACCAATATTTAAAACCAAGACCAATCTTTAAAAACCACAGATTCTCCATATATTAGATTTAAGATTACATAGTTCTTATGGCTCTTAGAACCTTGGCATACAAAAAATTTCAAATTAGTTGAATTACATAGTTCTATTGAAAAATTAATACCACAGTTCTTGAATGAAAAAATTGATTTATGCTATAAAGTTATTATTTTTTTTTGTTAATATGATTATGAGATTCAGAAAAACTAATACTTCGGAATTGAAATCGCTTGTGTGCGAAATGAACAACCCCAAAAATTTCAATCATGAATATCTCAAAACTACTCTCATGTCACATAGAACCCTATAATACTCGGACGACGATATGTAATTTCGATATGTAATTTACAACCAGAATATTTGTACGTAGCAACACAGCAAGAACTGCCTTTCAGTTCAACATGTCCACAACAACAGAAATCAGTAAAAGGAATCAATTTGATCCATTTTTCGAATTGTATCATCACCATTAATAATGTAGAATACGACAATCCAACTAATATTTATTACGACAAAGTCATCTTTATATTACCTTACAACGATATCAATATCTCAAACGTTGATATTCACATTAATTTACCTACCTTACAAAACTGGACAATTGAAAATAATAAGGAAATTGAATTACTTCGTATTAATAACATAATGCACACCGTGCACAAAAGTATAATTTCAGGAACAATGATCATTATCATCATACTTATGGGAGTATTCATCGCCAAATTCTGCATAAGAAGACACAAGAAAAAGGCAACAGTAAATATCAACATTCCAATGCAACCTACAGAAGACATAATAAAGACTTCTACAAATGTCCACAAAACTCGTTTATGGCCATCTCTTAGGGGGGAGAAGTTACGTCCAGCGACTCCACACAACGATACAACAACAGCATCGACATAAATACATAGTATTAGCAAATTTATAAAATCATAAATTATATTATCTTAATGTTGCTTTCATAAAAATAATAACAATCATATTTATCTTAACACTTTATTTAGTCTACAAAGTATTAAAACAATAATATCATTCTTCTAATAATATTATTGCCTTATCTTTTTGAACACATGTGTATACAAAGAGAATAATAAATTATATATAATTTCTTGTCATTTCAAAAGAGGGAATCTTTTGCATTATATAAACTCAAAATTCATATTTAAGAATCAGAACTATTTGTCATTTCAATCTGAAAGCAACATAACGTATCAAATAAATTTATTACGTTTAAATATTAAAATTATAAAAATTAAACTAAAAGTGTTGTTTTAAAAAACCACGGCCACAAGTGCAAAAACGTTATTCGCGCGTATTTATAACGTTTATAATAAGTTAATAACATTTATAAATAACCATTTAAAATTATTTTTCTGTGAATTTATCATTGATTTTTGTAAGTTTTTTATTTCTACTTGCAAAATGTTAAATTCGTCACGTAGTGATGATGAAAACACTTGTGAATCTTTGAGTGAAAATATTTCTCTTGATGAAAATAGTGACAGTCACGATGAAATTAGAATGTTCACAAATCGAAGAATGCGTATTTGTAGCGAAAGTGGTGAATCTTCAGAAGATGAGTCTACTGTTTTGGACGACCTTGATACCGATACATTTGTGCAACTTCCTTCTGACATAAATTTTTCCAACGAAACAAACAAATAATACTTTTTTCGAAATTCCCGGACCAAAACATTTACCCGCCGACATTGAAAAGCCTATTGGATATTTTGAATTGTTTTTTACTTCTCTGCTCATCAAAACTATAGTACACGGAGAGAAAAAATTACTAATCTGATTCCTATATGATTATGGAAATCAAATTATATTACTCTGTACTATATATTTTGTAAAATTTACTATGTAAAGGGTGTTTCAACAGGTGCGCTTCAACTTTTTTCCGATAGGGACGGCGAACGACGCCATATTTTTTATTGTTCTTTTGTCATTTGGAAACTTCATTAGTATACATTTCATCATGGAACGCTACACACGTGAACAGCGATTGCAAATCGTGCAAATTGATGAACGATTGCAAATTGATGACAAATTGATGAACATGATAAACGATTTTTTTTGGCCGCAATTGAATGGAATGGACTTGGACGACATGTGGTTTCAACAGGACGGGGCCACATGCCACACAGCACACGATACAATCGCGTTATTGAAGACTAAGTTCGATGAGCGTGTTATTTCGCGAAATGGGCCCGTCCAGTGGCCGCCGCGCTCGTGTGATTTGACACCTCTAGATTATTTTCTTTGGGGTTATGTGAAGTCATTGGTCTATGCCAATAAGCCGGCGACGTTGCAAGAGCTCAGAGTTTTGGGTGGACACGCTCATGGTAGAAGTAAATATAAAAGAAGAGCGAGAGGTCAATGCCGAAGGTGAGGTGACAGAGGGTAGAGCTGCAGTTTCTACCCTGATTGTTCATAAGATCGGCTCCAATGCTGCAGAGTCACAACAGAATGTCAGAAGAGATTCTGTGCAGCAAAAAGGTCATGCCACATCGGTACCATCAGGTGACAGGAAGGTGTTTCGAAAGAGTGCGCGCAAATTTCAGTGGCGGCGCAGAGTGCGGCAGCGGTTTAAGAGATGCCGCGACACCAACGTGTTGGCGAAGAGACCCCGCGGCACCAACAGGGTGACGAGGAGGGTCTGCAGTACCAGCATTATTGTGAGGGCCCAGGCGTTGTTTTTGTGGGACACAAAAAGAACCCAAATAGCAGTAGACCAGCTATTGGGTGTACTTGATTTGCGTCTGGAGCATGAGGTGCTGGCCAGGAGAGGTAGGCGACTGGTCGCAGCAAAACAGTAGCGGTCGCGGGTACCATTTTCCATTTACAATGCCTACAAGTTTATAAATGATGTTAACAGTAGGTAGTGTAAAAGGAAAATGAGGACTGGTATGTTTCTGGTTTATCGCCGTAGGCCGAGAAACACCAGGGTTTAGTGTTAAGTGTTTGTTAGTATTAGGAATTAGGTAAGTTTAGATAGGGAATTATGAGAATGGCACCATCAGTAGTCGTCGTAGTAGGGGGAATAGGTTATGTATTCCTGATATTGAACACGGCAGCCGAAAATGAGAAGATACAGTCCTAGGAATTTCATAACGAACCTGGAATCTACTTCGCCAATTTAGGACGCGCACGAGAGTCAACCAGTGATTAGAGATTGACACTATTCTACAACCTGACAAGTTACTGGCAGGAGTGGGAGCATCACCAGGATATCAAACAGCAGCTTGCAGACACCTGTTATCGCGACATGAATACCATACTATACAGACGAAACTGCAAGGAGTTGATTCAACCAAGCGGATACCTTCTAGACAATATAGAGAGCCGTAACCCGATGAGCCAGGCTTTACGGGAAAGAGGACGTAGTGCTCCGCTAGATTTCGTAGGGAATCTACTCGGGGATCTTTTCGGGTTTTTAGATCAGCGTGACGCACTAAAATACCATAATCAAATCCAAGAACTAGCACTAGGAACCCTGGAACTACAAGAGCTGGTACAACAACAAACGTACGTTCTTGATCTTACAACAAGTATCCTGCGCAAAGAAAAAGAAATGATAACGCAGCATTATGAAATCCTCCGTAAGGAAATAGCTGCAATAGTAATGCACGAGGAATTCATAGATGTCTTGTTTCAGCTGTCCTCTGCTACCTTCCTGGTTAAGGATTGTCAAAGCGATTTAATTGACTTACTCGCAGATGTACACCACGGACGAGCTACTACCAGATTATTACCACCAAGCCGGCTGGAGAAGCAACTGAAGGAGCTGCAAACTCAGATTCTACTATCCACCTATATCCCTACAAGCAAAAATAACTGGGTACAAATTTATAAGCTGTTAACTATCAAAACCGGGATAGTGCAAAACCAGATAATTTTTGAGGTGAGGTTGCCATTGCTGCAGCGCGAAGAATTCCAGATTTTTAATGCGGTTCCCGTGCCAACCCAACATGATGGCAAGTTTATTTATATAGAGCCCGAATTCCGTTATGTGTTGGTACACCAACATCGTACCTGGTACTATCCTTTAACGAGAGAAGCATTGAAGGAATGCAAATCATGGGGAATGGAGTCCAGAATATGCACCTTGCAAGGTCCGACCTACAACATGCAGTTAGATAGTACTTCTTGTGAGGCAGCATTACTGACACGAACTGATGCCGCACTGTCGCTCTGTCAGGTAAGATCGATGATACCTACTAGTTATTTTCGTCAAATCCAAGATAACCAGTGGGTAATGGTATTGCCAAAGGAAACAGAATTTGATTTACAATGTAAAGAGATGCCTGTCGAGCTGGTTACTCTACATGGGAGTGGCATTCTCACAATAACACCAGGGTGTACATTGAGAGGAAGAATGATAGAGCTTACCAGTCATGTGTATTATACCACTAAAACCAGTCACATTTCATTTATGCCTACTTTCAACCTGTCCCATGAAATACGAACGAGAGATGTGGTATTAACCTCCAATGAGATTGATGGAGAACTATCAGGCTTGCAGCAAACGGTAGCCGACCTGCAGCAACGAGAACCATGGTTAAAAATGAATCTGCATCACCTGGGTCATTACTCAATATCAGTCGCGATGTTCCTATTTCTGTTGGTACTTGTCATGATGATTTGTAGGTACCAGAAGAGGTCAATCACCCGCCGGCAGAGGAGACGGAGAACGCCAACACGGGCAATTACAGCAGACCGAGACCCTCCGGGAAATCTTATTTAAGTGGGACGCAATATCAGGCGTATATAAAACCCCAGGGCTAGGGTGACCATTCAAATCAAGAAGAAAAAAAAAGATATATATAAATAACCATACCTTAAGTACTGAGATGAGGTTGCTTTAGGATTAGTCTACCTATAGAGAAGTATCAAAGTCTAACAGGAGGTAGGCTAAATCTAAAGCAGCGCCGTCTCCAAAAATTTACTAATTTAGCTATAAGTAAAATACATATTTAGAGTAGAAACTAAATTAAAGAACTTGATGTAATGAGCAGCATTATAATAAGAATAAAGTATTTAGAAAAAGAAAAAAAAAAGGAAAACTGCTCATCTATACAAAATTTGTAATAGCAATGTAGGTTATAAGAAGTATATATATGTATATTTAAAAAAAAAAAAAAAAAAAAAAAAAAAAAAAAATTAAATAATATATATATATATACATAGTAATAGGCATTTAGGATTAGGAATTATTATAAGTTCAAAACAAAAAAAAAAAAAAAAAAAATTTTTTTGTAAAACTATTGTTGGCCCGGCTTGAGACTATCTCAGGTTGTGGGGCGTCCCCACGTTGGATCATCGAACGTCGAAAGCTCAATCATAAACCTCCATCCCCACCTAAATAGAGCGTGAGATCTCTTTTCATCTCAGGGATTGGGTTTTCCCCACGCTGTAACGGGCGCTTGTCATCCCCGTTACAAAATACACCTAATTCCCGGAAAAAAAATAAACTAAAAACGCTGCATCCCACCTTTTGAAGATATTTTCTTCTAAAAACAACCCAAAATTAGAATGGCAATTCCCGGATGCAGTTATAATTCTAATTACGTTAGTTGAGTTGTATCAAATTGGATTGTACAACAAATTAACGTAAAATTCTATTTATTCTAGTGGCGCGTGCCCATATTAATCATATTTTCATTTACGTTTAAATTATGAATTTGTGTGTGCTCAAGTTACAGTAAATAAACGTAAATAAATTTTTCTCGTTTTGTTGTTGCACACGCGATTTTTTGTCAAGCGGGTGTACAACACTTTTAATTTTTTTTTTTTTTTTTTGTTTCTTTAGCGTTTATTCACCTGTAGCTATTTGAAACTAAATTGAATTTAATTTTGTATGTTGTTGTTGCTTTGTGGGTAATTTGGGCAGTTCATGTGTTTATACATTGAACAAACACGTGCCGAATATTTGCAATTTTAGCATAATCACGAATAACCAATGAAGTATTGGAGGGGATAGGAATGCGTTTTGCTGTTGATTGGTCAATGTGAAAAATAATTTTGTTTTTTTTTCGATCAGCAGAAAAATTGTATAAAAACCTCGCCAATATTTTATTTGGGGCTTTTTGCTTTTTTAGTTTTTGTGAGTCTTGTGGTTAAGATTTGAGCGAGGAAATTTTTGGTGATTCGCGTGGTGTTAGTTAAAAATAAATTCAAAGTTGTGAATACATTTTTGTTTTAAACTCTAAATTACTTCGTTTTTGTTTTTTTTTAATTTGAGGAGGATTTATCCGGAATTTTGGTAAGTATAGTCGGGAAAAAAAATAAAAATAATGATAATAATGATTACTAATTAAAGCGGTACCGGTTGTTGGGTGTCTGTGGACTGTCCCGTATGGGACGGGAGACGGCAAGTGCTTTGCACTGTTCTCCCTCTGTCTACAACACTCAACAACCTAAATACTTACTAACATTTGGTTAGGGGCCAATGGCCAACTTTGTTTTTTTTATTATTTTGATTGGATTTACAGATGAATCTGTAAATCATCCTTGTTTTCCTCCCTCCCAAACAAAAAAATAATTTCCAAATGGTAGGCTACATATTTTTAACCATGTGGCTGATCCGTTTTTTTTTTCTCATTGGCCTACTTTTCCCTTTTCTTTGGTTGTTATCAACCACCATGTTCTCAAAAACGACTTTAACTAGATCTTAAGGGGAGCTACCATCCCCCACGACCAAATTCCTCTACCTGACTTGAGCACCGGGATTAAGTCGTGGTAGCATTCCCCCCTTAAGGTAATTTTGTAACGACTTGATTTAGGTCAAACTAAATCTAGTCACAAATAGTTACAAAGTTTGGCCAAAGCTGGACTTGGGGCGCACTAGGGCATTAATATCCTTACGCAGACGTGAATTAAGAACGGTCGTAGAAATTCTCACGGGACACTGCCTTTTTGGAGAACATGCAAGAAGGCTGGGTCTGGAGGCTAATGACTTCTGCAGAAGCTGCTTGGACGAAGAGGAGGAAGAGACGTTGGTCCACTTCCTTTGCTCGTGTCCAGCATTGGCTCTCAGAAGGCACAAACACTTAGGTAAGTTCAGGATGGACTGCCTCTCGGATCTCGAAAACATTAAAGTGCGGGACGTCTTACGCTACATAAGTAGCTCGAAATGGTTCCAATAGGGGTAAGAGGGGATACATCCTGTGGTATCACAATGGACCGTCACCGGTCTAAGTGAGCGTAAGCAGCCACTCCAACCTAACCTAACCTAACCTAACATTTAACATCTTCGGGAGAATGGTTCTGAATTCCTACATTTTGTATTCGCATAATACAAAAGAAAAAAAAAATATCTCGACTACAATTTACTGGCCAGATAATCGAAAGTATTGAGAAAGAATGGCTCGAGATAAAAAACATCCCAGAGACACCAACCAGATCCAAACAAAATATTGGTCTAGAAAAGTTACCAGGGACGAAGTTTTGCCGTTGTGTGGTGTGTAGTAATAAAGGAGGAAAAGAAGTGACTCGATCTTCCCTAGTTTGTGTGCGCTGTAAAAAGGAAGTCCATGGGGTTTGTGTGGGGAAACATTTTTGCCAATGATTTTTTTTTTTATTATTGTTTGTTTTCATTTTTTTTTTAATTAAATAAATACAGTTATAGTAAAAGTAGGTTACATTTGAGTAGTTTGATATGTCCCTTACACATAACAGAAAGAATTACGAAAAAATATTTAAGATTCTGTGCACACTTAATTAATAAGGTACTTTTTTTCAAAAATCCTTTCGCAATTTATGCAAAATATGTGAAAATTAGCTCAGCACTAAAAGGGTTAATGGCAGTGCTATAAAATTGTTCGAAGGTTGCACTTTGTATACATTTCTCAATACAAGCAGAGAGTGGAATTCGTGCTCTGACCAAATTTTCTGGATTTAATTTTTCGCCACGACTTTGTAACGGACAGTGTTCGCACTGGCCGTTCCAAGTTTCTCCAAGGCTATGCCTCGGAGAAACATTCCAACATTCTTGGTCATTGACCACCACTATGCCACACGTAAATCGTTTTTTTATATAGACAGTTGCAATTCACAGGAAATGGTATTCTATTTCTACACGAATTGCGTATTGTTGTAGGAGAAATAATATACGGAATGTGGTATATTCAAACTGCTTGATTCCAACAACAATTACGCCAATGTAATTGGGAATCAAGTTTTATAATTTCGCTTTTTGTGCAATTAAGCATAAAAAAAGCAATAATGTTTTTTTTTTCTTTTTGTTGTTTGGTTATGATAAGATATAACCCGATCCATCCGTTCTACTTTTTTTTTGTTGTGTGCTTGTTTCTTGCCGGTTCAGCATTTTTCGTATGCTCTGTGCCTGTGGGAAACAAGAAAAAGTAAAAAAAAAAGAAAAATGAAATTTGGGGGAGTTGATTTTGAATTTTCGAAGAGTGCGGACGCGCCGAGACCTCTTGGTCTCGGTGTGTCCGTCACGCGAGTTTTTTTAAAATTGGGGGATGTAAAGTTTTTTTTTTGTTCTTAAGAAATTTACATAATAAGCTGTGTGTGTTGTTTTGGTGGGTATGACAATTAAATTAGAAATAGAGGTAGATCGACGGGTCATTGCCGCTCTTTGCACAACCTATCATCTATAGGATGGGGGGTTGGCAATGGCAATGAAACGGGGTTGACCGGTTTGTTTTAAGAACCATGGGAAGTTGCACCGAACACATTCTTTTTCTTTAATTCCAATATTTAAATGCGGTAAGCTCTATCCTGTGCGCCACCAAAACCCCACGACTAATTTATCCCTCTACCCCTGTAGCTACAGGTTAATGCCGCAAGTGAGCAAGCACGAGGATAGGAAATTCTAGTTAACGAGGTAGTAGCGACTCATTTTAAAGGGACGAAATGGCTTGCTAGGATTTCGTTACAACTTTCAGCCTAGGCTAATCTTTACGGAACGAATGACCCTACATCGTGGAGGCGTATCGTGCTCGTAAACAACGGGGCAGGATAAATGACTACATTGTAGACCCAGCCGCCAGACGATTATTTACGACGACCGGTGGTTTAAAAAGGTGCAGCAAATCGTTACCGAATTATATTAACATAATTAATTCGGATGATATTGCGACTGTATAAGCCGGGCTTTTCCGAGACTATATTGGAGCGAATCGATATGTTTTAACCCCAATGGATACGCTACCATTGTAGCGTTTTATATCAAATTTATTAGGCAAAAAGTCAAATTTTAAACTGTTGTGGTGTAACTTTTATTTTAGAATTTATAAAATTTTAGAATTTTTAAAATTTAGATCTAGCTAGGTCAATACAAAGTGGGCTAGTAAGTAAAAACTGGTCAAAAGAAGTCTATCAAGAAATCTTAAACAAACAACCCAAATATCATCGGATATCCTTGAATTCAGTGATTTCTCATGCTAAATACCTTTTGGACATATACATGGGTCGTAGCGTTTCAGTAACCAACCTTTCTAAATCAATCATCGCGGTCTTGCAATATATGCAAATGGGAAGCAAACTGTTTATTGAACTGTTGATACCCAACAAACATATTTTTTTATTTGTGTGAATACTAAATATTTTAGTTAATCTTTCAATGATGGAATATAAATTTGTAACTTTAAATTATGGTTATTGGCCGGCAAAAATTATAAATGACAAGGCGTGTTTTTTCAATTCTGAAGAGTCAACAATGCACATCGTTTTTTCAATTCTGAAAAGTCAACAATAACCAAACATCAATACTCGAAATTCAATATGTAAGTAATATAAATATGTTGATCATTCGGAAAAAGAACCGCTCAGCATTCAGAGTTGATTTAAAAAAAATGCATGAGGCGCTGGCGGATGGCCCAGATAAAAACCATATAAAAAGTTTATTAAAACAAACGAGCATTCACGAGCAAATCCAACAGATCTCGAGCACTGAAGGAGGAGGCGGGCCCTTCAGATGATCAACTAACTGCGAAGATGATGAATTGGAAAATTCGGCGGCAGAGGAGACGGGTGAGGGCGCGGATGTAGAGGTGGAGGCAGATGAGGGGGCGGGCTGCTCCACCACATCCTACCCAACACCCAACAACAGGGCTACTAATACTAAATTTATTTATATATACATATTTAATAATAATATTTAGGAGTGTTGAAAGAATGCTAGTAAAAGCTAAAGGTTTTATTATTTATGTTTAAAATGGTAAACGGAAAAACATTATTTTTGTATTTTGTAATTTTTTTAATTAGAGCTATCTTTGAGAAACTGATGAATTTGCCAAAACCCACGAATACCATATTTGTATGCATTACCTAAAATTCATAAGGTTGGTGATAAAATGAGACCTATAGTTTCGAATATATGTACACAAACGGAGAAACTATCGAATTGGCTTTTTAATGAATTAAATAAAATAACGGCAACCGGTCGGCAAGTATTTAAAGAACACACAGGAATTTGCAACAAAATTAGAGAACTTATGTTTTAATGAGAATGAAATTATGATGTCTTTTGAAGTCACAGCCTCAGCCTCATATCCCAACGTACCAGTTGACAAGGCGATCAAATGTTTAGTGAATCACGCGAGATTTGAGAAAGTTGATGAAACTAAAATATGTCTTTATCAATAAGTTGCTAAGGTGTGCATGGGCCAGTCCTATTTTCAATTCAGGGGGAATATATACAGACAAAGTTTTGGAGCTTGTATGGGTAGCAAGTTAATGCCGTACCTGACTAATGGGTTTATGCGCCATTTCTAAAACTTCATCAATAGTCCACCGCTTTTTCCTCGTGTCTGGCTACTTTATGTTGATGACGTTTTTGAGGTGATTAACAAATCAGATCTGAATCAAACACTTGATTTGATTAATAATCAGTACTAGATAATTAAATTCACATATAAGGCAGATGTAAACAGGGTCTTACCTTCTCTGGATTTGAAGATGATAAGGAATCGGAATACCGTATCTTTTGGTATTTACCGCAAGCTTATAAACACAAAAAGGCTAATTACAGCAGAATCTCACCACAATGGAGCTCATAAAAAGGCAGCGTTTCATTCTCTGGCTCATCGATTGTATAACATTCCCATGTCAACGTCCGAATTCAAATTGGAAGAAAATTTCATTAAAGACACAGCGTTGATAAATATGGTGAAGTATTTTATGCTTTTCAAATGTAGAATTTTGTATCTCGCGAGACAAAAATCACGAATATTGGGCAATTAAACGATTTGGCTGATACAAGGAATACATTCGGTTGTAATTGATACTGGAGTTAACCAATTTGTGCTACAGACTGGCGTCACTATGTAATTTATTAAATATTTAACCATCGTGTGGTATTCGATAAATTACATTTTATTCCTTGTAATCATATAATAGCATTGATAATACCGACGAATATTGAAACCGCGGAAGAAATTTACGTTAAACTTTCAGACATTATGAACAAATAAACGTGAGAAGGCTACAAAGTAGCCGCCATTTTTCCTAGTTCCTAGTGCATTTCTCTGTTATAAACGCTCACATAGTATATAACTGCTGAAAAACTTATTTCGATATCCGAGAAAAATAATAGAATAACATCATTTAATTACGGTTACCTTTTTAGAAAAGTGAAACAAACTCCAATTAATTTAACATTTGTGAGCTTATCTCCATCTCAATGCTAGTCCTTATTGCTTCGTATCCTTTTATTTTTGGAGACTTCGAGTTTAAACCTACTTGAAGTGGTTTCGAAAAACTTCTTAGAATTATGTATGAGTATTCTGTTTAGTGACAAATTAAATTCAGATGATATTACAACAAACATTGACAATTTTATTTCAAGAGTTGAAAGTTAAACTTATCCCAAAATAAAATTTTTTATTTAACTAATTTTTAATAAATTAACTATGTAGTTAGAAAATAACTCTGCTACAATTATATCGCTTGTTATTCCTGTGACTAACATTCCAAATCCTTACAAACCTTTTGTGTCGAGGATGCAGGCAGGGCCTGGGCCAGCATAATTCTGGAATATGATGCAACCGGGTTTATTTTTTTTTTTGATAATGGGTTGGACATACTCAGGAATGTGCTATGCTTATCTAAGAGTTGACGTTCGTAAGTGTAGTGATCGAAAGTGTTGTGATCGAAATAAAGAAGTGAGAGCAAAACAAAACCAAATGAGCATAGATTTAAGACTATTTTGAGCTGAGCGGAACATTGAGAAAAAAGACCGGATATTTATATTTTGATTTCTCTTTCTGAGCGTAATACAGTGATATATCGCATGTCACTGTTTGTTGTCATGGAATTGTTTTTTTTAAATTCTAAACGTACGGATTGAGAAAATCCTTATAACAAAAAATATATATTTTTAAAAAATGTTTAGTCAAAAATTATTAGCCGAGAAATATAAAATGGGTAAAAGTTCGAATGCAGGAGCAGTAAACGCCTCATTATGCCAGAGTTCTAAAAGTTCTAAAAGTGAACCACCAAATGCAAAATGTTATCTGGAGGATAAAATTACACGGAATCCATTTTTAAAGTTTTTGCGAAGATTTCTAAAGGAACATTGCGGATTGGATATTATACAAATTGCGATTCAGGTAGGTAAAGCGGGGTAAGGCATGGGATGTGAGCAAAACGACCGTTTATAGATATTGCACAGAAGGTGCCAAAAATTAAGCGACATCCTAAACGCGGAGGGCTAAAGCGACACCTTATTCGATTGTGTTCGTAGTTTTTATTGGAGTAGAAATGTGTTTAGTTAAATGTAAAATGTAAGGTGTAAATATAAGAAAAAAAATTGTAACTGAATTTCCATGACAGACAATTCTAATAAAATGCTCACAACTTTCAAAGCATTAATACAAAACTGAAATATAAAACTTTGAATAAAAACACGTTGTGGAGAGCCAATGAAAGTACCAATTTGTGCTAAAGACTGGCGTCACTATGTAATTTATCGAATATTTTACCACCGTGTGGTATTCGATAAATTACATTTTATTCCTTGTAATCATATAACAGCATTGATATTACCGACGAATATTGAAACCGCGGAAGAAATTTACATTAAACTTTCAGATATTATGAACAAATAAACGTGAGAAGGCTACAAAGTAGCCGCCATTTTTCCTAGTTCCTAGTTCATTTCTCTGTTATAAACGCTCACATGGCATATAACTGCTGAAAAACTTATTTCGATATCCGAGAAAAATAATAGAATAACGTCATTTAATTACGGTTACCTTTTTAGAAAGGTGAAACCAACTCCAATTAATTTAACATTTGTGAGCTTATCTCCATCTCAATGCTAGTCCTTATTGCTTCGTATCCTTTTATTTTTGCAGACTCCGAGTTTAAACCTACTTTAAAGCTAAAGTGGTTAGCATTCGAAAAACTTCTTAGAATTATGTATGAATATTCTGTTTACTGACAAATTAAATTCAGCTGTCTAATTTCTGTTTTGGAATATCTAATTTCAATATTTTTGATGGCTCTCGCAAACCAACGATTTACATATTTTAGTCTTACGAACACAATAAATAAATATTTTCCGTTTAGTTGATAATTTTGTAACGTACAGTTAAAAATCGATTTGTGATAGAATCAATTCGGCGATTGGTAATTCGGCGCCGGTCACCTTGGCAATGGTAACTCTTAACGGTTGACTCGGCGACAGCCAACTCAACAATTGTAAACTTGGCGACGTTCAGTTGGCTATGGTATAAAATATCAGAAAATTAATGGAAATTACAGTAATTTTTTTTTGGGGAAATCACCCTTTTGTAATGAAATTTCTCAAACATATAGATGGTAAAAGAAACAAAAAAAAAAAAAAATTAAAAGTGAAAATGGAAAATAAAGATCCCCCTGAGCGGCTTTTTTCCTATTAGTAATGATGTTCAAAATGCCAAGTAATTTTTCCAAAAGCACTGTCATCGAGTAAACCATCGCCGAATTGATGGTCGCCGCGACAATCGTTCCCGAGTCAACTGTTGTCGAGTTGACCGTCGCCGAGTTGATTTCGCCGAGTTGGTGCCGTGGAGTTGATCGTCGCAGTTATAAATCAAATGAAAATTTCCATTCAATGTTTGCTACGTGTAATTACCAATTTGTGTGTTTTGCATTATTAGTTAATAGTTTATTGTGAAATACCAGCCACTTTTTTCTGCAAATAAATTGAAAACGCACTTATTAAAATCCATTTTAGGTCTAGTCACTCGATTGACCCGTAACTAGTTTTTTTAATAAATCAGTACAGATGTCAGTTTTAAAATGTCACTAGACCAAATTTCATTCGATTGTTGCAATTAAAATTACTTTTACGATAACATACAGTGGTAACAACTGAACAGCAGTTGAGTTTAAATAAACTTTGGGGTAATCCTGAATGAAATTTATTCACAACGAAATTTTTATCAATTCCGTTGTGCAACTATTTAGTTATATAACAACGGATAATCGATTTTTGCAAAATAATATTACTCGTATAAATCAAAAATATGTTTGCATTAACTTTGAATTAGGTGGGTCCATCGATAATTTAAGTTGTATCAATTACACCTATCATACTTACTGCAACTGCTCACTTTGTGCGTAAAATTCGGTTGCCACAATCAAAGTGTTTTCTCAGTGCAGGGCGATTGTCAACGCCATTAAAGAAAGGAGTAAAAAATATTTAAATATTTTAGATTTTCAGGTAGAAAATACCATTTTTACAACTTCTATAAACATAATCAAAAAAATTTAACATTTCGGTGGAGTGAATTAACACCCACGAACCTTATTTCGTTCTTTTTAGGACGTAAGATCAGTGGGCGTTATTTCTTGTCTGAAATGGCATTAAAGTTCAAGGCCTTAATGTCTCCTTGTTGTGGGTTTTAAAGCCCATTGGAAAAAGCAATAAAACCCTCTCTAATAATAAAAATCGATACAAATAATTGTATGTATAGTACTAATTTACTGAAAATTCAGACTCTAATTTTAAAATTAAATCTTCAATTTTAGAGTATGATAAAGGAGCAAATTTTATGAAAAGTAATTTAAATTAATATTTTCTGTTTCTTAACAAATTCTATTTTTGTCTTTCTTGCTTAATTTTGTTTGTTTTTATATTTCTATTGTACATTTACCAAAAAAAAAAAAAAAATATATTGTTTTATACATATCGGCCAAACCACCAACCTAACTCATGGTAACTCGAGTTACTAAATAAAATTGATTTCTTGAAAAACTTTTGTTTTTGAGTTACCATGTTTTAGATTGGGGTGTAAAATACAGGATATTGAAACGAAAGTGTCAGGTATTTCAGATGCTGATAGACGAATCATTTGTTTTTCTTATAAATCATGTCCTCTTTCAGCGCCAGACACATTGTTTTCAATACTGCTACACTTATATACATGTTATCTGTATATGTTTTTAAAATTAATTCAAAATAATAATTTCGCTTGATAGGAACAAAAATTCAACTCTTGATTCGGATCTGCTGCCCATTTAAAAAAACTATACACTGTTTCAAACAATAAAAATTAAACACAAAAATTATTCAAAAGCAGTTTCCCAAACCACGAAAAGAGAAAAAGAGAGAAACATTAATTCTCTATTCAAACGAAATCAAGATAAGAAGAATAGGAATTTTAACAATTCGATTTTTAGAAAAATATCAAAAAAAAAAAATATAAAATAAAAATTAATAAATAGAAGCTTAAGTATTATTTTTAAATGCTACGTAGGCGATATAATGACGTCGTTTTATTGTTGTATTACGCTAAACATTTGCTCCATGGCCGATAGCATTGGAGCATCGACTATCGTTGTAATATCAGGAGGATTTATTATATAAGTGGTAGACGAAGAATTTCGATTTTGCGTCGACAAAATATCATTGAGAAGACTCACCTGCTGATTTTGGTGGTGATGTTGCTGCTGTTGTATTGCATTAGGCAATTGTACCGAATTCACAAATAATGATGGTGAAATTGCACCACCGATAAGCTGTTGTTGGGCAGCATTTTGGGTTGATGTTGCTAATAGATTTCCACTACCCATTGTAATAGTACTAATCATATTTTGTTGTTGATTACCACTAGAACTTCCAGAATTAGCACGACTGCGGCCGGTACTTGATATACATCCCGGATGAATACTGGGATGGCCTGTAAATAAATAAAATTAAAATTATATTTTAAAATTAACCAATAATAAACAAAAAAACTTATATAGGTACTATTAAGGCAATTGATATCAAAACGGCGCATCAACGTGAGGACAATCTCCTTAACGATAATTTTTATTATTTTTTTATTCAACGAAATGTTCTTTTATATTAATAATATTTTAATTTTTTTAAGCTCGGTACAACTCCAAGGGACTATTCGCACCAAGCGCGAATTGAGCTGTAAACAATTTTTTCTAAATTATGATACAAAAACACTTAATAATTCTATTTTGTTGACTAGCTTTAATTATAGACCAATTTTAAAGTTATTTTTTATTTATTAATTTATTTTGCCAATATTATAGTACATATTTATTTTTATATTTTTAAATCAGCTGTTCACAGTATTTGGTTTTGATACTAGACCAAGGGAACAGCGAAAAAACAAATTACTATTGTTTTGATTTGAATTTTATAGTGAAAATGTAGTTAGAAGAAAATATTTTGTAAGTAATTTTAACGTTTCTATCCATGTTTTTTATATATTCATAAATATTGAATTTCGTAAATTAATTAGATAATCCTTGAAGAAAATGGTTTACAACACCGAAATATTGGCCAAATAAATTAATAAATAAAAAATAACTTTAAAATTGGTCTATAATAAAAGCTAATTTACAAAATAGAATAAATAAAAAGATTCCATTAGAAAAATATGCATTAAAAAACACAAACATTTTATGTAATACTTGTGATCAAAAAATATTAAGACTTTTTAAATAAAACACAAACGGTTTATTATTCTTTTAAATGGACTTCATCTCCCTCAAAGTATTCCCCTACGGATAGAATGCAACGTTTTTTCCAGTCTTCAAAATAGTTGTTTACGTTGATTTCCGGAATGGCCTTCAAAGTTCGGCTTGTATTTGTTCAATCGAGTCAAAATGATGTCGCCGGAGCGTTTTTTTTAATTTCGGGGATAGTCAGAAGTCAAACGGAGCTAAATCAGGCGAAAATGGCGATTGCGGAACAATATAGGTAGAATTTTTGGCCAAATAGTCACGTACAACCAATGCAGAATGAGACGGCGCATTATCGTGATACAAAAAACAAAAGTTCTCTGCCTAAAATTCTAACCCAAACGATATTTGCGTGATGTCAACAAGATATCTACTACCAAATCCTTGACTTCCTTAACGTAGTGTTCATCGGTAGATGTCGAAGAATGGCAAGGACGTCCACCGTCTCCAACATGTTCTCTGCCTTCTTTGAACAACTTATACCAATCAAAACTCACTCTGGACAGTGCATTGTCACCAAAACCCTTTCCCAACATTGCCAACGTTTTGGAAGCCGAATTCCATTTTTGAAGCCAAATTTGATGCAACTTTTCTGTTGAACTTTTTAAAAATCCACTTTTTTAGATGAAAGTAAACAAGCGTATCTCATTAACTACTAAATATATTAACACGAAATTTGACAGATGTCTGATCGAGTACTACCAACCAAAGAAAATAAAAAAAAGATCACATTAAATTTAATTAAACGCAAAAATTATTTGAAAATTAGACAAAATCGAAATTCGGATGTAATACGAAGGTTTAGTTTTTTTAATATCATAATTTAATAAAAATTGTTTACTCGCGTATTCGCAATTCCACATTCCGCTATATTCCGCAATTTTTTGCCGCTTAGTGTGGATAGTCCTTAAAAATCACAGAAATTCCAAGATTAATCCACGCCCTCAATGAAGATGATTATGATTGATTGGAGAGTGGAGTTTTGTGAGTGATGCGTGCATAGCAAAATGTACAGAGCGCATACCATCTTCACAAAAAATTGTTTGGAGCGATGAGGTAACATTTAAATTAAACGAGTCGACCAATCGCCATAATTGCAGCTACTGGGCAAGATAAAAGAAAGAAAAGATAAGAAAGAATGCAACGAAATTCCTATTGAAATGATTCGCCACTTTTGCGATTCTATTGCTTCGCGTTATCAACAATGTTTGGATAAAAATGGGCATCAATTTGAACATTTGCGCCTTCTTTCATTTGTACTTTTAGTTTGTAATGTATCTAAATAAATACTGTTTATATATTAACGCGAAGTGTGTAGACATTTTTTGGGACACCCTGTATTTATTTACGAAAAAAAAATACTCCAGCCTGCATATGGCATTCGCTAATATTAACCACCATTAATGAACGATTTCGGTCGAATTAAAATGCTAGAAATTTGACGTAAGCATTTTTTATTTATTTTATTTTGGCCCGACCAAATACTAGGCATGTCCCAAAAAAGTGACAAAAACATGACGACTATGTGTTTTCGCGACCAAACCGCTGCAAAATTGGTCAATTTTTTGTCAATTTATAGACAAACGATACCCATCTAAAATTCACAAAATTATCGAACTTTTCATAACAATTTTGTCGATCAATTTAATTTGTTGACGTTTTATGAATAATTTGTGAAATATTTGTACAACAAATACAAGTTTACAGCAAAAATGTGGAAAGTTTCATAATAAAAATTCTCAAATATTTACCCGTACATAATTATGATTGTCGAGTCGATCGACAAACGACACGACTCTGTGTTGCCTTTTCCTTTTTCATATTGTTTTGATCAAATGAAAAAACGAAAACGCAACACAGGTCGTGTCGATTGACTCTTGAACCATAAAAGGGGTGATTGAATAACATTCTTGTGATGATATTTTGTGATAAAATTTGTGAAATATTGGATATTTTGTAAAAAATTTGTTGATACGAGTGCTTTGTGACAAAATTTGCTGAACATTTATTATCGTTAGTATAGATAGATCGTGAATGATTTTTGAACGTGGAGTATGTATGGGTGATTCATTTTAAATAAAAAATTAGCGGCTTTTAACCCTTTGAGGACGAGACTGCGAATTTTTTGAATTTTTAGGAACTTTTTGTTGCACACTGATCAGAAGCCACTAAGTAAAACATTACTTAAGAAAAATAATTTTGTTATTGAGGAGAGTGTGGTTTCATTACAATACCACTACTAGGAACACAAGGTACACAAAATAACATAAAATTTGATTTATTATATTTTTATTTGAATGTAATTTTACAAAATAATTCAATTTATTTTTAATTGAAATGAAATTTTGCAACACAATTGTTTTGTGAGACATTGATGAGCTACAAAGATAGCAACGTCTGAATGTTGAATGCTCTCCAATGGAACATTGGTCCTGAATCGGTTCCATTTAGGTGTTGCTGATTTTCTGGGGGTTCTTGAACAATTTTCATTGCTCCACAATAAGCCCTTGAATGCATTTATGAAATTTTTTATAGTCATTGACTCAACGGTGGTCCATTGCGAAAAAATTATAAAAGCGTTATCAATACTCAAATCTAAAAAATGCCAAAAAATCCGGTGATACCGTTTTGTAGACTTTCGATTTATCTGATACAAGCTTTTAACCATGCTGCCTTGTCGACATACCCCATACGCCGATTGTAATCTAGAACAAGTGTGAGGCATGTTACTTGCTGCGTCGTCCCATCTTTCCGCTTTCTAGTCACAGTTGCGACCTTCTTAGGATTGTGAAAGTTGCTTAAAAAATAAAGCGGCCTTTTGTCAATCCATTTTACGTATAATATTCCGTCTTATGTAACTCTCCATTCATAGGATCCTCTCTCCATATTCTTATCCGATTGTAGATCGGTTGGCAAATTTTTTCGAGTTTTTTTGCTGTACCGCAATTATAAATAGCGCAAGAGACAATAATTCCCTTTGCAAACTCACAGAGTTAAAAAAATTATTTAAATATTAAGTACGTTATAATAAAACGTACAGAAAAAACAATATACACAGTTGCGGCCAAAAAAATATCAGTGCACTTTAAAAACAAAAACATCCTCATATCTCTTGCATACTGGTTGCACTCAATCGAATTTCATTTTATAGTTTTTTTGGTTACTAGAGTAAATGAAAAAATACAAAGGAAAAATAAAGTGAGTGAAAAATATTTATTTAAATTATTTAATTAGTACTCGTATATTGGGTGTGTGAATATGACTCCGCTTTTTTTCAATTGGTGTCATTATTTTTACTGCTTACGTAAACTATAAATGGGCAATACTTGTATTCGATAGTACTTGATGTCAGCTATCAAACGCAGTATACGACATTTGGTTGAAGTGTAAACAAATAGTATTTTTAACGCTTTCAAAATGTCGAATTTTATTCCAAATATCCATCATGCATGCTCCATCGAATACAACGTGCAAAGAATGGTTTCGACGGTTTAAAAATGATGATTTTGGCATTGAATATAAAGAGCATGGAAAACCACCCAAAAAATTTGAAGATGCTGAATTGGAAACGTTATTGGCTGAAGATTCTTCTCAAACACAATCAGAATTGGCTGTAGCATTAAATGTTGATCGATCAACTGTTGCAAAACGTTTACAAATAATCGGAATGGTTCAAAAAGCTAACAACTGGGTTCCAAGTGAATTAAAAGAAAGAGACCTCGAACGTCGAAAAACCATTTAATTTATGAAATACTGATTTAAAGACAACAAACAAAAGGTTTTCTGCATCGGATAGTTACTGAAGATGAAAAATGGATTTATTATGAGAATCCCAAACGCCAAAAATCTTGGGTGAAGCTGGTCCATGGCAATCAAAGCGAGATATCCATTGCAATAAGGTAATGCTCTGTATCTGGTGGGATCAGAAAGGTGTGGTATATTATGAACTGCTGGAATCAGGTGAAACTATCAATGGTGATGTGTACCGACGACAACTAATACCTTTGAAGCGAGCTATAGAGGAAAAACACAACAGTGAATAGACACAACAAATTAATTTTTCAGCATGACAATGCAAAACCACATGTTGCAGGGACAGGACTTCGAAGTTCTACCCCACCCGCCGTATTCACCAGACATAGCTCCTTCAGATTACTACAGCGGTTCAGTTCTCGCGCAGAGATCAGAAAATGGCTTAAAGATTGGATCGCCTCCAAAGACCAAGATTTTTTCACAGAGAGAATCCGTAAATTGCCTGAAAAATGGGGGAAAGTTGTAGCTGCAAATGGAGCATACTTTCAATAAATAATTCTTTCATTTTCTAAACAAGCAAATGTGTTTTATTTAAACAAAAAAGGGTGGAGTCATATTCACACACCCAATACAGTCATACCCCGCCTAACGTTGTTAATTGGTTCCGACGTTAGGCGAAACAACGTTATAGGAGGAAAAGTATGCATGTAGACAAATGGACGAGAAAATTTCATTTTTGTTTGTTTTTGTGTTTTTTGCCTTTTTTCTCAGTGTTTTTTTGCTTTGCTTATTATTTTAAACGACGTTACAACGAAACACAGCAACGATAGCGCGAGGTTTGTTCGCATTTTACTAACGACGTTACAGCGAAACGACGTTATGAGGGGGACGTTGTACGGGGTATGACTGTATATTAAAAATATTTTGAGGTAAATCAGTTAAGTACAGTATAAAGGGGCTCATTTCCATAAAGGCAACCTGAAATTGCAAATTGCGGAATTGTTGCAAATATCGGGTATACATTTTGTTCGTCATTTATTCGATTTCCCTTTAAAAATATCTCCGTTAAAATAATACTCCTAATATGAAAGAAAAAGATAATAGATATTACGTTTTAGTTTATCTTCTTCACGATATTCACACAGCTCTATTTCTGTGTAAGCTAATTTTAATAGTGTTGAGATCAACAGTGCAACGTCCAATTTTTATATTTTCTTTTTCTCTAAGTTGCTGAAAGTAGCATTTAATTGTATATAAAAGGTGAATATTAAATAAAATAAAACAGAATGAATTTAACTCTAATATTAACAACAAGTTGTTTATTCTCAATAACTAAATAGACCCCACCCGTGGTAATCTATTAGTTAACTGTAGATCAAGACTATATTAAATTTACAATTTAAGTACAAAAGTCTAAGATTTTACATGGTCCTTCGAGCCACTAAAACAACCGGCAAATAGAAATATAGACGAACAGTCTGTAACGTCGTCAAGGGTGACGACACTAGCAGCCAAGCAACAAAGGGCACATAACTTACCGTCAAAGGAGAAGCTAAGCAACAACAAGCATCAAAACCACCACAACAAACCAAACAACAAGATGGATGAGTTACTTCAATACCAAGAGGTAACAAGTGGAAAGATAGTTCAGCTAGAGAGAAACTATCGAAAAGACGGTGAAGACAGAAAAACGAAGTCTTACTTAGAGAAGAGAATAGCGAATCTAAAAACGCTATATAACGAATTCGTTGGAATCGATGACAAAATTCTAGGAATGGTCCCGCCTCTGGGCCAAAATCACGCTTATTTAACAACAAGAAAAAACATGACAGATGTTTACAATAAGCTGATAGAGGAAATGCGGTATCGCCTAAATAGCGGACCGCCATTGACACCAACAACGTCACAAGAAGTCCTACAACTACCAAACCCACTTGTCGAGGCATCATATAAAACAACACCATCAATTCGGTTGGATACCATACAAAGCTCATCAACCGATTCCCAAAATGAGGAAATTAAACAAGGTCACTCAGCGGCAAATCAACAACAACAACCACTGATGAATAGTTCAATCGAGGCCCTTCAAGCAGCAAAGTTTGAAGGAAACAACAACACAAAATTGTTCAAGAGGCAAGACGTGCTCATGCGGCAGTTATATCAGAAATTGGCGTCAATAAATTATTCCTTGGAAACCAACAACATATCTAAGGAATATGTGAATATCAAAGCGACACAATTAGAAAAAGACATGGGAGAAATCGCAGCCCAACACACAGAATTATTAGTAGAGCTGGAAGAAGACGAACAAACATCCAACTACTTTAGAGAAGATTATTATGCCAAGCTTCAAGAGAGGGTAGAAGATGCAATGATCAAACTACAACAGTTTCAGCCCCAGACAACAACCGCAGCAGGATCAGCAGCACAGGTGAAACTGCCTAAGGTAGAAATCCCGATCTTTTATGGTGATTATGAACGGTGGGAAATGTTCAACGATATATTCACTGAGCTGATCCACCAAAACAGCAAACTAACAGATATGGTAAAGATGACGTATCTGAAATCACACCTGCAGAAGGGAGCAGCCCAAATTATTAGTCACTTAACAACAACAGGTGACAATTACCAACCCGCTTGGAACATAATCCAAGCAAGGTACAACAACGTGAGGCTACTGGCAAACCATCAGTTTAATGCAATATTGTCATTGGCCACAATTCAGATACCATCCGCCCAAACAGTGAGAAATTTGCACGATACGGCGCGAGAAATATTACACAACATAAAGCGGCTAAATATGGATTCGCCCTTCGAGGCATTCGTGGGTTTCATTTTAAACAAAAAATTAGACCCAGAATCCATTAAGATATACGAGACAACTATAGAGAAGCCCAGAGAAATTCCACAACTGGAAGATTTCTTTGGATTCCTGGAGAGAAGGTTTCAATCTTTGGAAGCCATGGGCAATCATAGAGCAACAGCACCACGACCACACATGCAATACATATCACCATTGAAACGAGTGAATACAGCCATGTTAACCAAAACATGTTGGGTGGAAGGGTGTAAGGAGCATCATGGTTTAAATCAATGCCAGCAATTCAAAAAGATGTCAACATTAGAACGAGCAAGGCTCGTCAACTCATTCAACTTGTGCATACGATGTTTAAGCCAGCATCAAGGAAGAAACTGCCAGGCAGAAACATGTGTTGTGTGTAAAGGAGGACACCACACACTTCTACACTGCAATAATGCAGCATCAACCACCGGAAGTAGTGTCAAAGCCGCCAAAACATTCGTGATCAGTCAGCTAGGACAAGTTTTACTACCAACTGCATTAGTCAGAGCCGCAACTGACACAGGCGTTTGTTTCACACTAAGAGCTCTAATTGATCCAGGATCACAGGCCACATTAATATCCTCCAAGGCCGCAAATTTATTCAACTTTAAAAAAGAGAAAGTACACGTCACCGTCTCAGGAGTAGGTGGGAAAAAAGCAGGCATTTGCAGACACACCATCAATCTAAAAATATCGCCAAGATTTGATGGAGATTTCCAAATGAATATCAAACCATTGATATTCGACAAACTCGACCAACAATTACCCGAGGTGGGCTTTGCCACAAGCAGCTGGACGCATCTCAACCAAATACAACTGGCTGATCCACACTACAACCAGTCACAGCCAATTGATCTTATACTTGGCGCGGATTATTATCCATCAATACTAATCAACAACATCATCAAGGGAGGTCAACTAGAGCCTATGGCACAACAAACTGAATTCGGTTGGATTATATTGGGCAGCAGGAACAACACAGGTAGTCAACATAAAACAACGATGATTGCAACTAAAAGTATAGAGGATCAACTGAGATTGCTGGTAGAAAACGACTCAATACCTGAAGAGAGAGCTACCACTGAAGAAGAAATCATGATAGAGAAGCATTTTGAGTCAAATATAGAACAAGGTCCAGACGGCAGATACACAGTAAGAATTCCTTTTATGGATAACCAAACCGAACTAGGGGAATCCAGGAAGACGGCCGCTGCCAGATTGATACAATTAGAAAAACGATTCAAGAAAGATGCGCCGTTCAAACAATTATATCATCAATTCATGCAAGAATATATAAATTTGAAACACATGGAACAAGTACAAGAAAAACCAGAAGATGGTAAATCAACCAATATCTATTATATACCGCATCATGGCATAATCAAGAAAGACAGCACAACAACAAGGCTAAGAGTAGTGTTTGATGCCTCATCCAAAACAACAACGGGAGTATCTCTAAACGATTGCATGATGAATGGTCCAAAATTACAACAAGATTTAGCAGATATTTTACTACGATGGCGAAAACACAAGATCGTAATGACAGCAGATATAGAAAAAATGTATCAACAAATCTGGATTAACAAACAAGACCAGAACTATCAACGAATTCTATGACGAAGCAACCCCTCCAAGCCAATGGAGGCATTCAAGTTAAAAACGGTAACATACGGAACAACAGCCGCCAGTTTTTTAGCCATAAGAGCCTTAAAACAACTAGCCACCGACGGAAATAATGATTATCCAATAGGAGCAAGCATCATACTGACAGATTTTTACGTGGATGATCTGTTAACAGGTTCTAACAACATAGAGGAAGCCACTCGAGCTGTACAAGAATTAAAGATGCTCACAGAACGAGGTGGACTGAATTTAAGGAAATGGTTTTCTAACTCAAGAGAAGTATTGAACCATATTCCCAGAGAACTACACGGCACGGGTGACGTTCAAATCAAGTTAAATGACTGCATTAAAACATTGGGAATTCTATACGATCCACAAAAGGACCTTTTCAAATTCAATGTAGAAACATTACAACTATCAGACAAGCAGTCAACAAAACGCTCGCTGTTATCCGACTCATCCAAGCTCTTTGATCCCGTTGGATGGCTTTCCCCAATAACAATCACAGCAAAAATCATGATGCAAGAAGTATGGACATCAGGAATAGATTGGGATCAACCCTTGCCAGAAAACAACAAAGTGGGTAAAATACAAGAAAGAATTAAGTGAAATCAAAAACATAACAATCCAGAGATGGGTAAATACAACAGACGAGGTCGAAACGGAGCTTCACGGGTTCGCTGATGCCTCAGAATACGCATACGCAGCCACAATATATTGTCGAACAACAAATAAAGAAGGGATTATAACAACACAATTATTAACTTCGAAGACAAGAGTCGCGCCAACCAAAATAAAGCTATCCATTCCTCGATTGGAGCTAAATGCAACTCTACTATTGGCAAAATTACTTAAACACACACAAAGAAGCTTGGAAATCAACAACCTCAAAATATATGCGTGGTCAGATTCGACCATTGCACTATGTTGGATCACAGGGGAACCAAACAAATTTAAAACGTTCGTGGCAAACAGAATTTCGGCAGTAAAAACTATGCTACCCGAAGCAACATGGCACCACGTAAAGTCATGCGATAATCCAGCGGATATAGCTTCACGTGGCACGACACCGTTAGCACTCATAAAAAACAAATTGTGGTGGGAAGGTCCAGATTTTCTTCGACAAAAGCTCACCAGATGGAAGGCAATCAACCCTATTATGCAAAATAACACCCTTAAACCAGAAGAGTTAGAAGAAAAAGCAATAAAAATTATGACAATAACTACGGAAGATCACACTTTTCTTTTATTCGAACGATGCTCCAGCAACAACAAATTGAAGCGTATAGTCGCATATTGCAAAAGGTTCATCAACAACTGCTCGCGTAGAAACAACAATAGAAATGAACTAACTGGTGCAGAAAGAACTCCAAAACGCAGAAATAATAATTCTCAAGCTCGTACAAAGACAAGATTTCTATAAGGAAATCAACTGTCTTAATAAAGCTGAAAAAATCAGCACGAAGAGCAAAATTCTATCACTAAATCCAACTATAGATGAAAACGGGTTGCTACGGCTAAACGGACGGCTACAAAATTCAATACTCCCAAGTTCAAGCAAAAACCCAGTAATACTGAGCAGGCACAACATAGTTACGAAAAGAATAATAGAAGATGCTCATATTGGTACATTACACGGAGGCACACAATTGACATTAGCAACATTAAGAAACAAATTCTGGATCATTGATGGTAAACGAGCTGTCAGACAGATAATTCAAAAATGTATTATTTGCTTTCGTCACAAACAACATTCATCCGAACAACTAATGGGAAACCTACCATCAGCAAGAGTGAGGCCGGGAAGACCGTTTATCAAAACGGGAATCGACTATGCGGGGCCCATCCAATTAAGATCAGCCAAAGGCAGGGGTCTTCTTGATAGGAGATTCTCCCAAGGCGCTACCAGCCGCAGAAATTGACCGCATATCGTTAAGAACGAGATGGCATGTAGTCGAGAGAATGGTTCAGGACTTTTGGAAGCGGTGGTCCTCCGAATACCTTCACCAACTACAACAACGAACTAAATGGAAGAGCAGCCAGTCAAACTTAATGATCAACGACCTGGTATTATTAAAAGACGACCAACAACCTGCCACACGGTGGAAGCTAGGGAGAATCGTGGAAACACACGCTGGAAAAGATGATTTAGTTCGGGTAGCGACAGTCAAATGCAAAAACGCAACATATAAGCGACCGATTGTGAAATTGTGTAAGTTACCAATTGAAGAAGGCTTACAAAAAATTATGCCCATGAAAGCAAACCGAGGTCAACCTAGAGAATTGCAATCACCGGAGAAGAACAATCAAGTTTTAAGGCGACAGCCTCATAGACGCGTAAAGAACAGGGGGACCGTCAATCATCTAGCACTAGCCATATTATCCATTTGTTGTTTTATGGGACTTGTACAGGCCAACGTACATATAACCCCTTTCAATCATTCCACAGGGATTTACTTCGAAGAAATAGGTAAACTCGAAGTGGTAGCTATGAAATGGACATTGGTGGTTTATTACAACATGAGCAATTACTGGGAAGAAATTGAAACCTTTAAGCAAACACAATATGAATTAAAGGCGGCATGCTTGAATATAGCTGGGTTAAATTGCGACCTAATTCTTCAACAAATTCAATGGCAATACAACAATTTGATTGCGAACAATGAATTATTATTAGCAAGCAACAAGGAGGTACAACGACCAAAACGAGGCCTAGGAGACACCATAGGCCTAGTGTTAGGCGATATGTTTGGGATCTTGACAGAACGTGAGGCAAGATATTATGAGGCACAATTTGAAGCCATAAACAACGATGAGCAACAATTAGAATCATTGATTAAGAGTCATACCACCATAATAGATAACACAATCAACCTGGTAAAACATAATTCAAAGCTCACCATGGAATCATTAAACAACCTGATAGAGCAGCAGAGAAGGCTGAATGCTGAAATGGAATTATTAAATGAGTACTCCATCAGAGAAGAAAAGATTCGATCGATATTAACATCAACATGTAACAACGCACGTGTACGCCGTCACAACGGTTCTTATTTTTTTTTTCAATCCAAATTTTCTCACACTTTTTTTTGCAATTATGCAAAAAAAAAATATAATCCGGTAACTCATATTAAATTTTTGTAATTTCATTTTTTTTTTTGTAAAATCATTAAGTACAGTAATTAAATTGGATATTCTGTTTCCGTTCTAAATAAAAAAAAAAAATATAATAATTGTTTTGAAGGGAAAAGAAGAATCGTTGTGAACTTCTAAATTTTTTTTTTAGTCAGTCTGGAAGTTAATTTTAAGGTAATCAGCCGATCGGGCTTTAAGTTATAAAATTTAAGTTAAGTTTAAGTCGGTGAATAAATTTAAATGAGTTCAGTTTTTTTTTTTTTTTTTGTTTGAATAAAATTAATTCAATGTTACAGTGTTAGTTTTCAATAGTTATATCAATTACATAACAATAATAATTGATAAATTTTTTTTTAACTTTTGGCAAAAGCAAACAAAACAAGCCCAATCGATAATTAATTTAATTAATCTTGGGGAATTGTAATTATATTTTCTTTAAAATTAATTTTTTTTTTTTTTTAATGAAATTTACGAATATAGTAGTGATTTAAAGAAAAAGACAAAACAAAAGAAAAAAAAATTTTAATTCTCCAATAAATGGACAGAGCCAATAAGTGAATGGTATCAAGAAATTTTTTTTTGTAGTGTACAAAAACGTTAAACATTTTGAAATACAAATGCATAATAATAAACTAATGCTGTGAAAGTGAACATTTGAAAATATCAACCCGCCATATTAGTGAATTAAATCGTGCCTGAGTGTGTTTTTTTTTTTGGTAAAAAAATACCAATACACAAAGACTGAAAAAAAAAAATATATAAATAAATAAATACCAGAATATAGATGGTTATTTATCGTACCGACACCAAGAATACATTAAAATCTGTACAGCAATCAACCTAGGATCAATTCACCACAACAAACAACGCACATCATTCAACAAGTTTGCTGATAAGTTTTCAATTGTTTTTATTTCATTTATTATATTTTAAAATTTTTTTTTTGTATTCAATTATATTTCGTTTTTTTTTATTTTTATTATTTTTCCCTTTCTTAGTATAAGTTTAATCTGGTGTAGGGTAGTTATTTAAGTTTCGTTAGGTGATTAGCATTAGCTAGTTAGGTTAGTTTATCAGATTGAGTGTTCTGTTGTTTTTTTTTGCTTTTGCCATTATTTCATTTTGGTTTGCTTTGATCAATAAATTAATTGATTAATTTTATTGTTATAAAGTTGAATTCGTTGTTTTCAATAAAAAAAAGAATAAAAAAAATGAATATGAGATAATTGAGAACGTCAAACTGAGGATGAATTAGGGCAAGGTAAGTGTCCGAATAGGTAGGTAGGTATTCAGAATCACCCTCCCCTTCCCGCGGTTTTATGTGACCCACATAAACTCTAGAAACCCCACGACATCACCCTGAAGCTTAGCCGGCAACGACCGCTCTAGAGTCCCTGTGTGGGTCCAATTCTGATTAACACGACACATGATTTGGAGAATAATTTTTTTTTGTAAAGTAACCTTAATTTTTTTTTTTGTTTTTTTTTGTTTTCAAAATGTTTTTTTTTGAATTTGGATATTCTCCAGACCATGCGAAGTGTTACAAACAATTGAACTGATGTTAATTCTAAAGAATTTGGAAGACACGCAGCAAGCCTTACTTGATGTGGTCCAGAACGCACACAAGAATGTATTGCATCCCTCATTACTCGCCCCCGCTCAATTACAACAAGAGCTCGAATTAACCAAACAACACATACCAACAACCATAACCATACCTGGGCATGGCATCTCTGATCTCCTTCACATATATCGCAGCATGAGATTACGCAGTAGAGTAACCCAGGGCAACATCATAATAAAAATCACCATTCCTCTATCCTTTGCGCTGGATTATACCCTACTGGCCCTATTTCCAGTTCCTAATATAGAGCACAACAACACGCAGTCGTGCATTACCACCAATTCGGAATACTTAGCAGTAGATGATCACCGGGAACATTTTTCATTACTAACGAGAGAAGAAGTGAAACAATGCCAACTATTCCAAAATAACCGATTTTTATGTGAAATATCGCCAATTTATAACGCATGACTAACCAAAATCAATGCGAATTAGCAATCCTACAACGAATAGCAAATCTCGAAGGGGTATGTACCATTAAGTCAGTTAAGATATCAAACCATTGGATTAAGCTCCATGCGACGAATCTGTGGATATACTCCATTCCAAATGAAACAACATTCGATGTTATATGCGGCCAAAGCATCACATCACTCAGTCTCCAAGGATCAGGGATATTAGAAATCAAGGCTGGATGCGTGCTGCGAGACACAAATTTGTGCATCGTCGCCATCGGTTCAGCTTCCAACAACATAAGCGAATCGTTCCGCAGACCACTCAGCACATTAAACGGAGCCAACAACTTAAGGACGTTCATCACACGGGTTCGAAATAAAACGATAGGATACGATGAACCTCAGCTCGTAAATCTTCAGGATACCACGCAACTGGAACAAGAAATACAAGCGGTTAGAGAAAAGGAAGGACGACTACATGAGGGGAATTTTCATCATGTCCATCACTACACCATGATACACACAATTTTTTGGATTGGTGTAGCCATATGTATTATTTTGGGCATCAACTATATTAAACAAAGGCGAACAACGTGCCCACCCCCTTCACCTCTTCAACGTTCGGAAGCATGAAAGCAGCAACGGAAGCCCCGGCATATGTTAAGTTTCACAGTATAACAATCTAAATGGCGGCCCGGGAATATGTTGAGATCAACAGTGCAACGTCCAATTTTTATATTTGTATCTAATTTGCTGATACTAGCAGTTAACCTACTTACAACAACAATAATGATGTTGAAGCAACCTTGGCTCATCAACATTATAACATTTAAATTTACTGGATATGAATGTTTGGTGTCATATTTTATTTCTTATTTTTATATTTTCTTTTTCTCTAAGTTGCTGACAGTAGCATTTAATTGTATATAAAAGGTGAATATTAAATAAAATAAAACAGAATGAATTTAACTCTAATATTAACAACAAGTTGTTTATTCTCAATAACTAAATAGACCCGTGGTAATCTATTAGTTAACTGTTTATTAAGAAAATTAATTTATTAATCCAAAATTTATTTTCTCGAAAAATGTGTGAACCGATTTTAGTGAAATTTTACATGTGCAATGGAAATGGGATTCTAAAATGATTTTTGGATAAAGTTCTGGAAAATGGCCAAGTAGGATGGAACTTGGCTATGCCTTAACCGATTGTGATGTGATTCGACAAGGATGTTGGAAATGGGATTATAAAATGATTTTAAAATGAATTTCTGGAATATACCAATTTTGATGGAACTTGGCTATCCCTTAAATAAGATTCTAAAGTGATTTTTGGATAGTTCAGCATGGGGGGAGAAGTTGAGGGTATGGGGGAGAGTGAAGCCGGCGACCTCGGTCGGACAAGGCATCCCTTGAAGCATAAGGAGGGGCACATAAGCGAAGGAGCTGGTGTACCGATGGAGGAGGCTGTCGGCAGCCCGGCCAGACGGGTCGGCACTGACAAGTCTTCTACAGAGGGTATGAGGGGTGGCGAGACGGGTGGATCCGGCGCACCCCAAAATACCGAGAAATAATATTCCTGCGGTAGCAGGAACATACCATAGAGATAGGTAGAGGTTATATGGTTATGATTAAGATAACACAAATTAACCTTCACCATTCTAAGGCTGCTTCGGCAGCTCTACTCTTCAGGCTGACTAGTTCGGGTGAGGATGTGATATTAATCCAAGAACCTTGGATTAACAACAACAGGATCTGTGGCCTCAGAACCAAGGGGTATAAAATTATATCCGCTAGTAAGTCTGGGAAGATCAGATCTTGTATTCTTGGGAAAAATAATATTAATCTTTTCCTTCTCTCTCAATACAGCAATGGTGACACTACTGCAGTTAGCCTGGAAGTAGGCACTTGTAGATTCTGGCTAGTTTCAGCCTACATGGACCGGGAGAAGGAGGTTCCTCCTGATAACCTGGAGGAGCTGATCCGTAAAGCGGAACAATCAAAGGTAGGTGTGGTACTGGGAGTTGATGCTAATGCGCATCACACTATCTGGGGAAGCACAGACATTAATGAAAGAGGTGAGTCGTTTTTTGATTATTTGATGAGTACTAACCTTTCAGTGTGTAATATTGGGCGGGAACCCACATTTATTACTAGTAACAGGCAGGAGGTTCTAGACGTGACCCTTGCCTCAAATAATATTCTTCATATGGTTAAAAATTGGAGGGTGGATAAGGAACACTCCTTTTCTGATCATCGATATTTAACCTATAGCCTCGATATTCACCCTGCTACCCGGGAAGCCTTCCGGAACCCTAGAAGGACCAACTGGAGCAAATATGGGGAATTATTGGAGGAAATGTTACCGACGAGGGCTATGGAGCCCCCGACGACCGTTGGGGAGCTGGAGGACATGGTGGCTAGCGTTACTAGCGCATGCAACCGATCCTTTCGCGCTGCCTGCCCACTGGCTAAGCCTAGGGGTAGGCAAAAACCGGTATGGTGGTCCAGGGAACTGGGAACCTATCGTAAGGCTTGTAGGATAGCCTTTAATAGAGCCAAAAATACAAGGGAGGCTCAAGATTGGGACTCCTATAAGGAGAAACTCGGAATTTATAAGAAAGAATTAAGAAAGGCACAAAGGAGGCCTTGGAGAATCTTCTGTGATAATATGGAAGAGGTAACCGAAACCTCCCGCCTTAGGAAGATTCTTTCCAAAAGTACGTCTAGTCCTAGTTTTTTGATAAAACCGGACGGATCTTGGACAGCTTCTAGTGGAGAATCTCTGGAGCTTCTCTTCGAGACACACTTCCCAGGGAGCTTTGAAGACCTGTTGGTGCGTAGCAATCATCAGGAATCACTGTCAGTAACCACAGAGGATATCGTAACCAGAAAACGGATCCTATGGGCACTGAGGGGGTTTAAACCATTTAAATCGGCTGGTCCGGATTAAATTATACCAGCGGAACTTCAAAACAACTCAGTAATTATTCTTCCCTACCTGGAAGCTATATTCAAAGGGTGTTTGAAGCTGGGCTATATTCCTAGGTACTGGACGGAGGTCAATGTGGTGTTCATACCGAAAGCGGGGAAAAGCTCACATGTCTATCCTAAGGACCTAAGATCAATAACTCTATCATCCTTTCTTTTGAAAACATTGGAAAGGCTGCTGGATGTATACATCAGAGATAAAATAGGTGCCAGGAAGTGGGCATCGTCTCAGCACGCGTACACAAAGGGTAGATCTGTGGACACTGCTCTGCACGCCTTGGTGTCTACGATTGAGAAATCGATTAATTCGAAGGAATTCTGTTTGGTGGCCTTCCTGGATATAGAAGGCGCCTTTAATAATGTGAAAGCGGAGGCAATCAAGGAGGGATTGTCATTTTTGGAGGTGGACGTTCCTCTGATAGGGTTAATCAATTATATGCTGGGAAGCAGGATTGTTAGCTCGAAGTTGGGGGACTCCACCTTCAAGAGGCAAGTAACTAGGGGAACTCCGCAGGGGGGGGTTCTGTCCCCTCTTCTTTGGAACATAGTGGTAAACGGGTTACTACTTGAATTGGAGAGAGAGGGTATTGAAGTTATTGCGTACGCAGATGACGTAGCTTTAGCTGTTACCGGGAAATTCCTGGGCACGATTGTAGACGTAATGCAGAATGCGCTTACCATCGTTACGAAATGGGCTGGCAAATGTGGACTTGGTATTAACCCGTCCAAGACAGAGCTGGTACTCTTTACTAAGAAATACAAAATCCCGGTAGTTGTCCCTCCTACCTTAAATGGCACGAGACTTGCTTTTACTGATAGAGCTAGATATCTGGGCATTATCTTGGACAGTAAGCTTAGTTGGAAGCCCAACATGTTGGAGAGAATAAACAAAGCTACTATTGCTTTGTACTCCTGTAGGAACGCCATTGGTCATAGATGGGGTCTGAAGCCGGAGCTGGTACACTGGCTCTACACCGCCGTAGTGAGACCTGTACTCATGTATGGGGTGGGTGTTTGGTGGCCAGCTCTGGACAAGGTAACCTACAAAAGTAAAATTGAGAGAGTGCAAAGAACGGCCTGTATGCTTGTTAGCGGGGCATTGAGGTCGACACCGACAAGTGCCTTAGAGGTTATGTTGCACCTTCTTCCGGTCGACATCTTTGGCAAACAGATGGCGGCAAATACGGCTGTACGACTTGCAGCCGTCTCTCAGTGGAGGTGTCTTAGTATAGGACACTCTACTATCGTCAGATCGTTAAAGGATGAGCTGGCGAATCTGGACTACATTAAACCTACTCTACGCTTCGAGAAGCGATTTCGGACCTCCTTCCCTTCAAGGGAATCCTGGAGGGATACACCGTCATCGGAAACTGAAGCGTTGCAATTCTTCACAGATGGCTCCAAGCTAGACGGCAAAGTAGGAGCTGTAGTATTCTGTGACAAATTAAATGTAAATATTTCTATTCGTCTCCCTGATTACTGCAGCGTGTACCAAGCTGAAGTCGTAGCGATTGAGGAGGTCATGACGTGGTTGAAGCATAATGTGTTATCCTCAGACGATATCACAATCTATGTGGACAGTCAAGCGGCGATCCGGTCGTTAGAATCGGTGTCTTTGGCGTCACGGGTGGCGTTGAGTTGTCACTCATCTCTAAATGAGATGGGTGAGCATTTCAACATCCAGGTAGTCTGGGTCCCAGGTCACTCGGGCGTCATGGGGGACTGCAGGGCAGATGAACTTGCTAGGCATGGTACGACTCTCCAGCTGCAACCGGAAAGGGCAAGTCTGGGGAGGCCTATCACAGCGCTGAGACAAGCACTTGGGAAGCAGGCGCTATCCTCAGCGGGGGAAAGGTGGTCTAACACCCTAACCTGTAGAGTTGCAAGACAAGTTTGGCCAAAGCTGGACTTGGGGCGCACTAGGGCATTAATATCCTTACGCAGACGTGAATTAAAAACGGTTGTAGGAATACTCACGGGACACTGCCTTTTTGGAGAACATGCAAGAAGGCTGGGTCTGGAGGCTAATGACTTCTGCAGAAGCTGCTTGGACGAAGAGGAGGAAGAGACGTTGGTCCACTTCCTTTGCTCGTGTCCAGCATTGGCTCTCAGAAGGCACAAACACTTAGGTAAGTTCAGGATGGACTGCCTCTCGGATCTCGAAAACATTAAAGTGCGGGACGTCTTACGCTACATAAGTAGCTCGAAATGGTTCCAATAGGGGTAAAAGGGGATACATCCTGTGGTATCACAATGGACCGTCACCGGTCTAAGTGTGCGTAAGCAGCCACTCCAACCTAACCTAACCTAAATATATCTACACTCACATATTCATGCTCTTCTTGAATATACACAGTAGGGCATGGATAGATTAATCGACTGTTCGGTTAATCGAAGAAAATTAATTTATTAATCCAAAATTTATTTTCTCGAAAAATGTGTGAACCGATTTTAGTGAAATTTTACATGTGCAATGGAAATGGGATTCTAAAATGATTTTTGGATAAAGTTCTGGAAAATGGCCAAGTAGGATGGAACTTGGCTATGCCTTAACCGATTGTGATGTGATTCGACAAGGATGTTGGAAATGGGATTATAAAATGATTTTAAAATGAATTTCTGGAATATACCAATTTTGATGGAACTTGGCTATCCCTTAAATAAGATTCTAAAGTGATTTTTGGATAGTTCTGGAACATCGCCAATTATGATGGAACTTGACCATAATCCACAATTTCAGTTATAAATCATGCGGGAATCCCAACTTCATTCTACCTGTCAATTTTATTCAGAATCGGTTGATAAACAGGCAACTTGCATCTTAAAATCATTTTAGAATCCCATTTCCATTGTTCCTGTCGAGTTTCATCGTGATCGATTGATAAATATCCAAGTTCTGTCGAGTTTCATCATAATCGGTTAATAGCCAAGTTTCATCCTACTTGGCCATATTCCAGAACTTAATCTAAAAATCATTTTAGAATCCCATTTCCGTTGTACCTGTCGAGTTTTATCGGAATCCGTTGAGAAATAGCCAAATTCCATATACATGACCATATTGCAGAACTTCATCTAAAAATCATTTTAGAATCTCATTTCCATTGTACCTTTCGAGTTTCATCGTAATCGGTTGATAAATAGCCAAGTTTCATCCTACTTTGCCATATTCCACAACTTTATCTAAAAATCATTTTAAAATCCCATTTCGATTGTACCTGTCGAGTTCCATCGTAATCGGATATTCCAGAACTTTATTTAAAAATCATTTTGGAATCCCATTCCCATTGTACCTCTCCAGTTTTAACGCAATCGGTTGATAAATAGCCAAGTTCGATCCTACTTGGTCATATTCCAGAACTTCATCTAAAACATCTAAAAATCATTTTAGAAACCATCGAAAAAATGTGTTGTGCTCTAAATGGGTAAGCCGAATAGTCCGATACTCTAAAAGTGATCCTTTTGCGCCAGGAACGGTCATTAAAAAAGCTCTATAAGCTACCCACTAGTATTTGTACTATCAGAAGATATCTTAAGAATAATAATTTAAATGACCGTATTCCCAGAAAATTTCTAAAGAAAAGGCATGCATATGAACAAAAAAAAATCGATTTGGAACACAAGTGATGAGAGCAAAATTCAAAATTGAATTTTACGGTAATTCTGGATCAAGAAGATTCATCAGACGACCACCTTATACTGAATTTGCATCCCAAACACACGCTTGCAACCGTTAAACATTGTGGATTATATTGATATGAGCGTGTTTCTCATATTACGGAGTAGAAACAATATTCTGGATTAAACAAAAAAAAAAAAAATGGATGCAAACGCGTTTGCGATTGTCAGTATCTTACAAAATGTAATACTGCCTTATGCATAAGAGGAAATACCACTGCGCTTCATGTTTCAACAGGACAATGATCCCAAACATAATAGCAAAATGGCGAGAAAATGGTTCAATGAAAACAAAAATTCGGGTTATGAGGTGGCCTACGCAGTCACCTGATGTTAAAGCAGCTGTTGCGAAATCAAATCCCTAGGTATTCAATACCTAGAGAGCGGTGCCAATCATTTGTGCTTTCTATGAGGAACCGTTGTTTACAAGCAGTTATTAGTAACAAGGGATATGCCACAAAATATTAATTTAAAGTTAACACGATAAAGAACATTGAAATTTAAATATTTTTAGTAAAAGTTTATTTTTATGTAGTTTTGACACGAAAATAATTTTTGAAATGTTGAAAATTGGTGATGCTGCTATTTTCTGCCTCCTTAAAGCTGTATACATATAAATGCAGTTAGTAATTACTCTACTGTGAAATGAATTAAATAAAATTTTATCTTTATTGTTAAGAAATAAATAAAAAACATGGAAATGTAATTGTCTTTTTGTTATTTAAATTCGTTTAAAAGATATTTGTAAAATTGTCTGTAACTATAAACTCTTAGTTACCCACTATTTTACTAGCCGTAGCTGTACATATGTATCTTGAAGTTATTGCCCTCCCTTCTTCCCTTTACGTTAATCAAATCGCTCAGTTTTAACTTCATAATCGGAGGCGGTTTTAATGCTAAAAATACATATTGGATCAATACTAACAATGCATAAGCAACGGTAAGGAGTTGTTTGCACCAGGTTGGGCTTTAAACTGCAAATTCCTGTCTGGAGGTAAACTAACTATTGGCCAGCGGATACCAGATTTGATAGATTTCTTTGTAACAAAAGGGATATCTGAAAATTGCGTACTACTCGAAAACAGTGACACTGTGATACCTCGATGACACTGTGATACCTTTATTAAAAAAACTGGGATCTCTCTTCCGGACCCTAGTCGAAGATAATACTAAATTACAAGTATCAATTAAAACACCGGCTCAACTTGATAACCAATTAGAGCTGCTGAATAACAGTATACAACTATCAGCGTGACAAAGTACTTCTCCTACTCGTAACCAAACGGAAAATTGCATCAACTATCCAGTAGAAATGACAGACCTGGTTAGAGAAAAACGGAAAGCGCAAGAAATCTGGCTGAGGAACCGAGCACCAGAAAGCAAATCACGACTTAATTAATTAAGCAACAAATTGAAAATGCTTATCAAGAAAATCAAGAACATATCTTTTAGCGAATGCCTAGCCGCCTTTCTGGCAACAAGGACACTAATTATTCCCTTTGGAAAACAACTAAAGGACTTAAAAGCCCTAAAATACCAATAGGTGTGTTTTTTTATTCGCTCCCGATAGCTGCTATTGAGAGCCGTCATTTTTCTACGCCTAAATTTAAGTTTGACGCGCTATTTATTGCTAAACTATATATAAAAAATAATTGGCTCTACCTATTTATGCGGAGCCCTATCGGAAGCCACATTTTATATGACGGCTCTCGATAGCAGCTATCCGGAGCGAATAAAAAAACGCAGCTAATAGTTCCTATGAATAATGACGATGGAACTTGAGCTAGAAGTGCCAAAGTAAAGGCTGTATTATTTGCAGCCTATGTTATCTTGAAAACACATTTCAACCTTTTCCAAGGCAAACAGCTGAAGAAAATAAAATTCCAGTAAATAAAGTAGATAACCAAAAAATAAACCTGTAACACTGTAAGAGCTAAAAGATGACATTTCAAATACTTAAGCTCAAAAAAATCACCTGATTATGACACCTAATCACTGGACTTTAGTTAACACTAGAAATACCAACAAATGTTATATACCTACTTCTACGGTCAAAATGACCGGTTTGACATTTTGTTGACAAAACACTAAAATTCGGAAAATGAAATCATGAATTTAAAAGATAAATTTGTTTCAAAGAAAATAAAATATACTAGGTAGTATTTCATTAAAACATTGAAAATACATGATATATTTATTTACATAAATGGGTAGGAGTTTATTATTTAGGTTTTATTTTGCTCACCACAATTTTTACGTATAGAGATTTTTTTAAAAGTACATTTACCACAAACATGATTTCTACAATTAGCACAGATATTCTTGGTTTTATTTTCATTACATAAACCTATTTGACAAGTTTTTCGTATACGAGAACATTCAGGGCTCTTCAAGAGGTCATTCAAGTTTTCTAGTTCAGATGGATCTTCGTATTCTGTGGAAAGTTCTTCTGCTAATTGAAACAAGAATTCTTTTCGGAATAAAACCCATGCATTTATTGTAATAGTTTCAGGCTGTTTTTTAAATGTAATAGTTTCTTTCAGGCAGTTTTTTTTTGTCTTTTTTAATGTTGACAGAATTATGTTTCGTACTTAGTGAAGTACATTTTTAGTTGGTTTACTTTTATATACTGTCAAAGTACAATT
Organism: Tipula vernalis; assembly: GCA_958295665.1. Taxonomy (NCBI): domain Eukaryota; kingdom Metazoa; phylum Arthropoda; class Insecta; order Diptera; family Tipulidae; genus Tipula; species Tipula vernalis. The sequence goes on from OY282561.1 coordinate 2,480,668, forward strand.
ATTTGTTTTATAAATTACAGATGAAAATCGAGGTAAATTTTGATTTTTTTTGTTTAGCAAGTTTCTCTTTTGTTTGCACGAATAGTTCCAACCAATTAGGGCTCGTATTCTCGGGTATCGGGTACCCGAGTATTCTTCGGTATTTTTAACAACCCGAATACCCGGTTAACTGCTTCGGGTATCGCGAAAAGATTTATGAGAACGCTGCAAACTTTCCGTTATTTATTTCCAATTTATATAATATCAGAGCTCTATAAATCGCCGTAGAAAAATATTTTGGCAAAGCACGCAAAAACGCGATAATGAAAAATACTTTAGTCTTTTTAGACCGAAGTAATTGTACAATATATTTTGGATTATTATACACACATATATTAGACACGGTGAAACACGCTTATTCCGACATTAAACCGATTTACAAAATTGAAATATTGTGTCACTACTGCATTCGATGAATTAGGCGCCGAGAAAATTATCGACAAATATCTAGAATAATTAATGTAAATCTCACTTATCCTTGAACCACTTATGCTAGTGCTACTAGTTCTTACTAAGCAAAGAAAGGCGACACTAATTACAGCTAAAGCCACTGTTACTTTGGTCTAAAAAGACCAAAGTATTGATATCCTGTCAAGGTACGTCCTGTGTGGTCCGATGACATGATGGTATGATTATAGGACTATATGATGGTAATGATAGTATTATATGATTGGTATGATGTTATGATGATATGGTAGTATGATGGTATGAGGTGTGGTGGATTGATGATAAGATATACATCATGATGTGATGGTTGGATGCTGCGACGTCACTGCGGTACGATGGTATGACTGTAGGATGTTTTAATGGTACAGTGTCATGATGGTGTAGTGGAATAATAATATGATGGAATAATTGTTTAAGGTTATGATGGTACGACGGTACGTATGCTATTATGGTATGATATTGAGTAGGGTTTGAGTTGAAATTGAGTTGGATTTGAGAGAGAAATTCGACGTCGAACTTGAAGAAATAACTGGATTTAATAAGCTACAGTGATGTCTTATATCATAAGGAACCAAGGAAATAAGTGGATCTAAATTTTGGATAATTTGCACGAAGGTATTCTTACTATATAATAAACCGTGTATCAAAGGCTTGTTTTCAGTAGCGGGAAATACAGTTACAAAAAATCGAAGTTACTTAGCCGTTTCTACACTTGATGTAAAAAAAATAAAGTAATAAACACCTTGAATAATGTAATGTAATGTAAACCTAAAATAAAATTGTACATCTAAATCAAAATAACAAAAAAAGGGTAGATGTAATCCGATCGTAGTCGACATAGGTTGAATAAAATAAAATAAAAACAAAGTTAATAAATATAGTATATGTGAATCTCAATAAATTTAATAGAAATAAATATAAAAAGAAAAGCGTTAGTCATTCCTGGTGATATTTTGAATCGAAACGATTTCAAACGAGAAAACGAAAAGGATTACAACAGATTTCAGAAGTGGGATATAAAACATCGTAATATAAATTTTTGCGAAACCGCGTGTTGGACAAGAAAACTGAATTAAGTGTTTTATCGAACGTCTTGAAGATTTTGGTGAATCTTAAGAAGTAAACAATTAAACTGTTTAGAGATTTTGGAGAATCTCATAAGTTTTAGGGAAACACATTTAGAGGCAAGCTTTTACGTAGAACAACGTGGTATCGTATATATTACTATGGCACCCAGGAAAAATAGAAATTCACCGACAATGATGGAGAATGAAGCACATCGAGGTGATAGGTCGAATAGCGATGTACGTGTATGTTCATCTAGTCCGGATGAGAATCGAGCGGTCGATTGGAAAGGATTCAGCGACTTATCGAAGCTTCTTCCTGAGTTCGATGGTTTAGGGAGATAAATCCTCGTGGCTTTCAAGAGTTGAATAATATAGTCAAATATATAATATGTCGGATTTAGCTACACGACATTTTGCACTATTAAAATTAGTTGGATCGGCTAAAGTGTGGTTGGATGGTTTAGGAACAGTCAATTTTGAGTGGCGGGAATGGAGAAACCTACTACTCGAGAATTTTCCAACAAACGGAAGTGCATTAGAAAGGCGAAGAAGAGTAGAATCATATAGACGGAAAACAGGTGAAGAAATTTTACAATATTATTTTCAAAAGTTATCGTTGTGTAATCAAGCTGGTATGAAGAATGACGAAATTATTGAGCTGATCGTAGAGGGATTACATGACAGTCGATATCGCAGTTTCTTAGGACCATTAAGAAGATATGATAGACCGTCCGAACTTTTAATCGATTTAAAAGAAGCTGACAATTACAACAGGATAGAAAAAAATCAAGCATTAAGAAGTTTAAATAGTTCAACGAATCAATACAACGGAGTAAATCAGATGCGTAATAAAACGAATAGCATCAGTTCAATACGGCGAACCTATGGTACGGATACAGCTAATGTCACGAAAAAACTAATTTGTTTTAAGTGTGGTAAAGAGGGTCACTTTTCCAGGAACTGTGGCACGAATAAATTGCCTAATAATCCTTCAACTTATAATTCATCGAATGGAAATCCAAAAGTGTTACATGTACAGAGTAATAGAAATCAGAAATTTTTCAAGAAAGCAGAGGTAAATGGAGAAAGCATAAATTGTTACGTTGACCTGGGAAGCAGCTGTACAGTTTTAAGAAGTGATATTGCAGATCGAATTGGTGTAACCTTTTACGAGGACGCAAATCTTGTTAAATTAAAAGGTTATGGAGGTGGGGAAGTGCAGCCAGTCGGTGTTACAACTCTCGTTCTTAAAATAGGCGATGTATCAGCGAAGGTGAAGGTTTTCATAGTGAAACCTGAATTCCAGAGTATGCCAATCTTAGTTGGGCATTCATTTACCGAACAACCACATGTACATATTATCGCTAATTCAGATGGGTTTATTATTCAACAACGGGAGGATAGTGGTCTTAACAAAATTGGGGTACGATATAGTACCGGGAAAACAAATCTAATCGCAAAGAAGACTACAGTGATACCTAGTGGCTATGTAGGTCACATTCAAGTGGCAACCGATTTTGAGAGAGATAAAGTTTTGCATGTTGACAATCGTTTACAAGAAAATGGAACAGCTATCCCGAATTGTGTAATACAGTCAACGAAAAAATCATCTATAGTTCCAGTTGCTAACTTCACCGATAATCCGATTGATATCAAGAAGGGTTCCGTGCTCACCAGAGCTATGGTGTGCATACTATACTCAGGGTATTATGAGGTCCCCGTTTCGTAGAAAAGTAGATAAAACAGCTTTTATAACGCCAGATGGGCATTACTAGTTCAAGCGTATGCCCTTTGGGCTTTGTAACGCCCCGGCGGTATTTCAGCGACTAATTAATACGATTTTGGGTAGATTACGATTTAGTGTAGCAATGGCATATCTTGATGATATCTTGATAGCTACCGAAACAAGGGCAGAAGGAATAGAAAATTTAAAGATTATATTGGATGTTATCCGAGAAAGTAATCTGACAATCAATTTATTTAAGCAAGTGTAGGTTTTTGATGAGGAAAATAAATTATCTAGGGTTCGAAATAAATGGGGATGGGGAATTCAGCCGGGTCAGGTTAAAATCGAGAGTTTGGTCAGATTTCCACTACCGAAAGATCAAAAGGGTGTTCGAAGTTGTTTGGGCCTCGCAAGCTATTTTAGACGTTTTAGTAAGGAATTTTGCTGTTATAGCGCGTCCACTTACAGATTTATTATCGAAAAAGTCGAATTTCACATGGGAAGATTCTCAACAACAGGCGTTTGAGTCGATTAAGAAGGCACTTGTGTCATCGCCTATTTTGAAGGTGTTTGACCCAGCATCAGCTACGGAATTACATACCGATGCGTGTACAATAGGCCTTGGGGTAGTTTTGCTTCAAAAACAAACGGATGATAAGTTACATCCAGTAGCATAGTATAGTATTTAGAAGAACTTCCTCAGAAGAATCTCGATGTCATAGCATCGAGCTTGGGGCTTTAGCTATTGTTAGTGCCTTGGATAAATTCAGAATATGTATATTTATTGAGAATACCGTTCGTGATAAGGACTGATTGCAACAGTTTAAAGTTGATGGAGTCAAAGAGAGATTTAAATCCGCGGGTCGTGAGGTGGTTTATGAAATTACTAAAGTTCGATTATAGGATTGAGTACCAGAAGGGAACAGAGAGTTGCAGATTCCTTTTCGAGGTATCCTATAGAAGATGAGAATATAGTGTTAGGGATAAGCGTAAACACTGATTGGGTAGCTTGTATGCAGAGAAGATGTACGGAAATTGAAGAGATCATAAAAAACTTGGATGTGAATGAAAATTTAAAAAATAAATATACGGTTTATAAGGGTAGATTATATAAAATTTCGAAAGAAAGATGGGGTTTTACGTTCCAGGGGAATTGAGGTCATATCTGATTAACGAGGCTCACATCAATGTGTCACATATGGGTGTGGACAAAACATTGTCAAAGTTAAAGGAAACTTACTATTTTCCGACAATGAGAGAACATGTTTCTAAGTATATTAATAGATGCATTAATTGTCTTTACTATAAAGTCCCAACGGGCAAACCTCAGGGATTCTTGCATCCACTTGGCAAGGGGAACGTTCCGTTCGTAACGGTTCATGTAGCCAACTTGGGACCTTTTGTGAGAACCAAAGACAAAAGAAAATATGTCTTATGTATTGTGGGTAGGTTTTCCAAGTTTACTTGACTTAAGGCAGTAAAAACACTAGAATCAATGGAAACTACGAGTACATTTTTAGAGTTCATGTTGTTATGGGAGGCCGCAACGTATAATTTCAGATAGAGGAGGTATGTATGTGAAGATAGCCCGAAAACCAGCCCGGAAAATATTTTTTCTATAAATTGGTTTGTGTCATAACTAAATACAATAAAAAAGCCTCTATCCCGAAAAATATTACAAATTAACCTCCAAATCATACGATATCCCAAAAAATAAAAAAAAAATATTTCAAATTAAAAAATACCATTTGGCAAAATTGCAGAACGTTAATTGTATCTTTGTACTAGTACGTACGAGTATACTGTTTAAATGTATTAGAAAGTATCGTAAATAAATTTTAGTATCCAGCTAAAATTTATCTTTTCTTTAGAGATTGAAATTGAATTACAATAAACTCAAAAACGAAATTTCTCAAAGAAAATGATGCTTAAGCTTATTAAAGTGTCTAAGTGGTACATCTAATAACACAAAACACCCAAAAGTAAGAATTAGCAATAGTACGCACATATGGTAAGTACAATGAAAAGTTCATCACAAAAAAACTCATTACATCAAATCATGAATCTATGATCACATAGATTGCACCCTATAGTGACATATACAGTTCGATTAGTGAGGCCATTCTTAATATATACTCGTAACCATACACTAGTTGCCATATGATGGGGATTAGGCATATTTCTGGGGCCAGATTCAATCAACTAACCCTATTCACAAAAAACTCATTACATCAAATCATGAATCTCTGATCACAGAGATTGCACCCTATAATGACATATACAGTTCGATTAGTGAGACCATTCTCAATATACAATCATACACTAGTTGCCATACGATGGGGATTAGGCATATTTCTGGGGCCAGATTCAATCAACTAACCATATTCACAAAAAAACTCATTACATCAAATCATGAATCTCTGATCACAGAGATTGCACCCTATAATGACATATACAGTTCGATTAGTGAGACCATTCTTGATATACAACCAGACACTAGTTGCCATACGATGGGGATTAGGCACATTTCTGGGGCCAGATTCAATCAACTAACCATATTCACAAAAAAAACTCATTACATCAAATCATGAATCTCTGATCACAGAAATTGCACCCTATAATGACATATACAGTTCGATTAGTGAGACCATTCTTGATATACAACCAGACACTAGTTGCCATACGATGGGGATTAGGCACATTTCTGGGGCCAGATTCAATCAACTAACCCTATTCACAAAAAAAACTCATTACATCAAATCATGAATCTCTGTTCACAGAGATTGCACCCTATAATGACATATACAGTTCGGTTGTTGGGACCATTCTTGATATACAACCATACACTAGTTGCCATATGATGGGGATTAGGCATATTTCTGGGGCCAGATTCAATCAACTAACCATATTCACAAAAAACACTCATTACATCAAATCATGAATCTCTGATCACAGAGATTGCACCCTATAATGACATATACAGTTCGATTAGTGAGACCATTCTTGATATACAACCAGACACTAGTTGCCATACGATGGGGATTAGGCACATTTCTGGGGCCAGATTCAATCAACTAACCCTATTCACAAAAAAAAACTCATTACATCAAATCATGAATCTCTGTTCACAGAGATTGCACCCTATAATGACATATACAGTTCGGTTGTTGGGACCATTCTTGATATACAATCATACACTAGTTGCCATATAATGGGGATTAGGCATATTTCTGGGGCCAGATTCAATCAACTAGCCATATTCACAAAAAAAACTCATTACATCAAATCATGAATCTCTGATCACAGAGATTGCACCCTATAATGACATATACAGTTCGATTAGTGAGACCATTCTTGATATACAACCAGACACTAGTTGCCATACGATGGGGATTAGGCACATTTCTGGGGCCAGATTCAATCAACTAACCCTATTCACAAAAAAAACTCATTACATCAAATCATGAATCTCTGTTCACAGAGATTGCACCCTATAATGACATATACAGTTCGGTTGTTGGGACCATTCTTGATATACAACCATACACTAGTTACCATACGATGGGGATTAGGCCTATTTCTGGGGCCAGATTCAATCAACTAACCATATTCACAAAAAAAACTCATTACATCAAATTTTGAATCTCTGATCACAGAGATTGCACCCTATAATGACATATACAGTTCAATTAGTGAGACCATTCTTAATATATAACTATACACTTGTTGCCATACGATGGGGATTAGGCATATTTCTGGGGCCAGATTCAATCAACTAACCATATTCACAAAAAAAACTCATTACATCAAATCATGAATCTCTGATCACAGAGATTGCACCCTATAATGACATATACAGTTCGATTAGTGAGACCATTCTTAATATGTAACCATACACTTGTTGCCATACGAGGGGGATTAGACATATTTCTGGGGCCAGATTCAATCAACTAACCCTATTCACAAAAAAAAACTCATTACATCAAATCATGAATCCCTGTTCACAGAGATTGCACCCTATAATGACATATACAGTTCGGTTGTTGGGACCATTCTTGATATACAACCATACACTAGTTGCCATATGATGGGGATTAGGCACATTTCTGGGGCCAGATTCAATCAACTAACCATATTCACAAAAAAAACTCATTACATCAAATCATGAATCTCTGTTCACAGAGATTGCACCCTATAATGACATATACAGTTCGGTTGTTGGGACCATTCTTGATATACAACCATACACTAGTTGCCATATGATGAGGATTAGGCATATTTCTGGGGCCAGATTCAATCAACTAACCCTATTCACAAAAAACTCATTACATCAAATCATGAATCTCTGATCACAGAGATTGCACCCTATAATGACATATACAGTTCGATTAGTGAGACCATTCTCAATATACAATCATACACTAGTTGCCATACGATGGGGATTAGGCATATTTCTGGGGCCAGATTCAATCAACTAACCATATTCACAAAAAAACTCATTACATCAAATCATGAATCTCTGATCACAGAGATTGCACCCTATAATGACATATACAGTTCGATTAGTGAGACCATTCTCAATATACAATCATACACTAGTTGCCATACGATGGGGATTAGACATATTTCTGGGGCCAGATTCAATCAACTAGCCATATTCACAAAAAAAACTCATTACATCAAATCATGAATCTCTGATCACAGAGATTGCACCCTATAATGACATATACAGTTCAATTAGTGAGACCATTCTTGATATACAACCAGACACTAGTTGCCATACGATGGGGATTAGGCACATTTCTGGGGCCAGATTCAATCAACTAACCCTATTCACAAAAAAAAACTCATTACATCAAATCATGAATCTCTGTTCACAGAGATTGCACCCTATAATGACATATACAGTTCGGTTGTTGGGACCATTCTTGATATACAACCATACACTAGTTGCCATATGATGGGGATTAGGCATATTTCTGGGGCCAGATTCAATCAACTAACCATATTCACAAAAAAAACTCATTACATCAAATCATGAATCTCTGATCACAGAAATTGCACCCTATAATGACATATACAGTTCGATTAGTGAGACCATTCTTGATATACAACCAGACACTAGTTGCCATACGATGGGGATTAGGCACATTTCTGGGGCCAGATTCAATCAACTAACCCTATTCACAAAAAAAACTCATTACATCAAATCATGAATCTCTGTTCACAGAGATTGCACCCTATAATGACATATACAGTTCGGTTGTTGGGACCATTCTTGATATACAACCATACACTAGTTGCCATATGATGGGGATTAGGCACATTTCTGGGGCCAGATTCAATCAACTAACCATATTCACAAAAAAAACTCATTACATCAAATCATGAATCTCTGTTCACAGAGATTGCACCCTATAATGACATATACAGTTCGGTTGTTGGGACCATTCTTGATATACAACCATACACTAGTTGCCATATGATGAGGATTAGGCATATTTCTGGGGCCAGATTCAATCAACTAACCCTATTCACAAAAAACTCATTACATCAAATCATGAATCTCTGATCACAGAGATTGCACCCTATAATGACATATACAGTTCGATTAGTGAGACCATTCTCAATATACAATCATACACTAGTTGCCATACGATGGGGATTAGGCATATTTCTGGGGCCAGATTCAATCAACTAACCATATTCACAAAAAAACTCATTACATCAAATCATGAATCTCTGATCACAGAGATTGCACCCTATAATGACATATACAGTTCGATTAGTGAGACCATTCTCAATATACAATCATACACTAGTTGCCATACGATGGGGATTAGACATATTTCTGGGGCCAGATTCAATCAACTAGCCATATTCACAAAAAAAACTCATTACATCAAATCATGAATCTCTGATCACAGAGATTGCACCCTATAATGACATATACAGTTCAATTAGTGAGACCATTCTTGATATACAACCAGACACTAGTTGCCATACGATGGGGATTAGGCACATTTCTGGGGCCAGATTCAATCAACTAACCCTATTCACAAAAAAAAACTCATTACATCAAATCATGAATCTCTGTTCACAGAGATTGCACCCTATAATGACATATACAGTTCGGTTGTTGGGACCATTCTTGATATACAACCATACACTAGTTGCCATATGATGGGGATTAGGCATATTTCTGGGGCCAGATTCAATCAACTAACCATATTCACAAAAAAAACTCATTACATCAAATCATGAATCTCTGATCACAGAAATTGCACCCTATAATGACATATACAGTTCGATTAGTGAGACCATTCTTGATATACAACCAGACACTAGTTGCCATACGATGGGGATTAGGCACATTTCTGGGGCCAGATTCAATCAACTAACCCTATTCACAAAAAAAACTCATTACATCAAATCATGAATCTCTGTTCACAGAGATTGCACCCTATAATGACATATACAGTTCGGTTGTTGGGACCATTCTTGATATACAACCATACACTAGTTGCCATATGATGGGGATTAGGCATATTTCTGGGGCCAGATTCAATCAACTAACCATATTCACAAAAAAAAACTCATTACATCAAATCATGAATCTCTGATCACAGAGATTGCACCCTATAATGACATATACAGTTCGATTAGTGAGACCATTCTTGATATACAACCAGACACTAGTTGCCATACGATGGGGATTAGGCACATTTCTGGGGCCAGATTCAATCAACTAACCCTATTCACAAAAAAAAACTCATTACATCAAATCATGAATCTCTGTTCACAGAGATTGCACCCTATAACGACATATACAGTTCGGTTGTTGGGACCATTCTTGATATACAACCATACACTAGTTGCCATATGATGGGGATTAGGCATATTTCTGGGGCCAGATTCAATCAACTAGCCATATTCACAAAAAAAACTCATTACATCAAATCATGAATCTCTGATCACAGAGATTGCACCCTATAATGACATATACAGTTCGATTAGTGAGACCATTCTTGATATACAACCAGACACTAGTTGCCATACGATGGGGATTAGGCACATTTCTGGGGCCAGATTCAATCAACTAACCCTATTCACAAAAAAAACTCATTACATCAAATCATGAATCTCTGTTCACAGAGATTGCACCCTATAATGACATATACAGTTCGGTTGTTGGGACCATTCTTGATATACAACCATACACTAGTTGCCATATGATGGGGATTAGGCATATTTCTGGGGCCAGATTCAATCAACTAACCATATTCACAAAAAAACTCATTACATCAAATCATGAATCTCTGATCACAGAGATTGCACCCTATAATGACATATACAGTTCGATTAGTGAGACCATTCTCAATATACAATCATACACTAGTTGCCATACGATGGGGATTAGGCATATTTCTGGGGCCAGATTCAATCAACTAACCATATTCACAAAAAAACTCATTACATCAAATCATGAATCTCTGATCACAGAGATTGCACCCTATAATGACATATACAGTTCGATTAGTGAGACCATTCTTGATATACAACCAGACACTAGTTGCCATACGATGGGGATTAGGCACATTTCTGGGGCCAGATTCAATCAACTAACCCTATTCACAAAAAAAAACTCATTACATCAAATCATGAATCTCTGTTCACAGAGATTGCACCCTATAATGACATATATAGTTCGGTTGTTGGGACCATTCTTGATATACAACCATACACTAGTTGCCATATGATGGGGATTAGGCATATTTCTGGGGCCAGATTCAATCAACTAGCCATATTCACAAAAAAAAACTCATTACATCAAATCATGAATCTCTGTTCACAGAGATTGCACCCTATAATGACATATACAGTTCGATTAGTGAGACCATTCTTTATATACAACCAGACACTAGTTGCCATACGATGGGGATTAGGCATATTTCTGGGGCCAGATTCAATCAACTAACCATATTCACAAAAAAAAACTCATTACATCAAATCATGAATCTCTGTTCACAGAGATTGCACCCAATAATGACATATACAGTTCGGTTGTTGGGACCATTCTTGATATACAACCATACACTAGTTACCATACGATGGGGATTAGGCCTATTTCTGGGGCCAGATTCAATCAACTAACCCTATTCACAAAAAACTCATTACATCAAATCATGAATCTCTGTTCACAGAGATTGCACCCTATAATGACATATACAGTTCGGTTGTTGGGACCATTCTTGATATACAACCATACACTAGTTGCCATATGATGGGGATTAGGCATATTTCTGGGGCCAGATTCAATCAACTAACCCTATTCACAAAAAACTCATTACATCAAATCATGAATCTCTGATCACAGAGATTGCACCCTATAATGACATATACAGTTCAGTTGTTGGGACCATTCTTGATATACAATCATACACTAGTTGCCATATGATGGGGATTAGGCATATTTATGGGGCCAGATTCAATCAACTAACCATATTCACAAAATAAACTCATTACATCAAATCATGAATCTCTATCTCTGATCACAGAGATTGCACCCTATAATGACATATACAGTTCGATTAGTGAGACCATTCTTAATATATAACCATACACTTGTTGCCATACGATGGGGATTAGGCATATTTCTGGGGCCAGATTCAATCAACTAACCATATTCACAAAAAAAACTCATTACATCAAATCATGAATCTCTGTTCACAGAGATTGCACCCTATAATGACATATACAGTTCGGTTGTTGGGACCATTCTTGATATACAACCATACACTAGTTACCATACGATGGGGATTAGGCCTATTTCTGGGGCCAGATTCAATCAACTAACCCTATTCACAAAAAACTCATTACATCAAATCATGAATCTCTGTTCACAGAGATTGCACCCTATAATGACATATACAGTTTGAGTGGTGGGACCATTCCAAATCCCCATCCTATGGCAACGAGTGTTTCGTTGTATATCAAGAATTGATCCACCACTCAAACTGTATATGTCATTATAGGGTGCAATCTCTGTGAACAGAGATTCATGATTTGACGTAATGAGTTTTTTTGTGAATATGGTTAGTTGATTGAATTTGGCCCCAGAAATATGCCTAATCCCCATCGTATGGCAACGAGTATTTGGTTGTATATCAAGAATTGATCCACTACTCAAACTGCATATATCATTATAGGGTGCAATCTCTGTGAACAGAGATTCATGATTTGATGTAATGAGTTTTTTTGTGAATATGGTTAGTTGATTGAATCTGGCCCCAGAAATATGCCTAATCCCCATCGTATGGCAACAAGTGTATGGTTATATATTAAGAATGGTCCCACTAATCGAACTGTATATGTCATTATAGGGTGCAATCTCTGTGAACAGAGATTCATGATTTGATGTAATGAGTTTTTTTATAATGTATATATATATAAAATGTATACATATAAAATAACAAAAAAAGGATAGATGTAATCCGATCGTAGTCGACATAGGTTGAATAAAACAAAATAAAAACAAAATTAATAAATATATGTGAATCTCAATAAATATAAAAAGAAAAGCGTTAGTCATTCCTGGTGATATTTTGAATCGAAACGATTTCAAACGAGAAAACGAAAAGGATTACAACACACTTTCTACACTTAATGGGTTTTTATTTTTGAAATGATAACTTAAAAATAAAAGTGAATATTATAACTCTTGAACTAACCTGCCATTATTGAACGTACATATACATACTTACATAAGATAAATTATTCGAATTATATACATATTACCTGTTTTACATATAATAACTGGTAAAACATGTTTTGCCTACTTTTTTCGGGTATTTGGCAAAATAACTACCTGTTACCCGGATACTTAATTTTGGGATATTGTACGAGCCCTACAACCAATGTAGTTCGTTTTTCCAATAATTTTGATGCTAGTGATTTGCTGGTAAAAAAATTATCAGTCGTTACATTTCTTCCAATTCCGGTAAACGGTTCAAATAATTTGAGGACAACAAACTCACTCAAAGGAATTGATAACTACCTTGTTTCGTCCTTTCCTAAATACGGGGATCCATTTATAATAAATTTACTAGTGAGATCAGATGCCAACCAAAATTTTATTCCGAACTTATCGGGTTTGTTCGGCATATACTGAGTGAATCTGCATCTCGCTTTAGTTGGAAATAATTGTTCGTCAATTGTAATGTTTTGTCCCGGTTCGTAATATTTCTGGCTATTTTCAATGAATGAATTCCAAACGTTTGAGATCATTGCAAATTTATCCGTTAGTAATCGTTGACTCCGTTCATTTCTTTCATCGAAGCGGATAAATCGTAAAATATTCGTAATCTTTTCTACCCATAGTTTTTACAAAAAAATTTGGTAAAAATCCTTTTAGACCATAAATAATATAATTGAAAGTTCTTAGCTTCGTAAGCACCAAGTGCATATACAATTGCAAGAAAAGCGTCGCATTTTTTACCAAGAACTGGGAAAGCTTCTAGTTCTGTGTATGAAAAAGTACTACTTACTGTACCCTGAATGCTTCATTTTGCATACCCTGTAGGTCCAATTACTTCTTTGAAAATTGTATTTATTGATCTCCTTCCTGGAGCCGATCCAGTTTTTATTTTATTCCAGATAATTCTATCAGCAGCAATTTTAGTTTGGTGATGGTCAATATCATCAGAATATGAAGACAATCTCACAATTCTTCTTGGTCTAACGCACATTGAGGAGATTCTGTTCTTCACTATCGCTGTCTGAGGATACATATACTTCTTCTCTTTCTAAATGATCCTCTGAATTGTCTGCTAGTCCATTCTCAGAATCAACTTCACCGAAATCGGAAAGGTCTTCGTTTACATTTGTTAAGTCTTCCAAAAGCCTAGGTGATCAAAGAATTGAAGTAGAATCAAGCCGTAATTACCTGCATTAACTAATGACAACAGTACTGATTATTCACTTTGGAAAGTAACCAAAATAATTAAAAGAGCAATAATGCACATTCCTCCTATAAGAATAGAAGGTGAATGGACTAGAAAAAAAAGGAGATAAGCTTGGAGATTTGCTGAGTACCTTCGATAAAATGTTCCAGTCGCTTGACGACCAAACATTGGAAGCCGAAATTATAACTGAAAAAGTTGTGCAAGAAAGAAGTCCTACCGACAACAACAAAAGATGTCATGCGTGATATAAAAGTTACTATGAATGTAAAAAAGCTAGATCTTATTACTGCAGAAATCTTAAAACAACTATCAAAGGAAGCTCCGGTGAAACTCACCAATCTTATAAATGTAGCATTTAGAATCAAATGCTCACCAGCTTGTGGAAAATTGTAGAAGTAATCGTGATCCCAAAACCTGAGAAACCGCCACATGAAACTTCGTCGTATAGGCCAATTTCACTATTGTCAGTTATGTTTGAAAAGCTACTGATAAAAAGGTTAAGCCCGATAATCGAGAGAATGATCCCAACAATTCAGTTTTCGTAACCGCAACACTCAATAATTGATCAAGTACACAGAATAACGAATACAATTGAGGAGAAGAAAGTCTGTTCAACGATATTTTTAGACATTGCACAAGCTTTTGACAGAGTATGGCATGAAGGACTTAACCACAAGTTAAGAAATCTTCTACCAATGTAATATACTAAAATACTGGAATCTTACTTGAAAAATAGATTCTTCAGGATTAAGTTCATTTTCTGAATTGAAAGAAATCAATGCTGGAATCCCCATGCGTTAGATAACAACACAGTGGCGAACGTAAAGCTCAATTTTCATAAAAAAATATTCTCCGGTTGTTTTTAGCTAACAAACTTAAAATTAATCTGCGAGACTCCACCCACTTTGAACTGAGCGAAAATCGTACCATAATTGCTGAGGAAAAAAGCAATGGATTTTAGGGGTGCACTAAATATCATAAAACTCATTTTTTTCAATTATTTCTTAAAATAAATTTATGTAATGCCTGAAAAACTGAATGTTTCAGATCAGCTCAAGTAAATTCATATTTGATCTCATTATCAAGTGACCCGCCTTAATTTAGGATAATGTAATTACTTTGTTAAATTGTTTATTATTATTATTGTATTTTATTATAAAACATGTTTTGTTATATTACATATTATTATATTAGGAAAAACCTGCTACTGGCTTTGTTGTCTCATTAGGTATTTTTTTATCGTTATTATGTACAGATTATATTTTATATCTCCTTAGTTTAAATTTGGAAAAAAAAAACATAAGTAAATAAAAATAAATAAATATTTTGCATTTTTTACGTCCCAATAAGAGGGGCTAGTCAAATTATTATTATCCATTTAAACCAATAATCTAAGGGGTAATACTAACCTATTAACCGAATGGCCAAATAGTTGAAAGAATCAAAGATACTTAAGTAATTATTTAAAACAATTTTATATCTAATTAATTTTATAGTGTTAACTGTACTTATGGTAGTCTTAAGTACTAGAAGTAATAGTTTTACCTGTTATGTAGGATCATATAACGTTTTTTTTTTTTACTTTAATAAATGATTTATTTTAAATGTTTCTTCTTACAAAATATATGTGTGTATATTCTTTCTTTTAATTGCATTAATCAAAGATTAGATAAATAAATACAATGCAAGTACAGAAATTACTGTAATTATACTCATAAAAGTAAATTATGTTCAGAGTCATTTAATAAAGTTTTTCAATTACATATTCCAAATTTGTTAATGTTCAATAAAAAAAATATTAAATTCTAAATGCTGATTTTTATTTTAAATGAAACTATAAATGCAGCGACGACAACAACAGTTACAAATGCAATAAATTAAAAGTATCATTTATCAATTTTTGTTTTTCAAAGAAAAACAAATTTGTCTGGAATCAGTCGGCTCAATTGCTTTTGAATCTTTAAAAGATTTGTTAACCTCGGCACCATTTTTTATCCAAGCACATGCATCTTCTATGCCGGGTCAATTCTCGTTCCGTGAAAAATATAATGAAAAGTACTTTCAGTGAGAAATACACATTTCCGATCCATATTCCTTGAGAAGGAAAAATTATGTCAAAATCTTTTCATATGAATAAAATTTTCTCACTGGCCATTTTAACGGTGAGAAACATTATAAATATGTAAATACAATTTTCTAAATTTGTAGTTTAAGCATTAAATGTGCATTAAAACTTAATTTATAGGTAAATACATATATTAAAAACTATTCCGTTTATTTAAGAAATCCTCCAAATAATTAATTTAGTTAAGTTTTAAAAATAATTTGGTCATTTTTATTATTTATTTTATATTTTGACAGGCAATAACGAAAACTGATTAACTTTATCTACTTTATCATTTACTAAGCTTATATTTAAACCAATTGCTTTATCATCTAGCGGAAATTTATATGAAACTCGATAAAATGTCTGTTTACAGTGTAGCTTATTATGAAAATAACAACACTTTTTCATTTGGACATCGAGAATCACTGTTGTGTGAAATGTTATAAATGAAAAAGGCTTGATGGAAACAAAATGGAAATATTTTTTTCATTAGGTTTTTTCATAGAACGGGGATTGACCCCCAGTATAAAACATTACCATATAATCGATAAGTTATTGTTTTAATGCGTTGTTAATGAAAACTACAATTTTGGTTACGTACATACAGTGGTTGACATAGAATTAGGAACGACGATATTCTAGAATTATTTAAATTTTCTAAACATAATAACCGCAAAATATTAATTTAGTTTTACTATTTTGGTTAATCCATTTTTTTTTATTGTGTTTTAGTTAGTTAACCTGTTTTTTGTTTTTCCTTTATCTAGGAATTATTTATTTATTTATTTATCAGCTCGAACGGTAACGATTTGAGGATTATTGGTTGTATATTGCCAAAAATTCCTTAAAAAGTGTGGACACATAATTAAAAACAGTGCAATAAATAAAGTTTAAAACGTTAAATTTAAGGGTAAGGATAATTTAACTGTTTACTAAATAGTCAAAAAACGGGCAAACATAAAAGCCGTATCACATAATTACGAAAGCTGATCGTGTAGAAATACTGTGTACGAAAGATATGATCATTTGCTTAAAAAGTAAGGGCGACGTAAACCGGATAACAAACAAACGTTTCAAAAAACAAAAAATTTGAAGATAAAGGATAGCGTTTGCAAAACTACACCTACACAAACCTTTGGAATTCTGGAAAAACATACTCCGAAGCGATGAGTCGAAGATCAATTTGTTGGATCGAATGGTAAGACGTGCGCGCGTGAGACGCCCGAAGAATAAATATGTAACCCAAAGTACACAATAAAGACTATAGCGCACGAAGGTAGAAATGTTATGGTGTGGGGAGCATTTTCCTGGTACGACGGTGGACCAATATTTAGGATTAATGGGCGAATGGACCAATATGCATTATGGGATATTATGGAAAATATGATGGAACCTTACTCATTCGCAAACATGCTAGATGTCCTTATTTTCAACAGAATAATGATTCTAAATACACTTCACGGTCAATGAAGTATTGGTTTAGGGATCACAACACAACATTGATATTTTCGATTGGCCGCCGCCAATCTAATACATACATCGAGACTCGATCACGTTCGAATCGAATTCCCAAATAGCTCCCCAGACCACTCAATCCGATTGAAAGCTAGTATATCAAATTTTCCTTTTATTAACGGTACTTATTTTTAATTACTTAATTGATTCCTGAAAATGAGTAACTAAAGAGTATAACTCAGATTGTTTTACAAATTTATTTGGCGTAAATATTATTATCTGGCCTATTATTTAAAAAATAAAGATTCCCTAGTTAGGTGTCCATCACTGTATGTATATGCATAATAAAAATTATTAGATAACTATTCTTTTTAAGATTGTTTTTATCTTTAATGTGTAAGAAAATTGTTATAATCACAAAAATTCGAAATTCGCCAACTAAATATTAGACGGTTTTTGCATGTGTTTTCGTAAAATATGCACTTTCACAAGTTTTTTTTAATGCGGCGTTAGGTAGAAATTCTAAATATGAGCACTATAAAGCGCACGAATGGCTAAGGATCATTCTTCATATGTATTTTTATCTCAAGACACATTACCCATGTCAGATTTAAGAAACTCAGCAACAGATCATTTCCGTACAGCTAAAACCAATGCTAGCCCCGTATCCAACATCAGAGATATATAATTAAAAAACTTTCTTTTGTGATTCAGTTTTATTCGTTATTCACAAATATTCTTAAGCTATACATAAAATGTTATAAAAATAACAAAATATACCTAAACGAAATATTTTTTAGTCATTACCGATGACACTTTTAGCAATAAAGATATTATAACTCTAGCCAAAAATTTGATGCAATTTTTTTCCCCATGTTATGCGCACAAAAATTATAATTTATTAAATTATAAATAATTAAATTAGTTCCCGTACTGAGTGCCCAAAAAGTTTCGGAAATGATCAAATATCCTGGAGGGATTGAGTTTGCGATAAAAACGTTACATAGAGAAATTGTAGGGTTTAAAAAATTATATAAAATGAATATATTTCGAGGTGTTCGATGGTAACCACTTGGAATGGCAACCTAAACTTTTTATGGAATCGTATAGCTAAGTCAAGATCTTTTCAGAATAAAAAAAAATTTAACTTCGACCGAAATTTTCGAAGTTATATGTTCAGGACTTGGAATTAAGATAAGCATTGCCCAAATAGAACTGCGTAATGCAATCCAAACCCTCCTCTCTACTGTGTGTATGATGTTTGTTATTTCTGCATATTTAATGTTCAAATTGATGTGCGTCTGCCACTTGGCGATGTTCTTAGAGAATTTAAAGTATACTTGCTACGTTTGCCAATATTTGGAGAGTAATTGAATTTGAAACATGTATGTATTATTCTTTAATTCAGTTCGTCTATATTTACAGGTTTTATTCTTCAATCTTACTATTCAAAATCCCCAGTAACAAAAGTCCAATGGGGTTAAATCAGCACATCGTAGAAGCCATTTAAAAAATTTCGAAAATGTAAACCAAAAATGAAGTGTAGCTCCTTCTCTTGTTCAAATTATAAATTTTCAAAAAGATCTCCAACAAAATTTTGAATAAGAAAGCATTTTCGTTATGGTTTAAACCGTACAACTTTCTCAATGTAACGCTTTTACAGCAAACTCAATCCCTCCAAGATATGGCACCGTTCTGGAATTTTTCGGATTCTCGTATGTATAGTTCTTGCAAAATGTTAATGAAAATTTGACAGATGAATTCCCTCTCTTGCCAAATCGATTAACTTCACTTTCTGATTTTTTTTTTTAAATTTTAGCGTCAAAGCATTTGATTGACTCCTACGAGTATAACAGTTTATATTCAAAACAAATTTCTCTAATAACAGGATTAACAGCACTAAATGACAAAGTTTTTTTAGACCTAATAATATAATAGCCATATACATAATTTAAAATTAATTTTAAAAAACAATCTTTACTATTTTATCACTTTTCTCTACTTTTTGTTTTATGTAGTTAATCGGTTTGACAATGAGGCATTCAGATATCACGCACAAACAAATATGGCGGAAACACACACAGTGATATAGTTTGATATATTTGTTTACGTGTTGCAAGTATGTTACATTTTGTTAAGCGGTGTCGTGATTTTTTTTACAACATATTTTCTATTTTCACATAATATTTTAGAATTTAAACAAACATATTTTTAATATTTAAAAAAATTATTTAAAATATATTGTAATATTGATTTGTTATTTTTTAATTTTTTTTAAATTTAGGAGAAATATTAAGCCGACCCGCCACGATTTCTATAATTTTACTGAGTACATTTACTGAGGGCTTGCGCGAAACGAAAAAAAAATTTTCATTAACATTTTGAAATAACTACAACTGTGACCGAATTAACCTCATCGAATAAAAAACTTAAATAGAGAATAAAATTATTTAATAATTAAAATTATAAAACGTTTCAATGATATCATTCTTTTTGCAGATCTATTTAGCAAAAAGGATGTTGAGTGTACATTAGACTTTCATGAGTATATCCATGCCCTGTTAGAAAGAGAATAAATAAAAGAAAAGTTGTAATATTATCCAACATCTAAAATAAAGATATTTCATCAAAACCAGCTATAATAAATAAAACAGCAGTGTCACAACTTAATTTAAGAAAAATGAAACTAAAATTAAACTAACGAAAAATTATGACTAGGAGTATAGTAATTATGGCACCGCGTTTTGAGCATGTGGTATCACGTCACCCTTTATCCTGTTCGCATTAAATTTTGTGAGTGATCGATCTGCAACATAACATCGAAACAAATGTGTGATCTCTGACAGTAATACCAATTCCATTTTTTTTCTTATTCTTTTAAATATTTTTTTGGTCTTTATCGAAATGGAAATTAGAGGAAAATTGGTGGCGATAGTACTATTTAATTTCTAGCTGTCACAAAATCAGGAAGAGATACATAAAAAAATAAATTAAATGTTTTCATAAATAATTGTTATAATTTATTATTCAATTAAATAAGAAATATTCCCAAAATAATAATAATAAAAAACAAAATCAGAGCACTTACAAATGTATACAACGATAACATCACAATGAAAGTTTTATAAAATGTCAAAAATTAACAACAAAAAATTATTCGTATCATTTTACCTCTCTGAGAGGGATCAACAAAATATCACATAAAATTCCTTGTGTTCAATCGGGCAAAAATGATAAAAAATATCATGATATTTTTGTATCACTTTTGGCATTAAACGCACCCATTTATCACACAGAAAAACCAAAATTTTTTTTGGTTCCAGCTGTCAATTTTGAATTTATTTTCTTTATGATATTTTCGGTATTTAAATTAAATTAAATTTGATGTTTTAAAATATTTATATGGTATTTACACCGTCACCTATTTATTTAAATATAAATAATAATTTATATTTTAAAGTTTTGTCTGAGAACACAAACACAACGAAACTAAAATTATTTGTGTCTCCAATATTTGGATAAAAACCAACTAGTTTCAATATCAAAATAATTTATAAAAAAGAAATAATTAAAAAATATAACATTTAATTAAAAACCTGACGACAAAACGAGTTTATTGAATTTTACAAAGCAATTTAAAACAAAATGTAACATTTAAAATCAATTTATCATTTGTTTTCAATTTTGGTTGTTCAATCGGATTTGACGTACAGTATTACGAAATGAAGTTAGGGTGGGATAAAATATCATGATATTTTTTATCATTTTTGCCCGATTGAACACAAGGATTATTAACAAAAAAAAAAAAAAAATTAATACAAAACAGAAATCTTTTTTATGTGTGTTTTGTTTTAATAAGATTAAACAAGAATCAAGAGAAATTGAAATTTAAAAATCATTAATACAAATGCATCACGAAAATTACGATTTTATTTTTCTTTGAATACATATTTCATATATCCTTTTATAACCGTATTATGGTTCTCACATCACCGACGAGTCGCCGCGACTCGAAAAGTCGTGTGAGTTCAATTTTGGTATTATGGTTCTCACATTTATTTTGGCGAGAGTTGTGCGCGGTAGATCTTATTGGTTTTGTTAATTATGACCATTTCCATTCGTTTTGAAGTTGCCAGCACAGTAATTTTATATTTTTTGACGTATAGTTTAGCAGGTTTTTGTACACATTTACATTTATTGTGATTAATTTTGTAATTTTATGAGATTTAATTAGATATTTTATCGGTTAAAATTGTTATTAAATAGTACAAACAGCAAAATACAATGTGGATTTATATTTCTGTGGCGAATGAAACTGGAGGAAACAAAAATGTTTTACAACTTACATACGCATTTTGTTGTTAACATGTACAATAAAAATATTTTAAAATACGATTTAAAAAAAAAATTCATTTTTATTCAATATTTAATTAGGAAATATTAATTAAAAGATGTATTTTGTCTGTAAAAAAACTGTAGAGTTTTTATTCCATTATTTGTTTATTCTTTATAAAAAAATCGCACTAGTCACCGAGAAATATCAGGCGAGCAATTTTGACATTAATCTCACTCACGGCAAGAACCATAATACCAAATTTGATTTAGGTGACTTGAAGTCACCAAGTGACTCTTAGGTGAGAACCATAATAGGAGGCAGTAATTTTTATTTCGATACAAAAGAAGATTTTTGAAAAGATATAATTTCCTTTATTCGCGTGTTGTTGTTTGGAATGGTTTTATAATTGTATTGCAAATAGATTGAATAGATTTTTTTGTTCAATATTTTATTTAATTAATTTTTTAAATATTACATAAATGAGTTTTTATTATTTTATCAAAAATTACATGTAGGCTGTGTCCGAAATGCGAATTTAAATGCACATTATTTAAAATGCGCATTTTTCAGTTAAATTAATTTATTAAATAAATTTCATTATTAAATTAATTGAAATTGTACAACTCTGAAATAATAAATCGATAATTATAATTAATTTAAATATAAATTGACATCAAACAACGTATTAAAAATGCACATAAAAAATACATCGCATGTAACTTTTTGAAATGTGTCTTTGCTAAATGTACCTTTTTCATTTCGGATGCACCTATATAATTTTACTATTCGTTATATTTTAACATTACTAGGTGGTTTAATGCATTTTAGTAACCAAATTCACAAACCAAATTTGCAAAATTTAAATATTTTATACTAAAAAAAAAAAAAAAAATACTGTGGACAAAATTAACTTCAAAAGTATTTTAATTTTAAACACTTTCACGGAGAAAACAAAATTGTTCATCATTCTACTCGGACAGAACAATAAAGATATAATTTATATTGCACGTTATTGAAAAATTGACTGCAAATAAATGCCGTGACGACCCATAAAAAACATGTTTGTTTGATGGCGTATGTCGTCATATCCGCGAAAGTGTTAATGAAAATTAAATTTTTTACAACCTTATAAAAATATATTAAACAAATTTAAAATTAACAAAATTGGTTAACTTTGCAAATTTGAAACTGATGGTACTTTAACGTAGTTTTCTTATTTAAAACCAAATTTTATTTTAACTTATTTTTAATGAATTATTAAAATATACATATATTGGTGATGAAAACTTTGGGATCTCACTTCCATCGTACATGTCGAATTTCTTAGCAAGAATAGCCAAGTTTCAACCTCACTTGACGATAGATATTCTAGAACTAATCAATTTTGGAGTCTCATTTCATACCCTACATCGCAAATATCGAATTTCAAAATAATCGCTTCAAAATAGACAAATTCCGTCCTAATCAGCCATATTCCAGAACTGCATCAAAAAATCATTTTAAAATATAAATTCCAGCGTGCAAGTCGAATATTTTCTCAATTTTTATCACAATGTAAGACAAACCTTAAAACTTATATAAAAATTATCTTTTTGAAAATTGAATTTCAATTTAATTAACTTAATTATTCTGATTTACAAAAAATGTTTTAAATTTTAATATTCTAGGAAAAATTACAGTTAATTTAGTTTTTAACACAATTATTTGTGTACATAAATTTGCACTCATAGACAAATTAAGTACGAAAAGGTAAATCAATTAAATTTAAAATTATTTTTGGTTAACTAAATAGTGATTTTGTCACTTACAGTGGTGGCATTATAATTAAGTCACAGAACAAAAAAACGAAAACGAAATCACAATTAAGGAACCGGAACGTAGCCAAAAGAATTGCTTTTGCTAAAGAGCATTTAACAAAACCTAAGACATTTTGTAATTTAATAATATTGAGGGATGAGAAAATCCAACGTGATTCGAGGTGACGGGAGACCATACATAAGAAGTCCCTAAAACCAGGAGCGTAACTCCCAGTATGCAAAAAAAATATATGAATTATTATGCAGTGCATTATTAAAAGTTTGGGAATGCTTTACATCTCGGGAAGTTGGCCTATCGTTAAAATCGAAGAAATTATGGATGTCCTTAAATATGTACATCGAAATACTCGATCAGAATTTAGATTATTATACGTCTTCGCTGCAGTGACGTTATCAGCATGACAACGACCTCAATTATATTCTAAAAGTATGAACGGCGTATTTAAAACAGCAAAAAATCACCGAGAATCTATGGGGAAATGTTAAATGAGAAGTCGCACTAAGGAAACCGATAAACAGACAACGTGCCTCTCTTATAAATAGTATATAGACAAGTGATGAAGTGTATAGCCTTGAAACAAAAGGGTTTTCTAACCAAATATTGAATTTTTTCTAAATTATTTAATTTTATAAGTAAGTGACTTAATTAAAATGCCAGACAAAACCAGTAATACTACTTTTTTTTATTACCTAGTACTGTTTTTTATTTGTTATTTGACAAACTGTGATTGTCAACCTATGAATTATAACATATATACCTATGAATTATTTAAAATAAATAAAAAACTGAAATAAAAACTTTACTTGGAATTTTAAAGGTTAAAATATTTATTATACTAATTATGGCTTAATTATAATGTTTTGTTCGCATTTGGAGAGTTTTTGTTGCGTCTTTATAACATCTCGCAAGTGGTTGAACATTTTGTTGATAAAATCACTTAAAAACTCATCTCACTCGATTTTCTTAGCATCCTGCTACAAATTGTTGGACTTGCAAGATCGTGAATATTTTCCACTTTAATTTAAACCTCCGCAAGTTTAAATCGAACCCCTGCCCTGGTCGAGACCACAAATTTCAAGTATAATTTCAGTTTATTGTATGAAGTAACAGTCCTAGTTGACGATAAATTAGCCGACCCTTAATTTGCTGTTCAGCACAATAATGCTCCCATACATCATAAGAAGTCATTGCCTTGAAATTATTGAAAAATCTTGAATATAAATAGTTGTCTCGGCCAGGGCAATGTTTCGATTTGATCTTGCAGAGGTTTAAATTAAAGTGGAAGATATTAGGGTACTAAGAAAACCGAGCGGGATAATCGTGATTTTATCAACATATTTTTCAGCTGCTTACCGAGATGTTATAAAGACTCAAGTGCATATAAAATATAAGTGACTAAATCACTATTTAATTAGCCAAAAATAATTTTAAATTCAATCGATTTACCGTTTTGTTTTTAATTTTTCCTATTGCACAAATAATTATGAGAAACACCTCACCGCACCAAACGTCAAAAAAGTGACTTTAAGCCACCGCATTGAAATTTTGGTGCTAAATGAGATGAGCATGTCAAAAATGCTCAATTACAATTTTGTGGTGACCTCATACTTTTTTTTTTTTTTTTTTTTTTTGATAAAACTAAATAAAAATGGAAGGCAAAAGCACGCAAGTTTTTTCTTGCAGGTACATATGTATGGTACATAATTTCAGTCAAGAGTTTTCAAAATTAGCGTTGATGTCGGAAAAATAAAACAAAACGTTAAAGAATTTTGGGCGAAATTAACTTTGCTGCTTAGTGCCTTATTTATTTATTTGTATATAACAAAGAAAAAATAATTTGTATACGCATAAAATATTTCCGTCAAACGTCAGAAATATTCGAGAAACATGTAAAATGATGCAGTGCCCCATACAAATACTCACCAAAAAAAGAGGTGCGAATCATAATAGGTCTCGTTCGGTGAGGGGAGAACCATAATAGGAGTATAAATTAACTGTAATTCCTAGAATTGAAATTTAAATTTTTTTTTTTTTTTTTTATTAAAATAGATAGCATTAATTATGTAAGTTAATTATATTTAATTGAATATTTTTGATAAGTTTATTATTTGTTTAATTTTTAAAGTTTTCTTGTTACGTTGTATTAAAAATTGAGCATGCACAAATAATTTTGTTAAGGACTGACTGTACATGAAATTTCGATTTTGTTTGATTCGTGAATACTGTTTATTCTTATTAATCAATTTTGTAACAAAAGGACATCAGTGAAAAAAAATTTAATGTATGTTCGCGATTTGTACAGAGACCGTAATGCAAATTCCGCAAATAAGACTGGTAAATATTTCTTAATTTAGCACTGTAGAGAAGTTTAATTAAATTAGTTTTTAATAAATAAATAATAATCGACCGGGCCGTTGATCATTATTAAACTTGAATTGTTTGCCGCCAGATATAAAACAGTTATCTTTACTTAATATTAATATTTTTAACGCTGAGCATATTTGTTTACATCAATGAAATCTTTTCGGAACTGGTTCGCGACACTCCAAATACCTCAATTTGATTTTAACGTCCTACCTTACGCAGATTACTTAGAAACTGACATGAAAGATGGATCGACCCTTTTTAATACTAGAATTTTGTAATCCACCACGCGATGGTAAATGGATTACTTCTTAGAAAGTTAAAATATATTAATTAATTATATTTACTGTATGTGAGCTGTTCATTTTCCAAAAAAAAAAAAAAAATCAAGCTTGATGTTCTTTATAATTCTACGTTATCTTTTCATTTTTAAACAAATTTGCAGCTATTTCAATATAAAAAATCACAGTGATTTTAAAAATATTAGCTGCAAATTTGGAAAAATGAAAAGATAATGTAGGATTGTAACTATTATAACAGCTAGCTTATTTTTTTTTTTAAATAGACTTTGACTATCTTTAAAAAAAAACGGCTTCTAAACGATAGCTTGCTAAAACACTACACTAGAGAAGCTTAGCAAGCTTTACAAAGTAAAAAGGATAACTAACATAAAACATACCATGTGATTAGTACTTTTTCTACCCATTTTTCACCACAGTCTGTCATGGGTCAATATGTTTTGATTCGATTAGTGACGCAATCCCGAGGGACAAAATAACGCGAGACTTACTCCAAAAAATCAAAATCCTGAATATACAAAATCCCGAGGATAGAAGATCGCGAGGATACAAAATCCCCGGGGTACAAAAACCCGTAGTCCCGAGGAAATCCCGAATAAAATTGAATTCCACGCGGAACAACAAAAGGGGTTTACAAGCTTATGGATTTATAGCCATCAAATAGTTTTAGCTCATATTAGTTACTTTTAGAAAAAGCGGCCCAAGTTAAAATTAAAATTTATAAAATGTCTATAAAATTTGATTTTTTCCATAAGAGTTCTTAATATTTATAATAATGGAAATTGCTTCGTCAACCTTTCAGACACAGATCAAAGGAAGTGTATCACTATATCACTTCATTGATACTTCTACCACAAATGTAATTGTGTTGTACGGATTTTGTTTCTACGGGATTTATTATCCTCGGGATTTTGTACCCTCGGGATTGTTTATCGTCGGGATTTTATACTCTCGGGATTTTTTCAAACCTTCGGAATTTTGTACTCTCGGGATTTTTATTCTTGGGACTTCGTCTCTCTCCCGTTTTGATTACATTTTTTTTTATATGGAGATGAATAGAATGTATTTTTAAAATAACGTATCTAGATAATCCTGTGGACTATAAGAATTTGATATATGCTGCGTGATTTACATTCAACGATTTTCTTCAGATAGAGTTAACCTTATTATTTATGTCCGAGTTTCGTTTTCTACAAAGAAATATATACAAAAAATTTTGTAAAGCGTTATTAAACAATATCGATGTTTTGAAAAGTCAAAGTTTTTTCTCTATTCATTTTTAATGATTTCTACTATTTTCAAATTATTAGTATCTTCTAAACGTCGTTGAATAAATCACGCATTAATCAACGATAAATTATTTACATTTTTTGAGGTTATTCAGTTGATTTATAGTATGTCGGTTGATGTTTAAGAAATTAAAAAAAAAATGCCATTTATTTGTAAGCATATAATTTACACAAAATTTAAAAAGTATACGCAAAATTCATCTCGGATGAATCATGTTTCGTGTGACTTTCCACAGTTAAAATAATAGATCTCGATAACTAAAGTTGATTAATCGTAATCGAAATAGATCTCTAAAAATAAAAAAATAAATAATTTCACTAAAAGAATGTTAATTTAAGAAAAAAAAATTAATTTGTTGAATTTAATAATAATGATGGATGAATATGCACAAGACAAATGATTTTTTTGTTAATAAATAGCATTTATTTATAGCTTCAAATTAAATTTTTAATACTGATTTCACACCGTAGATAGTACATGTAATAATAAAATAGTATACATCCAGAGAAGATAATGTTGAAAACTAGTGGTATATTATGAAATTTATCGAATAATTCGATTATCGAAAATTTTGATAAATCGAAAAATCCCAATAGACTATTATGAGATATTCAATCGAATTGAAAAAAATAAATGAAAAAAAGTGCAATTAATCATTTGTATTTTATTTTATGTCGATTTGTTTCTGACCACAATATTTGATTTGAGCAGAGTTAAAAAAAACATTAACATATCGTTCATCGAATTATGTGGATTAGATAATAATAAAAAAATATAAACATACAGTTCTTAACAAAATTATTTTTTATGCTCAATTTTTAATACAATGCAACATAAAACACTTTAAAAATTATATAATTAATAATATGTTTTATATAATTAAAATTATATAATTAAAAACAAAAATGTAAATCAATTAAATTTAAAATTATTGTTGGTTAATTAAATGGTGATTTAAGCCGTGTTTTCCATGAGAACTGCACTAGAACTCGATAAACTTTAAATTCCTTTTATTCCATGTAAAACGAAAAAAAATAAATTCTTAAAGCGCGAATGTGTAGTGTAGTTGATATAATTACATATTTTAAGTTTAAAAATTTCCCCCTTCAGTTATTTCATCAATATTTTCTAATTTCTTGCTAACGTCATTACACGCAACTACACTCGATAAATTCATGGGTTTATCCAGTGTAACTAAAAAATAAGCTATAATTATCATTATTTATTGCTGTAACAACTTAAAATGTGTATTTATGTGAAATGCACTATACATTATCACTTTATGAATTTAATTTTTTTTTCTGTTTACATAGAATAAAAGGAATTAAAAATTTATCGAGTTCTAGTGCAGATATCATGGAAAACACGACTTTAGTCACTAATGTTTTGTAAGCGCTTGGTCGGTTTTTATTGCGTCTTTATAACATCTCGCAAGTGGTTGAAAAATGGGTTGATAAAGTCACCTAAAATAAAAACTCTTCTCACTCGGTTTTCTTAGCACCCTGCTACAAATTTTTAGTCTTGCTAGATCGTGAATATTTTCAATTTTAATTTAAACCTTTACAAGTTCAAATCGAACCCCTTGCCTTGGCCGAGACCACAAATTATATTCAAGATTTTTCAATAATTTTCAATAAACTGAAATTGAACATTGGCTTTAAACAGATGTAATTATAAGGCATCCAAACAACCAGAATATGGTTTACCGTCAGGAAGCAAAAAGTGAACGGCTGATAGCACCCATTGATCTCTTTAGATCTGTGGTTATGCCCAAACTAGTGCGTTTTTGTCTTAATTTGATAATATGGAAGATATTTGTATTATTACAAAAACAGCGAGTATCGATTATTGTGGATACTCCCTCGATTAACCTCTCTTGTGAAATAAAAGGTTATGCGGCTCTACAAACTACACCTATATTCAAGGTCAATATGTAAGAAGTATCATTCCTACGAAATTATTCAAAAATTTTGAATATAATTTGTAATATTAACTTGGGCAGAGTTTGGAAGATATTCATGATGTATCAAGACCAAAAATTTGTAGCATGGTGTTAATAAAACCGAGTGGGATAAGTTTCTAGGTGATTTCATCAACACATTTGTGTACCATTTGCGAGATGTTATAAAGAAGCAACAAAAACTGACCAAGTGCATTTAAAACGTAAGTAACTAAATCACCATTTAATTAATCAAACATAATTTTAAGTTTAATTGATGTACCGTTTTGTTTTTAATGTTTCCATATTGCACAAATAATTATGAGAACAAATTTGCGTGCAAAAATAATTTTGTTAAAAATTAAATTAACTAATTTTTCCTACAATTGAAATTAATTTTAAAATTTCTTTGATTCAAGTGGAAAGCAGAATAATTAAGTTAATAAAATTAAATATTTTCGAAAAGTTTATTATTTTTATAGTTATTTATGTTACGTTGCATTAAAAATTGTGCATGCACAAATAATTTTGTTAAATTTGTTATTTTATTGTACTTTCTCCATAAGGAACGAATATAAAGAAAGGAAAGTTATTTTCACAAAAGGAATCTAAAGAATGCATTTTCGTTTCACATTTTGTATTTTGTGCGTAAAAATTGCAAAAATAAACTATTTTCGTATTTTATGCCCCTATTATGGTTCTCACCTAATACCTTAGACAGACTGTGGTTTAATAAATCCGATTTAGCTAAACTAGTTTAAGTATTCTATGCAAAAACAAAGGGATTAGCTAAAATCGAGGTTGACACACTGCGTCTAATCTCAAAAAATTAACTAAATCGGATTTATTAAATCGCAGTGTGTCAAGGGTATAAGAGTCACTTGGCGACTTCAAGTCACACAAATCAAATTTTGGTATTATGGTTCTCGCCGTGAGTGAGAGTAATGTCAAAATTGGTCACCTAATATTCCTCGGTGACCAGTGCGATTTTTTGTAAAGAATAAAGAAATAATGGAATAAAAAACTCGACAGTTTTTTTTACAGACAAAATACATATTTTAATTAATATTTCCTTTGACTTTTGAGTCAATTGGGCCTGTTTGTTTTTAAATTTTTGCAAAAAAATTGTTTGTATTATTTTTTAAATTTGCGAATTGGTATTGATGCCTGAACTACGGGAACTTGTTATGCCTGTTGAAACATCTGGAAAAGAAATTGCCAACAAGCAGCGGGAAATTCGTTAATTGTCCTTTAGGTATGGGAGCACTAAGGCCTAATCGAAATTGCAATATTGCAGAAAAAATTGAACAGTGGCGATGGTATGGCCTCTTGTGGCACTATAAAGGCATATAGATCTATTAAAAAATACTCATTCGAGATATAATGATAAGTGCTGCTTCAAGATTTGCTGAAGTGATGCTTCAACATATGCTCAAAAAACAGCGTGTCCAGCAAAAGAAGATTGAATCGAAATAAAGCAAATGGAAAGTGAAATCTTTCATCCAAGAGGCGAAGAGCAGGAGTTGTGCGGCCTCGATGTAATTTTGGCGTTAGTTTTTTAATTTTTATTTATATATTTGACCTCATCAGGGACACTGTATTATGAATGAGCCCATGCTCAAGATACAGTGTGCCAAAATTAACTTATATATAAATAAAATAAATAAAAATAAAAAAAATAAAAACAAATAAAAATGAATAAAAATCAATTTTTTTTTTTTTTAAACGTATTTTAAAATATTTTTATTGTACATGTTAACAACAAAATGCGTATGTAAGTTGTAAAACATTTTTGTTTCCTCGTTTCATTCGCCACAGAAAAATAAATCCACATTGTATTTTGCCATTTGTATTATTTATTAAAAATTTTAACCGATAAAATATCGAATTAAATCTCATAAAATTACAAAATTAATCACAATAAATGTAAATGTGTACAAAAAACTGCTAAACTATACGTCAAAAAATATAACTACAAAACTACTGTGCTAGCAAACTTCAAAACGAATGGAAATGGTCATAATTAACAAAACCAATAAGATCTACCGCGCACAACTCTCGCCAAAATAAATGTGAGAACCATAATACCAAAATTGAACTCACACGACTTTTCGAGTCACGGCGACTCGTCGGTGAGGTGAGAACCATAATAGGGGTATTATTTGATTATTTTAATTGTTTATAATTTTTTTTTTTTTTTTCAAATATGTATTTAAAAAAAAATGCTGTTTCAGTTAAACCTGTTTCATTCGAACAAATGTTTCCCTCAAACACATGCTGACCACCTTTTATTCAGTTTCACATAATTAATCATAATAAATAAACAAATTAATTTCAATTAAAAAAAATTTTATTTCGGCATAATTATATGCCATCGTCAGCTGCTGTCTTTCTTTCTAGCATCTTAATGGCTTATAATAGCTGTGTTTTTTTATTCGCTCCCGATAGCTGTTATCGAGAGCCGTCATTTTCTATACCTAAGTTGTGACGCGCTATTTATTGATAAACTATCAAACTATCATTTTTAATTCAATTGTTTAGCGAAAACTTGATATAAAAAATATTTGGATTACCTATTTATGCTATTATAGTTCTCACCTCACTGACGAGCCGCCGTGATTCGAAAAGTCGTGTGAGTTCAATTTTGGTATTATGGTTCTCGCTATTATTTTGGCGAGTTGTGCGTGGCTGATGTATTTGGGTTTGTTAATTATGACAATTTCCATTCGTTTAAAGTTGGCAGCACAGTAATTTTAAATTTTTTGACATATGTCTAGCAGATTTTTGTACACATTTACATTTATTGTGATTAATTTTTATGAGATTAAATATTTTATCGGTTAAAATTGTTAAATAATAATGCAAATAGCAAAATCCAATGTGGATTTATTTTTCTGTGAATTCTGTTATAAATGAGCATCGTGCTCAAAATAGTTTGTGTAAGTATGGGGTTGGTCCTTAACTCAAAATGTTTGTAAATAAATAAAATAAATAAATAAATGTTTGTAAATAAATAAACTATTACTCTAAAAAAAAAAGAAACTGGAGGAAACATAAATGTTTCACAATTAACTTACTTGTGCATTTTGTTGTTAATATGTACAATAAAAATATTTTAAACTACGTTTTTTTTTAATCAAAATAAAAAATAGATTTTTATTCAATATTTAATTAGGAAATATTAATTAATACCCCTATTATGGTTTTCACCTCACCGACGAGTCGCCGTGACTCGAAAAGTCGTGTGAGTTCAATTTTGGTATTATGGTTCTCACATTTATTTTGGCGAGAGTTGTGCGCAGCTAATCTTATTGGTTTTGTTAATTATGACCATTTCCATTCGTTTTGACGTTTGCCAGCACAGTAGTTTTATATTTTTTGACGTATAGGTAGCAGTCTTTTGTACACATTTACATTTATTATGACTAATTTTGTAATTTTATGAGATTTAATTAGATATTTTATCGGTTAAAAGTGTTAATAAATAGTGCAAATAGCAAAATACAATGTGGATTGGTTTTTCTGTGGCGAATGAAACTGGAGGAAACAAAAATGTTTGACAACTTATATACGCATTTTGTTGTTAACATGTAAAATAAAAATATTTTAAAATACGATTTAAAAAAAAAAAAAAAATTGATTTTTATTCAATATTTAATTAGCAAATATTAATTAAAATATGTATTTTCCCAGTAAAAAAACTGTAGAGTTTTTTATTCCATTATTTTTTTATTCTTTACAAAAAATCGCACTAGTCACCGAGAAATATTAGGTGAGCAATTTTGACATTACTCTCACTCACGGCGAGAATCATAATACCAAAATTTGATTTGGGCGACTTGAAGTCGCCAAGTGACTCTTAGGTGAGAACCATAATAGGGGCATAAAATATTTTGCCTGTAAAAAAAACTGAATTTTACTTTACAAAAAATCGCACTAGTCACCGAGAAATATTAGGCGAACAATTTTGACATTACTCTTACTCACTCACGGCGAGAACCATAATAACAAAATTTGATTTGGGTGACTTGAAGTCGCCAAGTGACTCTTAGGTGAGAACCATAACAGGGGCATATATGACGGGTCTCGATAGCAGCTATAATTATCCCGATATGCATACTGAAAAATTTATTTTAATCTAAAATAATTTGTTCATTTATTATAATTAATTATGTGAAGCTGAATAAAGATGGTACATGTGTTTGTGGAAAAATTTATTAGTATAAAATTGAGTTTCATGGTTCAGTGATTTTCATAATTTAAAAAAAAAATATAATTGTGCTTTAATCTGTTCATAAATAATAAATATTCATTACTTATTACATATTATTATGACTTTAAAATTTGATTATTTCCGATTAAAAATGTTTTTAACTAATATTTTTGAATTTAAAAATTGTCAAAATATATTTTACGGTTAGTTATTTTTACTGCCTACTCCTGCAGCCACATTCAGGAACTCAGGCATCAATAAAGGCAATAACGATTCATCCATTTATTTGGCCTGACATCAAGAAGGATGTCAGACGAATGGTGCAGCACTGTTTCCCGTCACAATCATCAAAACTAGTTAACAAACCTACCAGTAACAAAACGTTTTGTCGAAATACGTTTGTATAACATCGGACCGTTACCAATTTCCGACCAACGTTATTACATGACCTTGATTGATAGATATATAAGATCTGCGAATCTTTAACAGTACTCGACTTTACAGCCGAAATGTAACTATAGCAATACATTTTATCGTCGAGGATCAACCGGATTCGAGCAGAAAAGGACGGACAAGCTACACCCAAAATGCAATGGAATAGAACCTTGAAGGCTGCAATACAAACCTTGAAAGGGTGGCACGAACGAAATTATAGTCGAATTGACTGCCCCCATCCTCGTGTCACTCTAATGAACAAATTTTCGTGTCACAAGTATAATAAAAATCACTTCAGTAAGAGGCTCCACTTGCCGTTATCAATAGAGGTGAGAAGTCATTTACATTTGACATCATATATTGCTCCTACAAAAATTGAAATATATGAAAAGTTAAAATACCATTGTCAGGTAACTTGATTTTCCATTTTAAAAATATAAATTCTTAGTGTTAAAAGGAAACAAGTAAGAATTTAAGCTTGTTTCATTTCATCAGGCAATCTATTAAACAAGATTGGCGCAACAGACTTTTTGTAGTATTCCAACTTTGCGATTGGTTGAATGAAACAGACCTTATTTGATATTTCTAAAGCTATACCTAAAGATTCTAATCTTCCCATTCCCAATACATAAAAAAAAAATGTATCACTATATAAATCACTATTTGTCACTTTATATGACATTGTTGCAGCATTAAATTTAATTTTCGAAAAAGTGAAAAGGATGAAGACAAGAAGAGGTCAAGAATCGGATCTTATTTGTTATTTTTTAAATGTCATAGGAATGTCATCAAAGTTCCTACGTTTTATTTCTTTAACTTGTTTTCCTGTCTACCCATTATTAGAAACATAGTTTTACCATTCAATTCACAGCTCCAAATTCTTTCTTTCGGATTATATTGTTTATCGCTGACAGATCTTTATCAAATAGTTATAAAGGATCTGGAGGTGGAGTGTTAATTATAGTTCCCAATTCAATCCAAAGCGACATGGAACTCTTGGGTATCAAATTTACAATAAATAGTCAAAAAATATTTCTTTTTGGAATTTATATTCCATCATCATCTCCAATTGGAAAATTTGAATTGTGCTAAGCAACATTACTTTAAAGAAAGATGAAAATGATAAAGTTTTTATATTGGGTGATTTTAATCTTCCCGGTATTGACGAATTAGAGATGATGATTTAATTCCAGTAAATGTTTTTATTACAAATACGTCAGGAAGAAATAAGAAAATGTGGATGAAATAACTGAAGGGTGAAATTTTTAAACTTAAAATGTGTATTTATGTTAAATGCACTACACATTTGCACTTTATGAATTTATTTATTTTTTTCGGCTTACATGGAATAAAAGGAATTTAAAATTTATCGAGTTCTAGTGCAGTTCTCATGGAAAACAAGACTTGTGATAAATGCTAATCTGCTAAATTTATTTATGTAGAAATTCGACTGGGTGGTGCGCTTGATAAAATGTGGTCGAGCCGAAGTAAAAAACAGTTACTACCAGTACCTAACAGGTACTACCTTATTTTCTGAAGAAGTTTGAAAAGAGCCTTCACCTGAATTTCATTTGAAGTTTCTTTCTGCAGTGGTCAGGAGTTATTTTAATTCCCCATTTCTAGAAATCTCATGTAACTCCGCCGCATAATGAATTACAGTAGGACAAGTTCTGAGAAACAAAAATATGGAATTTTTTCTTCACCATCCTGAACGTTTGGCGATCATGCCAACTAATATTCCAACAACATGCTGAACTTTAATTAGACTTTTATGGGTCTCGGTAGTTGGATTGAAGGTTCATTCACAATATGCAGACTCTTCTAAGAGCCTATAAAACCCAATGTACACCAGTTCGTTTGCGTTCCCTCAACAAACAAATATAATTGGCATTACAAAATGAGAGGGGAGGAGCGGGTTTGAGGTGGGTTATTAACAATGCCCTTAGGTTTATCACAAATTTATTCGGTATTTGATATAATGATATTTTGTTGATATTTAGTTAAACAAAGTACATACATTCCTTACTTCTAAATCAATAAAATATGGATAAGTGCTTGTCAAATTTGTTGAAAAATAAATTTAATTAAATTCTGAAATATTTTTAATTGTTTCTGACTATTATCACAATCTGAGCTTTAGTAAAGTAATTTCAAAGTTTGATTGAAATGTTTATTTTCTCATTCCGAGGTTTAAATTCATATACATACTTGACTAAACAACAGATAAAAAATAACAACGAATGGTTTAAATTTATCTTTTTTTGGTTAATATTATTAAACTGATTTCAATGGTTAGAAACCACGATAATACTTAGCGTTTTTAATTGAATTTGTTTAATTGAACAGGCATGTATCCCTGAAAAATATAAAATAACTTCTGATAACAGGCGAGTAAAAAATCCCTCCCAGACTTTTTCACACAGTTTATTAAAAGGTAATTATAAAGTCGCATAATCTGTTGACAAAATACACAAAAGGAAGAAGAAATGCTTCGGAGCCAATTCTGGAAGGTCTCCTGTTATCTCGGTCAGAAGAAACGTTCCTTTTTTTTCAACCTACATGCGAACATACATCTTCCTTTCTCAAGAAGTGGCTAATAGCACATACCCCTTTATCGACACTGCAAATATCCAAAGCATCCATCGTCTCATTTTTCCACGAAACTCCTTTTTCTGATTTCCTGTAATCTTGGCCAAAATATTTTTTCCTTTCTTATTTTGTAACAACCGAATGCGATGCTTTATACGATAATACGTTTATTTAATATCGGGAATTTCCAAGGACCCAGCGATATTTGTTGGTGTTATTAACTAGAACAACTATGATTTTTGAATCAACATGTGAAAAACAAATTCTAGGAGATAGTTTTATTCTCGTGTTAATACCAGTTTACACAATATTGAATTTAAATGCTTTATAGCTATTAGAAATTGAAAAATTGTTTAGTTTTGAAATGCAACGTTTGAATTTACTCCTAACAACAATTACAACGCCATTTAGTTTTGAAGTGCAACGTTTGAATTCACTCCTAACAACAATTACAACGCCATTAATTTTTTAAAAGCCCCAGAAAATAATTTTTGAAATCTGATGATATTTTTGCAACTTTAGTTGAATTCGTTGGAGAGCAACTATTTACATATGTACATTGAAGGCGCTTCTTTGGGTAAATTCGAAACATTACTGAAAGTAACATAAATAAATACATTTGATCAAGTTAAGAATTACAGATAGACGAGCCAAAACTATGAAAAACTTTAAAAAATTTACAAATTCTCAATGTCACACATCCCTAACAATTGAAATAAATTAATTAAAATTCGACTTTCTTACGTTTAGCTTCCTAGTTTGAACAGATAATATCCTGCAATACCAGAACGGATAATATCCTGTTCATTATTTCTCTTATAATTTTCAGAATATTAACTTCATAAAATTAATTAGAAAGCTAACATAACTTTGAAAATCAAAAAGGGTTCTGATAGTTACAATTTAAACCTGAATAAAAAATACCAAAAAGTTCATCAACCATCTTTTATATAAGCAACTGTTTTTTTTACAAAGAAAAAGTTAATTAATACTAAAACAATATTTTGCGAATGGTACCTTAATTAAAATTGCAGTTAATGGTATATTTAAAATTTTGGAAAAATTTCTTTAAAAAACACGATATTTAAACAGACAATTTTTCTATTATTCCTATTATTCCTTTGTTTCGGAGATAGAATCAGAGAGTAAATTTGATCAAAGAGCGAATTTTGGTTTGCTAGTTTTAAGAATATAATTAAGGGTTTCACTGTATGGCTCGAAAAATAATTACACTCGAATAGGATTTTTCTACACCCATCTTATTTGAAATGTGTAGTTTATATGACATGAGACGTCTTTATGTAAATCTTTTATAGTTTTTCAAATATTGAATTGCCGACAATCTCACCGAGTGATATAATTTCTATGATATTGGAATGCTTTAAAGATGGAAGTGGTTCTGATGGAATACAAACAAGCTTTTGAAAAGACTTTAGCTCGCTATTGGCATACCCGTGATCATTCTTGTTTAATTAGGTTCTTAAGCTCCAGAACTTCCCTAATAATCCGAAGATTTTACATATTACACCTATTCAAAACTCCGGATCCCGTTCTGATATAAAGAATTTTAGAGTATTACAATCATGTCCGTTATTTCAAAATTATTTGAGGATATTGTATCTGACAATCTATTTTTTAAATGTAAAGAAATTATCTCTATTCAACAGCATTGATTCTTCCGAGGCCGATCAATAAGTACAAATTTATTACAATTCTGTGTTTTTTTTTTTTTTTTTGAGAAACTAGTTAACTGCATTTTTGTCGATTTTGAGTTATGAATGAAAATAATATGACAATTCGACAAAATGAGTAATTACTACTAAAAGCTACTGCGAATTTTTATTTCAAATGCGTTTTTTGAATAATTTACTTACAGAATTTATTGGTAAAGCTACAAATGTTTTGGAATCAAATTACCAACTCGATACTGTTTACATCGATTTCAGTAAAAAGCACATGATTCAATTCAGCATTCGGTCATATTGAATAAACTCCACATGTTGGAATAAATTCTAGTTTCATTTATGATGAACGATTTTTTTACTTGTCATATAATTTTGGTATTTTAAACGTCAACATCACATTTTATTTTTATTATTTTAATATTTTTTATTAATATCATTGTTCAAATCAAAGCTTTTTATATTATTTTAATTCAATTTTTTCAATTTGCAGTAATTTTTTGATTTTTTTACGCCGACAAAAGAAATAATTTTTAGTTGTCAAAAAAACTCCGAAAAGATAAAAATAAATAATAATTATTATAATAATTTTGGATGCGCTTGTTTTTTAGCACAAAAAATTCCGGATATTTTTTATCCCTTCACAAGGACAAAATGCTGCTCTTGTTTAATGTTGTTGGTTATGTGTCAATACGTCGTAAATTAAAAATTAAACCAGCACCAAAGTAACGTTTCTTTTTTTTTGTTACTTTGGAATAAGAAAAGATACATAATAAACAAAAGATACATAATAAACAAAAATAATTGAACCCTTTAAATTCGATTTTTTTTCCAATGTTGTTACGTGTCAATTGTATTTATTTTTTCAGATAGGACAGATTAAAATGTAGTGTTTATGTTGTGTCTATTATTATTACTATTATAAAAATTATTTCGAATAATTTTTTAAAGTATGGTAATTTTTTCAGAGCGACATATGAAATATGTAGCAAATTTGTTTTGTTACCTCTACCGTGTCACACCGAGTATAATGGTGTAAATTGCACTATTCGTTCGGGATCAGCCTGCAGGCGTGACCGAGCCAGTATACTTTCTGTTATTTATTTTCATGAACAAGGTCACTAAATACCTGATCTCACAATTATGCAAAACCCGATATGTGCCATAATCATCGCGTTTGGAACCAAATACCACTCGAAAGACTTCTCTCGAATATCATTAGCCATTTTTCGTACTTATCAGTCAAGATCCAACTCTCAAATCAGTACAGGACAACGGGCCTGATCAATGCCCTGTACAATTTCAGCTTGTCGACATTTGCAAGATATTTGGACTTTACCAGTGGACGTAGAAGGTAGAAAGCACGACTGTCAGCGGCAAGATGCTCCTTGATATTCTCTCCCGCTATTATCATGAGTAACAAGAGATTCCAAGTATTTGAATCTTGTCACTCCTCAAACGTGCGGTTACCGCTGCTAAAGTCTCTGCGAGATGGTTTCTAAAACCAGCGATCTGATATTTTGTTTGGACTCATTGATTTTGAGACCAACGGAAGTTGAAAATAGCGGATCAAGTAAGTTCTTCACAAATTTTGCCATGCATATATCATCTGCGTAGGCGAGAAACGGTTTGGTCTGCTTGTATAAGATGTTGTCCCGAGGTGTTTCACTATTATGAAATATATATTTCAACAAGAGATGATATATTTCAACATCACAGACAGCGAAAGAGCATCTCCTTGCCGAACACCAGAGCTCATTTCAAAAAGCCCCGATAGCTTGTTCTCTACTTTAATATAATATTGTGACTGCATTACAATCATTTTACAACAAGCATGTTGGAAATCTAGGAATACCTGGTGGACATCACGAAATACATTTATCAGTCACTGGCCGATTCGGATTAAGTCCGCTTTGATAGTCAACGATAATTTCCCCTAATGGTGTAACCCTTCCC
This sequence comes from Tipula vernalis, assembly GCA_958295665.1. NCBI lineage: Eukaryota > Metazoa > Arthropoda > Insecta > Diptera > Tipulidae > Tipula > Tipula vernalis. The sequence continues at coordinate 2,521,394 of OY282561.1, forward strand.
AATAATGTGTAACACAGTAATTTGTATAATGTGCAACAGAGAGCTATACGACAGTTCCCACTTCCTGCGATCTCCATTCTTAAAGAGAAGGCATCCCATTACTTCGCTCCGCCACACTATTCGAATAAGGTCACCAGTTCCACAAAACTACTGCTCTGAATATCAAGAGTTTTGAATTAATGCAATCAATCACAGGTGAACGATTTCTGTTGAATTTCTCTCTGTATGCCTGTATGAATTCCTTATTTCCTCATTTGAAGAGCTTCATCTACATTCTGATAGATGTTAAACATTAAGTAATTCGGAAAAATGTTCAATTGCATGAGGTTTCCATCCCGGTACAATTAGGCAGTTGACCAAGACTGAAGGTAAGGTGCAATCCTGAATGTGCTCATTACTGAGTCGTGCTACTTTGTAAACTACGGCCTTCCACCACTCACGTTTTTCCCATCGACAGATTAGCTTTGCGATAGGCGTTGACTTTTAAGTCAACTGGGCGAATTCTAATTTATTTTTTAATTTCAATTTTTCAAATAATTTAAATTCAAAGTTTTAACAATTCAATTAGTTCTAGTGTACACTCTGTTAAAATAGCCGAACCGGACCATAGCGCTAGCTATCGTTGAACAGATGTGGATAACTGATTGCCAAAATGGGTTAACAAGGATATAAAAATTTTCAGAAAAACGATCCAGGTAAACATGCTGCTTTGCCAGCAATGATATGCCAGCAATGATATGCCAGCATGCATACGGCCGAGACTGTGATCATGGCCTGAAATTTGAAGTTTTTTTTTGTTTTGAAGAATTTTTTATTTCAAAACTTTTGGTACAACCTATTGAGAATGAGCTTATACTCAAAATAGTATTGCCGAAACTCAAAATTAATAAGCAAATAAATAAAATAAAATAAATAAATAAAGATTTCCGTAGCAAAGACTGCTGTTTTTCCGTGTAAATTACAACAAAAAAACGCGCAACACAATTGTTTCTTAAATTTATTTTAAAAAATATAGTAAACTAATTTTGTTAAATGAACAAAAATAATTTTATTGCCTAAAATTGAAAGTTCTTCAAAGATGGAAACTAAAAGATTTGTATCTATTATTTGTTTTATTTTATTGACAGTATTAATCGGTGTGATTTCAAACTTCGAAAAAATCATTCTAACAAACCTTATAAAAGAATTCCAGCGACGACATACATACAATAGCAAATTCTATTACGCTGGACTGAATTTTTCCCGTCGAATTACAAAATAGCCCCGATTATTATAAACGGAAAAAACTTTTGTAATTGAGTATAATTTGTTATGTTACCTTAAATAGGTTTACTTGCAATTTGCCAATCTCGGTTATTTCCTTTTACATAAATAAAATTTAATGATCACGCAAATTGTCGATCTTAGATTTTTTGGTATCTAAACGTTTTGAGGTTATCCGAGTTCGTAAAATTTGGTTTCGAAGTCGTGTGAGTCGGTCTGTATACCTCTGTCCTCTCTACAACACAGATGGTTTAACTAACCGAACTGAAACTTAGATACTAACCGAGCAAACGGCGCAGTGGTTAAAGCTGCGGCGGTTGGATCGGGAGGTACCGGGTTCGAACCCCTATAGGGGCGGGATGCAAAAGGGATTTTTCATCATCTGTTTACAATCGGGGATGAAGATGAACACATCTATGACCCCCTGTTGAGAGTGCAGAATCCATGGGCCGACCCACCTTTCATGTCAGCACTACAGGTTGGCATGAAACAATGCAATGTGCAGGTGGTTTTTCAAAGACGGATCTGTAGCCGCCCGTCCTCGATTTGGCTACTCCAGGCGTAAAGTAGGACGGTAAAAAATAAATCAAAAGAAACAACAACAACAACTTAGATACTACAAGGTACATACAATACAGTTACTTGAGAGTCGCAATAAACTTCACCGGATGAAATTTGAATGGCTGGCTGGAGTTTATGTGAACGGGTGATTATGAGCTGTGAAACTGCAAATTTATAAATTTTTTTTCAACATGTTAAATCACATCTTAAAACAATCTGTTATGAACGAGCTCGTACTTAAAATAGATTGTGTAAGTGTTGATCCCTAAACAAAGATTATGTGTAAATGGACAAACAAATAAGTAAAATTTCGGCCCCTGTGAATTTTAGTGAAAATTGGCCAACCGGAAATTGCAGCTTCCGTGGACCAGAAAATTTATTTTACAAATACTATATGTATCTCAAAAAATATCTCAAGAGATATAAGATTTACCGAAAAACTATTAAGCACAAAATATTCCAAATTAAAATTGAAAAAAATTGGCTTAATAAATTTTTCAAAATTTCCAACGGAACTATAATTTCGTAAAAGAAAGTGGTGTATATGGCCACAGCTCAATTTTTTAATTATGTATCACCTTATACCGATTTCAACCCGTAGATATAATGGTATAATAGCAAAATAGTATAATATGTACGATTAAACTATGCGGAGTGAAATGAAAGCTAGATATTATCTTTTATTATAAATTTCAGTATTCTAACTACATATTAAAGAATGTGTAACCTTCAAATTATATTTTTTTACGAAATAATAGATGGACAGTGAACAATTTCATAATTTCAATAAAAATTACGTACTATGTAAATTTTGTTTTTTATCGTAGAAAGTTTAATATTAATTGGTTATTTCAATCAATTAATTTTAATATTTATATGTTTTCTTCAAATTAGCATTGTTTTTATTTTTAAACATAATGCTATGAAAGTTGGAAAATTTAGAAGAGTTAGACAGATGATTGAAAATAAGTTAAGTTAAAAAAAAATTGCTGAGGAAAGTTATGTTGTTTTAATTAAAATTTATTTGAATATTTCCAAATTATACCTAAAACTTCATACTACAAAAAAATCATATTACTGCTAACTTCATTAAAGTATTATACTATTTTGCTATTATACTATTGTACATACGGTGTGAAATCGGTAATAAATGCTTTAATGCATTTACGTCCGAAACCATTAAAATTTCAAAAAAATACGTTTAAATTTTTCGTACTTCCTAAAGTTGCAAGAAGAAATTTAAATTTTAGGGATACCATCATATTCCCGAAAATAAAAATCACCAAAAAAATCGCAAAAAATACAAAATAATGTGCTCCATTAAAAAGAAAGGCCACATTAAATTTTTGTTAACTACAATATGATAACAAAAGGAAGCTACATAATTTCATGTTATCCTTGCACAGAGAGAACCAATGCTAAAGCGGCTTGGGGGAGTTTTTTTTATTTTAGTATGTGAAATAAAAACTTATTATTCTAAATGTAAATATTTTTTTAAATTTTTCCGACATTTTCCTATCATCCTTGCGCAAAGGATCCAATCCTAAGCAGCTTTGGGAAGTTCTCTATTTTAGTATGTGAATAAATATTTAAAACAAAAACAAATTTTTCAAAAAAGTTCCAATTTCAATGAATGTTAGAATTTCAAAAAATTGACAAAACGGGGGATTAGAGGTGGCAGCCCCCATCATCTTAAGATATAAAAAGAATTAAACTAATATTTCAAAAATTTGTCATATTTAAAAAAGTTGATTTTTTTTGGATTTTTGGTTTTTTTTAAATTTTTTTATTTTCGATAACGATACCAAACCCTAAATTTTATCGCTCAAAGAAATATAAACTTTCAAGAGTCAACATTTATTTTCTACAGCCAATTAAATTAACAATTTTTATCGCACAAGTAAATTAAACCCTTTGTGTTAGTTATTATGGTACTACATTATACATATTATTATTAACTACAAAATCCCAAAATTTCTGTTTCACAGCAAAAATGCATTTGAGAATAATATTTTATTGATAATTGTACGAATTTTGTTAGAAAATAAATTTTTTTTTTACAAACTAGGAAAATAAACCCGTGAAACGAAAATCCCCTCTAATTATTTAATAGAAATATACTAAATTAATTAGCTTACCGCTAAAATTTCCTTGATATTGTTGATGATCCATTGAGGCAACTTCACCGAGTCCGTTTACGTGCATACCATTCACTAGATTCACTGCTAAAAAAATAAAAAAAAAATGAATATAGAACTTGTGAATTTTTTTGTCGTGTCCCCCAAATCGTAGAAGGAAAAATATTCTGTGTTACAATTTTTACTATAGAATTTACCATACAATCGATATTCTGGAAGAATTAGGTCAAACTGACAATATGGCAAAAAAACGTAACATTTATTCTTGGTGTCATTCATTGACAGACAAGAGAATATATCTATATTTTTTTAAACAAACCATTTCTCGCACCCTGTGCATCAAGCTGGCTCCAGTATTGCTCGGATGGTGAAACTGTGCTGGAACCCGGTGGAATTGGAGCCTGAACGCCGGTGTAACGGAAATAAGGATTTTTTAAATCCAACGTATTGGTAGAGTATAGTGTAGTACCCTCGACTGCTAATTCGATAGTTACATCATAGCTTTGTCTGAAAATACAAAAATTAAAATTTAATTTAATAGCAACAAAGTTAAATTTTTGTAATACGCCCGCACGTTTCGCATATTACGAATTTTCATTCAAAGCGACACAAGAGTGTGGCAACTTAAAGAAAATTCATCATGAATTCAATATGCTTACAACACAGACAAATAAATTATAACTACTATTATTATTTTTAGCTGATATTCCTGGCACGTTAAAACACCCATGAAGCTCTCGCTCTATTCAGTGGTTCAATTATGATCCAGGTGTATACATTTTCGAGATTTTGAAACTCTGCCAAGTTTTGATTTAAAATATTACAAAGCTCAAATTTCAATAAATTTTGTAAGGATATGGATTAAGAATATAGAATCAAATTTTGTAGCAATTAAATAAGGCATTCAAAGGCCTAACATGCTAGCACGTTTCCAACATGTTCTTTTATGCCACAATTTTGTAAAATTCTAATTGATCAAAGTTTTTATTTCTACACCGCCACCATTGGACAGGAGTTGTTTCACTAGGTAAAAAGTAAAACAATTGCTTGCTTTTTTCGTTTCTTCACATCGATAAAACAAAAATTTTGGGTGATAAGAAGAATGTTATTTTATTCGAGCAAATTGGGATGGCAGCAAAAGAAATTTTAGCAATTTTATTCATGAAACAAGAGACAAAACTCTATCGAAATCGAATCGAAAGTGATGTTATATTGGGTGTGTGAATATGACTCCGCCCTTTCTCTATTGGTGTCGTTATTTTTACTGCTTAGTAAACTATAAATGCGCAATACTTGTATTCTATAGTACTTGATGTCAGCTATCAAACGCAGTATACGACATTTGGTTGAAGTGTAAACAAATAGTATTTTTAACTCTTTCAAAATGTCGAATTTTATTCCAAATAAACATCATTTTGCGGGAAGTTTTATTACATTATTTTATTGCAAAGAAAAGTGCAGCGAAAACTTCTCGTTTGATTGTGGAAGTTTACGGTGAGCATGCTCCATCGAATACAACGTGTGCCAAGAATGGTTTCGACGATTTAAAAACGATGATTTTTGCATTGAAGATAAAGAGCATGGAAAACGTTATTGGCTGAAGATTCTTCTCAAACACAATCAGAATTGGCTGTAGCATTAAATGTTGATCGATCAACTGTTGCAAAACGTTTACAAACAATCGGAATGGTTCAAAAAGCTAACAACTGGGTTCGACATGAATTAAAAGAAAGAGCTCGAACGTCGAAAAACCATTTGTGAAATACTGATTCAAAGATAACAAAGAAAAGGTTTTCTGCATCGGATAGTTACTGGAGATGAAAATGGATTTATTATCAGAATCGCAAACGCTAAAAATCTTGGGTGAAGCGTGATGAAGCTGGTCCATCGCAACCAAAGCGAGATATCCATTGCAATAAGGTGGGATCAGAAAGGTGTGATATATTATGAACTGCTGGAATCAAATGAAACTATCAATGGCGATGTGTAACGACGACAACTAATACGTTTGAAGCGAGCTATAGAGGAAAAACGACCAGAATGGGTGAACAGACACAACAAATTAATTTTTCAGCATGACAATGCAAACCCACATGTTGCAAACGTTGTGAAAAATTATTTACAAGGACAGGACTGGAAAGTTCTACCCCACCCGCCGTATTCACCAGACATAGCTTCTCCAGATTACTACTTATTCCGGTCGATGCAGTCGTCTCTTTCTGAATAGCGGTTCAGTTCTCGCGCAGAGATCGTAAATTGGCTTAATGATTGAATCGCCTCCAAAGACCAAGATTTTTCAGAGAGGGAATCCGTAAACTGCCTGAAAAATGGGGGAAAGTTGTAGCTGTAAATGGAGCATAATTTCAATAAATAATTCTTTCATTTTCTAAACAAGCAAATGTGTTTTATTTTAACAAGAAAGGGGGGAGTCATATTCACATACCCAAATAAAAAAACAAAAAACAAAAAACAAAAATTTAAAATTATTATAATTAATATTATTTTGTACAATTACAAAACACCAACAGTTTTCACTTACTTTTTTGAATTTATTTATTTTTATTTATTTAAAATTACAACTAGTTTCGATCTTGTAAAGATCATCTACAGGTAATTTTTGCAATCATTACCTGTAGATGATCTTTACAAGATCGAAACTAGTATGTATTTTAAATAAATAAAAATAAATTCAAAAATAAAATTTTTTTTTTTTTTTATTTTTTATTTTTAAGTAAGTGAAAACTGTTGGTGTTTTGTAAATTGTACAAAATAATATTACCTAATTATAAAAAGATCACTTACTTACGTCACTCCGCTTCCAAAAAATTTTTTTTTTAATTTTTAATATTCAAAATTATTACTAGAATAATGTTATACCAACAAAAACTTTGTTTGAAACTATTCATTCCGGAATGAAAATACACGCCATTGTTGTTGTAAAGGTCCCGAAGTAAGACGGCTAGTAATGGGCTAAATCGATCATTTTTGTTAAAAATCATGAGAAAATAAACAAAACAGAACAAAAAAGATATATTTAGCACATCACTAAAGACGGCATGAATTTTTATTTTTATACCAATTACTATTCCATTTACCAAAGTAAGGCGGCACTATACTGACGACTTTACACGTAGATATTATATACATAATAGCAAAATAGTAAAATACCCTAGACACACTGCGATTTAATAAAACCGATTTAATGAATTTTTCACTTTCAGATTAGTCGTAGTGTGTCAACCTCGATTTTAGCTAATCTCTTTGTTTTTGCATAGAAACTTAAACTAGTTTAGCTAAATCGGATTTATTAAATCACAGTCTGTCTAGGGTATAAGGTATTATACTATTTTACTATCTACCATAGTCGGTTTTATACCGCAAAAAATATTCATAAAAAACAGAAAATTAAAACCAAATAATGAAAAAGTATAATTTCAGAATAATCATAAATCTTTCTAGACTAACACCCAAATTCCCATAGTCGTATCACGTCATTTTGCATGACTATAGTCACATCACATCAATTTTCCTATTCTCTTAGTCGTTTGTTACGTCTAAAGTCATTTTATACGACAGATGTCACTTGAATTTTGTAAGTGACAGACGATTACAACAAAATGGAAAGGCGAAATTTTAGTCGTAATATTTTTTTTAAATGTTTTTAATTGTGTAATTTTGTTCACTTGTTTAAATAAGTTGTTGTTTAAACTAACAGTTTTTTTGTTCTTGAAGGATTTTATTTGTAATTTGACCTATATCTTTTAGTTACAGTCGCTTCGCTCGCGAGCCACATAACGCAAGATTAAATAACTATTGCGGTGGTCCTCACATCCATTTCCAAATGATATACTACCTTGATCAACAAGCTCCCGGAATAACCACCTTGTGGCGCTCCCATCGTTCCGATTTGAGTTCTGTTTTTTTGTTAAGTTGGTACATCTGTTGTTGATATTCCCTCTAAATCTTAGCGTCATAGCTTGACATTTGCAAAAGTTACGTAGTCAAGAGTACATCTATCTCTGTGTGTGTTGGCGATTATTTACAATTTTAGAAATTATTTACAATTTTAGACATGATTTGCGAGGCTGAATCCGATCCCACATTCATCAAAAGGATCATTACTGGAGACGAGACGTAGGTTTATGAGTACGACACGCAATCCAGACGTCAGGCAAGTGAACGGCGTTCACCAAAAAAAAACCACGTCGTTTTCAGTCAAAAAAGAAGACAATGCTCACGGTTTTCATGGATTACAACGGTGTAGTGCATCATGAATTTTTGCCAGAAGGCCAGACCGTAAACAAAGAGTATTATTTGGGCGTTATGAGACGTTTGCGTGAAGCAGTTCGCCGAAAGAGACCAGAATTGTGATAACGCACCGTCGCACAGTGCCATCATTATTCGTAATTTTTTGACGAAAAATGCAACAAATACGATCCAACAGCCGCCGAATTCACCTGATTTGGCTCCCTGTGACTTCTTTCTGTTCAATCGAGTTAAAAAACTATTACGGGGAACGCGTTTCAGCAGCCGAGAGGAAATAATGGAAAAATCGCCAACACACACAGAGTAGATGTACTCTTGACTACGTAACTTTTGCAAATGTCAAGCTATGACGCTAAGATTTAGAGGGAATATCAACAACAGATGTACCAACTTAACAAAAAAAACAGAACTCAAATCGGAACGATGGGAGCGCCACACGGTGGTTATTCCGGGAACTTGTTGATCAAGGTAGTATTCTGTGTCTCTGGTCACTTGAATCGACTTCAAGAATATCAATTTTCATGCGACGTGACGTAACTTAAGTCACGTCGTCTGAAATAACACGACTATGATATTATTAACAATACACTTGCCGTTTTACTTTGGGAATTTTACAACAATGCCGTGTATTTTCATTCCGGAATGAATAGTTTCAAACCAAGTTTTTGTTGGTATAGAATTATTCTAGCAATAATTTTGAAAAATGTTATTGTTTTTTTATTTAATTTTGAATGTCAATTGATAAAAGTAAAAAGAAAATTATTTTCGGTTTTCATTTTAAGCATAATTTGCATTTTTGGTTTTTATACCAATTACTTTCCAGTTATCCAAGACGGCAATAGACTCTAAACCCGCTGGATGAAATTGACACCCTTATTCTCTTAGTCGTCCCACTTCTTTCGACGTGACAATTGTCTGGTCACTTCAGCTATAAACTGGTATTCTTCAAGTCAATCGAAGTGACGTGACACGACAAATGTCATAAACCAGAATCCTTTAGGCAGCACTAATAATTAATTATTATTTGACGGAATCTTGACTTTTAAAAATCAAGAAAAGTCAATTGTGTGTTAAATTTGTTAAAAAATACTTAAAGTATAAAATTTCTATTTCATAATATTTTGTGTGGATGATTGACAATATAAAAAGGGGAAAGATGGCTATCTAATTCCTTCGCATATTTGACGATGGCCATTTTATCAGAAATATAAATTTTATTTTCCACCTACAATGGGCGCATTCAGGAAAGCTAACAGTTGGCAACACGTTGAGACCAGTCTGTACATGATAAATTAAAAATTTTATGGCAATGTGATAGTTTAAATGTCATTTTTTCATCGGTAGATTTTTGATGCCCACATGCTGGGAAGACCTGAATGCGCATTCTTATAGTGATATCCATTGGGATAAGTAGTGTGTATTATCTTAAAAAATATTTAATAGGCCATTTTATAAAACAAGTGTTTTTTACACTATTACTATTATTAAGTATAGGAGGTAAGTGGTGGTGGGTTTTTATATTTAATCCTAAATAAAAATTAAACATGGTGAGGTTAACAATACTATAGAATGTAGGGCACCTGCATGACAATACTAAATCCAGGAGAATACAAAATTCCAGATACAGATATAGAAACAGATTATCAATATGATTCAATTGCTACAAATCTAGAGAAAAGACCGAGACTTTTAAGGTTAGGTAAACACAAAGAACATAAGGATAATGATACGAAAAACTGTATGAATTAGAATTAAAAAGAAAAGTGAATTGTAACGAAAAAAAAGTATAAATGTAGTGGAAAAAATGGTGATAACGGAAAAATGGAAAACACGTGTATCGAAAACCCTATGGAAAATGAGGTTAAAGGAAAAAATCTTTATGATAAGCTGGATCAAAGTGATAATGACTAAAGATAATATAAATATGATTAATCTCGGAAAGACTATGATAAACAATAGAATGGAAAATGTAACAAAGGTTGAACAAGTCAATAAAAACATGGCGAGAGTCACATTCAAATATTTCTATGTCGCTAAGACATGCTTAAATTCAACAAAAATGACAATTTTGGACGGATACAATATCTTCATTATCAATAACTATAACAAAATAATAGGAATAATCAAGAACGTTCCATTAGAATTGTCGGATGAAGAAATAATGAACAATTTAAAATCAACGACAAAAATAGAGAAAGTGGATAGAATGACCAAATCTGCCGTGCTAAGAAAAAAAGTCATATTTGCCTTTTTGTAGTTTTGAGTAAATTCAATTTTTCTGTTTTTGTTTGCCATGTCTTACTATGAAACTTGACTACTAAATAATGGGATTTTATGACATTTAATAAAGGAAATTTGGCATTTTAAAAGAGCAGACAAGTAGATATTTGTTGTAATTAAATAGAAATTACCTGCAGAATCCAAATATGACCCTTACCCATTTTTTGACTTTTGGCGCTTGTGACTTTTTTTCTTAGCACGGCAGAGATGGGATCCCGAGTCGAATATAAGGAAAGACATGGAAATAATCAAAATCACATTCCTGGCAAGCAGTCTACCTTATAATGTAATCATGTACATGCATGAACTACGGACATACGGTTTCAAGATGTAAAGCAAAATACAAAGAAAGATGCGCAACATGTGCTAAAATTAAGGAAGTAAGTTGTGGACACACAACACGAATTACATAAAATGTCAGGAGAGATTTAGGCAAAGAAGACTAACTGAATACATGACAATTAATAAATCGTCATACAGAGAGGCTACGGAGAAAATTTTTGGCACCAAGCCCAGTTCCAAGGAAACAAGACTTTTGAGAGCTACATACAAAAAACATATAGGACCAAAAACGTATAATAGAGGAAATCAAATTAACATAAAAAAGATGAATGTTCTAAAAAACTTGATAGAGGAGTCAAAAAAGGAAATGAAAACAAAGGACATGATACTAAAATGTATAGTAAAGGAATTAAGCCAACGGAAAAAACTAGCTATTAGTAACAAGAACTAGCTAAGCTTATTAAGTAACAAGAATTTAATTGAATGAAAGAACAACAAAACATACCATATAACTGGGCAAATATACTAGAGGAAGTCAACAAAACCAACTCGGAAGAAATAAAAAACATAGAAAACCTCATAAAATAATAAAAAATAAAAAAACACAGCAGCGGTAACTAAAATCAGAGAAACAGAATATAAAATCAGAGAAACAGAAGATATACAATAGGAATAAAACATTATACACAGTCACAGAACTAAAAAAAGCTACGCAACTTTTGAAATTAAATATAAAGACCGAAAAAAAAAGAAAAACTGGGGCAAATTCCTAAACAACATTAATCAACAAACAAATAACATATAACATAGACATATGGAGAAATACTAACAAATTAAAAAACAAAAGACAAACGAATTACAATATACTCGAAGACAGTGTTCAGGCGAAGGAATTTTTAAAGATAAACTTTCCGAGATCGTGGGATAATTATGTACCATTAGCGCAGGTTCCCTTAGAGCAAATAAATAGAGAAGAATTTAATAAAACAGAGATAGAAATAATAATAAAAAAAAAAGAATACGGTGCCGGGTTCAGACAAAATTAGTTACACTATCTAACAAAATTATTCACACCCCAGCCTTCTGCAAACAATTCCAAGAAAAAATATTCGAACAATGTCAAGTAAATAAATCCAAAAATATATATTTATTTCATTGTAATAAAACGACGAAAACAATGAAACAAATATATAATTTTAGATTTTTTATTTGACATTGTTCAAACATTGTTTTCTTTAATTAAATTGTATGCAAAGGGATGGGGTGTGAATAATTTTGTTAGATAGTGTATCAGTTCATCAAAAAAAATGTATAAACCTAACTTCATAAACTTTTTGACCAGGCACTTTAATAAAATATGGTTTTCACAAAAATATGCAGACAACTGGAAAGAAACAAAAGCAATTGCGATAAAAAAGAAGGGACAAGACAGGAAAATAAAAAACTATAGACTTATATCTACTTAAAACTTTTTTCAAAATATTTAATAGTCTAATCCCCAATAGAATGAATGAACATATAAGAAAACATAATTTACTTAGTGATAACATATATGGTTTCAGAAAAAATAGAAACATATCTGAATACATGGTAGATATGACAAATTATTTAACTAGCGAAAAATAAATTAACAAAAAACCAATAATGCTGAACATGAACATTACCAAGGCATTTGACAATGTAAACAAAAAAAAAATGTAATTAGCAAAATGACAAAAATCAACTTTAGTCAACCTATTATAAATTGGATTTATGGCTTTTTAACAAACAGGAAAATAATAATAGATGAAATGGAACCACAATTTATGTTGAATATATGAACGAGACTTCAGACTAAAAGTCCTTCAGACAATTTATATTACACATACTGTAACACATATGTAGATAAAATTTTGACTTTTTCTAATTTTTTCTCTCACTTAACTTGTCATTCTTGTTCTTTACAGTACAGTTATAAATAAATTTGACAGTATTACATTACATTTTCTAGTGTTTTCTTTCATAAAGTTTTTCCACGTTTTTGGCAGATCGAAATTATTAGATCTAAGGCAAGTATATTCAATAGGATATAGGCCTAGTGTGTGAAAGAAACCGGGAAATGCAAAAATTAATAAAGAAGTAATCGCAACGGAGACACGAAACAAATTTTACATAAGGAACAATGGCGAACGTAGTGAACCCCAAATTTGTTAAATTGAAAGACAGAAATTATGCGAATTGGAAGTTTAGAATGGGATTGCTACTTTGAAAGCAGAATTTGCGGAAAAAGGTGATGCCTCGTACGGCAGATACAGCAAGGAAAACATGGGATGAGAAGAGTACGCTTGCTAACAAGGCATACTTGGTGCGATCAATTTCTGCATTGAAACTCGAAGAAGGTGGTGATGCGAAAGCACACATAAATCGAATGCAAGATCTATTCACGAAATTGAGCGACCTTGGTGAAAGAACATTGACAACTTTGCTTGCGAAAATATTTTTACTCGATAGTTTGCCAGAAAGTTATGATACAACAATTTCTGGACTTGGAGATGAAACAGAGATCACACTTGACGAGGTGAAGCACATGTGATTGCTGAATACGAAAGGGGCGCACAAAGAGATGCAACTTCAAGCGATTCAGATTGTAGCCAAGGTTGGTGTTTGTTTTTTCTGCAATAAACCCAATCATAAAAAGAAAAATTGCCCAAAGTACAAGGAATGGCTTACAAAAAAGAATAGCGTTAACACAGGTAAAATGAGAATTTTTGTTTTTGATTGGTAACAAACAAAAGAAGGGATCGATATCATCGACTCAGGCGCAACGAAACATGTTGTCAGTTTTTTATTGAAATTGATGAAACATATAAAATTTCAGTTGAGCTGGCAAATGGTGAATCAGTGAACATTCATGGGATTGGTGGATGCATTCGTAAAGTAAAAGCAACGATGTTTTGTATGCACCAAAATTGGTTGGGAATGTACTTTCTGACCGTTTCTAAAGAAATCAACGAGTGAGTCATCGGCGGTATTGAATTTAATACATACGGACGTTTGCGACTCCCAGTGGAAAACGTTACTTGGTCGTAAACACAACGGTATATGGGAACTTGTAGATTTGCCGCCAGGTAAAACAGCAATTGGAAGTAAATGGCTTCATTCAAGGTAAAAACCAGTGCGAATGGTAAAGTGCAACGATACAAAGCCAGATTTGTGGCACAACAATTTTCACAGAAGTACGGCGAGGATTATGACGATGTTTGCGCCAGTGGTGCTTCATACAACATTCAGAACGTTGTTATCAGTAGTGCAAAAAGAAAAATCTTTGTGCATCACTTCGACGCTAAGACGACATTTCTTAATGGAAATTTAAAGGAAACCATCTACATGAAGCAGCCACGCGACTTTGACGATGATAGTTCGAAGGTATGCTTGCTTAAGAGAAGCATTTATGATCTGAAACAGGCTGCCAGATCTTGGAATTCCGAACTTCACAAAGTACACATCGGAGATGGATTTCAACAGAGCTAATGCCTCAATTCCACTATGAATCAAAGTTTGTCAGTAAAAATAACTTGAGATAAAAATATAAAATCGTTGGTTGTGTGAACGAGACACAAAACGGAGTCAGTCAAGATTTTACTAACAAAAAATGTGTCTGTTTAGTGCACTGAGATCGAAATTTAAAAAAAAGTATCAAATCGAGAACATTTTATGGCAGTCCAACTAATATTATACTTCCCATTTTTATGGGAAAGATTTTTTTAATTTTGTATTTTATGACGGAAATAATTCTGATGAGTATTAATAATAATTAATTTTTTAGATTATTTTGAAACGTGAAAATAATCGGATTAACACTAATATTTAATTTTTCTAATAATTCTTGGTTATTCTAGGTTATGTTTTTAAAGTTTGAAATTTTTATGGTAAAGTCTAATGTGTGATCGAAAATATTCGAAAATTAATTCTAATATGAGTATTAATAATAATTAATTTGTTAGATTATTTTGAATTGTAAAAATAATCGAATTAACACTAATTATTAATTTTATTTAATAATTCTTGGTTGTTTTTGTTTGCTGTCAAAATGTATCCATAAAATTTGAAAAAAAAAACAATAACAAAATACTTTGTTCCACTCTGATGGATTATTTATTTTTTTTGTCTTCTTCCAACTTCAAGTCAGCTCAGTCACAGTGGAATTGGGGTTTATAACGTTTCAATGCTTGTATTCGAAGAAAGTTGACAATGATTTTTTGTAATTGTCTACGTGGATGATTTAATTGT
This sequence comes from Tipula vernalis, assembly GCA_958295665.1. NCBI lineage: Eukaryota > Metazoa > Arthropoda > Insecta > Diptera > Tipulidae > Tipula > Tipula vernalis. The sequence continues at coordinate 2,536,453 of OY282561.1, forward strand.
GGCAGGTTCGACAAAGAAGCAAATTACGGATATTGAATGCATTTTCAAGCCACATTTTGTGATGCAAGATTTGGGACCGATCAATTACTATTTGGGCATGGAGGTTACAAAAGATATTGATGGGAATTTTGAATTGGATCAATCAGCATACATCATGAAAATTGCAACAGATTTCGGATTAATTGACCCAAAACCGGCGAAAATACCAATGGATACCAATTACGGAAAGTCAGACTCGACACAACCATTGAAAAATAACAAGAAATATCGATCACTGATTGGACGGTTGTTGTATTTATCAGTGAATTCAAGACCTGATATTTCGGCCAGTGTTAGTATTTTGGCTCAAAACGTAACACGACCGAGTATAGAAGATTGGAATCCACTCAAGCGTATTGTGAAATATTTGAAGGCCACACATCAACTGAGGCTTAAGATGAGCAACATCAAATCGAACGAATTATCATTGTTTTGATATACAGATGCAACATGGGCCGACGACAAAATCGACTGTAAATCAAACAGTGGTTGTATAATATATTTCAACGGCGGGACAATAAGTTGGTCGTGTAGCAAGCAAAGCATAGTTGCAGCGTCATCATGCGAAGCCGAATTTATTTCAATATCGGAGGCATCAAAAGAGATCAAATGGTTGCGACAATTGTTGGAAGAAATGTGCGAACAATTTGACTCGCCAAGAGTAATATTCGAGGACAATCAAGAGTGAGACCTTCACACTTAACGAAACGTTCTACATGCATTAATTTTACATTAAGTCCTTCTGACAGTTTATATTACACATACATACATAAAATTTAGACCTTTTTCTTTTTTTTCTCTCACTTAACTTGTTTGTTTGTTTTTAAATTTGCTCAGGTCAATCTTTCAATCCATAAGACCAGTGAGTTGATAACATCCCAGATTTCCAGAGACCACTCAGGGGAGGTTCTGGAGGGTTGAATAAAGTGTGCATAGTTGATTTAAAAATTAATTAAATTAAGCATAATTATATAAAACAATATTAATAATTAAATTAGATTAAATGAAGTTATTAATGATGAGTATTATAAAGAAAATGAAAGGATACATATTATTAATAAGAGTTTTGAAATCAAATATTAATTCATAATTTTTTTTTTTTTTATTATTTTTTTTTTATTATTTTTTATATAAATTTATTTATAAAATTATTTAACTTAATTTTGAGAGAGTCCAAATTAGCCGGATTTTTATTAAAGTCATCGGAATTATTTATAAGTAATTTGACGTCATTAAAAATTAAAGCTCTTTCGCTTATTTGATTTTTTAACGCGTTTACTAAGTCTGTTAAGATTTTAGTTCTTCTAGCTTCAGAGTTCATTAAGTTGTTATTGGGCCAGGCTTGATTTTCAGCAGAGATATATATCATTAGTGAAATCTATTTGTTTGGGGACTTTTTGTTGACTACCATAAAGGTGACTTTTGGCTTCCCTGAAACTTGATTTATTTAATATCATATGCTCTCTAATTTGTTTCTGTCTATATCTTTCATTGCACTTGAAAAAGTTAGTAGTGTGGCCCATTCCACAATACTTACACGACTCTTTCATGTCGCATTCGTGTTCGGCCTCGACAGTTTTTGCACACGTTGGACATCTATTAATTTTTGATTTACATTTAGTAATTAAGTGTCCATAATTCAGACATTTTTAGCAGAATAACGGATTTGGTATGAAATATTCTACTTTTAATAAGACATTGTCATATAAAGTGGCATTGTATGGAATAATTCCAGATTCGAAAGTGAGTTTAACTAATTCGAGATTTTCAGCTGTTTTGGTGGCATTATTCCATTTTGTTATTCTTTCTATTTTTGAGATATGGTATTTCGATCTAATATTTTCTTAAATTTCTTTAACAGAGTCCGATAGGGATGTTTCTAATTAGGCCGATTGTGGATGTGAAATTTTTAGGTATATACTTAGGTCGTATAGTTATCAAACTGTTTAAAGGCATCTGATTTGATGCAATTATTTGCGTCTTCAAAATTATTAAAGATAATCTTAGCCACATTTTTGCTAACACTTGAGATATTTTTGATATTTTTGAAATTGTTTATTTTAAGTGCTTTACCTAAGTTAACTATGTTTAAATTCTCTTTACTAACAAATACAGTAAATGGGCCGATATCTAATCGGTTATATAAAATAATTTATCTGCAGTAACGGGCGTCATGTTTGAGTTATTAGATGGATCAATAGATATAGTTGATGATGTAGGAACTATTGCTTTATTTGGCGTATTTGCGACGTGATTTTTATTATGTTTCCTTTTAATTTCCTTATTGGGATTATTATTATATTCACTGTTTACTATTATGTCATTATTTCATCTTAATAATCAGAGAAATCAGCAGAAGTAAATGGTGGAGGTTCAAAGTACTGCGTACTTTGTCCCTCCTTGCTTGTGTTAGGTGGATTTATTATTTTGTGGATAGAAAAAACGACTATGAAAAGACTTACCCGACTGATAAAAACAAACAAAACAAAAATAAACTGTTAACACCGATTTTCCATCGGCAATAATATAATAATAGAATAATAGTATAATACTATTATACTATTATTCTTTGTCGGTTTTCCATTGCACGCGGTGGAGTTAGCACCAATTATAGTTTTTTTATGTGAACGTAGGTATAATTCCTATTTTGAAAATGTTGACGTATATTCATAATAAAAAAACTAAAAATACAATTTATAATTTACATTTATGTCGATTGCGATCCTCAACATTTTCTTAATTTCTTCGTCCGTCGAATAAATGCTTATACAGATACCACAAAAAATAAAAAATAAAAATCGAATGGTCCCTCTAAACAAAAAAAGCGATTCGGAAAAACGATACTATTGCGATATGAGAACGATACATATTTTTTTATATCACACCACGCACTTTCTTATTTGTATTTCTACTCCCATAGAAACAACGAAAATAAAAATTGTATATTGCGCATTCTCTCACTCGCCATTTCAATTCAAGTTTAACCTAAAACCAAAGCGGACTGCGATATTTGTGTAAAAAGAAACTAAAATCATTAGGAAATATTTAGTGTTGTGAGTTTCACAAAGTAATTCTTTTACAATTTATTTAAACCAATTTTGTTTATTAATTTAATTCTTTTATACAAATTGTTTTTTTTAAGATGTGAGGAAATTTTACTACTGCCGATTGAATTGAGGAGCGAAGTATTATGAAACCCGATGTAATTAAACCGTCATATAAAAAAGTAAATTTTATATATTACATATATATATATATAATGTAATAATTATTATAATATAATACTTCAAATAAATAAAAAAAAAAATTAATCGTATTATAAAACCGGCTTTTCATTTTTGCTAACCCAAAATAAATACTAACGTAACCAACACGAAAAATACGATACGTAAATATATCGCATAATTAGATCTGTTTACGACAAGATATACAGAAAATAAAGGTATAAATATTGCGCATGCTGATGCTATCCTTTTTTCGCAATTTAACGTCACGTGTTGTCAAAAATGCTGATATTTATATGGAGTTTCGTGATATTTTTATTAATTTTTTAAATAAATGGAAAATAAATAATTTTTTTTTTCTTGCCATTAATTGTTTTTCGACTTTATGTTAAAATTAAACATTTCAATTTTTATTTTAGTTATATACTGCAATACTTTTGGAATTAAATCGCGAAAAGAGGCATGTTTTAATATTCGTGTCTAGAGCAGACTGTTTGAGCACATTGCATAACAAGTTTCGGAATTTATGAATATAATTTTTTTGTTAAATGCAGAGGACGGTTAGATTTTAATTATTTAATTCAAAAATTTGGGAGTGTTCGATTTTAAATATACTAAATTTTAAAAATTCCTATTGCAACAAAACTGTCAATTGTACTTCTGTTAAGTACACATATAGAACACTAAACAGTGAATGGGTATTTTGATTTAGTTGTAACGAAAACCATAAGACAATAAATGAAATAAGCCAGAGATTTAATTTTAATTTATAGTTTTATTTAATTTCCTTTTTTTCAAATTTATATTTTCTATTAACTGGGCGTTTAATAACCGAATTTTAAAAAATATTTTACACCTAAAAAACAATTTAATATATTTTTACATTTATATTTAACGTTGAATATGGACATAATATTTGAAAAGGTACGTGGATACCAATAATTTGAAGCCAAACGAAAATAAATGGCAAAAATTTAAGTACATAACGTAAAAAAGTAAACATTTTAATAATTGGTACGTACTTATGTTCAAATGACCAAAAACATTTAACAATTTAATTGTTTTATGTTATGTACTCATAATTTTTTCTGCCCTTTTTTTCATTTATCTTAGACATTATATATTCGAAGAAATTATTTCTCAAATATTTGGACCATAAAAAAAATATAAAGCATAAACGTAAACTATCATTATCAATTGTAAATACGGTTTGTTATTATTTTTGATTTATTTAAAAAATTAATCAAAAAACCGTCAAACTTCATATAAAAATATGTTTTTTTGACTACACGTGACGAGATGAGCAAAGAAAGACGAAAATGAGACACGGTAATATACTACCTCTTTTTTCTGTATACATTGTGTTTACGATATGAAAAGTAAGCGTCGTAAAAATCTTTCTATTTACGTTACGTAAAAAATTATAATTATCATGGGACGTTGGATTCGTAAACATATCGATTTCGAATCGCAAAAACGATTCGTAAACGATATTTTGTATGAACAACAAACATCATTTTCGTATCGTAAACGAATCGCTTTGTTTAGTGGGGTAATTTTACGAATTGTCAAAATAATACACTGTCAGATAAATTTACAATGTTAAAAACACAATTTGCCACCTATTATATTTTTGATAGCTAGTATAACAAAATATTATAATTATACTATTATACTATCAACTTCGGTTTTTCATCGTCGTACTATAATAGTATAATACTATTATACTATGACGATGGAAATCGGTATAAGATATTAATTTAAATGAAATACAAATTAATTAAAATCAAAAGAAAAATTGATAAATTTATAAAACACTTCACTAAAAAAAGAGACGCTCACACAATAAAGTTTCGAGAAAGAATGATCACTAAACTTGTCATTCTTGTTCTTTACAGTAGTCATAAATAAATTTCACAATATTACATTATATTTTCTAGTGTTTTCTTTCAGAAAGTTTATCCACATTTTTGGCAGATCGAAATTATTAGATCTAAGGCAAGTAAATATCAGCAAGATATTCAACAATTTAAACATATTACTAACAGCGGCACTCCTCAAGGAATTTGTGAGTCCACCATTATTTAACATTTATACCAATTCAATTCATGAGCAAAAGGAAAATATTTCAATTTGCCGATGATATATGTATAATAATCAGTGGAAAAGATCATAAGGAACTAGAGATAAACGTGAATACAACGCTGGAAGAAATATATAAAAATCTAGAACAAATAAACCTAAAATTAAATCCATTAAAATCACACTATCTAAGACTCTTTACTAACAAAAACAATAAAAAGAAAATAACCCTAAAATTAAACAACATATTAGATTATCATTAACAAAGCACTACAAACTAATGAAAGAAGACATCCAAAGATCAATAAATTTATTAAAAATTCTAACTCACAAAATGGGACGAGTACATCCAGAAGTATTACTAAAAATTTTAAAGCCATCATAAAATTCAAGCTAGAATTTACTTATGTCACGTCACGACAGACGAAAATAATACAACGGAGATGGGAATAACTCAGATGATAAAAAATGCAGGTATTAAGAAAGGCCTGCGACTCATAAAAACGACTCCTATATCGGTACTACTAGCACAAGCAACAGAAATGCCGAGCGAACTAGATAATAAAAAGAAAACACTTAAATATGTAAGTCATATATACCATATGAAAATACCAAAATTGGTAATGAGATAAAAGAACAAATGTCGCTTAAGAAATTAAATATGTTACTTTAACGCCATTATTAAAAATCATACCCATTCACTACAAAATTACTGACCCTACTAACATAACAATTGAACCATTCATAAAAGGCATAGAAACCAAGACAATATACAATAAATTAGAACTAAATAAGACCAAAGAAAACCTAGAAAATTATAGAGGATGGACACATATACATGGATGTGACGATAAAAGACAACGAAACAGGGATAGGAATATTTATACAAGAAAGTAATACTAGACTGGCAATAAAACTTAAAAATGAGTCGATTAAAAACAGTGGAAACTATTGAAATTAAAATGAATCCAGTTTGTGTTAAATTTCATTCATTTTTTCTATTTTTTTTTTGTGTTGTACAACAATGGCAGAATTACCACAAGAACTGTCTTTATCAAGACAACAATTGTCATTATCAGGACAACAACAACTGTCTTTTTTAAGACAATATCAACTGACCTTGCAGATGTTGTCTTAAAAAAGACAATTGTTGTTGTCCTGATAAAGACAATTGTTGTTGTCTGGATAAAGACAGTTCTTGTGGTAATTCTACCATTTTGTTACAACACAAAAAAAAATCGAAAAAATGAATGAAATTTAATACAAATAAAAACAAAACAAATTACACAGATGTCAAAAAATTAAAATATGAAACTGTTTTAAATCGCGGGAGAAATACAAATATCAAAAATTACTTTCAGTCTCGTTTTGTACGCGTTACGGAGCGGACCAAAAAAAAGTGGATAAATTAAGTAGCATTAAGTGGTTCCGGGTACTGCGTAATACCGTATAAGGCCCATAATTTCGTACACAGAGCGAAGGTATCACCTTTTTTGCGACTTAAGCTGGAAACACACCGAATTAGACAAAACGTTTTTTTCTTGTCTTAAAGCGTCTTGCGGCCAAAATGCATACGATTGTATAGCGCTATGCACACTGAATCAGGCAAAATAATTTTACGTCAAACATTTTGATTCATAAAACATAGAACGGCATACATTGTATTGTGCTTTATGAGTTCATTCACACATAATAAAGCAAAATTGTGTTAAGTCAAATTTGACTAATGAAACATGAATGAAGGTGTTGATACTCCATAAATCAATGTGTTAATTCACACTGACACAAATCAAAGCAACACAAGACAAAACTGATTGAATCAAAAAAAAAAAGTGTTTGAAGTCGTTTCGTGATCGCCGTTTTATAAATCAAATTAATAAGGATTTTTGTGGTACAAAAAAAATTGCATTAAAATACAATATACATACAACAATATACATATATGTATTGGGTTTATCATATTTATATATAAAATAATATGCACATAATACAAAATCATCTAACTCCGACGACGTTTTGTATTCTATGAAATCAATTCACACCAACCTATAAACCAACACGAGACAATTTGACTAAAAACAATTTGTTTGATTGTATGTGCACTATGTTTAGAGAAATCGTCTTGCTTACTCGAAGCAAAAACGTTTTGTCTAATTCGGTGTGTTTCCAGCCTTATAAAAAACACGTTTGTGAAAAAGACTCAGGATCTGCTCAATATTAATTGATGCGATCCATAATTCATCGTGCACTAACGATATGAGCTTACGCCATTTTACAACGTGATCACACTATAAATCACACTTATAACAAATATAAAAATTACTACATATTAAATATTACAAAATATAAAAATATAACAATTAATACTTTTTGTGAAAAAATATAACCTATCCAGGTGCCCCAGGATTTCCCTTGAGAAATTTCTGTGGGTTTTTTCTGGAAAAACATAACTCACTGGTCCTATGGATTGAAAGATCTGACCTGAGCAAATTTAAAAACAAACAAACAACAAAAATTACTTTAAATCGTACGAAAAATAAACAAGTTTTAGTAATAAAAAATAATCACAATCAAAACACAAAAAACAAAATTAGAACACTTAAAAATTTACACCAATAACATATCCATCCACTAGAAAACTTTTAAGAAATTCAAAAATTAGCAAACGACAAAAAGGAGAATGAGCAAAAAAAAAAAGGAATTGGTACTACTGTTTTGAGCTCGTGAGATCACACATTTTCAACTTTTTAATTTTCATGAGATAGCCTTAAAATTATATAATGAGCTAGCTTCCTATAGAATTAAAAAATTAAAAAAATTTATTGAAATTAAAAAAAAAAAAGACTTGTTAGAATGTAAATAAAATAAATATATTTATAATAAACTTGCTAAATATAGTCAAAATGTTATATAAACTCCAGAAACTATCGTTTATCGCCTTCATCCATTTTGTTTCACTTGAAAATTTCAGGCAATGAAATTGTCATTTCAAGTGACACGAAACTTTTCAAAAATGACTAAGGGAAAACCAATTCAAAAGAGAATGTTACTTTAAATGACCATTGTCAGTGTCACTCTAATCAAACAAATTTCAATACAAATTTAAAACAACGTGGTTGTATAATACCGTTATCCTATCGAAACTGCTGTCGTAGAGAAAAAAGTTAAAACAAGTCAATCCTGAATATTTAAACAATGAGAGTAACGGTGCAGGTTCAGATATATAACATGTTAAAATAAAAACAATCAATCTTACCGTTTATTAGCAACTAGCAGCACATTCCCAGTCATCAATTGTCCAGATTTTACACACAAGGGATTCTGTAATAAGCACCGTACTTGATACCAATGTGTTAGAGGTTCGGTCGGTGAGGTGGATAACCAAACATGGCTGCTTGATCCCGCAAATTCTACATCAAACCAAAATGCTAATCCATGGCAAGAACCGGTTTCGAGTATGTGATAATTCAACGGAATACATATACGATGCAAATCCTTTTCATCTGCTTCCAAAAAATTTACGGTGTGTCTTTCCGATCGGCTCATACAAATACGCATGTCAAATGTGTCTACTATCGGCTGACGGAAATATTCACGCATAGCCGCTTGCCGAACAGAACACAAGTCAACTCCGTGGAAATTATTCTGGCACCAAAAATTTGATTTATTTGACTGTTCCATGTACAAAGCTTCATCACTAAATGGAACCACGTGTAAATCACCACGCGATGGAAACATTTTACCTCCTGGTTTCAACCATTTCTTAGCATGCAAATATGTTTCTAGCATCCTTTCATTATAAAGCATATATCCCATGGGTTCGGAAATAATAATATCGACTTTTTCGGGTAGTTCAATTTCCTCTATTTTACCAGCAACAACTCGAATTCGATCCGACAAATTATTAGCGTCTACCAACTGTTGGGCGTATTGTGCCATATTACTAGCTTCTACCGCATACACTTTACTTGCACCCGCTTGAAGTGCAAAAAATGATAAAATACCGGACCCCGCACCAACATCTAATACAATTTTGTCCTGGAAATCTGACAAATTAGTATGGATAGCCTTTTGATAAGTGCTGGTGCGCACAAAATCTTGCATCATATTCTGCTGCTGACTTAAATAACCATAAAACTGGAAATATTGTGAGGCGGATGATTCTTCGGTTCGTTGTGAAAATACAGAATTTGCCCGTCGATCTTTAATTATTTGAATCGACGAGTTAAGCATGTGCATATCACTCGAATTAACAATTGTAAACATCATTATTGTGTTATTCTCCAATTTAACCATTGTGGTGGTGTCACTAATAGTTGTGATCTCAACCTCATTTGTGGAATTATAATTTATTATAACATTACAAGACGGCTCTGAAAAAAACAATTTAAAAAAGTAATATGAGTACAAAACCAAAAAATCGATAAAACAAAGGATACAACATAGCACGTGCTAAAATTTTCGCCGGGAAACCGGGACGAATAAATGTTTCCATTCAAATTTGAACATACCTTGCATAACGGTACTTAACACAAGTCCCTCCATATTAAATCGTACATTCAAACTACATTCTACATGATTAATGCGTCCATCGGTCTCTATACAATTTAAGACAACATTATTTACTGTGTATTCCTCGGTCATTTTTGCTTCTAAATTCTTTCTTCTAAATTTACAAGAGATAAATTCATTAATCATTATTATTTATTTTATTTTAATAAAAATAAAATAAAAACAATTCTTACCTGTAACTTAACACTTTACTTACACATTTATTATCACAAATATTAAATATAATTATTATAATTAAACATCGATCACACAGTATCTTCAATGATGGCTTCGAAACAAATGAAATGAAATAACAAAAAATTAAAAATGGCATATATCGGTTAATTTTGTATGGTGTTACTGCTACGGCTACCATAAAATAGAATACATGATCGGGCAACACCATTTTCCAAAAACCCTCAAGACCAATAATTGGAACTTGGGTGCGATTATGTAGTCATTTCAAGATTCGAGTTTTTCGAAATTAAAACGATTTTGTAAATCTACGACTTCTCGTTATTGCGACTTGTTGTTGTTGTTTAACTCGCAAAACTGTTTAAAGTACGACAGACAAGAGACAACTCGTAATGATTAAAAAGATGATTTTTAAGGCAAACAAAAAAATTCTATTTCAGGGTTTTATCGCAATTTCGAAAAATTCGAAACCTTAAAGTTCGATTTAAACGTATGTACCAACATTAGATTTCAACATTTTTTTTGTCGAAACTTAGAGCTACACGCAATACAAAAAAATGTACATGCGAAAAAAAGAAAGGTATAAAACAAAAATGCGGTCATGCCATAATTTTTTGGCGGCATAAAATCGACCATCTAATTTTTGATAAATACGGTGGTGACACTAAATTATTTGTCTCAATTATGGTTTTCCGTGTAGAATGAAAAAATTTCGCACGTGAATTTTATTTTATTATAAATTTTTTTTAAAATAAAATAAAGCGCTATAAAAATTTCACAAATCGCCATTTTTATTGTGTTGGGTGTTGTTTGTTACTATAAAATCAAAGAGATTAACCTATAGAGCAGAAACAAATTTTTTGCTCTTATCAAATTTTCTTTTTCAAGCGTCGACAGTTGGAGAGAGATGGACATATATGGTTAATTACAAATAATATATGATTAGTTTTTCGTTTTTGTAATCAAGCCATTTAGTTTTTATTCTTGTTAAAAAGTGGTTGAATCTATGAGTTAAAATATTTAAATATTTAAATTTGAGTTCACATGACTACACCTGTCCCTCGATTAACACTATATTAGAATGAAATGTAATTGATTAAGTGTTTATTTTTACTTCATTTTTGTATGTAAATTATAAATCTTGTGCAAATAGTAAATATTACTAAGCAAACTAAAATAAATAAATAAATAAAATAGAATTATCGCAAAAAATCTTTTAAAGTGGGGCTCTAACTGTAAAACTTTGCAAGTGTGTTTGTTTGATTGTTTATTTTTAAATTTGCTCAGGTCAGATCTTTCAATCCATAGGACCAGTAAGTTATATTTTTCCAGAAAAAACCCACAGAAATTTCTCAAGGGAAATCCTGGAGCACTGGATAGATTATATTTTTTCACAAAATATTAATTGTTATATTTTTAGTTTTTGTAATATTTAATATGTAGTAATTTTTATATTTGTTATAAGTGTGTGTTATAGTAAGTGTGATCACGTTGTAAAATGGCGTAGGCTCATATCGTTAGTGTACGATGAATTATGGATCGCATCAATTAATATTGAGCAGATCCTGAGTCTTTTTTACAAACGTGTTTTTTATAAGTCGCAAAAAAGGTGATTCCTTCGCTCTGTGTACGAAATTATGCGCCTTATACGGAATCACGCAGTACCCGAAACCATTTATTGCGACTTAATTTATCCACTTTGTTTGGTCCGCTCCGTAACGCGTACAAAACGAGACTAAACTTTGCAAGTTATTACGTTTTCAATTTTTTGAGTAATGTTGGTGACCCCTTTTTAAATTTTTCATCATATCTCCCAAGTTATGGGCTCGAGTTTAATTCTGTTTCCGGTTTTTGAAAGCTTATGAGTCTTTTTATTGGTTAATTTGCACACTTAGCCAGATTTTTTTTAGAGAATGTAACAAATTATGGGAAAATATCATTTTTTTTACTTAAAAAACCTCTACTTTTTAAAAAAATTAACTGTAAGTCGAGAAAATGTCCCATTGACATAGCTATTTTGTTTATTATTATTAATCTACATCATAATATCTACAAATTCACAAAACATTGTTAACACCTAACTTTTTAAAATACAGCGCAAAAATCACATAAAGATTGTAGGGAAATTAAATAAAAATTATTTAAATGTTTGGAGCCATATTCTCGAATTTCACATCCATTTTCCACATCTGGACATCTGTCAAAATTCCCTTAACAATTCCCTTGGTAATTCCCTATGTATATTCCACATGCAATCAAATACCCTATTCTTGAATCATTCGGAATTTTTTACTCACCACTCCGAAATTGTGTCAAATTTCGTAATGCGTTAAATTTTTTTTTGATAATTGTTTGTGTTTGGTTTGTCAGCGAGGTATAAAATTTACAAAATTTTATATATGTATTTTGACCATGGTTTGTTGTATTGTTTTGGTAAAGTTTTTGGTTTAAGTTGTTTTAGCTGCTTTAGAATTATTTTAAGCAAGAACAACAATTTTATTATTTCTTCTATGTGTTGTACGTTATTGGTTATATAAAATTTGTTATGTTTTAGCTAAAATATGTTTTGTTTTATTTAATACAATGCAATTTTGTAAATTTACCAAATCAGCAACTGTCAATAATCTCAACTAAATAAATTTTTGCAATGTTTTTTTTCCTATATGTATGCTAGTCCATTTTTTAAGAATTTTGATATAAAAAAAAATTCGAAATGTTTTTGACTCACAAAATAAAAATTTTGTGAAATTTTTATTCACTAAACATAAATCTAAAATCTATGTAATTATTGGCATTTTTGTACATGGGGAATTTTTTTCACCTGCTTATACCCATTCGGAAATATTCCCTTAGTACCGAAAAAGTTCAATTGGTAGGGAATTGAACAATACAAATTAAATTTTTTTTTTTATTTTTTATTTATTTAGCAGATGTGTTCATCAATTTGCTAATAAAATTACAATTTTTAATTTTTCTTTAGTGTTTAAAAATTTCTTTATACTTATTTCAATAATACAATATTATTCTCTAACTCTTACTTATTTTACCCCTCCCCTTCTCATTTATTACCTTACCTATCTATTATTATATTTATTAATATTCACTAAATCAATTTACAAATAATTACAAAATGTTCCTTTTCACAGCTGATCACTCAAATCAAAAATTTAAACTAAACTAATGTTAAATTCTTTCCGCCAAAAAACATCAAAAAAAATTGATGTACAGTAGAGTCTCGATTATCCGAATACTGTTTATCCGAACTCCGCTTTATCCGAACACAAAAAATATCATTTTTTAAGTAATGTAATGTGAACAGTATTTGAGAATGCAATTGATGTGACTGCAATTTCATATTACATAATTTTAATTATGTATTATTTATTTATTTTTTAATTATTTTGTTATTTACACATTACACATATGTATGTTTAGTGAAATATGAATGAATAAAACATTGAAATTACTCAAAATAATAATTTAAATTCAAAATATCATGTTTATTTTAACCACCATAAAATGCAAGAGCATTTTACAGTGCATACAGAGCATTTCCGGGTTATCCGAAAATTCGCTTATCCGAATTGTCTTCGGTCCCGACCACATCGGATAATCGAGACTCTACTGTACATCGAAAATCATGTTCTTTTCGTCAAAAAAAACATCAATGTTTTTTCGATGTATGTACATCAATTTTACGAAATGTATATTTTTTCATAAATCAACTACAACAACAAATTAGAAACGTCAATTTTTAGTTGTCAAAGTTGTCAATTAGAGTTTTTGTGCCTTGATTTTATTTAATTCGATTAAAATAACTAAGTACAACAATTAAAAGGATAAGAGACGGAACAAAACTGTTTATATTGAAAACATTTCATACGATTAAAATAATTAAACACAACAAACAAACAAAAGGATAATAAAAATCGAGACGGAGAAAACTGTTTATATTGAAAATTTTATTTAAACGATTAAAATAATTAAACAATTAAAATGATTTAAAATCAAGACACAAAAAACTCGTATATTCACAACTTTGACAAATACAAAATGAAGTTTCTATTTTTGTTGTTGTTAGTAACGTCAAAAAAAACATCAATTTGGTTTCGTGTACTTTTCGCACCACAAAATTTACATTGATTTGAAAAAACGAAAAGAATTCGACATAAAAGAATAAAAAATAATGTCGAAATCTTTTCGTTTTTTCAAATCAATGTAAATTTTGTGGTACGAAAAGTACACGAAACCAAATTGATGTTGTTTTTGACGTTACTAACAACAACAAAAATAGAAACTTCATTTTGTATTTGTCAAAGTTGTGAATATACGAGTGTTTTGTGTCTTGATTTTAAATCATTTTAATTGTTGTTTAATTATTTTAATCGTTTAAATAAAATTTTCAATATAAACAGTTGTTTCCGTCTCGATTTTTATTATCCTTTTGTTTGTTTGTTGTGTTTAATTATTTAAATTATTAACAGTTTTTTTTCCGTCTCGATTTCTTATCCTTTTAATTGTTGTGCTTAATTATTTTAATCGAATTAAATAAAATCAAGGCACAAAAACTGTAATTGACAACATTGACAACTAAAAATTGACGTTTCTAATTTGTTGTTGTAGTTGATTTATGAAAAAATATACATTTCGTAAAATTGATGTACATCGAAAAAACATTGATGTTTTTTGACGAAAAGAACATGATTTTCGATGTACATCAATTTTTTTTGATGTTTTTTGGCGAAAAGAATTTGATGTTAAATTCTTTTCGCCAAAAAACATCAAAAAAAAATTGATGTACATCGAAAACCATATTCGATTTGCCAAAAAACATCAATGTTTTTTCGATGTACATCAATTTTACGAAATGTATATTTTTTCATAAATCAACTACAACAACAAATTAGAAACGTCAATTTTTAGTTGTCAAAGTTGTCAATTAGAGTTTTTTGTTAAATTCTTTTCGCCAAAAAACATCAAAAACAATTGATGTACATCGAAAACCATATTCGATTTGCCAAAAAACATCAATGTTTTTTCGATGTACATCAATTTTACGAAATGTATATTTTTTCATAAATCAACTACAACAACAAATTAGAAACGTCAATTTTTAGTTGTCAAAGTTGTCAATTAGAGTTTTTGTGTCTTGATCCTCTTGATTTTATTTAATTCGATTAAAATAATTAAGCACAACAATTTAAAAGGATAAGAAATCGAGACGGGAAAAAACTGTTTATATTGAAAACTTTATTTCATACGATTAAAATAATTAAACACAACAAACAAACAAAACGATAATAAAAATCGAGACGGAAAAAACTTTTTATATTGAAAATTTTATTTAAACGATTAAAATAATTAAACAACAATTAAAATGATTTAAAATCAAGACACAAAAAACTCATGAAGTTTCTATTTTTGTTGTTGTTAGTAACGTCAAAAAAAACATCAATTTGGTTTCGTGTACTTTTCGCACCACAAAATTTACATTGATTTGAAAAACGAAAAGAATTCGACATTTGTGTCTTGATTTTATTTAATTCGATTAAAATAATTAAGCACAACAATTTAAAAGGATAAGAAATCGAGACGGAAAAAAACTGTTTATATTGAAAACTTTATTTCATACTATTAAAATAATTAAACACAACAAACAAACAAAAGGATAATAAAAATCGAGACGGAAAAAACTTTTTATATTGAAAATTTTATTTAAACGATTAAAATAATTAAACAACAATTAAAATGATTTAAAATCAAGACACAAAAACTCGTATATTCACAACTTTGACAAATACAAAATGAAGTTTCTATTTTTGTTGTTGTTAGTAACGTCAAAAAAAACATCAATTTGGTTTCGTGTACTTTTCGCACCACAAAATTTACATTGATTTGAAAAAACGAAAAGAATTCGACATGAACATAAAAATGTTTTTATTTGTTTTATATTCTTTTATGTCGAATTCTTTTCGTTTTTTCAAATCAATGTAAATTTTGTGGTGCGAAAAGTACACGAAACCAAATTGATGTTTTTTTTTACGTTCCTAACAACAACAAAAATAGAATCTTCATTTTATATTTGTCAAAGTTGTGAATATACGAGTTTTTTGTGTCTTGATTTTAAATAATTTTAATTGTTGTTTAATTATTTTAATCGTTTAAATAAAATTTTCAATATAAACAGTTTTTTCCGTCTCGATTTTTATTATCCTTTTGTTTGTTTGTTGCGTTTAATTATTTTAATCGTATGAAATGTTTTCAATATAAACAGTTCTTTTCCGTCTCTTATCTTTTTAATTGTTGTGCTTAATTATTTTAATCGAATTAAATAAAATCAAGGCACAAAAACTCTAATTGACAACTTTGACAACTAAAAATTGACGTTTCTAATTTGTTGTTGTAGTTGATTTATGAAAAAATATACATTTTGTAAAATTGATGTACATACATCGAAAAAACATTGATGTTTTTTTGACGAAAAGAACATGATTTTCGATGTACATCAATTTTTTTTGATGTTTTTTGGCGAAAAGAGTTTAACATTAATTTGCTGTTGTTGTGTAGCTGTGACGAGTAATAAATGAGAACATTAGTTGTATTTTGTTGAGAAATTTACAACAACAATTGCACGTGACAGGAATTAAATAATTCGAACAAATAATTTGAGTAACATGTAATGTGATCTTCCCTGTTTGACAAAGCCAAACATAGAGTTTGCTTTAGCAATACAATTATCGATGCGCCTGTTAAACCTAACGTTTTCGACGAAGGTGACTCCTAGACCAGTAACCTCTTGTACTCTTTGAACTACTTTGTTATTGATGTTGTATGTCATTATTATGAAATTCCTTTTTCGATGAAAAGACATAATTTTGCACTTCTTGATGTTTAGGTGTAATGAGTTTTGGTCGCACCACTCACTAAGTCTATTGAGATCATCTTGCAGTTTGTCAGCATCACAAATTTGTTCAATCGTACGATAAATTTTTACGTCATCAGCAAATATGAGAAGATTGGAGTTTTTTATGATCTTGGCTATCCGATCAATGAATGCAATAAAAATCCAGGGTCCAATATATGATCCTTGAGGAACAGCTGATGTAACTTTGATAACGTTGGACTTTTTACTGCCAATTATTACATATTGTAGACGGTTTGTTAAGGATGACTTGAATAATTAATGTATTCTAATGATAATCTAAATTCAAATAGATTTTGGAGTGCTTTACGATGACATATAGAATCAAATGCCTTCCTGAAATCCGTATAAGCTACGTCTACTTGATTAAGTTTTTCTGTCTCCCTTATTACTTAGCTGGTGAATTCTACCAGGTTAGTAGAAGTAGATAGATCTACCAGGCATAAACCCATGCTGGTTGATAGATATATGACCTATTAGTGTTGATTTAAAAGCGTTGCATACAACTAGTTCAAATAATTTAGGAATTGATGATGACTAGTTCAAATAATTTAGGAACATGTGATGTCGTCCCGTTTGCCTGATTTAAAGATTAGAGTTATTTGAGAGTGGTTAAGGAATGATTGAACAGTTTGCACAACGGATTTACCAAATTACTCGCAAATGTTTTTAATATAGATAAGGGTGCATCATCCGGCCCACATCCGTTTCCAAAATCCCTCAAAGCTGATAGAACGTCTTCATCAGATTTTACTGGAGAAATGATTGATATGTTGCTATTATTTGTTTTATCGATGTAATCAGTAATAGCGGTTGGTCGATAGACAGATTGAAAAAATGCAGCAAACATGTCCACTATCTCTTTGGCGTTAGAGGCAGGGTACCCCTCGATTTCACGTTTAGACCTAAAATATTTCCAAAACTGTTTTGAATTTGTTCTAATTTTTTCTTGGATGCCAGCCAAATAAGGCTTGTACTTAAATTTGAAATAGACATCAAATTCCTCGCTATATTGTAAAAAGGTCGGCTTGTCTATTTCCAAAACTGAAATGATTTCATCATTTTAGCATAGGCCTTACATTTACGATTTTTTAGATTTATAAGCCGATCATCGAACCATGGGGGGTGAATACTTGATGATTTGTTGGAAATAGGCACATAGAGTTCAGAGCCTTGCAGTAAGATCTCATAAAATTTGTCGACATTTTCATTCACATCCTTTGCATTTAGAATCTCATCCCAATTCACTGCTTACAAGTAAACATGCAGACGAGTATGGATTGTCTATTTAAAGTTGTATTTGATTTGTTGCAGGTGCTCAGATTTCGGCATATAGTCAGTAATATCAAATACAATATCCAAAGAGTGGATTGAATCACAAATGGATTGAGTGATTCAGTTACTTTAAATGCATCAACTTCATTAGTGAAGATTATTAGAAATGGAGTTAGGTTAGGTTGGAGTGGCTGCTTACGCACACTTAGACCGGTGACGGTCCATTGTGATACCACAGGATGTATCCCCTTTTACCCCTATTGGAACCATTTCGAGCTACTTATGTGGCGTAAGACGTCCCGCACTTTACTGTTTTCGAGATCCGAGAGGCAGTCCATCTTGAACTTACCTAAGTGTTTGTGCCTTCTGAGAGCCAATGGTGGACACGAGCAAAGGAAGTGGACCAACGTCTCTTCCTCCTCTTCGTCCAAGCAGCTTCTGCAGAAGTCATTAGCCAGACCCAGCCTTTTGCATGTTCTCCAAAAAGGCAGTGTCCCGTGAGAATTCCTACGACCGTTCTTAATTCACGTCTGCGTAAGGATATTAATGCCCTAGTGCGCCCCAAGTCCAGCTTTGGCCAAACTTGTCTTGCAACTTTACAGGTGAGGGTCTTAGACCACCTTTCCCCCGCTGAGGATAGCGCCTGCTTCCCAAGTGCTTGTCTCAGCGCTGTAATAGGCCTCCCCAGACTTGCCCTTTCCAGTTGCAGCTGGAGAGTCGTACCATGCCTAGCAAGTTCATCTGCCCTGCAGTTCCCCATGACGCCCGAGTGACCTGGGACCCAGACTACCTGGATATTGAAATGCTCACCCATCTCATTTAGAGATGAGTGACAACTCAACGCCACCCGTGACGCCAAAGACACCGATTCTAACGATCGGATCGCCGCTTGACTGTCCACATAGATTGTGATATCGTCTGAGGATAACACATTATGTTTCAACCACGTCATGACCTCCTCAATCGCTACGACTTCAGCTTGGTACACGCTGCAGTAATCAGGGAGACGAATAGAAATGTTTACATTTAATTTGTCACAGAATACTCCAGCTCCTACTTTGCCGTCTAGCTTGGAGCCATCTGTGAAGAATTGCAACGCTTTGGTTCCCGATAACGGTCTATCCCTCCAGGATTCCCTTGAAGGGAAGGAGGTCCGAAATCGCTTCTCGAAGCGTAGAGTAGGTTTAATGTAGTCAAGATTCACCAGCTCATCCTTCAACGATCTAACAATAGTGGAGTGTCCTATACTAAGACACCTCCACTGAGAGACGGCTGCAAGTCGTACAGCCGTATTTACCGCCATCTGTTTGCCAAAAATGTCGACCGGGGTGGTCATTTTGTGGTGCTATATCACATTTGGTGATAAAACTGTGATAAACTGACATTTGTCGTGGCTTACTGCGGTCCCAACTTGGATGAACAACGTCATGTCGTATAATGATTTGAATGAAAATGACCACAATATCTTCCTTCTTACTTCTACAAGTGGAAAAAATTGTTTATTTTGTTGTTTAATTTTTTTTTTATATGGAGTTTGGTTAAAAACACCTCTAATCAAAATTTCAAAAAATGAATGAAATTTACATTGACGCTAATGATAAATAAATGATATTTATTTACAAAATAATCATGTATATATTATTGAAATAAAATTAATGGATTATTGTTAAATTTACAGGAAAACGGAATATAAAAATCAACAATTATTTTAGTTTTGTGTATTAAATTGTATCTTAAAAGAACCATTCTAGTAGCCTTGAATAACAAATTTCACAAAAACAATCATCCTTCTAACAGAAATGGACAAAAAATAAGCAATTCTCAAACGAAAATCAACATAAACCATCTGACATAACCTCACAAAATGCAAATAATGGTCGGTGTTTAAACATGAAATTCTAATAAATCAAAGGGTTTTCTAGTTAGGTTAACTTAAAAATATAATAATTAGTCTTTTGATAACAAACAATTTTGTTTTGCAGTTGATATCATGATAATTTTCATTCATTTTTTTAAAATTTTAATTTAATTGTTTTATATCAAACTATATGGAGTTTGATCGAAAGCAACTAAATTAAAGTTTAAAAAAATGAATGAAAGTTACTGTGATACGAACTGCAAAACAAAATTGTTGATTAACAAAAGACTAATTATTATATTTTTAAGTTATCATAACTAGAAAACCCTTTGGTTTATTAGAATTTCATGTTTAAACACCGACCATTATTTGCATTTTGTGAGGTTATGTCAGATGGTTTATGTTGATTTTCGTTTAAGAATTGCTTATTTTTTGTCCATTTCTGTTAGAAGGATGATTGTTTTTGTGAAATTTGTTATTCAAGGCTACTAGAATGGTTCTTTTAACATACAATTTAATACATAAAACTAAAATAATTGTTGATTTTTATATTACATAGCAATATAAAAATCAACAATTGAGGTTACGTTCAAATCATCACTTTGATTCATTGCTTTCCCCTTAAAATTCATTTTGCAGTGTTGTCATTTTGTGGTAATATATCACATTTGGCGATACTCTGCAAAAAATAAATTGTCGTAGCTAACTACGGTGTTGTCATGGATGAATATCGTCACATCGCTTAATGATTTAAATGAAAAAGACCACAACTTCTTCCGTCTTACTTTTACAAGTGGAAAAAAAATTATTTTGTTGTTTACATTTGTTTTATATGGAGTTTAGTTAAAAAAAGCTCTAATAAAAATATCAAAAAATGAATGAAATTTACATTGACGCGAAATATAAATGAATGATATTTATTAACAAAATGATCATTTATATATTTTTGAAATAAAATTAATGGGTTATTGTTAAATTTACAAGAAAAACGAAATACAAAAATCAACAATTATTTTAATTTTGTGTAGTAAATTATTTGTTAAAAATCAAGGTATACAGAAAAAATAGGTAGTATATTCCCGTGTCTCATTTTTGTCTTTCTTTGCGCATCACGTCACGTGTAGTCAAAAAAACACATTTGTATATGAAGTTTGGCGGTTTTTTGATTAATTTTTTAAATAAATCAAGAATAATCGTAATTTTTTTTTACAAACCGTATTTACAATTGATAATGATAGTTTACCGAGACCCTTTTTATGCTTTATATTTTTTTTATGGTCCAAATATTTGAGAAATAATTCCTTCGAGTATATAATGTCTAAGATAAATGGAAAAAAGGGTAGACAAAATTATGAGTACATAACATAAAACAATTAAATTATTAAATGTTTTTGGTCATTTAAACATATGTACGTACCAATTATTAAAATTTTTATTTCTTTACGTTATGTACTCAAATTTTTGCCATCTATTTTCGTTTGGCTTCAAATTATTGGTATCCACGTACCTATTCAAATATTATGTTCATATTCAACGTTAAATATATGTAAATGTAAAAATATATTAAATAAAAATTCAGTTCACAAATTATTGTTTTCAGTTCACAAAAAATTGTTTTTTAGGTGTAAAATGTGTTTTAAAATTCAGTTATTAAACGCCCAGTTAATAGAAAACATAAATTTGAAAAAAACGGAAATTAAATAAAACTATAAATTAAAATTAAATCTCTGGCTTATTTCATTTATTGTCTTATGGTTTTCGCTACAACTACATCAAAACACCCATTCACTGTTTAGTGTTCTATATGTGTTCTTATCAGAAGTACAACTGATAGTTTTGTTGCAATAGGAATTATTCAAATTTAGTATATTTAAAATCGAATACTCCCAAATTTTTGAATTAAATAATTAAAATCTAAACGTTCTCTGCATTTAACAAAAAAAATTTACTCATAAATTCCGAAACTTGTTATGCAATGTGCTCAAACAGTCTGCTCTAGACACGAATATTAAAACATGCCTATTTTCGCGATTTAATTCCAAAAGTATTGCAGTATATAACTAAAATAAAAATTGAAATGTTTAATTTTAACATAAAGTCGAAAAACAATAAATGGCAAGAATAAAAAAAAATTCATTTATTTTCCATTTATTTAAAAAATTAATAAAAATATCACGAAACTCCATATAAATATCAGCATTTTTGACAACACGTGACACGTGACGTCAAATTGCGAAAAAAGTATGGCAACAGCATGCGCAATATTGTACCTTTATTTTCTGTATATCTTGGTTAAAAATAACATTCTAGTTGCCTAGAATAACAAATTTCTTCGGGAGCTCACAAAGGACAAAAAAATATTCTTAAACAAAAATCAACATAAACCATCTGACATAACCCCACAAAATGCAAATATTGGTCAATGTTTAAACATCAAATTCTAACAAATCAAAGGCTTTTCAAGTTATGTTATGTTAAAAATATATTAATTGGTCTTTTTTCAATCGACAATTTTGTTTTGCACTTCGTATCATGATAATTTTCATTAATTTTTTTGAAACTTTAATTTGGTTGTTTTTGATCAAACTCCAAATAGTTTGATGGAAAACCACTAAATTGGGATATTAAAAAAATGAATGAAAATTATCATGAAACTACGAGGGCGGATTGAAAATGAAGCTACCTAAGTAGGAAAACAAAATTTTTTTTTGCCAAAAACCATTTATTTCTCAACATAGTCTCCATTTAATTCGACACACTTAGTAAGACGATATTCCAACTTTTTTATACCATCTGAATAATACGATTTCGGGAACCCCTCAAAATACGCGATAGTTTCGATAATCACTTCTTCGTTTGAGATGAATCTTTGTCCTGCGAGCCATTTTTTAAAGTTTGGAAACAGGAAAAAGTCACTAGGAGCTAAATCTGGACTATAAGGTGGATGATCAACCAATTCGAAGTGTATTTCACGTAATTTTAGCATCGTACCTAATGCTGTGTGAACCGGTGCGTTGTCTTGAAGAAAGAGCACTTTTTTCTTCTTTAAATGTGGTCGTTTTTCCTTGATTACATCAACCAATTGATCCAATAATGCACGATAATACTTTCCTGTGATTGTGGATCCTTTTTCAAGATAATCGATGAGCAATATTCCGTGTGCATCCCAAAATATAGTGGCCATAACCTTGCCAGCCCATTTCACTGCCTTTGCCTTCTTCGGAGCACTTCCTCCAGCTTCCACCCATTGTGTGTAGTGGTGGACCCATGTTTCATCAACAGTAATTAATCGACGCCAAAAATCAACAGGATTACGCTTTATCATGTCCAAACACCGCTGTGAAGTGGTCTGTCGAACTCGTTTTTGTTCGACACTGAGCAAACGCGGCACCCATCTTGCCGATAGCTTTTTCATATGCAAATGTTCATGCAAAATGTTGAACACACGTTCATATGATATGTTTACCATTTCAACAATCTCACGCAACTTGACTCGGCGATCATTCATAACGATATCGAGGATTTTCTTGATATTTTCTTCAGTAACCACTTCTTTTGGCCTTCCTGTTGATGGTATTGTTGCAGTGCTTCTTCAGCCGCGTTTAAATTCAGCAATCCAATATTTTACCATATAATCTGACGGAGCAGACTCACCGTAATGTTTATCGAGCTTTTCTTTTGTCTCTTTCGCCGTTTTCCCTTTCAAATAATAGTGTTTAATCACTGCACGAAATTCGTTTTTTTCCATTTTTCAAGAAACACAAAAGTTGCTTACTTCAAACGACTACAACAAATAAACTAATCGATGAATTTTGGTGAAATTTTAACAGCTGACGTTTGACAGATCGCAATTTCTAAAAAACAAAAAAATTTTGTGTTTGTGCTGCCATCTAGCGCTAGGTAGCTTCATTTTCAATCCGCCCTCGTAAGTGCAAAATAAAATTGTTGATTGACAAAGGACTGATTATTATATTTTTAACATTTTATGTCGAAACTTTATTGTGTGAGCGTCCTTTTTTAGTGAAGTGTTTATAAATTAAAATTTTCATTTAATTTAATTAATTGTTTTTGAATTTAAATAATATCTTAATAATTTTATTCTGTTTTGTTTGTTTATATTTTTAACATTTTATTTAAATACTAAACATCTTTGCATTAAAGTATTACCACAGAAGAAAGATTAACCAGAATAGACATTGCGTGGATCAAATTTTTTTTTCATCTTACCTTATTTTTTGGACATTGAAGTATAATTATTTTCGAATATTATGAATTTTTTGAATATTTAATACAAATTATGCTGTCAAAACAAAACTTGTCAAATAATTTCACTAACTATACTGTTAAGGATTCTCAATTTTTATTATTTCAAATAAAAACCAGTAAACCAAAGAATACATAACCCCACTTTCTCTTACCTTCGGCAAATCAAGGTCAAAAAAATGAGTCCAAATTTTTCCATACAAAAACAGCGTTATGACTATTCTGGTTAATCTTTCTTCTGTGGTATTACTTTATCATTACACAAATAGCACTTCGTATAAAATTTTCATATAATGTCATTTGAGGTTATGTGGAAACGTCAACTTATCACTTTTATTCATCATTTTCCCCTTAAAATTCATTTTGCAGGGGTGTGTTTGTAGACTTTCTCCATTTTTTTATATCACACAAAAAAAGTCTCCACTAGTGATATAAAGGTGTGATATAGCACCACAAAATGACCACCCGGAAGAAAGTGCAACATAACCTCTAATGCACTTGTCGGTGTCGACCTCAGTGCCCCGCTAACAAGCATACAGGCTGGCCACCAAACACCCACCCCGTACATGAGTACAGGGTGGTCATTTTGTGGTGCTATATCACATTTGGTGATAAAACTGTGATAAACTGACATTTGTCGTAGCTTCTGCGGTCCCATCTTGGATGAACAACGTCACGTCGTATATTGATTTGAATGAAAATGACCACAAAATCTTGCGTCTTACTTGTACAAGTGGAAAAAATTGTTTATTATTTTGTTGTTTAAATTTTTTTTATATGGAGTTTGGTTAAAAACACCTCTAATCAAAATTTCAAAAAATGAATGAAATTTACATTGACGCTAATGATAAATAAATGATATTTATTAACAAAATAATCATTTATATATTATTGAAATAAAATTAATGGATTATTGTTTAATTTACAGGAAAACGGAATATAAAAATCAACAATTATTTTAGTTATGTATAGTAAATTGTATGTTAAAAGAACCATTCTAGTAGCCTAGAATAACAAATTTCACAAAAACAATCATCCTCCTAATATAAATGGACAAAAAATAAGCAATTCTTAAACAAAAATCAACATAAACCATCTGACATAACCTCACAAAATGCAAATAATGGTCGGTGTTTAAACATGAAATTCTAATGAACCAAAGGCTTTTCTAGTTATGTTAACTTAAAAATGTAATAATTAGTCTTTTGTTAACAAACAATTTTGTTTTGCATTTCAAATCATGGTAATTTTCATTCATTTTTTTAAAACTTTAATTTAATTGTTTTATATCAAACTATATGGAGTTTGATCGAAAGCAACTAAATTAAAGTTTTAAAAAAATTAATGAAAATTACTGTGATACGAACTGCAAACCAAAATTGATGATTAACAAAAGACTAATTATTATATTTTTAAGTTAACATAACTAGAAAACCCTTTGGTATATTAGAATTTCATGTTTAAACACCGACCATTATTTGCATTTTGTGAGGTTATGTCAGATGGTTTATGTTGATTTTCGTTTAAGAATTGCTTATTTTTTGTCCGTTTCTGTTAGGAGGATGATTGTTTTTGTGATATTTGTTATTCTAGGCTACTAGAATGGTTTTTTTAACATACAATTTAATACACAAAACTGAAATAATTGTTGATTTTTATATTTCATAGTAATATAAAAATCAACAATTGAGGTTACGTTCAAATCATCACTTTGATTCATTGATTTCCCCTTAAAATTCATTTTGCAGTGTTGTCATTTTGTGGTAATATATTACATTTGGCGATACTGTGCGAAAAATAAATTGTCGTAGCTAACTATGGTGTTGTCATGGATGAATATCGTCACGTCGTATAATGATTCAAATGAAAAAGACCACAACTTCTTCCGTCTTACTTTTACAAGTGGAACAAAAAAAAATTATTTTCTTGTTTACATTTGTTTTATATGGAGTTTAGTTAAAAAAAGCTCTAATAAAAATACCAAAAAATGAATGAAATTTACATTGACGCGAAATATAAATGAATGATATTTATTAACAAAATGATCATTTATATATTTTTGAAATAAAATTAATGGGTTATTGTTAAATTTGCAAAATTTTTGAAATACAAAAATCAACAATTATTTTAATTTTGTGTAGTAAATTATTTGTTAAAAATAACATTCTAGTTGCCTAGAATAACAAATTTCATCGGGAGCTCAAAAAAGCAAAGGACAAAAAAAATAAATTCTTAAACAAAAATCAACATAAACCATCTGACATAACCCCACAAAATGCAAATATTGGTCAATGTTTAAACATCAAATTCTAACAAACCAAAGGCTTTTCTAGTTATGTTATGTTAAAAATATATTAATTGGTCTTTTTTCAATCGACAATTTTATTTTGCACTTGGTTTCATGATAATTTTCATTCATTTTTTTTAAAACTTTAATTTAGTTGTTTTTGATCAAACTCCAAATAGTTTGATGGAAAACAACTAAATTGGGGTTTTAAAAAAATGAATGAAAATTATCATGAAACCAAGTGCAAAATAAAATTGATGATTGACAAAGGACTGATTATTATATTTTTAACATTTTATGTCATTCTTTCTCGAAACTTTATTGTGTGAGCGTCCTTTTTTAGTGAAGTGTTTATAAATTAAAATTTTCATTTAATTTAATTAATTGTTTTTGAATTTAAATAATATCTTAATAATTTTATTCTGTTTTGTTTGTTTATTTTCGGGTAAGTCTTTTCATAGTTGTTTTTCCATCCACAAAATAGTAAATCCATCCAATACAAGCAAGGAGGGGCAAAGTACGCAGTACTTTGCACCTCTGCCAATTTCCGGTGATTTCTCCGACTCTGATTCTGAAAATGTAATAAATAAAAATAAAAAATCCAAAATCGTCATTAATAATAACATAATAGAAAACAGTGAATATAATAATATGCGTAATAAGGACTTGAAAAGAAAACAAATTAATAAGCAAGTCGCAAATGCGTCATATAATGAAATAACTCCCACTTTGCCTACTTCAGATATATCTATGGATCAATCTAATATTTCAAACATGACGCTTAACACTGAAACCAAAATCAATTTATATAACAAATTAGACCTCGGCCCATTTGCCGTTTTCGTGAGTAAAGAGAATTTAAATTTAGTTTTATTAGGTAAAGCAATCAAATTTAACAAGTTCAATGACGTCAAAAATATCTCAATGGTTAGTAAAAATGTGGCCAAAGTTATTTTCAACAAATTTGAAGACGCAAATAACTGTGTCAAATCTGAAGCTTTCCATAAATTTGATAATTATACAACATATATACCAAAAAATTTCACTTCTTCAATCGGTATTGTTAGGAATATTCCTATTATACTCTCAATTGATGAAATTAAAGAAAATATTAAATCAAAATATAATATCTCAAAAATAGAAAGAATGACTAGATGGAATAATACCACCAAAACAGCCGAAGATATCGAATCAGTTAAAATCACTTTCGATTCAGGAATTATTCCACACAATGTCTCCCTTTACGACAACATTTTATTAAAAGTTGATTATTTTATTCCTACCCCGTTATTCTGCAAAAAATGCTTGAATTACGGTCACACAGCCACTAGATGCAGATCAAAATTTAATAGATGTATTACATGTGCTAAAACTATAGAGGTCGACCATGATTGTGACAAGATAGTGTCTTGTAAATATTGTGGAACGGGCCATGCTACTAATTTTTTCCAATGTAACGAAAGATTCAGACAGAAACAAATTAGAGAGCACATGATAATAAACAAGTCAAGTTATAGAGAATCTAAAAGCCATCTTTATGGTAGACAACAAAATATTCCAAAACCGATAGATTTCAAAAACGACATAAGTAATAATAATCAAACTTGGCCCAATAATAATTTAATGAATTTTGAAGCTAGAAAAATTAATATCTTAAATGAATTAGTAAAAGAGTTAAGAAGTCAACTAAGTGAAAGAGATTCAATCTTTAATGACGTTAAATTACTCTTAGATAATTCCGATGACTTTAAGAAAAATCCGGCTAACATAGACTCTCTAAAAATTAAACTAAATACACTTATTAAAAAATAAATTTTTCTTGCCATTTTCGTTTTCTTTATCCATTCATTATGCAGTCTTTAAAAATTTTACAAATTAATATTCGTAGTTTAAATAGTAACAAAGATTTACTATACCATTATATTCAATCCAATCACATTGATTTCGTTATTTTATCCGAAACATGGACAAGTCCAAATAGTAATTTGATTTTTAATAATTACAATCTCATTACTGATGACAGACCAGATGGTTTTGGCGGAGTAGGTTTTTTAATACATAAAAAACTTTCTTGGAAGTCTATTAATTTAAATTTTCATTACACCCGTTTTCAAGCTTTCAAAATTAACATCAAATTTAAAAATATTGATTTTAATATCTTATCTTTTTATAATAACTCGGTTATTAGGCCGCAGGAAATCATTAATGAATTTGAACACCTCATCACTCAAAATCTAGACAACTGTTTAATAGCGGGAGACATAAATATTCATAATAGTCTTTGGGATGGTTCATTACCCCCTACTCACGACAGAGTCGGCGATAAAATTGCAGATATAATCACTGCTAATAACGTATTTTTATTGAATGATGGATCTCACACTAGACAAGATCTTTACAGAAATAATTCTTCAGCATTAGACATCACTTTGTGCTCAACCAGTTTAATCAGAAAACTCTCATGGAAAATTGATCCCATCAATTTAGGAAGTGATCATCTCCCAATACTTATTGACTATAAACTAAACTATTATCAAAAAAAACAAATCACAAACTGGTCAAAAGTATTGAGAGATTTTGATCTAAATAATATTGATGATAAATGCAATGTTGAAGAATATCTAGAAAATTTAATTTCTGAAAACACTTCTATCATCACAAGTAAAAATACATTCAAACCTAAACCCTGGTGGAACGACCTTATCCAGAGACTATGGACCATCAAAAAACACAAACAAATAATTTACAATCAAAACAAAAATATTTTTACCGCTATTGAACTAAAAAAATCGGTACAAAAACTTAAATTAACAATCAGAAGAGAAAAGAAAAAATCTTGGAACATTTTTTTGATGAGTATAAATCATAAAACTAACAATTCCGATCTCTGGAACAATATCAATAAAATTAAAAATAAAAAACAATCCAATTATAGAATTCTAGAAGACCCTATACTAGCAAATAAATTTTTAAATTATAATTTTCCTGTCTCCTTTGAATCTCATTTTAATCTCTCTAATAATTTCAATCCTATTAATCCTGCGGAATTTAATAACTCTGAAATTCTTGACATTATTAAAAACTCCAATAATACTGCTCCAGGATATGATAAAATCTCATATAAAATCATTAAACAGTTAATTTCCACTAATCCTGACTTAATCAACATTATTACAAACCATTTTAATAACATCTGGCATAATCAAATTTACCCAACTAAATGGAAAACTTCTTATATTATTGCCATTTTGAAAAAGGGGAAAGATGATCGAAACATTATTAATTACCGTCCTATTTGCCTGTTACCAATTTTCTCAAAAATCTTCAATAAACTCATTTTAAAACGAATTAATGACCATTTAATCTCCCATAACACTCTCAACTATTTTAATTTTGGTTTTAGGAAAAATAAAAGTATCACTGATTATTTTGTAGAAATGTTTAATTTCATCAACTCCCTTAAACAAAAACAAAAAAAAAATTGTTTTAATTAACATTGATATTTCCAAAGCTTTTGATAATGTAGATAAAAATATTTTATTAAACACTTTTAAAAACTTCAATTTCCCTAATAACATTACTCATTGGATTTCTCAATTTCTCACAAATAGAATTATTTCTATTCAAAATATCAATCAAGCTTCCATTCATTACACTAATAAAGGCATTCCTCAGGGTAGCTGTTTGAGTCCTACCCTTTTTAATATATATACCACTTCTTTACACGACATCAATAACCCCTATTCACAAATTTTTCAATATGCCGATGATATTTGCATAGTAATTTCTGCTGTTAACCATGATAATTTACAATTAATAGCAAATTCTACTTTACTCTCATTAACTGATAAATTACAATCTTTAAAACTACAAATTAACACTGATAAATATCATTTTTTAAGACTATTCACTAACAAAAATAATTCAAAATCTCTAAATTTAAAAATTAATAATATCAATATAGAAGAAAGATTAACTACTAAGATACTGGGTACAACTTTAACAAATAGACTTTCATTATCAAATCATTACACAAACTTAAAAGCAAATATTTCCAATTCCATTAATTTACTTAAAACTCTCACCCATTTTAATGGAGGTGTAAATCCCGAAACAATGATCAATATTTTTAAAGCAATAGTTAAATCAAAACTTGAATACACTTATGTTTTCACAGACACTAAATATAAAAAAGATATTAATATCTGTCAATCTATTAAAAATGCTTGTCTGAGAGCTTGTTTAGGCTTCTTAAGAACCACTCCGATTCCGGCTATTTTATCCGAATCCCTAGAAACAACCTCAGATCTAGATTTTACTAAAAAATCACTAATTTATATTACAAAAAATCTGTATAATAATTCCAAAATCGGTAACGACATTAAAAACAATAGTTCTCTTCCTAAACTTAATGACTTATATTCTAACTATTCTTTTCTTTCCAAAATTAAACCTTTTCATATTAAAAAAACTTCTCCTTCTAATTTTAGCATTATAACAAATATTGATGGAATTACAAACAAAAATTTCATAAACCATTCGGAACAATATGCCTTATCCATGGCTGAAATTAACAAATATTATAATTTCGCAAAAATTTACACAGATGGCTCCATAATTAACAATAAACCAGGAATTGGAATTTTTGTTGAGGACAAAAATTGGAATTTTGCCATCCAACTAAATAACCCTACTTATATTAAAAATATCGAAACCATTGCTATTAAAATTGGAATTACCATATCTCTAATCATCAAAAACAAAAATATCATCATTATTACTGACTCTCAAAGTTCTTGTATCTCATTAAAAACAGCTCTATTACACTATACAAATAGACACTATGAAAACCAAATTATTGATACTATCGGCCATAACCAAATTAAAAATTTTGTCATTCATTGGTTCCCGGGTCACTGTGGCTTAAAAGGAAATACTATAGCAGATAGTTTAGCAAAAAAAGCAGTTTTTTCACCTACTCACTTTCTTAATAATGAACCTACCCTCACAGACCTATTTAACGATATCTCCAGGTCCATAAATAATAAGTGGAAGGAAAACTACACATTAATGTGTAATTCATCCGGCCACTTTTATAAACAAATTTGTCCTTCTCCAAGATCATATTTCCTATTCAAAGACTCCAACTTTACATCTTGTCAAACCAGGTTAATTTACAGATTAATCTCTGGTCATACAGTTAACAAGAAATTTAAATTCCTTTTGGGACTTGAATCTACATCTAATTGTGAGATTTGCAACACCGTAGAAGATAACGAACATATTATTAACGATTGTGTTATATATAACAATATAAGAAATAACTACCCTCTTTTATACAGAAAATCCTTATTAGACATCTTAAAGGATCAAAGAATGGAAGAGTATAAAATATTGTGTGATTTTGTGGATGGAATAAATTATAAACTATGAATTAAGACTACACTTATTTTTATTGACTTTTTTTCACACAATGATCTTTCTTTTAGAATCATTTCATTTTATTTCATTTTATTATAATATTAAGATTTATGAACTTTGTTTAATTTAATATAAACACTTTTTTTTTTATAAAAAATTAAAATCAAAATCAAAAAAAAAAAAAAAAAAAAAAATTAAATTAAAAATTAAAAAAAAAAAAATTATGAATTATAAACTTATTTTTAATTTCAATTCTTTTATTTTTATGTATCCTTTATCTTCTCTCTAATATTTTTATTTTAATAACCTTAATTTAATCTAATTTAATCATTAAACTTTGTTTTATATAATTATGCTTTATCTTATTTAATTTATAAATCTAATTAATTTATGTACACTTCATTCAACCCTCCAGAACCTCCCCTGAGTGGTCTCTGGAAATTTTGGGCTGTTCTCAACTCACTGGTCTTATGGATTGAAAGATCTGACCTGAGCAAATTTAAAAGACAAACAAACAAACAAACAAACATTTTATGTAAATAATAAACACCTTTGCATTAAAGTATTACTTTATCACCACACAAATAGCACTTCGTATAAAATGTTCATATAATGTCATTTGAGGTTATGTGGAAACGTCAACTTATCACTTTGATTCATCATTTTTCCCTTAAAATTCATTTTGCAGGGTTGTGTTTGTAGACTTTCTCCATTTTTTATATCACACAAAAAAAGTCTCCACTAGTGATATAAAGGTGTGATATAGCACCACAAAATGACCACCCAGGTCTCACTACAGCGGTGTAGAGCCAGTGTACCAGCTCCGGCTTCAGACCCCATCTATGACCAATGGCATTCCTACAGGAGTACACAGCAATAGTAGCTTTGTTTATTCTCTTCAACATGTTGGGCTTCCAACTAAGCTTACTGTCCAAGATAATGCCCATATATCTAGCTCTGTCAGTAAAAGCAAGTCTCGTGCCATTTAAGGTAGGAGGGACAACTACCGGGATTTTGTATTTCTTAGTGAAGAGTACCAGCTCTGTCTTGGACGGGTTAGTACCAAGTCCACATTTGCCAGCCCATTTCGTAACGATGGTAAGCGCATTCTGCAATACGTCTACAATCGTGCCCAGGAATTTCCCGGTAACAGCTAAAGCTACGTCATCTGCGTAAGCGATAACTTCAATACCCTCTCTCTCCAATTCAAGTAGTAACCCATTTACCACTATGTTCCAGAGAAGAGGGGACAGAACCCCCCTCCCCCCTGCGGGGTTCCCCTAGTTACTCGCCTCTTGATGGTGGAGTCCCCCAGCTTCGAGCTAACAATCCTGCTTCCCAGCATATAATTGATTAACCCTATCAGAGGAACGTCCACCTCCAAAAATGACAATCCCTCCTTGATTGCCTCCGCTTTCCCATTATTAAAGGCGCCTTCTATATCCAGGAAAGCCACCAAACAGAATTCCTTCGAACTAATCGATTTCTCAATCGTACACACCAAGGCGTGCAGAGCAGTGTCCACAGATCTACCCTTTGTGTACGCATGCTGAGACTATGCCCACTTCCTGGCACCTATTTTATCTCTGATGTATACATCCAGCAGCCTTTCCAAGGTTTTCAAAAGAAAGGATGATAGAGTTATTGGTCTTAGGTCCTTAGGATAGACATGTGAGCTTTTCCCCGCTTTCGGTATAAACACCACATTGACCTCCGTCCAGTACCTAGGAATATAGCCCAGCATCAAACACCCTTTGAATATAGCTTCCAGGTAGGGAAGAATAATTACTGAGTTGTTTTGAAGTTCAGCTGGTATAATTTGATCCGGACCAGCCGATTTAAATGGTTTAAAACCCCTCAGTGCCCATAGGATCCGTTTTCTGGTTACGATATCCTCTGGGAACACTGACAGTGACTCCTGATGATTGCTACGCACCAACAGGTCTTCAAAGCTCCCTGGGAAGTGTGTCTCGAAGAGAAGCTCCAGAGACTCTCCACTAGAAGCTGTCCAAGATCCGTCCGGTTTTATCAAAAAACAGGGACTAGATGTACTTTTGGAAAGAATCTTTCTAAGACGGGAGGTTTCGGATACCCCTTCCATTTTATCACAGAAGATTCTCCAAGACCTCCTGAAACGAATTCCCTCAGCTTAGCTGAGGCAACCCGCTTCTCGAATTTATTATCACTGGTGGCTACATCCCCTGCGGCTTAGCTACCTGCAGCTCAGTCTGGTAGGGGTAGCTTGGTCGTGGGTGGTTGGGGTGTACCAGTGGTAATCTTGATTACCGCATAATTTGTTTGGAAAGGGACAGTGATGACATCATGCCATCAAGGAAGGGAATTGGGGTTAGGACATATAATGTAAAAGGACCCAAATTAGTGGTTGATATGCCCTGAATAAGGTCCGCGCCCGTGGTTGTTTATCGTGTTGTTTAAGGTAACATGACTACCTTAAACTACACCTAAATGGAACAGCAATATTTCGGGCAGCAAGCCCACGGGTTAGTATGAGACTAGTTTTGGTTAATTAGTTTATTGCGACTGTTCGGAGGTGGCTGGTTTGGAAAGGGAGTGCAACGCCTATGGCGTCGAAGCACACGATGCTCCCGCCTCAATAGAGGCAAACCAACCAAGCTCCTTTCAGTCTAAACGGGTTCTTAAGAACCCAATACTTACCCAGTGTTGTTCTCCACAAAGCAGCCAAAAAAAAATACAAAAAAACACAAAATTACTTTGAAATTCTATTTTATTCCAACTGAAAAATTTTTTTTACTGCTTTTACTTTCCCAACACCCCTTTTGGTGCCACAAAAAGACTGACCTCTTCAAAAAAAAATGTACATTATTTATACCAATTTTTCTTGTCGATTCGTCATAAAAGTGCATAAAAAATGTCCAACAACGTGACATGGACAACGTGACATGGACAACGTGACATCGCCATCATCAAAATTTATGCACTTTGATGACAACAAAATATATTGGTAAGACGATAGTGGCAATTTTCATAGGTTTTTGTTGTTGTACCTTTTTTTTGTTAAAAACCAAAGTACAAAAACAACAAAAAAATACAAAAAAAAAAAAAAATGAAATTCATCAAAACTAAGCGGTAGCTTCGAGTAACCAAGTTCATTACTCGTGCTACACTTTTGCCTTGAAAATTATTTGTTCTTATCTACATAAAAACAAGGATCGTGTTACATTATTTTTGTATTTACGTTTATTCAACTACCGTATGAGCATATACAGTAATTGGAGTGACGTAAACACCGAAAGAATGTGGAATCTCGGCATGGTCGTTTAATGAGATAATAACCGATATTATTTGTGATATCGTTTTGAGGTTTTACCTCGAAGTGTATGCCGATTTGTCGTTTTGAGAATTATGGTTTGGATTGGTAACGGAATTGTAAATTAATTCCGTTACACTCCTTTGTGCCTTTCTTAATTCTTTCTTATAAATACCGAGTTTCTCCTTATAGGAGTCCCAATCCTGAGCCTCTCTTGTATTGTTGGCTCTATTAAAGGCTGTCCTACAACCCTTCCGATAGGTTTCCAGTTCCCTGGACCACCATACCGGTTTTTGTCTACCCTTAGGCTTAACCAGTGGGCAGGCAGCACGAAAGGATCGGTTGCATGCGCTAGTAACGCTAGCCACCATGTCCTCCAGCTCCCCAACGGTCGTCGGGGCTCCATAGTCCTCGTCGGTAACATTTCCTCCAATAATTCCCCATATTTGCTCCAGTTGGTCCTTCTAGGGTTCCTGAAGGCTTCCCGGGTAGCAGGGTGAATATCGAGGCTATAGGTTAAATATCGATGATCAGAAAAGGAGTGTTCCTTATCCACCCTCCAATTTTTAACCATATGAAGAATATTATTTGAGGCAAGGGTCACGTCTAGAACCTCCTGCCTGTTACTAGTAATAAATGTGGGTTCCCGCCCAATATTACACACTGAAAGGTTAGTACTCATCAAATAATCAAAAAGCGACTCACCTCTTTCATTAATGTCCGTGCTTCCCCAGATAGTGTGATGCGCATTAGCATCAACTCCCAGTACCACACCTACCTTTGATTGTTCCGCTTTACGGATCAGCTCCTCCAGGTTATCCGGAGGAACCTCCTTCTCCCGGTCCATGTAGACCGAAACTAGCCATAATCTACAAGTGCCTACTTCCAGGCTAACTGCAGTAGTGTCACCATTGCTGTATTGAGAGAGAAGGAAAAGATTAATATTATTTTTCCCAAGAATACAAGATCTGATCTTCCCAGACTTACTAGAGGATATAATTTTATACCTCTTGGTTCTGAGGCCACAGATCCTGTTGTTGTTAATCCAAGGTTCTTGGATTAGTATCACATCCTCACCCGAACTAGTCAACCTGAGGGGTAGAGCTGCCGAAGCAGACTTAGAAATGGAGTTAATTTGGTTTAAATTATAACCAATCATTGTATCAAATAAAGGGTCTTTCAATAAGGACGCTCGAATTTTAAATGTAAATAAGACAATTTCTATGTGAGATATCCACCCATTTTTATTTTTTATTTGAAAGAATATTTTATGACATTAAGTAGGAAATATAACGTCGTCCATCAAATGTCCGCCACGACTTTGCTTGGTGGCACTTACTCGGGAGTTCCAATTTTCTATTACTTTGTCGCATAAATCTGGCTGAATTTGCTGGATGGCGTTCGTTATGTTGACTTTGAGGGCACCAATTGTTTGCAGTGTATTCGCATAGGCCTGCGATTTAAGATAGCGACTAATGGTGTTAAATCGCACGATCTCGGTGGCCAGTTCACGTCGGCGCCGCGTGGGATAACCATGCCTTCAAATAGCTCGTGCAGAATATCCATCATGGCATGCGCTGTGTGGCACGTAGCGCTATCCTGTTGGGACCACATGTCATCGGTATCCATATTATTCAGTTTAGGCCACAAGAAGTTGCTTATCATCGATCTGTAGCGCTAGCCGTTGACGGTTATGGCAATGCCAGTTTCGTGACTTCCAGATTTTGAAAATAAAATTTGATGATTTGCACAGGTTGTTCAACGTCATAACCTTCCATGGTGATTTGACAAATGTTGCTTTAACAACGTGGCTGCTATAATCTAACAAATTTCGAGCGTCCCTATAGAAAGACCCTTTAGTATAAAATAAAATTGTTGTTTTTGAGAATTGACGTCGTGTATTTAATTAATTAAAGTAATTACGATCCAGAATCCAAAGCTGTGCTGCATAAACACAAACTACTCCAACCTCTCAAACATGGTCCTTCGAGCCGGAAATTTGGAAACGTGACATCATTCAACTCTCAACAAAATCCGATAAATATCATTTCAAATATTATATTACCATATACATAAATACTTTCGAGATTGGAAATTAAATTTCTGTTAGCTTTTTTCTAGATCGATTTGTTCTCGCATACTTTTAAACCTAATACGTGAAATTCATTTTTTTTAGTGTGATAATTGGGTTATTTTGAATAAAATTCATTATAAAAAATTCAGAAATAAAACATTCTAAAAAATTCTCCCTTGTGCATTCGAAAAAATTTAAAGGTTATTTAAAATAACCCTAATTTTAATTGAAGTACATTTTTTTTTGATAATTTGAATTAATTTTCTATTGTTCATTCAGAATTTACAAATTAATATCAAAATCATAAACTATTCTACCATTTTTTAAATTTGGTCTAGAGATGTAGTTGTTGAATATTAGCAAGTTTATTCAAAATGAACGCATTAATAAAACGTAGAAATATAATAAAGGGACAATAAACAAAGCTTGTATCGTATGCCGAATGCACGGCTTGCTAAAGCAACCGATTTGTAAAATCTGGTTATAGATATGGAAGAAAAAATGTTTGCAATCTCCCTTGAAGAAGAGTCCGAGCAATTAGATTTTGATGAAAATTATTATCGCGCAACATCGATGCTAACAACTGATATTTTTTAGTAAATTTTGTTGCCTTGAAAAGGGTTAAAACAACTTGGAAGGAGGAAATTTTAATAAAATATAGTAAATAGGTCTATAATTTAGCGAAAAATAAAGAAAATATAACAAACCTAATATAAAATAAACAAATAAAATTACTTAGAGTAAATATATCTACTTTTATCGGAGGTTACAGAGAATGGCAATCATTTTTTAATTAATACAATGCCACGGTCCAAGACAATATGTTACTCTCAGCGGCGCAGAAGTTTAACTATCTGAAACGACTTCTGAAAGGTTTGGTCAGGCATTTTGCAGCCACCGAGCGAAATTATTTGGAAGATCTTCAAAAACTTTGTAAACGATACGATAGGAAAAAACATACTGTAAATTCCTTTATTCAAACATTTATGGAACAAGGCCATTCGTCAAATATTCGTAAATTTACGAATGCCGAAAATATTCGTAATTCACTGATTTCTAGATGACTTAGAGCGCTTGGTATAAGTACTGATGCCCGTGATCCTTGGCTCATTTACGTAATGGTCAACTAGCTCGATAAAGAAAGTCGTCAGTTGTGGTTATGAGTGTTATAATAAATTTACGAGCAGATCCTTTAGAAGAAACTCATTCATCGAGAAGAAGCGTACGATTAGTAATATTATTTTTTATGTTTGGCTAAATCATAGACCTATTTATAAAATTTTTTAATAAATTTCTTTATTAAAACTTTCTTCTTTTTTTCTTACAATTTTCAAGGCTATGAAAATTAAAACTATGTTTAACTAAAGCTGATCTGTAAATTCGTCTCTGGTTAATACAGAATTTAGCTCAATTTCACCCCACCTTTCCGAAATTGCTAATTTTGCGGTATCTACCGATACATTGGTAAATAATGATACTACGTCTAAAGATGCTAGTGTATCATTATCTTTAATTTGGATAGTTCTAATTAAATCTTTGAAAATAAATGAATTTTTAATGTTAAATTTGCTATTTTCGGTTAATGTATTCAAAATTTTACAACAAAATTTTCACAAATTATAAGCCGGGGAATTAATGGTCGAAACTATAGGTCTTAAAGGGATATTTACTTTGTGAATTTTTGGGAGGCCATATATTCTCGGTGGTAAAGGGTTATTAATTTTTAAAAAAAGTTTCGTCTCATTATTAATAAAATTTTTTACTTTTTAAGTCCTCGATAATTTTGAAACATTTTTTATTGATATATTTGGTCGGGTCTTACATTGAATTACACCGATTCGTTGGCGAATCAAAGTGCGCACACTGCAGTAGTTTACTGCCGTGAAATAGCTCAAGATGAAATTGTAAATAGTTTGTTGCGGCCAAAACCAAAATTGCACCCATAAAAACCATCTCCTTGCCTAGTTTGGAAATTTGTGCCGCCGTTCTATTAACTTAATTAAAGTTAATGAAAGAAGCACTGGAAGTTGAAGATACCACTATCTATACGCATGGACCGATTCAACAATAGTCTTAGCCTGACTATCTGAGCATCCAAGCAAGAGGTAAACATTTATAGCCAATAGGGACTCAGAAATATTAAACATAACTTCAAGAGTTCAATGGCGACATGTATCTTCCCAATCTAAGCCACCAGATTGCGCTTCTCGCATCTTAAATCCCAGCGACCTCGTTCAATTTCGTTTGTAGTGGTCCGGACCAACTTGGCTTGAAAAACCAGAGAGCGCGTGGCCTAAATTAGAGATGCAGCAAAAATCGGTCATAGTGCACATTTCTACCGAAAAGTCGAGCTTACTTGACCGTTTTACTTACTGCATAAAATTCCATGTTCAGTCCAGTAAAATATTAGCCTCTGTCACACGTTGCGTTAAAATATTTTAACGATCAAGAAAAAAGAATCAGCCAACAAGTTCCTCCAAGCCGCTACTACCTTATCCAATGGCTACAAAAGTCTGAAATGCGCAACCAAGGTTCCGTGTTGCCTTTAGATAAAGGTAGCAAACCTTCTTCGTTGAAGCCATTTATACATGATGACAAATTATTACGGGTAGGCAGCCGAATAGAAAATTCGCTGGATGCATTTGACACAAAGCACCCCATATTACCATCGCATCAGAGATGCACATCTGAAACATCACCATGCAGGGTCATCTTTACTACTGTCCATTTTGGGACAACAATATTGAATAATCGGAGCAAAAAATGTGATAAAACAAATAATATTTCCGTGCCTACCTTGCTTTAGAAGAATGTGAATGTCACAAAACCAGTTGATGGGTTCTTATCGATTATACTGGGTTTTGTGACTAGAAGTCTACTTGCAAAAAGGGAGGGGCGTCATGGTTTATGTTCGGATGTGTACAGCGATAATGGCACCAATTTTATTGGCACAAAAAATTTGTTAGCTGATCTCTTTTATTTTTTAACAAAAAATTCTAATGTTATTCCCAATTTACTTCTAGAAGACAAAATAACTTGGAATTTAATTCCCCCAGTAATTCCACACTTTGAAGGCCGCAGTTAAATCAATGAAGTACCATCTACGACGGGAGGTTGGCGACACTATTCTAATCTTGGAGGAGATGTTAACACTTATCGTCCAGATTGAAGCTATCTTAAATTCGAGGCCAATATGCAAGCCAATTAGTGGAGAAATAGATACCTTAACGCCAGCTCACTTCATCAAAAGTCACCTCCTCACACTAGTCCCGGAGTATGACTTAACGGATATCAAATTGGCCCCATCAGCCCGATGGTTCTAAAGATGCTACAACACTTCTGGTCAAGTCAGCATAATGAGTATTTAACCACGTTGCAACAAAGGTCGAAATGGACTACTAAGATGCCAAATTTAAAGATAGATGACGTAATTGTGATGCGTGACGACTACATGCCTCCTGCTGATGTCTTCGCAGGAAAGGACGGTATGTTGATACTTGACATAAAATTTCCTTCAGCCACTGTTTTTTACATTTATTTGAGCAACTGTTTTTTTATATACTATATTCGATTGTATTTGGTATATATTTAAAACTTTTATTTTTATATGTATCCTTCATCTTCTTTCTAATATTCTTTATTTATTAACTCTCATTTAATCTAATTTAATTATCAAACTTTGTTTTATATAATTATGCTTTATTTTATTATTTAATTTATTAATCTAATTTGATTATATACACTTTATTCAACCCTCCAGAACCTCCCCTGAGTGGTCTCTGGAAATTTTGGGCTGTTTCTCAACTCACTGGTCTTATGGATTGAAAGATCTGACCTGAGCAAATTTAAAAAACAAACAAACAAACAAACCAAATTTAATGTTTTTCTCTCTTGATCTTTTGCTCTCAATACCAAATTATGTTCTTTAGCTGTATTTTATTTTACAATTTACAACAACAATTACATTATTGAATTCCTCAGTAGGAATTCGTCGAATTCTTGCTAAATTGACGGAGATCAAAATCGACCCTCTAAATAAAAATAGCGATTCGTAAATTACGATACGATTAGGATGCATAAACGATATATTTTTTTTTATATGACACACGTATACACATTTACTTTTCTAGTAATATATCTACGAGTACACCCTCCTTCTTGCTATTTCAATTTAATTTTCATCTAAAACAAAAGCGGATGGAAATATTTATGTAAAAAGAAAATTTAATAAAAAATATTTTGTGTTGTGAGTGAGGTTCGCAAAGTAAGTACATACCTACATATTAATGATAAGTTTATTATACAAAATATGAATAAAACTATTTTATATATTTCAGGATGTGTGTCCGTGATAATCCGTGAGCAGAAAAAAATAAACAAGCAAATAGAACAATTTAATCATATTATAAAATATATAAAAGACGCTTTTTATTTTTGCTAATACCCATCGCAATCGACTCGAAAAATACGATTTGTAAACATATCGCATAATTATGTAGGTCTGTTTCCGATACGAAAAATAGGCATCGGAAACGTTTCGTAAAAATCGGTATATTCCGATTCGTAAAAAATTCTAACTATCATGGAAAGTTGGATCGAAAATGTATCGATTTCGAATCGCAAAAACGATTCGTAATCGATATTTTGTATGAACAGAAACTAAATGTAAACAAACCCACATACCAATATTTTATTCGCCACAAAAAAATTCAAAATACTACTGTTGTAATTTATTAGGCAGCGATCAATAAAAATCAATTCTAGTTAATCCTTGTTTTATTCACATTTATTTAATTATAAAACTATTATACATTTCTTTTTTTGTTCCTCCTTTCGTGACAACTTAAAACGAACTCTCCACCCATTACTCGTTTCCACTGAACGATAATTAATAATCGTTGAACCCAATAACCCGTGCAACGTAATGCCAGTTATATTAGTTCTTCCCTCTCTAACAAAATTCATT
This sequence comes from Tipula vernalis, assembly GCA_958295665.1. Classification (NCBI taxonomy): domain Eukaryota; kingdom Metazoa; phylum Arthropoda; class Insecta; order Diptera; family Tipulidae; genus Tipula; species Tipula vernalis. Next base: position 2,578,899 of record OY282561.1, read on the forward strand.
ACTTAACTTATAACTAATATGAGTATATACTAATAAACATCTTTTAACAAAATTCATTACTTAACTTATACTTATAATTGATAATTTAATCAATTTATAAATTCAATTTCTGTGGTACTTTTCTAACTCTGCTTGACCTTCGCAATGTATTGCCCAAAACTGTGTCTTCAACTACAGTACTCCGCGCTTTCTCCGAATTTCCCCCGCCGGTAAGGCCAGAAACACACGTGATTGGCTCAAAACCCTGATCCTCACCACGCTCAATGAGATCGGATCTTTCTATCGCATCCCTAGTAACCGTAACCTGTTCTGTAATCGAATCCGCCACCTTCGAAGATAAAGAATCAACTAAACTATCTCTGTCCAACATATTTTCCCCAATGGCTCTAATTTGGTCCGCATGTCTTTCCCATAATCTACCGTCATCTAATTTCACTCTATACCGAACTTGTCCGATCCTTTCTATTATTGTACCGAAATTCCATTTTATTCGCAATCGTAAGTATCACCTTCCTTAAATTCCCTATTTGCTATGTACACATTCTTTTGTATATGTATATTTTTAGACGGAATCAACAAATCCAACCTTGATCTTATATCTCGGTTGAACATACTCATGGCTAGCGTTTTCCCGGTACTTGGGTGAACCATTTTTCGATATGTCAATAAAATATTTTGTAATTGTTTTTCTATGTCCTCTCTTGGACAATCTAAATTTTTTAATTTTTCTTTGATGGTACGTACATATCGTTCAGCTTGTCCATTAGTTGCTGGATGATATGGAGCACCCATTTTGTGAATGATTCCATTCACCTTTAAGAAATCCTGAAACTCTTTCGAGGTAAATTGGGAGCCGTGGTCGCTCACTAACACGGACGGTAATCCATGTATGGCGAATATTCTCCGACAAATCTCAATTGTTTTGTATGTAGTTATATTTTGTAGTATGTGGACCTCTGGCCACTTGCTATATGCGTCCACCAAGATAAAGAAATATAAATTATGAAACGGACCCGCAAAATCCACATGGACCCTGTCAAACGGATTTGTTGGAGCTTGCCAACAGTGGAATGTCTCTTTAGGTGGGTTCGGTTGTAGCGACTGACATTTTCTACAATTTTTCACTTCTTCCTCAATATCTCGATCTATTCCGTCCCACCAACAGTAGCTTCGCGCTAACTGTTTCATCCTTGATATACCGAAATGAGCAGAATGTAATTCATCCATCACCTTTCTCCGCAACACCCCGGGTATGTAGGCTCTAGATCCTCTCATGAGACAGTTTTCTTGTAACGAAAACTCGTTTTGGTTTATGTGAAAACGTTCACTTGCTCGTACTTCCCTTCCTGTTCGTAATCCTGTGACTAAATTACTAATTGTTTTATCTTTCAACGTAGCTTCACTCAAATCTGCGACTCGTATTGGTAAGGTTTCAATTAAATTTATTTCAACAATATCTGGTTCTTGCATATTGTTTTCAACCATTGATAAGGGTAATCTTGACATCGCGTCTGCATTACAATGCTCTTTTGTGTTACGATATCTAATATTGAATGTAAAATTGCGCAAAAATAATTCATAGTGCTGCATGCGCATTGCAGAAAACGTTGGCAATCCCTTATGTGGCGATAAAATTTGAATTAGGGGTCTATTGTCCACATATAAAATAAACTCCCTACCAAACAAATACTGCGAAAATTTTCGAACACCAAATATTATAGCGTAAGCTTCCTTGTCGATTTGAGTATACTTTTGTTGTGTACTTGATAACGTCTGCGATGCGTATTGTATAGGTCTTTCCGATTCATCTTCCAAAATATGGCTCAACGCTGCTCCAACCCCATAACTACTCGCATCGGTCGCCAATACCAAAGGTAATTTCGGGTTGTAGTGAACCAAGAAACCATCTGATTGCATTTCTATTTTTACTTGTATAAATGCCTTCTCACAACTCGCATCCCACTTGAAATCAACATTCTTCTTCAGCAAATTGTTTATTGGATATAAAATCGCACTTAAATTCTTTAAAAATCGACCATAATAATTTATCAAGCCGACAAACGCACGCACTTCTTCAACATTACTCGGCCGTTTCATGTCCTGTACCGCCTGTATCTTGGCCTTCAGCTTATGAATCCCTTGCTTATTAATTAGGTATCCACAATATTGAATACTATCCGTAAAAAAATCACACTTCTTAACATTCACCCGCATATTATGATCTCTCAATCGCCCTAATAACGTTCTTAGTCGGTCTAAGTGCGTTTTATCGTCCGGCCCTGTAACACGAATATCATCAAGAAACACTGCCACACCTTCGATATCTTGTAACAACGTCTCCATGTGCCTCTGCCAAATAGCAGGTGCTGATGCCACTCCGTACATTAACCTTGTAGGTTGGAACAACCCTTTATGGGTATTAACTGTTAGTAAATGTTTATCCTGCGGACGAACCTCCAGTTGTAAATACGCCTTCGTTAAATCTAGCTTGGTAAATTTATCACCTCCTGCTAGTGATGCAAATAATTCCTCTACAGTAGGCAGTGGATGATCATCAACGATCAGGTATTTGTTGATCGTAATTTTGTAGTCGGCACACAAACGTATTGTGCCATTCGCCTTCATAACAGGCACTAATGGGGTGGCCCATTCACTACGATCAACCTTGACAAATATGCCCTCACGTACCAAGCTATGTAATCTTCTTCAACTTTAGACTTTATTGCGAAAGGAATTGAACGGCTTTTGCAAAAAATGGGCTGAGCATCGGCTCTTAAATTTAATGTTGCTTGCATTCCTGTAATTTTTCCCATCGTATCCTCCATAACTACCCTGTACTCCGTTAATAAACTTTTTAATCTACTATCCTGAACTTCTGAAGTCTCCGACACACTATTTACATTCAAAATTCCATTCCAATCTAATTTCAAATGTTTCAACCATTCACGACCCAGTAAAGCATGACGATCCGTGTCCACGATATACAATGGAAGCAACCAATTCCCATTACCATGTGTAACTGTCACCTTAATGTAACCAATAATTTCCAAATTTGTATTACAGTATGTAATTAACTTTAAATTTGTATGAAAAACTTCACAGTCTCGAAAAAATAATTCTTTGTGACTCATACCACAAATTGTAACCGGGCACCCAGTATCTATTTCAAACTCTATCGAATTACCGTTCACCGCAATTGAAAACAACAATTTTGAGCAATGTTCATTCCGAAAATGGTCAATATTTGCTAACACTAACTCAGTTACTTCATTGTCATCATTATCATTATTGACATCTGATTCTATTTGATTTACATTCTTTTGTTTTCTCTTGCGACACATTTTCCCTATATGCCCTACGATACCACAAATATTGCACTTTACTTTAATAAATTTACATCTAGGTGCTAAATGAGCTTTGTCACCACATCGAAAACAATATAAACTACTTTTACAATTAACATAATTACTATTTACTGTCCCACTAGTAGTGTTGACATTTTGAAATCTCACCGAATTATTCTTCGTTATATTGTTGCACTGGTTGCACTCGCCTATAGCCCGATGTAATGTTGCCGCGTTCTTCGTTGACACTTCCAACGCGCAAGCAACTTCGATTGCGTTTTTTAACGTTAAGTTGTTTGATTCCAATAACCGATTTTGAATCACTTGACTTCGTAAACCGAACACAAATTGGTTTCGTAATGCCGTCTCCAAAAAATTTCCAAAATTGCAATTCAATGCTGATTTCCGTAAAGCTGCCAGATACTCCTGTACTGTTTCGCCATCTTTCTGTTTTCGTAGTTGAAATTTGAAATTTTCCATAATCTCCAACGGAGCCGGGTTGTAATATTCCCGTAACAAATTAATAATTTCGTCATATTTCTTTGTATACGGTGACGTCGGAGCCAGTTTATCACACACTATATCATACGCCTCCTGTCCGATAAAATGCAACAACAAATGCAACTTTCGCTCCTCTTTTGTATCGAACACCTCAAATGCCCCTTCTAGGCGTTGTACCCATCGATCCCAGGAATATGTATTAATATCGAATTTATCTATTTGAAACGCTGCTTGCATTATTATTTTTAACTATAATTATGTACGCATGTAGATGTATGTACTTTATAATCTCTCTTGATTACACAACGAGACACAAAAATCCTCAATCGAATCTTCAATTATTGTTGGCATCCAACCATCCTCGTCGCCAATTGTTGTAATTTATTAGGCAGCGATCAATAAAAATCAATTCTAGTTAATCCTTGTTTTATTCACATTTATTTAATTATAAAACTATTATACATTTCTTTTTTTGTTCCTCCTTTCGTGACAACTTAAAACGAACTCTCCACCCATTACTCGTTTCCACTGAACGATAATTAATAATCGTTGAACCCAATAACCCGTGCAACGTAATGCCAGTTATATTAACTACCAACCTTTGAAACCCAATCGAATTCAAAACGTTGAATTCCATGGCTATTTTATTTGACCAAAGTTTAATTCCAATTTCTTGGTCAAATAAAATACGACTTTTAACGTAAATTGCCAAATTTTGGTCAGTTGTAACAAACGAGTGGCTGTGTAACATAACAATTATTGAAATAAATAGTACCTATAATAAAAAATTGTTGTGTTTTTAATTAATTTATAAAGTGTAATTACAATCCAGAATCCAAAGCTGTGCTGCATAAACACAACCTGCTCCAACCTCAAACAACTACAAATAAAATATATCAACCAAATATATTTTCCAAACGAGATGAATATTCAAAAAATATACTCAACAAATACATTTTCAACGGGAAATACAATCAAATATAAGATTCTTATCTCTGATACAATTCATTATTGAATTATATTTTTCATGTCAAGCAGAGCGCCACCTCAATTGTATTATGAAACACAATCGCTGGCAAATTTTTAAGCGAAAATGGTCAATTGACAAATTTTAAAACGATTTTGAAAATGGACTTTTGCAAGTGAATCCGAAAGCTTAAATAAATAAGTAAGTAATTTGGAAAAGGGCCTTAGTGGTTGTTACGTTTTGTCACGTTACACGACATAATGCAATTTCATTTTTACAAATTACAGGCGATTACTACAAAATGATGCGATTGTTTTATTCTATATCTTTTTTTTAAATTTGTAAGTTAGAAATTTTGTACACTTTTTCAAATATATTGATTTCATTTCTAATTTGTCCGTTATTTAGTTGCAGTCGTATCCACGTGGTTTCTTCTAATAATATGTGTACAGTATAATAATAATGTTGTAAAATGATTTTATTTCTAATTTGCCCGATATCTACCACGTGGCTTCGTATTTAATAATATCAATTTTTATTGGACATGGCCTACAGTGACACGATAAATAAATCGAATAAAGTGCCCATGTGAATAGGGCCGTATGATTAAAAATGGCACGATCATGCTCGCTCGTAAATAATACAGATGGCCCTCCTTTATAATTTATTCAATCTCATACGTTATTTTGGTGTAAAAACGAATATGTACTGTAATACTTACATAAAAATGTTACGGGACTTCCCTTTTTTTCTATTTTTCGTATATGTTAGCAGTTTTCTGGATACAAATAAAATTGGAAATGTTGTTTCAAATTGTACAATTGTCTTGTTCACTAGGCTTAGCTGAAATTCTAAAATTCACTTATTTCAATTTTGCTCGAAAAAAGTGTCACTTAAACCAGAAGGTTACAGGCATGACGATTTGTTTATTAAGGTACAATAATGTTGTTCTGATGTGAATTAGTTCTGATGTAATATATATTTGTTTCATTGTTTTCATCGTTTTATTACAATGAAATAAATTTATATTTTTGGATTTATTTACTTGACATTGTTCTAATATTTTTTCTTGGAATTGTTTGCAGAAGGCTGAAGTGTGAATAATTTTGTTAGATAGTGTATATTGTTCTTGCCCAACATTTCTGTCTTTATTGATGTATTATTTTTATTTATTTTGAATTTGCTAAAATATAAAGATAAAGTTAGGTATAGAATAATTATAAATTCATTTAAACAGAAAATACTTACAGGGGTTTCTAAGTTTCTTTTGTTTTATACTTTTTATGATTGCTTTTCTTTGGCTATATTAGATCCAGCTTCATAATCCCATAAATCATTTTCTTAAGGTAAAAATGGCAATTAACATCATCTCAATTGGATTAACAAAAGAGTTATTTTGTTGTTGACATTACATTTTTATTTTATTGTAAAAAAAATTATTATTTTGTACTTTTACGGAAAATCATACGAAAAAGAATAAAATATATTTTCTTATATTAAATTAAAATTTACATTTATTTTGCAGCACATTAAATCACACTCAATTGTAGTTTTATTTGTAACTAAAGACCTTTCGTGCGGAGGTACCTTTGAGGGTTACGATATGTTTAGACAATATTTTAAATTACAAAATTTTAAAACACAATTTTTTTTTTTATATAATTTTCATATATTGTATTTATATTTATACTATATATGTATATAAATAAATAAAATATATATGTTACGGTAAATATACGGGTAAATGTGCGAATTAAAATGGACAAAGTTCAGTTTAATGATTATAAATCTTTGTAATAGGGTCTTATATTTCCAAAATGTTTGCTGCCCGCTCCTAATCTCCTAAGGAGGATCGTATATAAAACCCTTTACAGCTCCCTTTAAGCAGGAGCACAACGTGGGGTCAACAAAATGTTTAAAATTTATTGAATTAAGCTCAACTTCGAGGGGATTTAAAAAAAAATCCCCCTTTTCCAGAGAAAGTAGGAGCGCGTATCGGCAAACATGTCAGGAATAGGAGAACGATTTATAATCGCTCAAATGATTTTTTTTACATTTTTTTTTGCACATAATAGTTTAATCAAATAATTAAAACGATGATTATGAAGAACACTTATAAAAAAATAAAAACACCCACTTGGATTGGTTCTTCGTAAAAAAAATTGGATTTTTAAAAATTCACTGTTTCATTACTATAACACCACTTTTTGGAAAATGTACAAACTTCAATCAAAATATTATTACAATATTTAATGATTACAATGATTCCAATTAATCATTTTGAGCGGTAATTCACTCCACGCGCTAATTCACTCCCTCTGGAATTGTCGACTACTCCCGTAAGCTTTTCTAACTGATACTCTCCCCCATAGATATTTTATGTTGTATTTATTTATAGATTTTTCACAAACCAAGATTTAGTTGTGCAGCTTAGTTTTAATCTCAATGAAACTTCAGAAATGTTAGAAAGAGGCATTTACGGATGGCTAGTGTACTCCACACGGTCCATTCTATTGAATTTAAAGACTAGTGGAACTGTGTCTACCGAAGACAAAGTCCAACACATCCTTCGCCAAAATTTTACATTGCGAGTACATTTGATTTTTTTAAAGAGTCCTCCAATAAAGTTGAATACCATTATGGTCATCAAGGTTACATTTTCTCTAATCGGAAAAGTCACCTGTTATTAATATTGTTAAAACAAAAAGATAACAAATTATTTTTCAATTACGTGTATACCAGTAGTGGGTCAAGCTTACTCTTACATATTCACATCGAGCAGTTTTGTGATGTGGCAACAATTTTGGAATTGGCTTCAATTTGTGATGCAATGATGCCCAAACTGGATTTTAGCGTTGGGAGAAGACAAAAACGGACGCCAACATATAAGTTTACTTATAGTTATGAAACAGCGAGTTTTTAAAAATTCATTTTTTTTAACGCAGTAAAAATCCAACTGGGTGTTTTTGTTTTTATATACGTGCTCTTCGTAATCATCGTTCGTTCTGCATTATTTTTTTTAACATTCTAAATTAATTATTTAATTAAACCGAAAAATCAAGTGGTGTTATAGTTATGAAACGTGCTGTATAATATTTACATATATTATATGTAGCAGAAATTACTTTAAATCGACGAAAATACTGTGAATTCTGTTCTGTGCTGGATTTGTAAAGAATCGAAAACTATTTGAAACATATTTTTTTTTATTGACATTCGAGTCCTCCTTTTGTCTATAAGGTGATTCAAATATTTCATGTGTTCGCAAATTTAAACCTCAATATTACTAATGGGATGAAATCAAATCCACGTTAATCAAGTACCGTGTTAATTGAGGGATAGATGTACTATTATTTTTTAAACGTTCAACTTCGTGTTTCATGACTTTTACGCTGCTTTTTAATTTTATGATGACAGTCCTTCTATCGTTAGGGAACAATTTTATTTGCCTATCAAATCAAATATGTAGTAATAAAGTTATAATGGTGTTTACCGATTTTTGTTTTCTTGTGATCTTTTTGGTACTTATAAATTTTGTAATAAAAGCAACTGATCTAGTTCTTTTTTAATGTAATTTAATTGAAAACACTTTTTTTCCTTATAGTAAGTGATTTTTAATAATACTTCAAAAAATCGACTTCTGCATGTTCCTTCGCCGGTTGTTTTTAATAATTAAATTAATAATATTTAATTAATTATTTTAGTTAAATAACATTCAAAAAACAAATAAGTTGCTTTTATTATAAAAAAGTAGGTTAAAAGCACTCATTACAAATGAAATGATATACCGTCGATATTCGAACGAAGGCTCGGATGGCCAAATAAAAAAATACATATCAAATACTTTTCGTATCTTTACAAATCCTGTAGCTTTTATTAATATCGGAAAGGGTCAGGACAACGACTGATCGATTTAAACTAATTTATGCTCTATATATTTATTATATATATATATATATATATATATATATATATATATATATATATATATATAATATATATATATATATATATATCGCACCATACCTGCTCTCTCGTCCTGCCTAACCAGTTCTTTTCTTCAAGTTCTAATGCACAAGTATTCAACTTTACAAAAACATTTTTACATGGGATTCCTTAAAAATTTCAAACTTCAAAGCCTTATCCTAAAAAAAACATGTTTTTGATTTATCGTTTTATTGTTCGGATGGTGCGATATGTATATTTATAATACAGGATGAGGCATTTAAATTGACACAAGCAAATAACTCGAAAACAAGCGACTCTATAGAAAATAAAAAGGCTTAAAAGAATGCATTGACTGGTTGCAAGGAGGAAATAAGAAAGAATAAGGTTTTATTTATTTTAATTTAGTAGACCTTTTCAAGGTAATTTCAATGTCACTTTGTTTTTATCAAATGGAAATTTATATTTTTTTACGGAATCCAAGATGAATCTCACAGCGGTTCAAAAGATATGTACATATACCCAAAAATAGGTGAACCTTTTTCAGCTCACCCTGTATTAATGTAATATATATTAGGGTGGAGCAAAAAACATTTTTTGGACTCCTCAAAAGTTGTTACATTTTAGTGTCAGTAACACCAGGCTAAAATATTTTTAAAATTCATTCAAATTTTTCAAAACGGATGATGTATAAAACAATTATATGACACATAGGCTTATTTAATTATAAATTACCAACTATAAATATTGGACCCGATTCTCGAACGATACAATTTACGTTATTTTATTTCCTCGCTTCCTATATGGATTTTTATTGCAAAAACAAAAAATTACATAACATACAATTTTTGAACTCAGAATCAGACCGATGAAAACAGCTAGATCTCTTGACTCAAGTCTTCAAAAAATCAATTCTTAATTCTGTAATTTTTTCATTGTAATCATGAAAAAATGACAAGACACGCATTTGTGGTATCAAAACTTTCAAGGTTGGTTCGCGAGGTTGGTTTTTTACCCTAGCTAATTTTTACCCCGTGCTTCAACCAATAAAATCATTCAAATAACCAAAATTATCTCCCCTATTTTCCCTGGAAGAGTTAAATAATTTTTATCTTTTAAAGTTGATTCACCAGATTTGTCCATTGAGTTCGTCAAGAAAATAACAACTTGACGCAGTTAAAAACCGAGTTAAAAATATGTTATCTCGCTGGACACAAAAGAGAGATAACATATTTTTAACTCGGTTTTTAACTTCGTCAAGTTGTCATTTTCTTGACGAGCTCAATGGACAAATCTGGGGCCCTATTCTCGAATTCCACATCCATTTTCCACATGTGGACATCTGTCAAAATTCATCAAAATTGAATTTTTTTGTTACTAAGGGAATATTTCCGAATGGGTATAAGCAAGTGTAAGGGAATATTTCCGAATGGGTATAAGCAAGTGGAAGAAATTCCCCATTTAGGAAAATATCCATGCCCCATGTGTTTTATATACGAATTAAAATTTCCGAACGTTTTGATCAATTTTGACAGATGTCCGCATAATAGGGCCCCTGGGGCCTATTCTCGAATTTCACATCCATTTTCCACATGTGGACATCTGTCAAAGTTGTCAAAAAATGGTTCGAAAATTGTAATTTGTATATAAAACACATGCGGCATTGACATTTTCCTATATGGGGAATTTTTCCACATGCTTATACCCATTCGAAAATATTCCCTTAGTACCGAAAAAATTCAATTTTTATGAGTTTTGACAGATGTCCACATGTGAAAAATGGATGTGGAATTCGAGAATAGGCCCCCTGGGGCCCTATTCTCGAATTCCACATCAATTTTCCACATGTGGACATCTGTCAAAATTCATAAAAATTTAATTTTTTCGTTATTAAGGGAATATTTCTGAATACGAATTATAATTTTCGAACGTTTTGTGTGAACTTTGACAGATGTTCACATGTGGAAAATGGATGTGGAATTCAAGAATAGGCCCCCTGGGGGCCTATTCTCGAATTCCACATCCATTTTCTACATGTGGAATTTTTTCGGTACTAAGGGAATATTTCCGAATGGGTATAAGCATGTGGAAAAATTCCCCATATAGGAAAATGTCAATGCCGCATGTGTTTTATATACGAATTACAATTTTCGAACCATTTTTTGACAACTTTGACAGATGTCCACATGTGGAAAGTGGATGTGAAATTCGAGAATAGGCCCCCTGGGGGCCTATTCTCGAATTCCACATCCATTTTCCACTTGTGGACATCTGTCAAAGTTCACACAAAAACGTTCGAAAAATGTAATTCACATGCGGCATGGTCATTTTCCTATATGGGGAATTTTTTCCACCTGCTTATACCCATTCGGAAATATTCCCTTAGTACCGAAAAAATTCAATTTTTATGAATTTTGACAGATGCCCACATGTGGAAAATGGATGTGAAATTCGAGAATAGGCCCCCTGGTGAATCAACCTTTAAGCAAAATATCCGACACGCATACCAACTAAATCAACCAAAAAAGAAATATTACGAACAATAACTTTCCCATTGTAAATTGTTTTGCTATTTTTTTACATTTTATTTTTATTTCTGCTGTGACAGGTGTTGTGCGATTATTTTGTAGTTTGTCGAAATTTATTTTTGTGTTTATATTTTGTATGTGCGAATTATAGTCATTTACTAAATTCCTAGCATGGTAAAAAGTACCTAGGATAAATTAACCGACCTCGCGAACCAACCAAGCTTCAACGGGTCGGAAAATACCAACCAAAGTCAGGTTATTACTAACAATAAAAGACAACTTTCTGAGCGGTCCCCACACCAATTTCGTAGAAAAGTAAATTTTCGCTCCATCCTAATTAATATGTATTACATGCGTATAGACGAGTATATGTATATATATTTCTCTTCGTTCACTTAACATTTCTCATATTTTAAATTAAAAAGAAAATTGTTCTTTAAAAAAAAATTGATTTAAATTTTATATTTATAAAATTAAAAACTAATTAATAAAACAAATAAAAAAATACAACGTAGTGGCTGTACATTTTACAAATAATTTATTTATCTGTGTGATCATTTATATGGGACTTTAATTAATTGAAAAATTTTAATTATATATTATATATAAATATATTCATGTCTACTTTTAGATAATAATTCTTCATTAATTTTATTTTTGTATTTTTGATGTCAAAAAAAATTAAGTAAAATAAAAAATAAAATGGCATTTTTCAAATTAACATAAATTTCTTTTAAATTAATATAAAATAATATTATATATTTGGCTTTTTGTTATCTCATTTTTCTAATATAAATCTACCTCTTTTTATACTCTCATTTTTGATTAAATTTTACATTTATATAAATATTTTATTTTTTGGAAACAAGTTGAATGCCAGTGGGTTCTATTTTATATTTATTTTGTTTTAAATTACACACATGAGAATCGAGCTATTTTTATTATTACATAGCTTTTTTATCACACCTATACACATTTACAATAATATACAATGAAAAAAAGAGAGAGCTAGAGCTAAAGGAATTGTGCTTATTTATATCGCGCATTGTTGCTGCCTTTGTTTACGAGTATTATAAATTATTGTTAAAGCAGCATGCACGAGACTAGATTGAAATCCTAGAAGTTTTTTTAAATTTAAAATATTTTATCTCGATAATTGTAAAAGGGAACTGCCTTTTTGGTCATTTGAGGGAGTTGAATGGATGTAAATGTTAGGATTTAAATTTAGTGTCGTGCATCAACTTTAAGAGATTACACGGCTAAATCTATATTTTTATATAAAGTCATCTCTCTTCTTTAATTTTTTATATTTAAATCAATTCTCATGCTATTCCCTCTAGCCTAGTATTTGTCCCCACACTCACAAACAAGTTAATTAAAAAAAAAATATATGCTACGTTTTCTTTTTTGTATATATTTTTATAAATATAAATATTATTTATTTAAAGATAAGTATTACAACAGAGCAAGAAACATGACTGGAATAGAATGCCATACTTATTGCTTTCCGTAGACTATTCGATAATCTGTGCTTGACTTTCTTGCCAATACGGTTAGGTAAGTTGGTTAAATAAATTTCCCTAGTAAGGATTTTTTAAATTCGCGAAATTACAGTTACTTTGCTTCCTGGCTGAATTAAATGTTTTAGTGAGAATTACATTTTACATAACTACATTTTTTATAATCTAAGTTATTGATGCTATTCGATAGCTAATAAAAAACTTTAAAATTAAAAAAAATAATTAAAACTTAATTGAGACACAAGTCAAACGAAAAATAGTTTTCATTTTTGCTGCAAAATACACTTGTTTCAAAAGTTTAAGACCGATTTTCTCAAAATGAATTTTCTGTAGTTATGTAAAACAAGTTTAGTACGGCAGTTATGGTAAACGTTTCTTATTGCTGAATACTTAATTGCTTGAAATTATTAATTGATTGTAATGTATGTATATACTAACTAGATAGCAATTCGAGTTATCTAACCTGGTGAGGTGCTGGCAGAAGGAACAAGAATGCAAAAATATCTATGTAGTTAGGCAGTGTAATTCAGTATTCCAACAACGTTAGCCTTGGTTGACAATATCTCAACATTTATTTTTTTAATTCCTAATTACAATTTTGAGATTCAGAAAATTGTTCAAAATGAGCGAATTTAGGACGGTTTGGATATTTTGGGAATGGTTCGGCCTTCTTTCCTAGCTCGCTTATACTGTAATTCGGTTTTGACACCCTCATTTATTGTCTTTAATTGTCTGAGATTCTTAAATTGTGATATACTATTTAAAACAAAAATGCACTGCGATTTTAATGTAAGGTTTCGGAATTTACATGGAGGGCTTTATATGATTTATTGAATGGGCATTTTTGGCTATTATATTAAACATTTATAAGACAAATTTCAATATTTAATCTTAATTTCTGTTTAACATTTAATTTTAGTTTAGGTAATTTATAAAAATACTTTTTACTAATATTTCTGTAGAAAACCAAAAATTTAATAAACTGAGTTGTTATTAGGTGTGTTTTAGATAGGCATTGTATACACTGTACAAACATCTAGAACGAGATCCAAATGAAAAAAATAATATAATTAAACAAAACCATAATTCGGAGAAAGAGTGCATTTCGTAGGTTCGAGTGTATATTTAATTTCAACTAAGATGATGAGTCGTCCAATCACAGTATTACATAATAAATAAAAAATTCAGGTACACCTAATGATAGAAAACACATGGAATGGATCTCTCTAAACACTATCTAAGGATACTGGATTGATATGTTTAATTTTAATTGCTTTGTTCAAGGAATTGGACAGGAAACATGGATTTTAATTAATTGATTTAATTAATTTTGCCATACGTAAGTTATTTTACCAGTCACAACATGCATTGGAATATTTTTTGATTAAATTATTAGTGTATGTATATAAATTATTGTCTAAAAAAAGACTCCTGGAATGTTACAATTTCTATATATCAGAATCGCCAAAATAAAATATATACGTTTCTTAATAAAAATTAATAAACTATGGCAAATAAAGCCACAATCGGCCATTAACCGCGTCTCATACAAGACCTTTTGAATCCAAAACTACAGCTTCCATATATCAAAAATTTTCGAGACGCAATTCTTGAGAAATTCAGTTATTTTACAAACACAAATCAATTTTAGTGACAACTTCATATAACGAAGCTATATGTTTGACTGTTTCAACATATAATTCCAAAAATTACTGAATACCAATGTCATTATATAATAATAAGTAATAGTAACGTCACCTCATTTTTATTAGTATGGGCTCCTTGGTGAAGGAAATACAAAGATTTGTAACCAAACAAATTCGACTTGCGAAATCCTGTGTGTTTAAAGACTTTGTTTTCCATACCGGAAACTTCGGCTTTGAGCTTTAAAAATAATCTTCTTTGTTTGAAAAAGTCATTGTAATTCATGTCACGTTGTTAAAAACATTCAACTTTATCGCAATTCATTTAAATATGTATAAAATTATTAATTATGAATTGAAAATTTAAAAGAAATAACATTCGATGGCTAAGAAGTTGGTTATGAAGCGTGATACGTTCCACAAGTAACTGCAAGTTTTCAAAGTAGCGTGAAAGCCGAAAACACAAAAAATAACATATTTGAAAGACAAGAGCGTGAAAGCCGAAAACACAAAACATAACATATTTGACAAGACAAAGCGATGATCGCTATACGAAAGTGTCAAAGATCAACGTTTGTGGACCTAAAAAGTTTAACGCGAAGTCTCCGACACGTAAGCGTTAGTGCATAAATGTTTAAAATAATTTTAAACAAGGCTTACTAAAACTAGGGCACTGATGATTCTGGAGAACAAGTTCGAGGATAATTATACAAAATTTCATTTCTCGCATGATTTTCTTGCATGTGTAAGGTTATTACAGTTATGCATGTATTGACGATTTTATAGTGACTATAAAAAACACTTTATTTTTAGCAATTCTTCTGCAAGAGCCATTTCTTTGGAGAATAAATGACGTTATTACGACTTGTTTTTGTCATTATGCTATGAAATTAAAATTATTTGTAAACAAATAATGTCTCCGTAGCCGTAGAGTTTGAAGACACCCTACCTTCTAAAGCCGCGGCTACACGAATGGAAAATGTCGACCAACATTGGCCGAATGTGATTTGTCAAATGTTGGACAAATGTTTGTGCAATCAAATTTGACTGTCTTCACGATGTGCCCAATATTTATTTTTCGAATGGCTACCAATATATAACCAATTTTGGTGGTTTATATATTGATATTTATCACTAGTTGTCACTACTAGTCATAATTAATTACAATATCTCCCACAAGATGGAAGCCAATGCAAAAATATTGCTTTAAATTCTCGGATTTGGTTTTGATATTTCATAAACAGAAAGCAATATGTGTTAAAAGTATAAAAGTGCAGAAAAATAATTTAAAACTATTTTAAAAAATATAAATTTATAAATTCTTGCACTAACTAAGCCGACCAGTCAGATACCATTTTGGATTTATTTGTTTATAAATATGTAATAAAATATAATGACATCTACAGTTGTATTTAGTGACATCTGCCGTTAAGTATTCAAAAATACATTTTTTTTCACCAATCGTGTAGACGAAGTACCAATATACACTCCAACGTTGGTAGTTTCCTTTGATCTTTTTATAAAAACCGCTTATTGAGCGAATGGATATCAATGTTGGGCCAATATAACCTTCATATGTATTTGTTATTTTTTTTTTTCTGTCTACACGATTAGTTTTTTGGCTAAATCTCCAACGTTGGTCTACATTTTCCATTCGTATAGCCGCGACTTAATGTATAAAACGAATCAAAATAACCTTGAACAATTTTACGTGAGACAAGTAATTTTTATGCACGAACTATGTTTTTCAATTAACCATTATTGCTAATTATAATATAAAACACAAATATTTGTCTAAAAAATTTGGCATTTTCCTATAATTCTTGCACCAAGCGGCCCAATGATTTTATAATTCATTCACATACTAAAATCGAGAACTCCTCAAAGCCGATTAGTCTTGGGTTTGCGCAAGGTGGATGACAGTACTGTGAAACATATTCAAAAATATGTTATGTCTCGTGCAATTTATATAATTACAAAATTGGGCCTTATTTCATTTCATTTGTTGGGATTTATTTCATATGAAACGAGTTGCAATAAAGTTTTTATAAAGATCCCGTCAAACCGTGTGTAATGAATTTTGTCCCATTAACACTCATTATTAAAATGTGAATAATAACAAAACGCGCGGCGTCTCTAAATGAGAAAATCTTTTAATTGTTCTACGTTTTCACTTTAACGTCGACGATTTTCATAAATAAAAATATTTTTATAGAGAGCTCGGTGAACCGCTTCTAACGATGCTTGTTTAATACATTTGATTTTATTACTGTAACCGAAAAAGGACATCGCAATATTTCATTTTTTCTTCCCTTTATTGGCTATGATTATATGAAGAACACATCAAGCCGCCAGTAACAGTTTTTCTGTCATGTTTCTGGTGTCGAGATATAACTAAAAAAGCAAAGTACGGCGGAAACTAATCGGCCAAAATTTCAGTCATTTTTGAGACGTTAACAGCTAGCTCAAGCACAACTCACCAGACCCATGATTTCTGAATCTTTATTCCTTCCTCTATCTAACGGTATACACATCTCTCTAGCTCCTCCTATTTTCTATCAATAATAGTGAATCGCAATAGAACATTTCGTGACAACATACCACCTTGATCAAAAAGTTCCCGGAATTTATTCAGAAAATTAAAAATACAAGTTTATTAATCGAAACCTATATTGTCCATTTCAAAGTAATCCCCATCGACTACAACACACTTATGCCAGCGCTTGGTCCAATCCTCGAAACATTTTTTATATTCGGTTTTCGGTATGTTCATCAGTGCCTCCTGCGATTTTTCCATTATTTCCTCTCGGCTGCTGAAACGCCATCCCCGTAATGGTTTTTAACTCGATTGAACAGAAAGAAGTCACAGGGAGCCAAATCAGGTGAATTCGGTGGCTGTTGGATGGTATTTGTTGCATTTTTCGTCAAAAAATTACGAATAATGATGGCACTGTGCGACGGTGCGTTATCATGGTGCAAAATCTACGAGTTTTCTGCCCACAATTCTGGTCTCTTTCGGCGAATTGCTTCACGCAAATGTCTCATAACGCCCAAATAATACTCTTTGTTTACGGTCTGGCCTTCTGGCAAAAATTCATGATGCACTACACCGTTGTAATCCATGAAAACCGTGAGCATTGCCTTTTTTGACTGAAAACGACGTGGTTTTTTTGGTCTCGGCTCATTTGGTGAACGCCATTCACTTGCCTGATGTCTGGATTGCGTGTCGTACTCATAAACCCACGTCTCGTCTCCAGTAATGATCCTTTTGATGAATGTGGGATCGGATTCAGCCTCACAAATCATGTCTAAAATTGTAAATAATCGCCAACACACACAGAGATAGATGTACTCTTGACTACGTAACTTTTGAAAATGTCAAGCTATGACGCTAAGATTTAGAGGGAATATCAACAACAGATGTACCAACTTAACAAAAAAAACAGAACTGAAATCGGAACGATGGGAGCGCCACACGGTGGTTATTCCGGAAACTTTTTGATCAAGGTAGTAATCATGATATACTGAAGCTACAGATATCAAGTTCTATGTCATAAAAATTGTCTTTGAACTTGTCATTGCTTAGATCTGTTTCGATTTTCGGTCTGGACCATTATCAGAATATCAGCATTAATTGATTATTATTATTAAAAATTAAGTTCCTGTAATTTATGATGTCGTGCCCAAAATGGCTCCAAAAAAAAAGTATAAAATTACTTAACAGTTTGTTAGACGGGTACATCTTGACCATTTTGAAGACAAGATATACCCGTCTAGCAAACAATGGTGTCGGGCATACACCGATTTTTTGACTAAAGCACCGACTAAACTAAATTGATGTCAGTCATTCATTGGTGGACTAGCAAATAAAATATACTGTGCCAGCAATTCTAAATGCCATATTAAGCTAAATTACGACTTATCATATTACTTCAGTGTTTTGAACAGAAAAATTATTCAATATTTGTATAATTGATACATTAAAGAAAACCTGAAAATTACTTTTCATTAGCGGTATTTTGTTGAGAAAATTTTAAGTAGGTTAGGTTAGGTTAGAGTGGCTGCTCCTGTTCTAACTAAAGCACACTTAGACTAGTTGTAGTCCGTTGTGATACCACACGCGATCTTGTCACCTATCGGTTACAGGCCGATTTTTTATACCATCTGCGCAATGCATAGCTCCATGCCATCCTGTACTGACACGGAAGATTGGCTCGGCCCATGAGTTCTGCACTACTTGGGTGTCTTGATGTGTTCATCCTCCATCATTGATCGTATCAGTCCAACCATTAATATCTGAACAGATCATATGATGGAAAAATCCCTTTTGCATCGTGCCCCTATCGAGATTCGAACCCGGTACCTCCCGCTCCAAACGCCACAGCTTTAACCACTGTGCTATCTGGTCGGTAAATTTTAAGTAAATATAGTTTTGATTTTTGATTTTTTTTCTCCTTTTCTTTCATATCTACTACTATGATTTAAATAAAGAAAATTGTTTACTTTATTTAAATCATGCGGTGCTTTATACAAAACAATTGTTGTTGTAAATTTGTCAAGGAAATACTCTTATTTTGTCACATTTAAGACATTCTTGATAAATCTCATAATTTTGTTCTCTTTAGTATAAAAGTATAATGAATACATAATGGATTTAGGCAAAAAACAATCTCTTTTTGGGATTTCCCATCGACCACATACCGTGCATTCAGGTATTGCAGATTTGGTCGAGACAAAAATTGGTTCAATATCTTGAGATAACTCGATTATGTAATCACCCTCAAATGCTTGACACTTCATGCGACGTAACATAACTGTAAAGCTTTTGAGAAACCTTTCGTAAAATTCTTCACGTAGCCAATTATTCGAATGATTCGAATAATTTATCCAATCGAAAATTAATATCCATATGCTATAGATTATTCCTGGAAGCATGCTGATTGTTCGTCTTGGTCCTAATGATACTAGGATGTGTGGTACGATCAGTTACAGATTGTTCCAACTTAATGCAACAATGCATTCACAAAATGTAAATTCACTCTATAACCGTAAAATTTCCGATTATTTCTAAAATTGTATTCACAAAATGTAACTTGACTCTATAAACGTAAATTATGGTATGTAAGTTTAAATGCCAATTTTGCTGAGGCAAAGCTAGCATTTTCGATGATTTTTTCAGATACGTGTAATTCCCAATAGCATCTACGTACCTTCAAAAAATCAAGTAGATGTGATTCGTGGTTTTCGAATTAAAAACAAATTCTTTATGTTTTCTTTGTATTCTTTTCGAATTGGTGTCTATGTTGTTTTCCAATATAAAATGTTGATAAAATCAAACAATGTAAATTCGCTGCAGGTCTAAAAATGTATTCTGAATTAATCTCTCTTCTTGCATATTGGTGAGCAAAAAATAAAATTGCTTGACATTTTTATATTACAATGTTTGTTCTATTTAAAAATAATTCTTAGGTAAAACGATTTCCAGTATGAATAATGACAACTAAAAGCTCAAGCAACCTCACGGTGAATCTAATGCCCCTATTATGGTTCTCACCTAAGAGTCACTTGGCGACTTCAAGTCGCCCAAATCAAATTTTGGTATTATGATTCTCGCCGTGAGTGAGAGTAATGTCAAAATTGCTCACCTAATATTTCTCGGTGACTAGTGCGATTTTTTGTAAAGAATAAAGAAATAATGGAATAAAAAACTCTACAGTTTTTTACAGGCAAAATACATATTTTAATTAATATTTCCTAATTAAATATTGAATAAAAATCAATTTTTTTTTTTTTAAATCGTATTTTAAAATATGTTTATTGTACATGTTAACAACAAAATGCGTATGTAAGTCGTGAAACATTTTTGCTTCCTCCAGTTTCATTCGCCACAGAAAAATAAATCCACATTGTATTTTGCTATTTGCACTATTTATTAACTATTTTAACAGATAAAATATCTAATTAAACCTCATAAAATTACAAAATTAATCACAATAAATGTAAATGTGTACAAAAGACTGCTACCTATACGTCAAAAAATATAAAACTACTGTGCTGGCAAACGTCAAAACGAATGGAAATGGTCATAATTAACAAAACCAATAAGATTAGCTGCGCACAACTCTCGCCAAAATAAATGTGAGAACCATAATACCAAAATTGAACTCACACGACTTTTCGAGTCACGGCGACTCGTCGGTGAGGTGAGAACCATAATAGGGGTATAAATGATAAATCCTGGAAAATAATAACAAAACTAGTCATCAATTTAGTTTAGTCGACGATTTAGAAAACATCGGTGTCATGGACACTCACAGTAAGCTTTTTTCTGGATCCATTCTGGACACGAAAACATAAATTAAAGTCGCTTAATTTTTAATAACAATAATAATGATTTTCTGTTGATAGCCCAAATCGGGACCGAAATATAAATAAAACAAATATGTATAAATTACAAACATAAAGTTATTCTGGAATTAGCCAGATAGATAAATATTTTACGAGGAGAAATTGTTAAGAGTTCTGCAAATTCAGTATCGATCTAAAGAGGATTACGAAAAACTAATCATTTTTCAACAGGCTAAGCGACTGAATTGCTAATTTATTACCCTGATTTGTTTTCTCTAAATATATAGAAATCAACATGTACTTACAGTATTAGTACAAAATGGTTCAAGGAGGATAAACAACAATTCGTGGTATGGCTAAGGACCATTTTTGTGTCTATGCCTGGTCCTAGTGGACCGCCACCTAAACCTAATCTAACCTTCAATATTAGTGATGTATAAATTGATCCTAAAATCGAAACAGAAGTTTTTTTATTTATTTGGCTAGACCATAATTTGACAAAGTTCAAAGATACGAGTGTTTTACAACAATTTTGCATTAACACCTAATGAACGGGAGCCGTAGATTTACGTTTTGTGTCATGGCATCTTCCTAAGACGCGCCACGTAGATTGTGCACATTTTTTAACTGTAAAGCAGTATTTTATCATTCTTATGTATTTATTACGGTTACCTTAGTAGCATTGACAGGGAATATCTATCTGTCATATGGAGTATACAAAATTGCGTTTCAGATTATATTTTTTAGAGAAAAAATAACCGTCCGTTAGGTGTTAAAGTTACAAATTGAAATTCATCCTTGATCAGTATTAACGGAATCCTCCATCCCCTAGACTATCACAGTAAATGAGTGGTTTTCCCCCATATTATTATTTAGAAACCCATACATTACTGCGCCAGAAGAATTCTAGATGTATGTTATTTGTATTACATATAAAAGACATTTATGTGAATTTGCTAACATTAAGCAAAATATATATATATAAAACATTCAAAATTGTTTGATAATTTGGAAGCTGGATAATTTGGATTCTGTTGGACTGGGAATTATAAACTGTAAGATGCAGGCCCAAAGAAAAGCCAAATTATATATAAAATTAGTTTTATAAAACATTTATGTTTTTAAAGTAAATTGAACAATGTATATTTGCACAAAACGGGAAACCTACTTAAATTTAATACTTAATAATTAAACATAAAATTAAAAATGTCTACCCTTTTGTTGATTTTTAAATTCTATTCCGATCCAATTTTTGATTAAGCTATTCTACTACCTGTCTGTTCTATTAATTTATCTATCACATTTTACTCAAACTGCTGAAACCTGTGCGCCATCGTCTTCTGAAATAAAGAAAAAGATATATTATTCAATTGCTTAGTTTATAGTTATGTTGTAGTGTACAGTGATTGAGGCTAAGGCCCAAGTTGAAATCATAAGTACCGATTTTAGCAAAGGCATTTGCCTCAATCAATCACTTTAAATTTCTAGAAAACTTGAAATCCCTTGGACTTCACAAAGGGTTGGTTAGATGGCTTGAATTATATCATAATCCAGCTATCCAACAAAAAATCATTTTCAACAAATGTCCGAATCATGTTTGCGACGAATTTTAATCGAACTATAAAATTTGTCCGTTTGCGTTTCGAAAAAATTTAAATAATAGCTGCATTTCTTGACGTTTGATCTAATCAAGAACAGGGGGGTGCCATTCTTGAAATATTACGAAAACTTTCGTATTGCGAGTTAGTGTTAAAGTATTACGAAAACCCTAAAATGGTATTCTTGAAATCGGATTACGAAAATTTTCGCAACGCAACGTTATTAAAATTTTCGTAATTGTTTTTTCGTTACCTATTGCCTTTCGTAATGAAACCATTTGGATTTTTGGTTTAATTATATTCATAAGGATGTTGATAAAACTCAATATTTTCTGTTGATGTTTAAAAATAATACATATTAATAAAAAATCTGAAAGTAAAGCGTACTTATTTTTTTTTTTGTTTATCGTGTTCTTAAAAATGCGTATTATTAATTTCGAGATAACAATGTACATACATAACTATATGCATTCTGTTTGTTTACTGCCTAACTAGAACAAAAGGATATTTTCTTTTAAATTTTGTATTTATATGTCCTATCCCTAAAACTTGCGATATTTTTGAATGCTTGACCACTTTCTAATTTTAAAGAATACGTATAAAGGGTATGAGATTTTTCGCAATTGACAATTGGCTATAGCGGACAAAAATGGAATATGTGATTCAATACAACAAAAATATGTTACAGTGTAATTCAGTTAGCACGAAAACGGATAACACGAAATATCGGATTACAAGAATATTCTTTTGTTCCTGATTCCACTGTTTCTTCATATTATTTTCGCTTAACACGCTTCTTCATATTATTCGCGCTTAAAGCTATGTAATACATATTATATGAAAATATTGCCTATTTAACTTTTATATTTATTTATTAAAATTGTAATGATTGGAAAATAATTAATGCAATATATAATTTAAAGTGTGATTTTTGTATGTATGTATATCATTAAGTTCATTTGGAACAATTTTGTTTTATCATTTTAAATGCTCTGTCTTCAAACATTACGAAAATTTTCGCAATGCACAATATTTTCGTAACAGTAATGGTGAAATCATACACCTATTCCACACGAGTCGCGCTTACGCTGTTGCATTTCTTCGTCTCTTACCTCTTGCACTGTTTTTGCCTATAAACAAAATTTAGTTTATAGGCAAAAACAGTACAAAGAGGTAAGAGACGAAGAAAATTGATGGGATTGTTGATGGGAAAATTTTTTGGGTGATAAATTAGCATTCTTGAAACCATTACAAAATTACGAAGAGAGGAATAAAAAATAAGGAAATTTCGAAAGAGATGATTAAAAATGTTAGTATAACTGAGAATACTAAGCGAAGCGGACGCTTTCTTTACATAAAATTAATAATTATTGTTGTGAATTTTTGTGAATATAGCTTAATTATTTAATATTAAATTATATATATTAAAAATGATTGTGTATGCTATTTTTAATTTTAAAGGGAAAATCACTTCGGTCTAGAAAGACCAAAGTATTGAAATCTTGTCAAAAATGGCCAACAATTTGGTTGATCCAAAACCACTATTCTCGACGTTTTGAAAGTCCCTGAAACCAAAAAAGGAAAAAAAATAATAATATGTCCGTCCGTCTGTTTGGAAGTCTGCATGTCTGTACCCATGATATCTCGCCAATCGCTTATACGATTTAGAATTTTTTTCCACCAATCTCGGGGTTATGTCCTGCGCGGGATTTTGTCCCTTGGGAATGTCACTAACCCTATTTATGTATCTAGTAGCATTGGTAAAGTAATAAAACTAATCTACTAATCTACGAAATTAAATTTTTAAAAAGAGCACGGAGCATTCGATGTTTGAGAATAAAAATCAATTTACTAAAACGCAAAATTGTGAACTAAAATTTTATTAATTTCAATTAAAATTGTGTATAAGCTGCAATTCGATATAATTTAATTTAAAATTATTTATATTTATAAATGAAAATTTTCATTTAAATTGAAAATAAAGACAACACAAAATAATGAATTTTAAAATCTCACATGATTTTGTTTATGTTTCATAGGAAAATAAAAATCTTTATTCCCCTCTTTATATTGGTGATTTGACTTTTTTAGACTGATGTTACGACTATTTATTTAGTGGCATTGTCCTATGATTCTATGACGGTATGATTTTAAATGATATGGTCGTACGATAATATTATGGTATGATTGTATGATAATAAGTAGCAGTAGTATTAGCCGCCTTTGACGGTACATCAATCAAATTCCAATTACAACAGGCTACATTTAGATATACACGCCCCAAATTGTCAATTAGTATTGCAGCTATTAAGCTTATTTTTAAGAAAATAATAAACATACCACAAAAGGAAATAGTTACCCTTTTGTTTTCGGTAAACAAATAATAAAATATTTAGTGAACAAATAAAATATCTGTTACACACTCCCAATTCCAATTTTAATTACGGCGAAAATTTTTAAGAATACAAAAAACAAATTAAAAATATAACCTTTTTTTTGTCGTACTAAAATAATAAATATTTAGCGAAATGTAAATACATATTATTTCTAACCATCAACAGAAATTATTGAGTTTTATGATCATGGTGGTCGAAGCGGAACACCGTGCACAAAAAATGCCTTTATTATAATCATAGTAGTAGATATCAAAGAAAAGGGGAAATAATAAATCGAAACTAAATTTATTTACTTACATTTTTCTCAACAAATGCCGCTTATGAAAGGTAACGCTCGTTTGAAATTGACAAAATTCTGGAAATTTCGATGCCAAAGATGCACTTCACTCTGGTCGACCAATCACGGAAAAAGTCGTGAAATCTTACAAAAAAAACAAAGAAGATCGACACATAAGCAGCCATGACATTGCTAGGGAATTAAATATCGATCACAAAACAGTTTTAAACCATTTGCGTAAGGCTGGATACACAAAGAAGCTCGATGTTTGGGTGCCGCAGGAATTGTCGATGAAAAATTTGATTGACCGAATTTCCATTAGCGAATCGCTACTAAAAGGCAACGAAATCGACCTATAATCGACGATTTTCGGCTCAAATCAATACTGGCAATGCAAAATGTGTAAAATACGAGAATGTTGTTCGAAATAGATCATGATCATAGAAAGGTGACAACCATAAACGACTTCAAAGCCAGGATTGACGCCCCATAAGGTTATGTTGTGTGTATGGTGGGATTAGAAGGGAATCATACATTATGAGGTTCTACAATCTGATCCGTCGATTGATTCTAATCTTTACTGTAAGCAATTAACCAAATTGCAGCATGAAATTATAAAAAACCGGCCAGAATTGATCAATAGAAAGCTTGTTGTATTCGATCATGACAAAGTCAGACCACACACATTTTTGATAACCCGGCAAAAATTGAGAGCTTGGCTGGGAAGTTTTGATGCATCCACCTTATAGCCCAAACCTTGCGCCCTCTGACTACCATTTGTTTCGATCTATGCAAAGCTCCATTGATGGTCTGAAGTTGGCTTCAAAAAAGGATTGTGGAAAGCCAAGTTTTTCACCGATAAACCAATGAAATTCTACACCGATGGAATTATGAAATTACCCAAAAAATGGCAAAAGGTCACAGATAATAATGGCCAATATGTTCTTAAATAAAACTCATTTTGAATAAAAAAAAATTTAATCGAAAAATGACAAAAAGTTTCCAATACCCCAACCTATTTTTCAAAAACTTCAATAAATATTGAAGAAGCAGTTTAAAGCAGCCAATTTTATAATACTTTCACCTACAACCTCTGAAAGTTTCACAATCGAACACGACAGAACAGCACAACTTTTTGATAATAACATAGTATTTTAAAGATTGACATTGTTAAAAATTGACTATAATTACTGCTTTTTTGATATTTGATACTTTCAAAATTAGTACATTACAATTTATTTTCTTGTTTTACTTACTTTCAGAAGTTGATTCCATTTTGTCCGATAAGAATTGGTGGTGCTTTCGCTTTTCTGTATTACTTTTAACAACCGCGTTTTTTACCAATTCCGTAACAATGTTGATGCTACTGGGACAAAGGTACCATTGTGACTAATATTCTAAAGCAAGCAAAAGGAAATTTAATCTTCTATGAGTGATTACTGAACATTAGACATGTACTTTAGTCAACCCAATGGAAAAAAAAACTTTTTTTAAAACATTTTCTTTTTTTACTTTTGGCCCGGATTTTTTCGATTTCGATTGGTTACTTGATCCAATTAGTATATTCTGGGATACTCTAGGGCTCACATCCCAGATCTCTAATTTTCTTATTATATTTACAAAAGGTATTAAATTTCCTGTCTAGTGAACGCCGATGATCTAAAAAAATTTCCCCCGTTCATTAAATATCTTATGCTATGAACTTACAGAAATATTGATGGAACTAACTTCTGGTAGTATCCGAAGAATTTATTATTTTTAAATGTAAAAAAATATCTCTTAAAGATCTCATATATGAATAAATATCTCATATATGATTACAAAATTAAACATAGTTTGACAAGACTAGTTGCATTAACAAGCGTTAATATTTAATCAGAATATTGACTACATGATTGCAAAAGCTAATTCTATGTTAGGGGTTTCTAACGTATGATGTGAGAAATTTTGATAATTCGAGATTTCTCTTTATCAATCTCAAGTCCGTTCACAATTAGAATATGTCTCTTCTGAATAATCTCCCATTGCGGTTGATGAAACTTGCGGTTGAATGCCCCCACAGTAAGTGGTCTAAGAATTCGAACTTTTAAAAAATACATTTTCATAGGACTAGTTAGGGATGCAACGAGCCTTTGAATTTAATGTCTAGTTATTATGATGAATTATGTATGTGTTGTGATTTTAGAAGATTAAATAGGAAATAAGAGTCATTGAAAAATTATTATTTTGGCTGTAGTCGAATTCTCGAGTAAATCCGCTAAATTCGGTAAATGCATTTACCTTTTTTTTATGAAGGGTAAACGGAATAAAAAAGGGGAAATGTTTCACGTTAAGATACTTTATTCTTTATTGTTAAAAGAATTGAACGAGAATATAGAAAAAATGCATAATTTAACAAAAAACGAACACTAAAAATCTACATTTACCGTAGTAAATGATTTACGCGAGAATTCGACCGCAACCTTTAAATAAGAATTGTAACTACAGAGGTCCGGCAATTGAAGTGTCCGTAAAATTCAAATAGCTGTCAAATGTAATCCCTAGCATTACACAAATTCGACATGAATGTAGCTGGACATATTACCTCTCAGTAATAGAACTTATTTCGTGATGAAAAGATGAGTTCTTTTTCTTTTTTACAATGGAACTTAAACGAAATTCTTTAAAATTTGGAGCAAGTTAAATCTCGTGAATTTGAGCGAAAAGTTTGTGCATCGTACCCCTAAACGATTCGATGAGACTGGCAGCGTAAAAACGTTATGGTCGTTGACCAACGGTGCACTGTAACTGGGTAATCGAGAAAACGTAAACTTTAATCGAAATTAAATGAAGATAAGCGATAGAAGTGTTCGGCGATTCATGAAAAATAAATGTTAACCCTCGATAGTGTCAAGAGCAACCGATGCTTTAAAACAAATCGATTACAAAGATAAAAAAAAAATACTTCGTTTGCTCGCTCGTGGAGATTTACCAAATTTGGTAAATCATTCTGCATTGACCAATTTTTCAATAAACGAAATGATCGTGTTTGATTGAAGAGGCGATGATAATTCTGAGCATTTGAGTCACACGAGAATAAGGTTTGGAAAGTTATCGCTGAAAATAGTCTTTCACAGCTAATTTTTCTTCCACCTAACACGAAACTCAATGCCGATGTTTATCAAAGGTTGATTTTAAATGACGCTTTAATAAAGCGATACGAATAATCGTCAAAACCTACTTGAGTGTTGGAATTCCTAGATATAGATGTTAGAAATATAGATATATAGATATTCGAGCAGATCTCGGAATAGAAATATATTGAATACTACATTTAGTGAGTGTGAAAATTCAAGCACTTAGGATCTCGTTTTACTCATGATAATAGTTAGGGTGAGGATATCAAGGAGTGTTCCGCCAATGAAAACCGAGCATTTTATCCTCTACGCCTACTGCTAAAGTCTAAATATTTTGCAAATGCC
This sequence comes from Tipula vernalis, assembly GCA_958295665.1. Taxonomy (NCBI): domain Eukaryota; kingdom Metazoa; phylum Arthropoda; class Insecta; order Diptera; family Tipulidae; genus Tipula; species Tipula vernalis. The sequence goes on from OY282561.1 coordinate 2,607,427, forward strand.
GTCAAACTGAAGTTACACAAAGCGTTAATCACGCCCGTTGTCATGTATGTATTCACTGGAGCAACAAATCATCTACTGCGAACAGACTTGGAACAATATATGAGAAAAGTAACAACGTTAATAATAATAGCAACAAACAATAAACTAATGATAGCTTTAAAAAAGGGTGAATTGGCAGCTTATTTAGTGCAGCGATTCCTGATAGGCGAATCATCTTTTAGTAGGCACAGAGGTCGTTGTTGGCGGGATATGGCTTCACAGCGTGGAGAACGATATCGTATCTTCCCGTTGCATACGATAATACGAGGAACTACCTCGGGGCCGATACCGATGGGGTCAGATTGTTGGTACGGTACAGGCCAGTAATGGCCTGTAAAAACCCTTACTACACTTTTTGTAAAACAAAAATTTCAAATTATCATTAAAAAAAAAAAAAAAATTAAAAATCTTACCATCTTCTTCACCTGGTTTCGTATGATAATATCCGCCAGTTATAGCACCCGAAGTAACACCTTCATGACTATGGGCCCGACCCAAGCGATGTAATCGTGCCATTTGTGCAGCAACATTATAAGCAGGCGGATGTCTTGGACCACGAACTGGTGGTGGTGCCATTAAATTATGACCTAGACATACAAGAAAAAAAAAGGTTATGGAATTATTTTATAGGGTTAACCAAAACATCAAAACAACACACAAAACCAAAATTAATTTCAATGTGAACTTACACTTACCATTCGATCGTGATGAATGAAACTGTGAGTTTTGTACAATATAAGCAGGGTGTGGTGGCAAGGGGGGTAACACAGCTACCGCATGAGGAAATGGTGGACGCGATGACGATGAAGACATAGTTGTGTTACATGAAGGAGATGATACTATAAAACACAAAATTTTTAAGAACATTTTTATTAAGCCCCACGTAACACCAATAAACCTCCTGCGTCCCAAATAAATATATTAGGTTGGGGAAAAAGTATTGAGATTTTTTTTGTCATTTTCTAATTAAATTTCTTTTATTCAAAATGAATTTTATTTACATAAGTATCTTTTGCCATTTTTCGGGAAGTTTTAAATTCCATCGGTATAGAATTTTTGTGGTTTATCGGCGAAAAATTTGGCCAAATGATTTTCAGTCCTTTTTTGAAGTCAACTTTAGACCATCAAGGGAGTGCAGATATCGAAACAAATGGTAGTCAGAGGGTGCAGGTTCGGGCTATACGGTGGATGCATCATATCTTCCCAGCCAAGCTCTCTCAATTTTTGCCGGGTCATCAAAGATGTGTGTAGTCTGGCGTTGTCATGATGGAAGACAACACCCTTGGAATGGAAGTGAGCCATCCATCTATTACTAAAGATACATGTTAAACCGAAAGTGATCTGACTGAAAACGTCTGAGTTAAATTCAACATGTAAACGGCGACTTGACTAAAAGTGTTCTGAAAGTAGTCTGAGTTCGGTCAACTTAAATTTGGTTGGTTGAGTCAGTTTGTATATTGAGTTAAACATGTAAACTTTAGTTTAGTTGAACTGACAGATTTTTTCATACTGTTAATGGGGCAAAATGTTTTTATACATTTTCCAACTGGTTTTTAAATTATTTTAAATAATTTTTTAATAATTTAAATGTAATTTTAAAACAAAGTGACATTTGAACTGTCAGCTCAGATCAAATAAAAAAGTCCCATGTAAACACCAACCCAAATTTTCAGTCAGATCACGTTCAGATAAAACTCAGTCAGATCACTTTCGGTTTAACATGTATCTTTAGTATATATGTTGTTGCATTCGATAAAGCATCTTGACCGAAAACATCACAAATTTTTTCCCGGGCTTGGGCTGCGTTTTTGCCTTTTTCGTAGTAAAGTTGCAAAATATAGCGATTTTTTTCAGAAATTTCACTTTTCGCAGTAATATAACTTATGACATGATTGACGAAATACAAAACAATCTTCATGAAAATTGTAGACTGAAATGGCACCTTTCAAATGCGCATCAGTATGACGCAATCTGATTAGTGTTGCCCGATATATGACACCTAAACACTATCAGTGACAAAAATCTCTCACTACTTTTTCCCCAGCCTAATATACCATATAAATATATTTATATATAAATATATATATATATATATATATATATATATATATATATGATATATGTATATATATATATATATATATATATATATATATATATATATATATATATATATATATATATATATATATATATATATATATATATAATATATATTTATATGTATATGTAATATATATATTACAAACTACCCCAAATTATTATAGAAAAGAACCCCACCAAGTGTTTGTTTTGTGCAATATCAAAACTACTCACCATGCATTGCAGAATGCCGTCTTTGTTGTAATGTCGGTGATGGTGAATTATGAACAATTGATGAAGCTACATGATACAAACTACTACCATCTGAACAATTCGAATGTGTATCTGCTTGGACACATGAACTGTGACCACTATCGCTAGATGTTACCGAACCTGCTAGTGAACATAAGAGATATAGAAATATAAAACAAGTGACAGTTAAAAAGAGCAGTTTAAGGAGACGGTGTGTATCGGTCCGCGATATAAAACAGACATATTTACAAACAATTTAAAGGAACCCACCTGATATCAGAGTCTTTCTAAGTGGTAAATTACTGAGTGATGTTACACTACTACTTTCGACCGATAAATCAACCGATGGCAATGGTGTCGGTGTGTCAGAATGAGAACGTTCGTGTACCGTTCGACCTGTTGGATGTACAAAACCGTGTGGTGTAGAATAACCAACTGAACCAGCACTACAACTAGAGCCCATCCGACGATGGGCGCCAGGTGATGGTGATGGCGATACAGATGAATGATGAAGTGGATGATGTATACCATGATGATGACCTATTCCTGCTGTCATTGGTAATACAATACCTGGATGACGTGGTTGATGTGGTCGTGTCTTATTTTGCTCAGATAATGATAAAATTTTTTTAACTGCCTGTGGCGATGCGGCCCCTATAAACCACAAAATTTATTTTACCGATTCACAAAACACACAACAACCGACAAACCAACAAAAATAGTTTCCAAATATTTTGACGTAAACAAACTACAGTAATCAATCAATTTACGCGGAATAATTTCCCACCAAAGAATTAATATTTAAAGCAAAAAATTATTCTAATTAAAGACAAAATAGGCAAACTCTACAGACAAACAAATTTGTGTAAAATACGGCCACGCAAATCGAGAGAGTACTGTATACACATATAAAACAAAATTTGAAGATATTAGCATAATTACCAAATTTGGGTCCTGCCAATCCTCCTTTTTTCCCCTCACTCGTCGAACTTGTACTGCTAGTCGTCGAAAGTGTCGGTGAAGGATGCCTCTTTCGTATTGTAACGGAGTTTGGTGCTGAATTTCCGGAACTCCCACTCGGTTCACATTCAAACGAATGTTGTTGCAATATATCCTCATCCGTTACAATTTTAATATTATTCAAGTAGGCCTTCACCCGTCGCACCATTTGTGCCTCTTCAAACATTTTCTTTGGATTTGGTGCTGCTGCCGATTTTTTTCGTCGTTTAACAGTCGCTTGTCCACCTTGTATATGACTCACTGTTGTTTGAGGTGTTTGCGATACTGACATTTGATTAAGAGCAACCATTGCATTCGAAGGCGGTTGACCGCGTAATTCTAGGGTTGTTAATAAATCAAAAGGTGTACTACACATATGGGTTAGGCTGCGAATCTCTTTCGAGATCATTCGTAATTTTTCAAAATTTACTAAATTCTCGACTTTTGTATCGTTACCCAGATGAATAAATGTCAAATCCTTTTTGACGACGGGATAAAATGGGATTATTGGATGCTGGGACAACATTTCTGCTGCTACTAGCTGGCGATATTTCGACATATTCCGTGATGGATCCATTAAATCTTGTAAATCACTAAATAATTTTTGATATTTGGTTGGAAGTTTTTCCCATGTTAAGCGCAGTCGGGATACAGCGACATGTCCAAGTCCCGATATTATCGCAAACATGGAATTGAAGTTTTTGCATTCCTTACAATGGCGCGCAACTTTTATAAATTGTTTTATAATTTTCATGCGTCGCACCATGTTATGTTCTCCGACCACTTCAGTCACGACCCAAAACATTTCTCGATTAACTAATTCCGAAAATTTCCGTAGCATTGGTGTACCGTATTTACTATTCAATTCAAATAGATCATCGATATATTCTGTACTTTCGATTTGTCGGAATATCGCAAAATCCTGCAGTGTTAATTGTATAGAGATTTCATTCGCGTTCAGCTGAAGAAAATGTACGAAACTTTCTCGTATTAATTCAGATGCCATTTCATCAGGGACCAAAGTTTCTGTTATCCCGTTCGTTTTTAAATAGTAGCGCGAGGACAATCCAATACGTTCGGCTAAATTTTGCAATTGCTCAGGTAACCGACGTTGTTTTATCATACCTCCTTCGCCTACCGAAACCTCGCACAATGAAAAATTCGAGCTAGGATCATGTATTCCAAATTCTTGTAAAGCTAACATCACCACTTCATGCGATGTGGTCTCCTTGTGGACTAGTAAATATTTACATGTCTGATCTGATTTGTAGACTTTTAAAACGTGCTCAGGATAATCCGTTGATCTCAAGTCATCATAATACAGTATCGATGATAAATCTGGGTTACTATGACTTTGATACAATGACGATGTCGTCGATTGATTTAAATTTGATTGATTTGTGTCATTTTCGTCATTAATCGGAGATTGGGACGATGATTGGGTACTTTGTGTGTCGATCAGGGTGATATTCTTTGGTAATAAATTCATTCGAATTAGAGCTTTTTGAAGGCGGCGCTTAGGTACTAGTGTCATAAAACCGGATTTATGAGTATTATTGCTACTACTATTTGGAGTCGAGGCGGTATTGCTACTTGAAATTCCTGTAATGGGTGAATTTGTAACAACTAACTGTGCGTTTGATGACCCCGACGACGAGGATGATGAATTAGATAAGATGGATGCGGTACTATCTTTTTTATAGGCAGCCATTCCAACATTATCCACCTGGTCCTGTCCACTTTGTGCCACCGCTGCCAAATTAGCACTAGACAGTTTTGTTTTCCCAATTTCGTTATACATTTTCTTCTGACGCATTTGGCGGGACCGCGACGATACTGACGACCCGGTCGATGACGTTGAATTAATCGATGAATTATTTGATTGAAATGTATTCGATTCCAGACTATTTACCGAGTGTAATATTTCCTTAAATCCTAGCAAATTATTTTTAACTGTAATTGACAAATGCGTGGTCCCCGTTAGTAACTCAACCGCCCGTTTATTTGTAACATGCTCAAAATTCTGTCCGTTTACCTCAATAATTTGATCACCCCGTTTCAACCCAATCTCTTCTGATTTGGTATTTTTATCGACGTTTAATATAAATATCCCGGAATAGCGTTTATCGTAACCGCCTACAATTTGAAAATTTAGATTTTCATCCCGGGACGACCGCGCTAGCGTAACGGTGCGCACCTTCGCCTTTGCCGAACACTTGATGTGAAATAATCTCAACTGATCGACCATATTCTTTTCCTCTAGCAGCTGTTCGAATTTTTCTAAAAAGCTCATCATAATAGTATCCGATTCAAAATCGGTGAAATGATTATCGACCCATAATAAAACTACACGAGTGACCCGATCTCTTATATCGATAGCCGATAAATTTTGTATATTCTGTTGATCGATATCATAATTTTCGAACCAATCTAGAAGATTATTAGCCACTTCATTTGGATCCGTGATAAAAGTTCGATGAGTTAATAGAAAATCTTCAATATAAGTCGGATCAGATATCGAATTTTCCTCAATTAATTGTAACATGAGTCGCTCGGGTGATCCACGTATCACAACATACCCTTTACGACCCGCCTCTAATGCACCATGTCGCATTTCTGTAACCATTACAACCTGGCCATCTTCCTCGTGTCTTTTCATATTCTCCTCTCCCTGGTGTTGTATTCGATAGTAATCGGTCTGAGTTATACACACAAATTGACAATCATCGCATTTGGTTCGCATAACACCGCGATGGTATAACTTATCCATGGTTGGTAATATACCAAAGCTATCCCCCACTTGTAGCTCTTCTTTATCCCCATTAGTGTGCTCAATTTCAACATGTCCATTAATTAGTACACTCCAACTATCTAATTCTTCGCCATCATTCATAACCATGGTTCCTGCTTTTTCCACTACCGCAAATACCATAACAGAACATAACGCCCGTCTAACCGCCAAAGTCATATTTGTAAAAGCTTTTAATTTTTGTGTAAATTCAAGTAAAATTTCAATATCATCCTCGGTCCTATCCGATGGATCTTTTTCTAAACATTCACGGACTGTGTCACGCACCGTTAAACTATCCATGCTTTCGGTTAAATCTTCTTCATCGGAATCGACAACGGATTCAACCAAGCCGGATAAGTCAACCTCGTCGGCATCTATCGATGAACTATGTACGGATGTCATTGTGTCGGAACCGCTATATGCCGAACTTGTGTCAGAAGAATGTGAGCCACGATTACACTTTTGATATAAATCGGGGCGATTTGAACCGGTAAACTGGAATGTAATTAAAATTCTACTTTAGTTATATCTTAAAATTGCCCAAGGGCTTTTTATTTAAATGTTAATTTAGGTAAGACACAATCAAAAACACTTGAGCCATGTTTTTGTGTACTTCACAGCTTTAGATAGCGGTGTTAGTTAACTTCGAATAGTCAATTAAAATACAATAAATCAAAAATAATTTCCTTGTTTTGTAAAAGCTCTCCAAATTTTGAATTTAGTTACCAAAAAAATCTAGAGAATATTTTGGTATTTTTTATTTGTTAAATACGGAATAAATGGGAATCTACCTTATATAATTTAAAAAAATTAACAAATTTTAATTTACTTCGTTTCGGAAAATTGCTATGGAAGAGCAGACGAGCATAAAAAGTAAAAACGCACCTTTTATATGTATGCAATTACATATATGTATGCACATTTTGGAGTTATTTTTATTTAAATTAGCTAGACATATTTTTGTATGAATTTTTGTAAATAACCCTTAACACCCAATTCACATAGTCCTGTCATTTCAGACGACGAGCCACACAATGCATACAATTATTCAATTAACAACATTTGAAGAAATACTATATACAATAAAATAATCGCGTCCTTCCATATTGTCCTAATGGTTTGTTACTTACATACAAAAACTTATGTAATGAAACAATAGGGCCGGATTCTGCCTTCCAAAATCGTATGTTATTTCTCTTTTATCGATAGAAATTTAAATAGGAAGCGGGGAAGTAACAACATGAATTTTAGCGTTCCAGAATCAGCCCCAATATTTATGTAAGGAAGTAGGAGGACAATATATATTGTCAAATAATCGGGTCTAGCTAATTTTTTTTTGGTTATACAAAAGGATTAAATGATGAAAAAAACAGGAAAAAAATTTGGACGGAAATTTTGAAAAGGAACAAATAAGAGGAGCTATAAGCCTTATATTATAATTTTTAGATTTTAGTTTTTTTTTTAAAACAATCACGCATAAAAAAAGTAGATTATCATATTTAAACTCAAGGAGCACACATGGTAAGTTTCTTTTAGTTAGCTACATGAGTTGAATAGGTAACCAAATGTTTGCTAGGTTTGTAACCCTATGGGTTAAATTTGTGCCCTGTGAACCCAAATTGTTACCCTGCGAACTATTTTGGTTACGTTTTGTTGGTAGCCCTGGTCAATTTATTTGTTCTAGTTGGAAATAATTTAACTCAAACAACTAACTTCGTGCGCCGAGCAAACGGCGCAGTAGTTAAAGCTGCGGCGTTTGGATCGGGAGGTACCGGGTTCGAATCCCGATAGGGGCGGGATGCAAAAGGGATTTTTCATCATCTGATTACGATCGGTGATGACGATGAACACAACTATGACCCCCTGTTGAGAGTGCAGAATCCATGGGCCGACCCACCTTTCATGTCAGCACTATAGGTTGGCATGAAGCAATGCAATGTGCAGGTGGTTTATACAAAGCGGGTCTATAGCGTACGTCCTCGATTTGGCTACTACTGCGTAAAGTAGGACGGTAAAATTAACTGCGAAAGAGTTGGGAGTGCCTTGAGCCTCAGAAAAGATTGCATAGATTAAAAAAAAAAAAACTTCGTGGTGTACATTTTTCCCCCAGAATTGTACCATGTACGCAGCTGTACTTTGCAAGAAAACACAAATAGGGATGCAGGGCTCAATTTTGGTATGTTCAAATAGGATTAAATGACGAAGATAAAAAAAAATTGAAAAATATTCGTTTTTGAGAAATTTGAAAAAACGGGAAAAGGGATTTTGAAAATTAAGAAATTAGAGATTGTACTACATATTTTTATATTGTTTCCCTAGTGAAAAAAGTTCATTAAATAACTCATATAAAAATGCATCAACTCACACAATTCAACAAAGTATATAGAATTTTGTTCAAGTGTATAATTTTCAACTGTTAAAGTTAGTGGTATACATATGTACAAGATCGGTCGTTACTTGATTTGAGAAATTTAATGTAATAACTCAAAGAAAGCAGTTTAACGTTTCTATATTAAATATTTCTTTCTCCCTTCTACCGATTGCACCTCAGTTTGTTTTACATTTTGTTCAGTTTGTTTTTAAACATTGTCTAAATCAGTCACTTATAAACAAGTTTGCTTGATGCCAAATAACCTGTGTCACACCCCCCCCCCTTCAGCAAAAAATTAAATAAATTAGAATTTAATTCTGCTAATTATAATTAATAAATCTTCCCAATGTCTTTCAATAAACTGAATGTATGACAGTTTGTATTTTACTACGTACTTTTCCTTCCATATTCTTACAGATTCAATGATTTTACAACACATTTCATTTTGGAACTTTTGTGAAATTACTTATTATTTTACAACACACTCTCTATCCAAAGTCATTAAGGAATGCATTAGTAATTATTCGATGATTGTGTTGCGTAAACCAGCAACGAGTACATTTCTGAATCGCTCTTGAGTATTCATAATGAACCTAATATTAATTGTTCAAAGCATTGATAAATGAAAATTATATAAGTGAGTTTAGTCCCGAGCCCTGAATATAGTTTATATAATGGGTCATTAGGAAATTCATCAGTCAATTCATCGATTGTGAATTCGATTAGAACGTATTCGACTCTTCGAAGCATAGATTCTTATTTCACTTAAATAAGATAACAATAAAAAAAAAAAAAAAAAAAAACTTAAATAAGAAACGAACAGATCCGATACTGATTCAATTCAAATAAGAATCCAATATTTCGTATATTCGAATAAGTTCGAATCGAATACACAAAAAGCCCCTCGATTTTATTACGTATTGTTTTTTGTCATATTTGATAATTGTGTTGAGCTCTTCCAAAACAAATTTATTTTATATGCTTTTTTATTCAAAATTAGAACAATCCAATCACTAAAATCATTTGAAAAATCAAAATTATTATCGTTTTCTATCGAAATAACCAATGTTCGGGTGAAGATTTTATTTGACTTTAGAAATAAAACTCAAATATTGCTACGTCCTATTTTTTATTTATATTATTTTTGTAACGCCTTATTATTTACTTAGCGGTTAATGTATTTTGTACGTAACTAAATTTTAGTTATAAAAGTAGGAAAAATTATTGAGGAAAACAGTAGAGGGCCCCAACATAAAATTTTGATTCATCAGAAAATGAGCTAAACACCAGAAACGTATGTTCTTATTTACCATCATCTGAGCCAATTATAGACATCAATGACATGATTGATAACGTTAAGTACGAAATTGAAATAAAAGAATTAGTTAGCAATATCCAAAACTTCGTGGGTAACAAGGTGATATTTATAGTGGTAATGAATTTAATAATGATCGAAAGCGAAATGCCAAACTAGACAGTTCTAATTATGGCAAAAAAAATTCTATAAAAAAACGATTGATTGGGTCTGAGTATCAGGGTTACGAAAGATCGAAAACTAAAGAAATATTGTGTGGTAAAACACGGTCAAACCGAATTGCTAGGGAAAATGTGCTTTTCGAAATATTGTATTAAAACAGTAAAATGAAATTTTTTTCACTACTTACTAAAGCAGAAAGAGCTGCTTTGGCAGGAATTTCGTGGTAACAATCCCCGATAGAACAGACTGGGATACTGGGTTACCGCAGATGGAACCTAACAGCCTAGTCTGGTACACTGATGGATCAAAAATGGATAGTGGAGTCGGCATTGGTGTCTTTGGACCCAATCACAAAATATCGAAATCACTGGGTACTTACCCCAGTGTTTTTCTAGCCGAAATTCACGCCATCGAAATCTGCGCCTCTATTATTATGACCAAAGGTCTTAAAGGCGCATCCATCCACATTTTGTCTGACAGCCAAGCAGCACTGAAAGCATTGGCTTCTAACTGCTTGGTTTCCAAGTCGGTTCAAAGTTGTTATAAACTGCTACAATCTCTCTCTTGTCAAAACAAAGTAAGGTTGTGGTGGGTGCCTGGTCACATGGGCATCACTGGAAATGAGATAGCCGACGAACTTGCACGGGCAGGCTCGTCGACTACACTCATTGGCCCTGAGCCTTTTTGTGGTATCCCGTGGGCTTCTGCAACCTACACAATCAGTAAATGGGAAAAAATACAGTGCTTGACTTATTGGAACTGTATTCCCGGCCTTAGACAAGCCAAATCTTTGATCAGACCATTTCACCACAAAAATTTGGCGATCAATTTCAGCAAAGGAAATATTAGGAAACTTGTGAGTTTTCTCTCAGGTCACTGTAACCTGAGATATCATTTGAACAAAATGAACCTGTCCACAGAGACGGAGTGCCGACTCTGTTTGGAAGAGACAGAAACCGCAGAACACATACTATGTGAGTGTGTTGCTCTGTGCACACGGAGGTGGATTCATTTTGAAGAGAGGTATCTGACCCCGGAGAAATGTAAATTGGCCTCTATAAACAGCATTCTCGCCTTTATTAGAGAGGTGGAGAAGCTCCTGGAGTAACAGTACCCAACAGCACAAAAGATCTTTTAGGTCGTAGTGCTAGCCGCTTTTGGGCAGGGACGAAAAAAAAAAAAAAAAAAAAAAAGCAGAAAGGGAATAACTTTTTTCAGAGTTTTGGAAGATGACGAAAACGTTTGGTGACGCCAAAAAATGTTCCTTAATAATCTCGGCGTAAAAGTGAAGATGGTGATAGTATGGCTAAACAATAGTTTGCCACTTGGCCTTCGAGAAACTGATACACAAAAAAAAAACAAAATTGAGTGCAACAGAAAAATTTGTAATCAAGGAGAACCTCATTTAATTTTTGTTTTTTTAACATATCCTTTACAGAAAGGGATTCGAAAAAATCTACTTGCAAACAACGAGTGATAGCAAAACGTCACTATTTTGTACGCTAAAGAATACAAAGAACAATGTATCAAAGGCAAAATTGAACGGTTGGGTATTTGAGTGTTTACGAACTTTTTAAGAGTATAACTAGGCAATTTTTAAGCCTCGTAAAGATCAGTATGATATGTGCACGGAATATAAACTCGGAAACTTGGATTTAGATAAATATCCCTAACCCGAGTTGGAAAAGCGCGAAAACAAATGGAGGTTGACCAACAATTGGCACAAGATGGGAAAATTATCATGTATTGTATGAAAGTTCAGGCCGTAAAATTGTCTCCACAACTTGATGCAAGTGCCCAATACTACAAAATGAAATTGCAAATAATCAATTTCACTATTTACGTAACGCATGATTCATCCAACTATATGTAAGATGAAACTCAGGGACAATTATTGGCATCCTGCTTCACCACAGTAATATGTAATCCCTATCATAATTTACTCTGAAGGCTGAGGCGACCTTTTATATGTAGAATAAAAGTATCTAGAGAAAGGGCATACTCAAAATTATTGTGATTCTAGGCATTCCTTAAAGCGAAACTTTAAAGGAAAAACTATAAATCTATCAAGTGAGCTTGGGTCTCTTGCAAAAGAGACTCGCAAAAGCCAAGTATCGGGTGCGTAATTTTACCCGTTTTACCGAGATCAAATAAGCTAGTGGGAGATCCCACTGCTAACCAGTTAAGATGTCTAAGAAAAATATCACTTCAATTGTTTTCAGTCCTACTTATCGAAGAGAGGTCGGAGAACAAAAGTAAACGAATCATTGTCCGATTCGATAACTGCCACAATAGGAATACCACAGGGAACAATATTTCGTGTAGTGCTGTTTCTACTATACATAAATGACATTTACAAAGCAGTTGAATGGCAGGCCCTATCCACTAAGGTATAAAACAAATTAAAATATATCAAAAATTGTTTATATTTAAGAAACTTGATTTTTTCTTTTTTTTGTGATTTTTTTTATTTTGGATAACGACGATACCAAACCCGATAAAAATTAATGTATTGATCTTTGTTTAAAGATTTTTTTTAGGTTTAAAAAAAGTGTAAATTTAATATGTAGTATTTTATACTAAATAAAGTTATAAATAAAATAAATACGAGTAAATAAATCATTAACTTTAGCCTAATTTTGCAATTCGACGCTATTTTCGACTGCTTTCTTTTTATATTGGAAGGTACAGGAAGAAAAACGAATACAATAGTAATAGTTTCCTTCTTTACACAATACTGTTTCTGTCCTTCCTGTAATAACTTAATTATTCTGCGTTACATTTCAATTAAAAAATCTTTTAAATTTTAATTCTAAGAAAAATTACAGTTAATTTTGTGATGGTCAAAAATATGTTGATAAAATCACCTAAAATCTTAATCCCACTCGGTTTTATTTGCACCCTACCATACATTTTTTGTCTTACTAGATCGTGCATATTTTCCACTTTAATTTAAACTACCGCAAGTTTAAATCGAACTCCTGCCCTGGCCGAGACAACTAATTATATTCAAGATATTTCAATAATTTCGTGTCAACGACTCTTGTTATGTTTGGGCGCATTATTGCCATGACGAGCAAATTAAGGACCAACTAACTTATCGTTAACTAGGAATGTTACTTAATTCAACAAACCGAAATTGAACATTGACCCTTGAACAGTTGTAGTTGCAGGTGTATGGCATATACAGAAATGGAATATGATTTACCGAGAACAAAAGTTGGAACATGGCCATCTCGAGAACTGCGTTATGCCCAAATTAATGCGTTTTTGCCTTAATTTCATAAAATGGAAGATATTTTTCTCATTAAATAAACATGGAATATATTGCCTCGATTAGTTTCTCACGCAAGAAATAAAAGGTTAGTTGATGATAAATTAGTCATCCCTCAATTTGCTGCTCTTAGTAAAATAATCCTCCCTTACATAAGAGCCATTGACGAAATTATTCAAAGATCTTGAATTAGTATTCTCGGCCAGGGCAGAAGTTCGATTTAAACTTGCTGAGGCTTAAATTAAAGTAGAAGGGAGAAAAACCCAAGTGGGATAAAATTCTAGGTGATTTTATCAATAATTTTTTGAACCACTTGCGAGATATTATTAATAAGCAATAAAAACTGACCATGTGCATACAAAACATAAGTGATTATTTCAATATTTAATAAGTCAAAAATAACTTTAAACTTAATTTAATTATTTTTAATTTTTCCATATTGCTCAAATAATTATGAGAACAAATTTGTTTGTACAAATAATTTTGTTAAAAACTAAAGTAACCGTAATTTTTCCAAGAAATAAAATTTTAAACATTTTTTTGAACTTCCAGTACAATAATTAAATTAATTAAATTAAAATTTAAATTTTGAAAAAGTTTATTATTTATATAACTTTTAAAGTTGTTTATGTTGCGTTGTATTAATTATTGATCATGCACAAAACATTTTGTTAAGGACTGTATGATTTAAAAACAAACAAATCTAATATACTCAAGACTTACGGATGTCTATGACATTTGTCGGTGAGGTAGAAACTAAAATTCGTGATCTCGTGATCAAAAAAGCAGCCATACCAACCTTTTTTTAAATCCAAAATGATTTCAAATTGGGTGATTTTTCAGGGATAGGCAGACTAAAACTGGGAGGAGGTGGGCTATTTATGAACTCGATTCGAACGTATTCGATCCTTCGAAGTATAAGATTCTTATTGGCTATAAATAAGAAACGAACGAATCTGACACAATTCAAATAAGAATCCAATGCTTCGAAGACTCGAATACGTTCGAATCAAATTCACAAATAGCACTCCAGAATAAAAAACCAGTTATTTTCGTCAATATTTTGTTCATAATTAAAAAAATAATACAGTGAAATCCCGCTATAACAAACCCCGTTTGTAAAAAAAAAACATCCGGTTATTACATACAAACTGCTTCGGATATAACAAACTTCGGTTATAACACTATAGCAAATTTTTCGCATACTAGTTTACTATAAAAATCTATCAAATCTTATTTTTTAAAAAAATTTCGGATTTATCAAACTGCGTTTGTTATAAATGATGTCATTTATAACAAAACTCCGTTTTAAAAAACTTTTTCTTTCCCCTTGGGTGTTTGTTATATCAGGATTTCACTGTATATTGGATGGTCTGAAAAATTTCCGCCGTTTTGACGCCGTTTGAATAGATTTTAGTAAAGTTATATATTTTAATTTGAAGAGTGGCGTACATTTTAAAATAGTATTTCGAAAAAAAGGAGGAAGGCAACGTAAGCTGCTCAAAAAATTTGTTTAATTTATAGTGTTGATGCTGTATCAGAAATAACAGCCGGTGAATGCTTCGACCAATCACTGAAAAAGTCAATAAAATCATTCAAAAAGTGGAGCAAGATAGGCATATAAGCAGCCATCACAATGCTCAGGAACTCAACATTATTACAAACAACAGTTATATGGTAAATCATTTGAAGAAATTTGGGTTCAAAAAGATGCGATTTAACAGTGAACAACTTAATGGACCAAGTTTCGACGAAAAATGGATCACGCACGACAATAACATACGAAACAGATCTTGTGTGAGACCACACAAACGGGGGCAAATCCACATTTGACGCCAAGGAAGTTGGTGCTTTGTGTTTGATAGGACTGGAAGGGAATCGTGTATCACGAAGTGCTACAAACAGGTGGAACCGTTGATTCTGTTCTCTACTATCATCAATTATGTATTTGGTTGCTTTTAACAGGGAAATAAAAAGGAAGCGGCCAGAAATGACACGCGAGACCACGCACATCTTTGTTGACTCGACAAAAATTAAGAAAGAACAGGTTTTACCAGAAAATTGGCAACAATATGATACATATTTAGTTTAATTTACAAAAAAAAGTGCGTTTAAAATTTGAGTTTGAAGGCTGTCTCATGAAAATTAAAAAGTTGCAAATGTGTGATATCTCACGAGCTCAAAACAGTAGTACTAATTCCTTTTTTTTTTGCTCAATCTCCTTTTTGCCGTTTGCTAATTTTTGACATTTATTTTTCTTCAATTCTCAAAAGTTTTCTAGTGGATATGTTATCGGTGTGAATCTTTTTAGTGTTTTAATTTTGTTTTTCGTGCGATTTAAAGTAATTTTTGATATTTGTATTTCTCCCGCAATTTAAAGTAGTTTCAAAATTTAATTTTTTCACATGATTGTGTAATTTGTTTTGTTTTTATTTGTGTTAAATTTCATTCATTTTTCCAATTTTTTTTGTGTTGTAACAAAAAAAAATTAAAATATCAAACTACTTTAAGTCGCGGGAGAAATACAAATATCAAAAATTACTTTAAATCGTACGAAAAACAAAAAACAAAATTAAAACACTTAAACTAAAAAATTCACTGAAAACTTTTGAGAATTGAAGAAATGTCAAAAACTAGCAAACGACAAAAAGGAGAAAAAAAAGGAATTGGTACTACTATTTTGAGCTCGTGAGATCACACATTTTCAACTTTTTAATTTTCATGAGACAGACTTGACCTCAATTATTATTAATAAAAATAAAAATGTGCAGCATTGTCCAAAGTGACAACAAATTTTAAATGCTCTAAAAATTACCTTACCAGACAATTTAAATCAAAGTGAACTTATTAATTTAAATAACATTGGTGTGTTGAACCATAAAAAAAATAAAAGTGCATCGTTGCCAAATATTGACGATAAAAAAATAATGAAATTGCATCGACATCAGATGACAATAAAATAAATAGTGATGTAGGTCAGTGTTTAGTGCAAACGGGAATAGACCGGTATATTACTGTCCGATCAAAACGAAGGAGAAGGCCTAGACCAGCGGCCAGTGCAAGCGCGAGTAAATTCACTAAGCTAGCTAGCGTTGAATTAACGCATGGTAATAGGTATTCTTGCTTGTTTGTTGACGACCCACTGAGAAGGCGCCAACAATCTATTTGAGGGAAGAATCAAATAGAGAACTTGCAAAAACGATCGAGATTATTACGGATGGTGTATTTTATATTTCCTTATTTTACTTTTTGAAAAGAGGAGATATAAAAGAAA
Organism: Tipula vernalis; assembly: GCA_958295665.1. Lineage (NCBI taxonomy): Eukaryota > Metazoa > Arthropoda > Insecta > Diptera > Tipulidae > Tipula > Tipula vernalis. The sequence goes on from OY282561.1 coordinate 2,623,986, forward strand.
CAAAAATTCAACCGCTCAATATTGTTACAGAGCATTAATTAAACATTTTGACCAAGTTGGTAAACATTACTACACATACCAACTAAAGAGCCAAAAATGATTGGTTGTTATGTTAAAAGGAGTAGAGATTTACGTGGATGCAGATGAAATACAAGCTGCTCTCGCTGAAAAAGGCTTCCAATGCAGATATAATTACCATTATTTTTAATCGGGAGAAGGCGCCTCAGCCAATGTTCCATAAAAAGGTCAAGGACAAACATGGAATATTTGGCCTAAAATATCTATTGCACAGAAGGGTTATCATCGAGGAACCCAGGAAAATAAATATGCCCCTACAGTGTGTTAAGTGCCAAGAATATGGACACACTAGAGCATATTGCACTTTGAACGATATTTGTGTTATATGTGGTGAACTCCATAATTCAAAGGTAAAAAGGAAGCATCAGTGAGAAAATGCAGCAACTACGATGGAAATCACACAGCTAATTATAGAGGGTGCCCAATTTATTTAGAATTGAAAAGGAGAATCAATCCAAAGCAGCGAGCAGAGCAACGACTCCTTAATCTTCATTCTTCAGCTAGAAAAGAAGCACGACCAGAAAATGTAAACACAAACGCTCAAAATGAGTAACAGGGGGACTATTATGCAATTTTTATTTATTATGATTATTGACGCACTTTTTTTGCGATCATATCGAATATTTTCCTATTATGAAACTAAAACAGTTGGCGACCGCGCTTTTTTTTCGATAAAGTCGAACAATATGTAACTCCTCTTGAGGTGACGAATGCTTGTTCAATAATAAATCGTGAGATAATAAAATACGCTTCATGGCGGTGATGGAGAGAACCAGAATTTGAACTTATGAAATGTAAGAAAGTACATATACAATCAGCGAGCATCTGTCTGCAGCAGTGGTCTGGAAACTGTGTCATATCGGCAGTGTACAGTCCTCCAAAACATGTCATAAAAAAACTCCAGTTCTAAGATTATTTCAGCCAGCTGGGTAATAAATTTCTTGCGGGGCATGATTACAACACTAAACATACTCATTGAGGTTCCAGATTAACATCGCCGAAAGGCAAACAACTTTATGAAGCTATAGAGGAACAGTCCCTGGATTATATCTGCCGGTAACCCAACTTACTGGCCCAAAGATAAAAAGAAAATTCCTGATTTAATTGACTTTTGTGTAACTAAGGGCATTCCACGTACATATGCTAAGGCCACGGATTTTTATGATCTGTTTTCTGATCACTCACCGGTAATAGTAACAGTGAGTACAACCAAGCAAACTAATTGGGATCAATATAGGAGGCTAATCGAACAAAATTGTCTACTTAGTATTCCTCTGCGGCTGATATTGATGCAGCGGCAGAAAATCTAAAATATGTCATGACATTATAAGCAGAAAGGGCTACACCCGTCATAAGTAGTTCCGAAAAATTTAATAAACTGTCACATAATATACAGCAACTAATCCAGAAAAACCGAAAAATTCGCCGTCAATGGTAGCAAACGAAATCAACGTTATTGAAATGGATTTTAAATCAAGCTATTAAGACCCTAAGATTTGCTCTGTGGGAAGAAGAAAACCAGAGCGTCCAGAACTATTTAAGTGATCTCTCGGCAACCGAGAGGGCAGATTACTGTTTGTTTATTTATTTATTTAGTTACACTTAAAAATTTAGAAATATTTTAATACACTCCATTTTGAGCTTTAGCTCATTCACAACAGAGCATACCAACATTTTGGAATAACCGAATAATAATAATAATAAAACATGAGTTGTGGAAGGAAACAAAAAATTTAAAAACGCCAACAAATTCGAATCCACCGATGAGACTGGCGAGAAGTGATGAAGAAAAAGCCGAAGCTTTTGCTGCTGATCTAATCTAACAACAGTATTCGCACCACACGAAGAAGATTATTATTTCAGCTACCCTAGCAAATGGATGATGGTTTATCCGACAAACCTATGAAGTATAATTGGAAGAAAGTTAATAATAAAATTAAAACCTACAAGGGGCCAGATAAATGCATAAAACTATTAGCATTCATATTCAACGCGATATGCGAACCTGTTATATTCCTCAAGAATAGAAAATATCTTTGATCACAATGATATATAAGCCAGGAAAAAATTAAATGCAGATCTCGTCATATCGTCCAATAAGCATCCTGTCCACAATCTCAAAGCTATTTGAAAAAATGTTACGGTAAAAACGGCGCGTTATTCCAGACCGTTAATTTAGCTTCCGAAACTAACATGGTACTACAGAGCAAGTACACAGAATTATAAATGCAATCAAAGGCCTCTTCGAGGAAAAGAAATATTGTTCTGCTGCCTTTTTGGATATCGCACAAGCCTTTGATAAAGTTTGGCACGATGGACTAATATACAAAATTAAAGAACTTCTACCGAAGAAATTTCACTCAGTTTCGGCCAACTATCTTCTTCAAAAGCAATAACACGGTCAAACAAAATAGAGCAACTACTTGCTTAAATGTATCAACATTTCTTGATGACACGGCCATCCTGGTGTCACACAATAATCCCAATAAAGTTTTACTGTACAAAGCGATAATCAAACCCATATGGACATATGGTATTCAGTTATGGGGATCCATCAGCGCTTCAAACAGAGAACTCCTGCAACGAACCCAAGTGAAAATACTTCGCAGTATTACCAATGCTCCGTTGCATATTCGAAATTGTAATATATATGATGACCTTGGGATTAAAATCATTAAAGAAACAAAGAATTGAGTTCGAAATATTACTCAAAACTATAAGCACATCCCAACGAATTGGCTATGAATATACTAAAATAGCCGCGATTTAGGCGATTGAGAAGAACAGATCCACTCGGACAGATGAACCTGTAAATTTATTAAATATTAATGTTATACATATAAGTATAGTCTAAATTAATTAAATTATGAGTACTAACAATAAGTATTGACATTGGTTAAGACTTAAAATAAGATTTCATTACTTCTTGTGAGTTTCTTATGTAGAAAGATTCAAGAATAAATCTATTGGCAGCATTAAAAATAAAAAAAAATATAAAAATTTGAGGAAATATCGGCGGAAAATTTTTAGATTATCCAATAAAAATGTAATATAAATATAGAAAATTATTTATTGTAAAAAAATGTTTAGTATCGGTAACATAACTCAAAAGAACTGTTGCTCTAAAAAAATTGATTTCAACATTTTCGCCATTCAAAAAATGTTCACTTTCCTTCGAGTTTGTGACTTAAGACAAAACCAACAAAAATGTATACAGGGTGTCCCACAGGTACGAGTCCAAACGAGTAGGGCGTGTAGCTGGATCAATATCATGAAAAAAAAGTCCACTACGCATATGCCCGGAAATGAACCGTTACCCACTTCAATTGCATTTCAAAATGTTTAGGTTGGCACACTATCTTGAATGATGTAAATGCCAATAACTCTTCTAAAAATTAAGATAACTCAATTGTTTTTACATACTTTTAAAGACACAGAGTGCTTCTTTCTTCTCTGGAAGTAGGAATATCATGCATCGTATTTTCCATAAAGAAAACATTGGTGGAATTAAAAAAATTGTGCGAGAAAAAAAAAATATTCATTAAACTCATTTTTTTCTCGAAAAACTCACTTAATAATTTTTGTTTTTTATTTCAAATTTAAATTTAATAGACTATTTAATATAAAATTGCTTCGTCGTTTTTTATCTAATCATGTATAGTTTTTGAGATATTAACGTTTCAGTGTAGTACTTGTTGAAAAAACAATTATTATAAAAAACAGTTTTTAGAAGTAAAAAATTTGTTATGAAAAACCAAAGCAATCGTTTTAAACAAAAACAGCAATTTAGTATGCACGTCCATATGTTGCATTTGTTAAATCTATTTAATCGTTAGTAAACGTACTACCTTGATCAACAAGTTCCCGGAATAACCACCGTGTGGCGCTCCCATCGTTCCGATTTGAGTTCTGTTTTTTTTGTTAAGTTGGTACATCTGTTGTTGATATTCCCTCTAAATCTTAGCGTCATAGCTTGACATTTGCAAAAGTTACGTAGTCAAGAGTACATCTATCTCTGTGTGTGTTGTCGATTATTTACAATTTTAGAAATTATTTACAATTTTAGACATGATTTGCGAGGCTGAATCCGATCCCACATTCATCAAAAGGATCATTACTGGAGACGAGACGTGGGTTTATGAGTACGACACGCAATCCATACATCAGGCAAGTGAATGGCGTTCACCAAAAAAAAAAAAAAACGTCGTTTTCAGTCAAAAAAAGAAGGCAATGCTCACGGTTTTCATGGATTACAACGGTATAGTGCATCATGAATTTTTGCCAGAAGGCCAGACCGTAAACAAAGAGTATTATTTGGGCGTTATGAGACGTTTGCGTGAAGCAATTCGCCGAAAGAGACCAGAATTGTGGGCAGAAAACTCGTGGATTTTGCACCATGTTAACGCACCGTCGCACAGTGTCATCATTATTCGTAATTTTTTGACGAAAAATGCAACAAATACCATCCAACAGCCACCGAATTCACCTGATTTGGCTCACTGTGACTTCTTTCTGTTCAATCGAGTTAAAAAACCATTACGGGGAACGCGTTTCAGCAGCCGAGAGGAAATAATGAAAATCGCCAACACACACAGAGTAGATGTACTCTTGACTACGTAACTTTTCCAAATGTCAAGCTATGACGATTTAGAGGGAATATCAACAACAGATGTACCAACTTAACAAAAAAAAACAGAACTCAAATCGGAACGATGGGAGCGCCACACGGTAGTTATTCCGGGAACTTGTTGATCAAGGTAGTATTTCTAAAATCGTTGTTAATCTTTTGAAAATAATTTTTTGCGCGTTAGTAATCAGAAATAATAAAATGCCACGCTACACATTCGAAGAACTCGCCGACATCTATTTTATTTATGGTTTATGTAACGGAAATGGACGAGCTGCAGAACGTGAATACGCAAACCGTTATCCAGGTAGGCCGGTGCCAGATCATAGAATATTTGATACAGTTCACAGACGATTACGATAACGAGGAACATTGGTCCGCTATGAATACGAAAATGTTAGACGAGTTCAATACGAAGTCAATACCGACAAACAAGTTTTGAATTCAGTACAAAGAGATCCCACCATTAGCACGAGACGTCTTTCGATACAACTTGGTATTAGCAAAAATAAAATCTGGAGGGTACTTCGAAGAAACCATCTACACCCATTCCACTACACTCCAGTGCAACAATTATTACCAGTCGATTTACCAAACAGAACAAATTTCTGCCGTTTATTGTTAAACAACGAGGAACATAATCCTTCATATTTTCCATCCATTTTATGGACAGACGAATCGAAATTTACGAGGGATGGAATAACAAATTTCCACAATCTTAATGAGTGGCAACCAGAAAACCCATACGTTAAGCGAGAATCATCATTTCAAAGACGTTTTAGTGTTAATGTATGCTGTGGTATAATTGGAAATAATTTTATCGGACCAATTTTACTACCTGAAAGATTGAACTCACAAAACTATCTTGAATTTTTAAATGTAACCGTTCTCACTGTGCTAGATTCAACTCCACTCATAATGAGAAATACTTTCTTGTATCAACAAGATGGAGCTCCTGCACACCATGGAAGACAAGTTCGAAATTGGTTTGCTATAAATTATCCAGGGCGATGGATTGGTCGCAGCGGACCTATAGCTTGGCCGGCTAGATCTCCAGATTTAACACCATTAGACTTTTATGTATGGGGATATTTGAAAGGAGAAGTCTACAACAAAATAAAAGCAAATTTGTGCCATTAAGAGACGACTGCAACTATGCTTGTTACAAAATGGAAATCATTTTGAAAATTGTTTGTGAAGTACAAAACTTAGAAATTCATACAATAAATTATTAAGTACTACATTGAAATGTTAATATCTCAAAAATTATACATGATTAGAAAAAAAACGACGAAGCAATTTTGTATTAAATAGTCTATTAAATTTAAATTTGAAATAAAAAACCAAAATTATTAAGTGAGTTTTTCGAGAAAAAATGAGATTAATGAATTTTTTTATTATTTCTCGCACAATTTTTTTAATTCCACCAATGTTTTCTTTATGGAAAATACGATGCATGGTATTCCTACTTCCAGAGAAGAAAGAAGCACTATGTGCCTTTAAAATTATAGAAAAACAATTGAGTTATCTTAATTTTTAGAAGAGTTATTGGAATTTACATCATTCAAGGTAGTGTACCATCCTAAAAATTTTGAAATGCAATTGAAGTGGGTAACGGTTTTTGTCCGGGAATATGCGTAGTCGACTTTTTTTCATGATATTGATCCAGCTACACGCCCTACTCGTTTGGACTCGTACCTGTGGGACACCCTGATACACAATCCGAACAAATCTGTTTTTGTTGTTTAAAATTTAAATATTATATGACAAAAACCAAAAATATATACCGATTTTACACCGTAGATAGTATATTAGCAAAATAGTATAATACTATTTTGCTATCCGGTGTAAAACCGATGTTTTGATAGTATAATAGAAAAATAAAATATAATATTTTAATTTGATAGCTATCAAATTTTAATACCTATTATATTTTATTTTATTGTAGAAGGAAAATTTGTGACTGTATTCTGTTCATAAATTAGGCTAGAAATAATTATGTGTATTCGGAAATTATAATTTTTCTTTATTTTGTTTAAATTTTCTGTTTTTTATGAATATTTTATGCGGTGTAAAACCGACTATGGCAGATAGTAAAATAGTATTATACTATCATAGTATAATAGTATTATACTGTCTACGGTGTAAAGCCAGTAATAGTGTACATTTTCTTGATAGAATCTGTATAAAGAGCGAACGAGACGGCTTGTATAAACATTTTTGTTGGTTTTGCCTAAGACCTAAAATACAATACACATATACCATACATACAAAGATGAAAATACACTTATCAAAATATAATAAATTAATGAAATTCAATTATAATTTTGTGTATTTTATGTATTTCTGACAGGTTTGCATTTGCAGCAAAGCCGTAAAACTAAAAGCTCCCGCCCGGTTATACTGTTACAGGTTTTTATGAATTTCCAACATAACGAAAAACATTTTTGTTCGTGACGTTGCAAATTCTGTATTCTGTTTCTTTAACGGTAAGTTAAAAGTAAAATATAGATATTGAACTCCTTATTGGCAAAATTACATGTCCTTTTCAAGTGCTGGTTGCTAAAGAAGTGGTCTTTTATACCGTTGGCTACCGTGGAAGAAGCGGTACAGGAGGCTTCTTGCTGAGGGCAAACCGCCCGAAAGCGAGACAAGGCTTCTGGCGATGCGGCCACAAAGGGAGTCTTGTGCTCCCGCAGAGGCCCCACCGTCAAAGAGGATCCGCTCGGATGAGAGTACTCCACCGGCACAAAAGAAGGCCAGGGGAGAAGAATCTGTCCCGACGGTCTCGGGTTCTGCGGTCCGGTCTGGACTTACCTTCAGGCAGGCTGCGGAGTCGGAGATAGTTGGGATCTTGCCCACTGGTTTTCCAGAGGTTGTCCTCACTGGAGAGCAGCTTAAGGCTGTCCAGGAGGGCATCCTAGATAAGGTGCTAGAGCAAGAGGCCAAGGAGCTTAAACCTAAGTTTCTTGGCAGTCAGCTTCGGCCTGGTTGGCTGGTACTAACCTGTGCTGACCGGGCCACTGTTCAGTGGCTCAGGGAGGCCATAGGCAGTATCAAGCCATGGGAGGGTGCGCAGCTGATCGTGGCCGAGGCGGAAAACCTGCCTCGAGCCAGGATTGTGTTCGGCACCTTCCCAAATAGTGCTGAATTGCCCACAGAGAAGCTTTTTGGTTTTATAAAAAGCCAAAATGAGGGCATGCAGGCGATCCACTGAAGAGTGATCAGGAGAGAGGCGAAAGGCTCTTCGGCCTTTTTCACGTTCTCTATGGACCACTCTTCAGTTGAGAAGCTCAAGCGGGTTGGCTTTAAGGTCAACTATAAGTTTGGGACTGTACAATTGCATCCCAAGGGTGGTTAGAGTGGAGCTAAACCGGCTTCTGTCGGCGGGACCCAAGTGGTGAAGCCTGTAGAAGCTACGGTAGCGGCACCTGTAGCTAAGACCACCGGGGTGACCGCCCTCTTGTTACGAAAGATAGTAATTTTCATTTTGAAAAAAAAAAAAAAAAAAAAAAAAAAAAATAAAAAAGCAAACAAATTAATGAAGAAAAAAAAACAGAAAAATTATAACCGACAGCTTTTTTTTATCAATTGAATACACTCCGAAATATTTACACTAATTTTATTTGACCGATTGTAATTATAATTTAGGAATAAATCGAAGTAGGAATAAAAGTTAGGAATAAATAAAAGTAGTAATAGAAGAAATTTATAGATTGGGAATGCCGGAAATGAAAAAAAAAAAAAAAAGAAAAAAAAAGAGAGAAGAAGAAGGGGATTGAAGCAGAATAAATGGAAGAGGACGGACGAGTTTTTTTGTCTGGACTGGAATGATTTTTCTTTTTGGAATAAAATAAATATAAAATAAAATTAATTAAATAGATGATAAAATAAAATAAAAGTGGAAGAAAAAAAAAAAATCAAATAATTATTGTATAATAATAATAATAACTAATAATAAGAATAATAAAAAAAAAAAAATGATGAGCTTAATAAAATTTAATGAAGTGATCAAAGAATTCACGTTATAGTGACATTGTTAAAGACATAGAAAAAAAAGTGGCGGATTGCTAAACGGTGGGTTGAAAAACCATGTGAAAATAAAAACAATAAAATAAAAGAAAAATTAAACATAAGAAATATTAATTAAATTTAAAAAAAAAAAATAAAATAAAATAAATTTTAACGAAAACAATAAATAATAATTTAAAACTAAAAATAATACAAAAATTTTCTAAGTCGGCGTCGACGGTAAATCCCCGATTCAACGGGATCAGATCTGCAACGCGGCGAGGTTATAATTAAGTAAGAGGTTTTTTTTTTTAGTATAAGATAAATTTATATGGGTAAAATTAAAATTAAATGGTGATGGGTTTTGTTCATTTGAATAATTAATAAAAAAAAAAATTTTTGTGAATAGTAAAATATTTCAAGTGTTTTTATTTTTTTTTTGTACATTTTCGTTCGGGAAATTTTGGTTTGTTTTTTTTTTTTTTTTCTGATGATAAAGTGATTGTTTCTCTTTTAAAATGAGTGGTTAATTAGATTTAGTATTGGTTCTGCTGGTGATTCATGACGCGATGTAGGTTTTAGTTATCTTTTTATTTTTATCAATGCAGCAAATTCAAGCTTTCCTGAGGTCCACAAAGAACCACCCCTCACCACCACTGATTTCTAGCCGGCTGAGAAATGCTGCGTGGAACAACTTTCAGGAAAGTCTGCAACAAGTTCAATAATCCGTAGCTTGTTACAGTGGCGCCCAAATATCGTGCTGTCGAAATAATAATTTGTGATTTGTGAGAGAAAGTATTAATATTGATTGTTTTAAATTGGAATGATTTTTTTTATAAATTTGTTCATCTTTGAAATATGCATAAATTCTGTCCAAGGACATTTTGATTTTTTTTGCTTACATATATTTCAATGTTCGATTTCATTAAAGAATTTAGCTAAACGGGGTTTCATTACATTTTATTTTATTTTTGAGTTGTAACAGGATTGATTCCATTATACAGTTGTAATGTTTAAATTTAATTTCGAATTCAATTCATAAATATAACTCTATAAATTTCATTTTGCGTAATTTTTTTTTATATCAATGCTATCTCACAATAAGCTTTCCGTATGTACTCGTACATATGTTAAGAATTTTAATTTTTTTTTGTTTTCGAGTGCTTATAATAGAGGTGTTATTCAGAAATTTTATTGGGTAATTTTTTTTGTTTCTCTCAAACATTTATCCGTTACCGAACGTTAAGATTTTAATTAAATCTGGATGATTGATGTATTAACTGAGAGCAACAACAAATAATGCTTATTTAAATTTATTTATTTTTTTTTAATTCACATCATATTTTTTTTTTGCATCGTCCAAGGTAAAACAATACAATGTCTCACTCGATAGTAGTATATCAGCTGATTTAAGGTACTGTAAATTGAATCGTATTGTGACGTCACTAGTGGAACCAATATTTTCCGATGTAAATATTAATAATTAATTTAATTAAGTATATGATATTTTCCTTATATTTTTCTTTGAAATTTTCTTTTGAGTTTATTTTATTAATCAATTTTGTTTTTTTTGAAAATTTTTTTTCAACGTTTATATACAATATTTACCAAACTAACTATTGAAGTTTCGTAATTTCTAAATTATTCATTTTACTACAAAGCAAAGCGACTGGAAATATTTTTATTTCCGTGCATCCATTAATAAATATTGTAAAGCCCTCATCTCGAATTAGGTTATCGTTAGATCAGATATTTTGATAAGGATAACCCTTAATCCGAATTATAATCGTTAGTTTTTTTTTAATAAATTAATAATTAATTTTATTAATAATTTTTTTTATATTAAATAAATTCCTTTTTCTAAATTTAGTTAAATTGGTTTCGGGTTTAATTTTTTTTATTTTGGTAATAAATAGAACCTTAAGAATTTAAAACAAAAAGTAATATTTTGTGAATTTCTCTCACAAAAATCTACTTGAGTAATTTACTTAATTAGTCTATTAGTAAACTTAATTAATTCATCGTTACTCCTGAGATAATTGAGACAAAGATCATGGATCCTACATTTTTGAGCACTGACGAACTTGAAATCGAATGTTTGTTACGCAATATTTCAGGATCAGTACTTGAACAACTGGATCAGTTAAATGCTGTTTTCAAATTAGAAAATGGAGGAAAAGTGACTGTGCCAGAGAAAATGCACCCATCTGCCCGAAAATCCCCTCAGCGAGAACTAGATATTTGTTCTGAGAAACTCAGAAACTTGAAACCGCAGGTACAAGAAATTTCCAATATCAATGTTAATGAACGAGGCAAGAAACTTGCAATTTTGAGTAGTCGAATTCTGCATGTAAGTGCACGACTACAACGTATCACAAATACATCTCCCAAGTGTAAGAAATCAGCACAAACATTGTTAATTGCATGCGAGAAAGTTTTAGAAGTAATACAATCATTACTAGAATCCCGAGTCTCTGTAGATGAATTCGAGAAATCGGTTTCTGACGCAATACCTGAAAACAATCCATTTAGTTCCTCGCAGGATTGCCCTAAGTCTAATACTTCCGACACCTCCGAAAGTGAGGAATCTATAATTAACCCTAGACAAAATATAAATTTACTTAGTTCCTCGGGTCAAGCTAGCTTAAAACAAAAACCGCCGCTACCCATCCCGACCAATTTAACGATAGAAGAATACGAGAATTTAAAGGCGATAGTCAGCAAACTAACCATTGATAACAATGTTGCAGAATCACCCCAAGATAACCAAGATAGTGATGCTATGAATGTTGGCAAACGCACAGATATGAGTACTCCCCAAAACCAAACTAGGTTTAAACATGTTCCACCTCGGGCCATTAATCCAAATCGGCAAGGAGTTTCCCAGCTAGCTTCCGCTCCTGATTTGGGTTCAAACTTCAATACAACCAATGGTGGTAAAATCGATGGCTCAATACTAGGTATTCACAAGTGGAACATTACGTTCGATGGCTCACCAAGTGGACCAGCTGTTGAGCGATTTTTATACCGAGTTGAACGTTTGGCCCTCGCTAACAAAATCTCGGCAGAAAGACTAGTTAATGATTTGTACTTATTGTTAAGGAAAAGTGCACTGGAGTGGTACTGGTCTTTTCTAGAGCGTCGTGGCAATGTTAGCTGGGAAGAATTAAAGCAAGAACTACTAGAAAGGTTTAAAGATCGTAGAACGGATGCTGAAATCAGGCAACTAATTGGTTCCATCAGACAGAAGTATAATGAAAGTTTTATGGATTTTTATACAAGGGTCATAGACTCGACTCTACCTCTCAGTGCGCCGCTCCCTGATGGTGACCTATATTTTATATTGCGACGGAACATGAACAGTGCTCTGCAGTATAAGATTGCTGGACGACAGATAGTCTCAGTATCAGAGTTGGTTCACCAATGTGTCGATATAGAGGACACATGGAAGAGGTTGAGTAGTGATAAACCGGATAGACAAGTAGCCTTTCGTCAACTTCATGAAGTAGTCCACGACAATCCTCATTATAGTGGTAATAATTTGCAAAACCAAAACCCTGGGGGGATTAAATATTCAAATTTTAGGCCATCTGGTTATTTACCGATTGAGGAATCCAAATATCCCACTGCACAGGTTAGTCCCGGTAACTCGGGTAATCCTTTTGTAGATTATGGTAATACCGACTATTATAATGAAGTAGGCGCCATAGGTGTCGCGAGTCAACCTATTAATCTACAGTCATCGTATCCGAATCGATTTCAACCAACATCCACCCAAGATATAAATAATTGGCGAAATCCCAACATGACCAGACATTGTTATGGTTGTGGTACACCCAACGTTATCAAGCCAAATTGTCAGCTTTGCAATTCACCAAATGCGGGAAACAGTCGACGGGGGATGAGAACACCTGGAGTTCAGCCTCCCCCGATACCAGAAGCCACCAGGATACAAACCGAGGATACGGCCTCGAATACATGCCCGGAATTATACCGACGTTAACTTTTTCTGCGGTTAAAGCAAGTCCTGCTTATCCTGACGTCCAAAATTCTATCACACCAAATATTTATAAACCCAACCATCATTACACAAACCCCTTTGCTCATACTTTGACGGCTAATTCATCTTTTAGCTCGAATCAAACCATATTTAGTCCTAGCCAAACTTCAAGTAGTGATGCCCTAACATCACATTCTAAATTAACTCAAACTGTTTCTCCAATGCCTGCGTTAAAATCCGCACATAGGAATGTTAAATATTGGATGCTGCGGCGCACCTTAAAAAAAATGATATGCGAATCTGTGGTACATGTAACGGATAATGATCAACGGCCATACGCAAAAGTATTGATTGCTGGAATACCATACACAGGCTTATTAGACAGCGGTGCGAATATTAGTGTACTTGGGGCCGGTTCAGAAAATTTTTTACAACTGTCTGGTATCAAAATTCACTATCTGCCTTCCTTTTTAAAAACCGCAAGTGGCGAAAACCAAAGGATAATCGGGCATTCAATTTTACCAGTATCTTACCAAGGTAAGACTAAGCGCCTGCGTTTTCATATCGCTCCAGGGTTAATTCAACCACTTTATCTCGGGATCGATTTCTGGAACTTGTTTGGCTTGGCTCCAGCAGTCGTGGGTTCCTTGGATATAGAAAAACCAAATCAGGTAACAGACAATCGTCACCAGTTGTCTCCTGAACACGAGTCTCAGTTGGAAGAAATAGTTGAATCATTTCCATGCTCTATTAAGAACGGGTTAGGTAAAACGAACTTAATTACTCACGTAATCGATGTCGGTAGTGCAAGACCGGTTAAACAGCGATACTATCCCGTTTCACCAGCTGTCCAAGCAGAGATCTATAAGGAGTTGGATAGAATGCTGCAGTCGGGGGTGATAGAGGAAAGTCAGAGCTCATGGTCTTCACCAATCGCCGTTGTCCGTAAAGGCAATGGCAAGGTGAGGCTATGTCTCGACGCCCGGAAGGTTAACGAAGTCACAATTAAAGACGCATATCCGCTGCCACTGATTGAGGGATTACTAAGTCGACTTGACCAGACCAAATACATTTCATCAATCGACCTAAAAGATGCCTTTTGGCAAATCCCTCTTGATGTGGCATCGCGTGATAAAACTGCGTTCACCGTTCCGGGCCGCCCCCTCTATCACTTCACGGTCATGCCGTTCGGTCTATGCAATGCTCCTCAGTCATTGTGTAGACTGATGCATAAAGTGAGTCCGTACCATTTGCATGACCGGGTCTTTGTTTATTTAGACGACTTGCTCATCGTTTCGGCAGAATTAGAAGAACATTTCTCTCTATTAACTGAGGTTGCAAGGTTATTAAAATTAGCAAATCTTACAATCAACGTTGAAAAGAGCAAGTTCGTCTTAAAAGAGACAAAGTACCTGGGTCATGTAATTGGTAACGGGATCATCCGTATGGACCCCGACAAAGTGCAGGCGATTGAAGACTATCCAACTCCTCAAACCGTCAAACAATTACGGTCATTTTTGGGTTTGGCGGGATGGTATCAGCGATTCATATCTTGTTACGCTTCCATTACCGCTCCCTTAACGGACTTACTAAAGAAGAACCAGAAACTTGTGTGGAATGAGTCCGCGAACGAGGCATTCACAAAACTTAAAGCAGCATTAACTTCGGCTCCAGTATTACAAAATGCAGATTTTCAACGACCCTTTTTCATACAATGTGACGCCAGTTCAAGGGGAATCGGGAGCGTATTGTTCCAAAGGTCTGAGGACGGGAGTGAACATCCAATTGCCTACTACAGCCATAAGCTTAATCCTGCTCAACGTAAGTATAGCGTAACCGAGTTAGAATGCCTAGCTGCGGTACTCAGCGTAAAAAAATTTAGACCGTATGTGGAGGGTTATACTTTCACCATCATCACCGATCATTCAAGCTTGAAGTGGTTAATGGATCAGCGAGATCTATCGGGAAGACTGGCGAGGTGGAGCCTTCAATTACAACGTTTCGATTTTTGTATTGAATATCGGAAAGGTTCACAAAACGTTGTTCCTGATGCGTTATCCCGAATGGATCTCGAAGCTATTACTAAGCCGAGTGAGGATGATGATGGTGGGGGTGTACCGCCTCTGCATGTGAATCTAGACTCAAACGCCTTTCTCGATCTTGCTTACGTTGACAGAGTTCAGGCTCTTGCAGATAACCCTACGGCTAAAACTAATTTTAAACAATTGGATGGCAAATTGTACATTTGTCCTAATGGTGATATTAGTTCCATGAATGACATCTCGGCTTGGAAACTTGTAGTACCAGATTCCTTGGTTCCTTCGTTATTGTCACAGGCACATGACTCACCCACTGCAGCCCATTTGGGACAGGCAAAGACTCTTGAAGTGTTACAAAGGCAATTTTACTGGGCGACTATGGCACGTGATGTAAGAAATTACATACAAAAATGTGAAACTTGTAAACAAGTTAAAGCCACCAATTACATTACTCAGCCTGAAATGGGTAAGTTCATGGAGGTGCACCGACCATTCCAGAAATTGTTTATGGACTTTTTAGGACCTTATCCACGAAGTCGTCTTGGGAATACATTTATATTAATTATATTAGATCAATATACCAAATTTGTTCTCTTAGAACCAGTAAAATCCGCTACGGCAAACCATGTGGTAAACTTTTTGAAAAAGCGTGTTTTTTCTATTTTTGGTGTTCCCGAAGTCATCACTACAGATAACGGACCTCAATTTAGGTCTAATCTTCTCGCTGACTTATTGGATTACTATGGGATTAAACACCAATTCACCCCCATTTATTCGCCGCAATCGAACGCATCTGAGAGGGTTAACCGGACGATACTCTCTGCAATTCGTTCATATGTCAAAGATGATCATAAGAAATGGGATGTTCATTTAGACGAAATCAGTTCGGCATTACGAAACTCTGTGCACAGTTCTACAAGTTTCTCCCCATACTTTCTTACTTTTGGACAGCACATGGTAAATCATGGTTCTTGCTACAAACTGATGAGGGATCTAAATCTGTTAAATGATAAACAAGCATCAGTCATGGATGTTACTAATCGCCACTCAGCTGCACAAGAATTAGTTTTGTCTCATCTATTTAACGCTTACCAAAGAAGTAACACAACTTACAATCTACGAAGTAAACGAAGAAATTTTGAGCCTGGGCAAAATGTTTTTGTGAGAAACTTCGTGCAAAGCAATGCGGCTGCAAATTTCTCAGCAAAACTCGCACCTAAATTCGTAAAGGGGCAAATAATTCGGAAAATAGGTAACGTATCTTACGAAGTTGCGGACACTAAAGGACATTCGATTGGTGTCTATCATGCGAAAGATATACGATGATCGTTTCTTTTCTACGTATTGGTAACTAGTGAATAATATAGATAATTACGACTTGCCGAATGGTTTAAAAAAAAAAAAAAAAAAAAAAAAAAACAATATTTTTAGATTTGGATTCGGTTTCTTATTTAGTACTTTAATTGATTACTACTAACCATAAAATAACATATACTTAGTATAAAATGCCCGGCTTGAGACATCTCAAGGGTGCTGGGTCTGCCCCACGATTTGTTACGAAAGATAGTAATTTTCATTTTGAAAAAAAAAAAAAAAAAAAAAAAAAAAAATAAAAAAGCAAACAAATTAATGAAGAAAAAAAAACAGAAAAATTATAACCGACAGCTTTTTTTTATCAATTGAATACACTCCGAAATATTTACACTAATTTTATTTGACCGATTGTAATTATAATTTAGGAATAAATCGAAGTAGGAATAAAAGTTAGGAATAAATAAAAGTAGTAATAGAAGAAATTTATAGATTGGGAATGCCGGAAATGAAAAAAAAAAAAAAAAGAAAAAAAAAGAGAGAAGAAGAAGGGGATTGAAGCAGAATAAATGGAAGAGGACGGACGAGTTTTTTTGTCTGGACTGGAATGATTTTTCTTTTTGGAATAAAATAAATATAAAATAAAATTAATTAAATAGATGATAAAATAAAATAAAAGTGGAAGAAAAAAAAAAATCAAATAATTATTGTATAATAATAATAATAACTAATAATAAGAATAATAAAAAAAAAAAAATGATGAGCTTAATAAAATTTAATGAAGTGATCAAAGAATTCACGTTATAGTGACATTGTTAAAGACATAGAAAAAAAAGTGGCGGATTGCTAAACGGTGGGTTGAAAAACCATGTGAAAATAAAAACAATAAAATAAAAGAAAAATTAAACATAAGAAATATTAATTAAATTTAAAAAAAAAAAATAAAATAAAATAAATTTTAACGAAAACAATAAATAATAATTTAAAACTAAAAATAATACAAAAATTTTCTAAGTCGGCGTCGACGGTAAATCCCCGATTCAACGGGATCAGATCTGCAACGCGGCGAGGTTATAATTAAGTAAGAGGTTTTTTTTTTTAGTATAAGATAAATTTATATGGGTAAAATTAAAATTAAATGGTGATGGGTTTTGTTCATTTGAATAATTAATAAAAAAAAAAAATTTTGTGAATAGTAAAATATTTCAAGTGTTTTTATTTTTTTTTTGTACATTTTCGTTCGGGAAATTTTGGTTTGTTTTTTTTTTTTTTTCTGATGATAAAGTGATTGTTTCTCTTTTAAAATGAGTGGTTAATTAGATTTAGTATTGGTTCTGCTGGTGATTCATGACGCGATGTAGGTTTTAGTTATCTTTTTATTTTTATCAATGCAGCAAATTCAAGCTTTCCTGAGGTCCACAAAGAACCACCCCTCACCACCACTGATTTCTAGCCGGCTGAGAAATGCTGCGTGGAACAACTTTCAGGAAAGTCTGCAACAAGTTCAATAATCCGTAGCTTGTTACACTCTCCAGGAGACAGGTGAGAAGGCCGGAAAGGGAGAGGAAGGCGTCAGGGGTTCCGCGGGGGAAGGCCTCACAAGGACTCCTCCCGTGCAAGCCACTGGTTAGGCCTGGAGGCTCTCAGGCAGCGGGGGCCAGCAGAACGGCGATGGAGGACACTGGTCAGCCATCGGCCGGACAAACAAAGCATGCGGGTGGTGGCGGTGCTGAAAAGGAGGCTGAGCAGGGCCTTCAGAAGGGGCATTCGGTAAAGTGAAGGCACACATCGCCTGCCTGCAGATAAACCTGCATCATGCAAGGGCGTCTTCGGACGTCCTTTGTCGCAGGTTTATCTGCCAAAACATTGGCATGGCTTTAATCCAGGAGCCATGGGTAATTGGTAACCAGATTAGAGGTATAACAAATCAAGTGGGTAAGTTAATTTATCATAACGGAACTCAGAGTCCAAGAGCGGCTGTGTTGGCCAGTTTGCAAATTAATTTTATTCCCATTTCAGAGTTCATCTCCAGGGACTTGGTTGCAGTAATGGTGAAGGTTCTGGGTGAAAGAGGCAAACAGGAGGCTATAATGGCCTCTGCCTACTTTACTGGAGACTCAGAGTTAATACCTCCACTTGAAGTTAGGCGGCCCATAGCTCATTGCAAACGCAATGGGCTGGCCTACCTGATAGGATGCGATGCAAACGCGCACCACACGGTGTGGGGTAGCACGGACATCAATAACAGGGGTGAGTACCTTTTTGAATTTCTGATCTTAAATAATGTAGACATTGTCAATAGGGGAAGGAAACCTACTTTTATAAATGCGATTAGGCAAGAGGTCCTAGATCTGACACTTGCTAGTCCGCATTTTAGCGACTTGGTCAAAAACTGGCATGTGTCTGAAGAGGCCTCATTATCGGATCACTTGCACATCAGATTTGATTTGGCGGCTGAGACCATGCAGCGGCAGGAAATCAGAATTCCAAAACTGACCGACTGGGACTCTTATAGAGTTTCACTCGAATTAGAAATGCCCTCGGTTGTGGGGAACATAGAGTCTCCAGAGGGTTTGGAGATCTGTTCAAACCAGCTGCATAATTCTATACACTTGGCTTACGAGAACAGCTGCCCAGTTAAGCGAAGAGAGTCCACAAAGATGGTCCCTTGGTGGAACGGGACGCTGGGTAAACTGAGGAAAAAATCGAGAAGATTATTCAACAAGGCTAAACGCACCGGTGAATGGGGCGAGTATAAGATGGCCTTGACGGAATATAATCTCGAACTAAGGAGATCCAAAAGGGCTACCTGGAGGAATTTCTGTGAGGGAATCAATGAATTGCCCTCTGCAGCTCGTCTCCAGAAAGTCCTTTCCAGGGATCATTCAAATGGTTTAGGACTTCTCCAGAAGCAAGATGGGGGGTTCACTGAAAACCGGAAGGAAACCTTAGAGGTACTGTTAGAGACCCACTTTCCGGATTCAGTAGTGGTAGGAGCCCAAGAGGACTCGCATGATCCTCCAAGTGAGGTGGCCTGTTCGCCTCACAGTAGGATCTGGAGTCTCTCTGGGAAAATTTTCACACCCAGCAAGGTTCGATGGGCTATTGGGTCTTTCAAACCTTTCAAATCCGCTGGAGGGGATGGTATCTTTCCAGCTTTACTTCAAAAAGGTATTGAGGAAATACTCCCCAGCTTGATCCAGATGTTTCGGGCAAGTTATGCTTTTAATTATATTCCGAAACTGTGGAGGAAAGTAAATGTGGACTTTATACCAAAGGGCGGGGGTCGTCCAGACACCCAGGCCAGGGCATATCGGCCAATTAGCCTCACATCGTTTCTTTTGAAGACGATGGAAAAAATCCTGGACTATCAAATAAAAGTGAGGTCCTTGGAAAGAATCCGTTGCATCGGGACCAGTTTGAGTATCAAACTGGTAAATCCACGGTTATGGCCCTTAGCGGGCTAGTCACGAGGATTGAAAAAGCAGTGACATATAAAGAAATTGCCCTTTGTGCCTTTGTGGACATTGAGGGGGCGTTTGATAATACCTCCTATGGATCTATAGAGAGGGCAGCAATGGGAAAAAGGGTTCCACTTTCTACAATTAGGTGGATCCGTTCCATGCTGGAACATCGTGAGATTACTGCCAGACTAGGAATCAGTAACCATCAAGGCCGTAAAGGGCTGTCCCCAAGGAGGCGTACTATCTCCTCTTTTGTGGTCATTGGTTATTGACAGACTACTGATCCTTCTGAGTAGCCATGGGTTTGATGTCCAGGGCTATGCGGATGATGTGGCTATCATAATCAGAGGCAAGTTTGATGAGGTCATTTCTGATCGCATGCAAAATGCACTCAATATAATATGGCAGTGGTGTTACCAGGAAGGACTCAGTGTCAATCCAAGCAAAACTGTCATTGTTCCTTTTACGAGGAGGACAAAGCTTGCGCTTACAGCTCCCTCGTTAAACGGTACTACTGTGCCTTTTTCCAGCGAGGTTAAATATCTAGGGGTTATCCTAGATCAAAGACTGAACTGGAACCAACATTTGTTGAAAGTTCAAAATAGAGCCATCAATGCTCTCTGGGCATGTCAAAGACTCTACGGGCGTAATTGGGGACTACAACGAAAAATGATCTACTGGTCATTTCTTACAATCATTAGGCCTATGGTCACCTATGCATCGGTTGTATGGTGGCCTAAAACAGCAGAAGACAACGCAAACCTTATTGAATAAGGTTCAGCGTGTAGCCTGCATCGGTGTTACGGGCTCAATAAAGTCATGTCCAACCGCGAGGGTGGAGACACTTCTAGGACTGACACCGTTACACCTGCATATTAAAAAGGATGCTGCAAGTATGGCCCTGAAAATGCAGGCGGAAGGAAATATCAAACCAGGCAATATGGTGGGTCATCTGGAAATCCTTAAGGAGTTTCAGACAGACCCTACCATAGGAATGCCTTCCGACTGTATGCCAGCTAAACTGGACTTCCACAAACCATTCTGTATTAGGTTACCTGGCCGGGATGTGTGGAGGGCAGGTGGACCATCATTTGAGCTAGGGTCCATGGTATGGTTTACAGATGGATCAAAAACGGAAGATGGGGCGGGGATAGGAATACACGGGAGTGGCACTATCCTCTCGAAGTCCTTGGGTACCAATGCTACCGTTTTTCAAGCAGAAGTACATGCTATAGAACTTTGCGCTAGGATAGGCATAGCAAAAGGCCTAAACGATGCAAAGATTTATATTGTATCAGACAGCCAATCAGCCTTAAAAGCTCTTAGGTCTTGTACCGTTGAGTCAAGGCTGGTATGGGATTGTCTGAAGGTTATTAAACATCTGGCAGGCTCAAATAAGGTAACACTTATGTGGGTGCCAGGTCATACTGGAATCGAAGGAAACGAGGCAGCTGATGGCCTCGCCCGTGAGGGTTCTGCCTCTCCATTTTTTGGACCAGAACCCTTCTGCGGTGTCACTAAGGGACACCTTAGAGCAGCGGTAAAACGCTAGGAGGATGTTCAAAAGTCCTCCTACTGGCGCAGAATTCCAGGTTTACGGCAGGCGAAGAAATTTATATCACCTTCGTCTGTCAGGGTTAAGGAGTGTATTGAACTTAGGAAACCTGAGTTGAGGCTGCTTACTGGCTTCCTCACAGGTCATGTCCCCTTAAGGTATTACCTTAAGAAGATGGGCCTAAGTACGACAGATGGATGCCGCTTCTGCGGTCTGGAAGCGGAATCAGCGGAACATGTTCTGTGCCATTGCCCAGCCATTTTCCAGCAAAGACTGCAACATCTAGGAGGGAGAACAATGACCCCGGATAGTATGTATCTTGTACCGGCCAGTAGTATTGTCAGATTCATTAAGAGCCTGAATATTGACTGGACGGATAATTAAGTAGGGTCCAGCACAATAGATCTTTTAGGTCGCGGTGCGAGGTGGCTTATCGCCCACATGGCCCTCCAGTAAATAATAATAATAATAATACCGTTGGCTATTTAGATTATTATTATTTTTTTATTTCTCTCTCTCTCTATATATATATATATATATATATATATATATATATATATATATATATAGAGGGTTTCCGATAGGGACGAGTCTAAACTATTAGTAGGGCGTGTAGTTGGATTAATGTGATGAAAGAAAGTTCACTACGCGTATACCCCGAAATAAACCGTTGCCCACTTAAACTGCATTTCAAAATTTTCAATACAGCAGAGTACCTTGAATCATGTAAATGTGAATAACTCTTCTAAAAATTAAGATAACTCAATTGTTTTTCTATAATTTTAAAGGTACAAAATTCTTCTTTCTTTTCGGAAGTAGGAATATCACTTAAAAAATTTTCCATAAAGAAAACATTGATGGAATTACAAAAATTGCGCGAAGAAACATATATTCGGGCGGCGGGCGCCAAATTTAAATACACCTATATTTGCTTATGTATTGATGAAAACGCATAATTTGAGCAAAAATATAACCTTTTTTTATAGAAACATACAAAAATATCCTAATTTTAATAGAAAAATTTCCAAAAAAAAGGAAACATACGGATAGGATAATTTTGCATGTTACTATAAAAAATGCTTTTATTTTAGCATAAACTATGGTTTTTAATCAATAGATAAGCAAATATATGTGTATTTAAATTTGACACCTGCCGCCTACCCTCGTTGTGATAGAACCTTTAATCGATGATTGGCGAACATAGCGAGGTGTCATCGGAGGTTATCGAATAGGGGCGAAGCCCTCTAGTATTAAAATAAATTATGTGAAACTTAGGGCTGACATCAACAGGACCAAACACGGTGTCCGTTTAATCGAGGGAGTTTTATTTGAGAAAATTAGGGACATGCATGATGGTAGTAAGCTCTGCACTAAAATTTTGCGTACGCTTTACCAAAAAAAAAAAAAAATCTAAGCTCGACATAAATTCTTGTTTATGGGATTTGATTTGCAATGACTCTTCCAACAAGCACAAAATATATATTACAAGTTACAAGATGTTAAACAATAAATTAACGGAAGAAAATCCTAAAGCAAGCCTAGACCTGATTGCTAATTATGGTTCGAAGACCGTAAGTGTGTGGGCAAAACATTGCACGAGTAATCGGTTCAACGAAAAATTGTAGCGTCTGTGAGGCCTTTAACAAATTTGGCTACTAAAATATTTTATTTTTTACTTACAGGTTTGTATGAATTTCCAAATTTCCAAAAAAATTTCTTCGCTATCTTGGAAATAAAAAATAAGATAATGTGTAAACGTGAAAACGGGTAAACTTTGCGATTTTTTACTAAAATTACATTAAATTGTTTTTCGATTCTCTTTTCGTTCACTGTTTATCACGTGTAAACATTATCTTATTTTTTACAGAATAAGGCTACTGTAAGTAAATGGTTTTTTCATTGTGATACTTTCATATATTACTTAAATTTGGCCTAAGTATGTATAAGGTTTTCATAAAATGTAATCGTTAACCGCTTATATGGCGTCTGAGGTACACTGCAGGAATTCAACTAATGACTTAAAAAACATCTTATTTTTAATATTTTTAAAATTTCTTTTAAGCACTTTTCTGATCAAGCGTTGTTGTATAACACTTTGTTGTTAAATTCAATAATGTTATATCATAAAAGCAGAATAATATGACGCCCTTAAAATCGCCGTGAGATACCAAACCAACTGATGGGCTGACAAGACTCATATAGTCGATTAAAGTTTAAAATTCAAAGAATTAAAATTTATAACTTACCGTATTTTCATCAAAGACTATATTAACACCAGATGAATGACGAATTTGATGATGTTCCATGTTTAAATCTCGGTGGCCACCGATACTAAGATTTTGCCGATTAAGGTTTAAATTACATATAACATCAACGCCATAAGATGCAGCAGATGATTGATATGTGGTTGATGCTGACTGTGGAATTACTCTTCCTAATCCTATTTGTTTTGGAATGTTTACAGCACCGTTAGTACAATTTGTGATGCCGCTAAATTGAATCGCGGCACCACCACCAAAATTATTATTTAAATTTGTTAAGTTGGTCTGATTTGATAAGCCAAGATTTGATAGATTTGTATTCAATTCTGGATAATCAATCTGGAATATAAAATGAATTTACCAATTTATTAATAATATTATTATGGATGTTATGTTTTATTGCAATGGAACAATTTAAGTCTGCTGCACGTGAGGAATCTACACATATCACAGCATTCACAATGCAAAAACTTTTTACTTACAAGGAACAAAACTTTTTGTTCTTTATGCTGGAAATTCACATAATTCTAGGAGTAAAAAGTTTGTTTATTTTTATCTCTGCAATCTTTTCTTGGGCTCACGGCACTCCCAACTGTTTCGCAGTTCGCTTTTTCGTCCTACCTTACGAAATAGCCAAATCGACGAGGTACGGCTATAGACCCGTTTTTGTTTCAACCACCTGCACATTGCATTGCTTCATGCCAGCCTGTAGGGCTGAAATTAAAAGTGGGTCGGCCCATGGATTCCGCACTCTCAACAGGGGTTATAGATGTGTTCATCTTCATTCACTGCGCCGTTTGGTCGATAAGTAAAAGGTTTTTGCAATGTGAATGATCAGTATGATAATGGTTCATGCAGCAGACTTTAGAAAAAAAAAAAAAAAAAACATCACTTACCACAATCATTTCCGATGTTTCAAGAACGAAACATTCGCTCGATCTTCGCACGCTCCCGCCATTTCTTTTACCGAAACTATTTAAAATAAAATAGAAAATCAAAATAAACTAAATGAGACAGGAGGACACCGGATATATATATATATATATATATATATATATATATATATATATATATATATATATATATATATATATATATATATATATATATATATATATATATATATATATATATATATATATATATATATATTATAAAAATATAAAAATAAAAATGCAACTTATGTTCAAAATAAAAACCGAAAATAATTTTATTTTTTACTTTTATCAGTTGACATTAAAAATAAAATGAAAAACAAAAATTTTCAAAATTATTCCTAGAATAGGAATTTAGCTTCAACAAAAACTTCGTTTGAAACTATTCCAAACGGAATGAATATACATGGCATTGTTGTTGTAAAATTAACAAAGTAAGACGACAATAATTTCATTGATAAATAAATGATTTTAATGTTTTCACAAACTTTTCTTTATACATAAATTTCACTCTCACTTCCAATTAACCAAAGATATTCTAATTAAACACTCATCGCTAAATTGTATGATGTCATAGAGTACACAAAACTTGGAGGCGTTAACTGAAACTACCTAGTTGTAGGGACCTGTAGGATGGATACGAACCAATCAATAATTATAAAAAACTAAAAAAAAATATCGGGGTGTTGTTCTGGTATGGCATGGAAAATCATAATGTTAAGCCGCTATAGATAGAATCCCCCCCCCCCCGCAATATATATTATACTAAATTTTTTTGGTCAGGCTTATTAGTGCATCTAACGGTAATTCTTCACACAAAATAACACACATTCGTAATAGCACTCCATGTTATTATGTATTTTTCGTTCACACGTGTATTCTTAGTTAAAATGATAAAATATTCATTAATCAGTTTAATAATAAACAAATAAGTAACATCATTTAAATATATTAATTAAAACAAAAAAATCTCATAAAATTATCCTCTTCTTACCATAATGTTTTTTAGTAAAGAAAATAATTATTTAAATTCGACCATCTTTGTTTTTCTCTTTAAAAAGTCCAATTAGTCTATTTATCTCTTTTTTATATTATATAATTCTAGCGTTGAACACCATTAGTTAGAACGAAGCAACATATGTACACATAAATTAATATTGAAAATGGAATATAAAACTAATTTCAATTTATTCACGCACTTTGTTGTTTATCTAAAGATTGAAATTAAAGTCATGCATAAATCAACTTATAATTCATTATATTAAACATTTCACTAAAGTAGAATTATATGTACATATATATATATATATATATATATGCATTAATAAAGTATCTATGAAAATATTTTATTTTTATATTATTATGTTTGTAAAGTATATGAAGTTTAAAATCTATTGGTTAAATATGAGTATATAAATATATATATATATATATTCATTTATGTTAAACACATTAATATATGTATAACATAACACGACGCAATAAACAAAACAATGTACAGGTATACTACAATCACGAATTTGATACACGTCCACCAGTTTATGTAGTTGTGAAGGAACTACTCCTCTACTCTATTTGGTCGAAAGAATACAAGGGAGGGAGTGAGTAAAATCTACATTTGTAGTACATAAGTTTGAACGAGATGACTATAGAGCATGATAGAAAAAGTGCTGCCATTTCCATGTTTCGGTTTTTATTTTTCGATATAACGCAAGTGTACAATTTAGATAGCAAAATTAAAAATTTAACAGATGTCACTAATATACAGTATGAAGATTATTGCACATAATTTCAGAGGTATGCACTCATTATTTTTGGTGTTTTTTCAATAGGATTTAAAATTTAAAGGTGTGATATGTACTAGGCAAATAAATTATAATAATCTATAAGGGACCATAGTAAACTGACGGTCAAAGATTTAGGCAGATTTATCGATAATGCAGTATTATTTAATACATGAAAACATAGTACGGTATTATTTCTAAAGATGTCAGCTTTAACAATATTTAATTTTTGGTACATAAATAAATTTTTTTTTTCTATTGACGATTGGAGCATCACCGATTCCACCTAGAGGAAAATTTTTAAACTGAGGTAGCTGCTAATTTGACGTTCGAAATTGTTGTAAACAATTCCAATTTTGTACTGTAAACACAATTTTTACCTACCAGATTGATAATAATTGTAAATAATTCCAATTTTGGATTATAAAAACCATTTTTAATTACCGGATTGCAAAAATTTCTTTCGTCGCATTTATGAGAAATGTCATTTTGGCTGTTGCCTCATTTTAACTTTTTTCCTCGAGAGGCGCTTTCTCTACTTTTACAATCGTCAATAATTCATGCCTAAGTTAGTTGTCAATTTTATTCGTGTTGGATGCTTTTGTTTATATTTTTGTTTCGATACAAAAAAAAAAAATTTAAGAAACAACCACTTCTGCCATCTTTAGAAATAATCCGTCTATGGCCGTCTATGGTCCTTTATAGATTATTATAATTTATTTGGTACTACATACCACAGAAGAAAGATTAACCAGAATAGACATTGCGTGGACCAAATTTTTTTTCATCTTCCTTCTGTTTTGGACATTGAAGTATAATTATTTTTGAATATTATAGTAGTTAATACAAATTATGCTGTCAAAACAAAACTTGTCAAATAATTTCACTAACTACACTGTTAAGGATTCTCAATTTTTATTATTTCAAATCAAAACCAGTAAACAAAAGAATACATAACCCAACTTTCTCTTACCTTCGGCAAATCAAGGTCAAAACAATGAGTCCAAATTTTTCCCTACAAAAACAGCGTTATGTCTCTTCTGGTTGTATTCTGTGGTACTAAGAAAGTTTCTATGAATACTCTTAATGGGATATTCTTATCCCTTAATAGCCGATTTAGACGTACCAACATTTTTTTCCAACATTTTTTTTGTTGACACAGAGCTACACGGAATACAAAAAAATGTACACGCAATAAAAAAAGAAAAGTATACAACAAAATTCTCGTCATACTATAATTTTTTGGCGGTATAAAATCGACGATATAATTTTTGATAAATACGGCGGTGATACTAGTTTATTTGTCAAAATTATGGCTTTTCCAGGTAAAATGAAAAATTTTCGAACGTAAATTTTATTTTATTATTAAAATTAAAAAAAAAAAATAAAGCGCTATAAAAATTTTACAAATCGCCATTTTTATTTTGTTTGTTACTATAAAATATACTCGCGTGGAGTATATTTTATAGTCGAATTTATTTGTATAGTAACAATTGTTAGAAAAAGAAGAAAAAACCGAGCAAACGGCGCAGTGGTTAAAGGTGCGGCGTTTGGATCGGGAGTTACCGGTTTCGAATCCCGATAGGGGCGAGATGCAAAAGGGATTTTTCATCATCTGATTACGATCGGTGATGACGATGAACACAACTATGACCCCCTGTTGAGAGTGCAGAATCCATGGGCCGACCCACCCA
The DNA here is from genome assembly GCA_958295665.1 of Tipula vernalis. Classification (NCBI taxonomy): domain Eukaryota; kingdom Metazoa; phylum Arthropoda; class Insecta; order Diptera; family Tipulidae; genus Tipula; species Tipula vernalis. Next base: position 2,651,745 of record OY282561.1, read on the forward strand.
CCTTTCATGTCAGCGCACTATAGGTTGGCATGAAGCAATGCGATGTGCAGGTGGTTTATATACAAAGCGGGGGTCTATGTACGTCCTCGATTTGGCTACTACTACTACTACTGCGTAAAGTAGGAGTTGAATATATTTTTGTTCTTGTCTTACAAATGAAAATCGTAATATACTAATCTCTTCATTTTTTGTTGGGAAAAAAATGTTGGTACGTCTAAATCGGCTATAATGGGATATGTAATTTGACATGCGTCTTGGAAAAGGAATCCTGAAATGATTTTTGGATGAATTTTGAGAAAATGGCCAATTAACTGATAACGATGAAACTAGGCAGGTACAATAGAAATGGGATTCTAAAATGATATTGAGATGAAGTTCTGGAATTTGGCTAATTTGGATGGAACTTGGCTATTTCTTAACGGATTTTAGTGAAATTTCACATGTGCGATTGAAATGGGATTCTAAAATAATATTCGGACAAAGTTCTGGAATATGATCAAGTTGGATGGAACTTGGCTGTTCCTTAACCGATTAAGATGAAACTCGACAGTGTATTAATGTAAATGGGCTTTAACATTATTTTTAGATGAAGTTCTGGAATATGGCCAAGTAGGATGGAACTTGGCTATTTCTTAACCAATTTTAGTGAAATTTGACATGCGCAATGGAAATTGATTCTAAAATAATTTTTAGATAAAGTTCTGGAATATGATTTTTCGATCTGCCTCACAGCAGGTAAACCACAACAGCTGCCTGGTGTACGGAAACTTCAACAGACAGGCAATAGCTTTTATGATATTGATGTTTTTGTGAAGCTGTTAAGGTCATACTGACATATTTATTATATATCTAGCACGCACAGCATAAGTGAAACTTCTAATGGTAGTGTAGGGTCCCGAAATTTTAAAAATCATTTTAGAGTTTTATTTCCGTAGTGCATGTCGAATTTCATCATAATCAGTTAAGGGATAGCCTAGAGTTCAATCATAATAAGCCATATTCTAGAACTTTATCAAAAAGTTAATTTAAGGATACCATTTCCATCCATCACCAATGTCAAATTTCACTAAAATCGCTTAAGTTATTATTAAGTTCCATGCTACTTACTTAGCCATATTCCAGAATTTTATCTAAAAATAATTTTAAAATCCCATTTCCAACGCACATGTCAAATAATCAATTAAAATTAATTTAAGGTAATGTGGTATTGTATGACAAAAAATATGTTTTGTATTATGTACTTTTTCCGAACTACACATGAAGCGTGTAGCCTTAAGACTATCTTTATGACATCGGTACTCATTGTTGGCAATCTGTTTACTTCGCATACCCGCACGTAATGCCTTTAGTTATACGCATAAGTCAATTACATCAGGAACTTTCTTTTTTGTCCGTTGGCCAGTAAATTGGGTGACCTGTAGATAAATACAAAGTACGGCGAAAAAAATTGGCCAAAATGTATGATGTCTAAGGTAAAAGCATCATCTTTGTAGCTCTTCGCATTTCCGAGTAATAATTGCGAAACCGGGTAGCACATTTAATGATATTAAAACCATGAATTACTGAAGCTATAGACGTCAAAAATCTAAATTCAATACGTTTTTTTGCACTACTCAATACTATTGTTTTGTAATTTTCTTACATTTTTAACTATAAAAGGTTGATTTAGTCCATGGTTTATTTGACTAAATAAAGACCCATCTTTAAATATATAATATGGTTCTAAAGGATTCTAAGCGAAACGAAGTGGTACTAGCTCAGCATATCGAAAGCTGTTCAAACAACCTTGATGAATCGGATCAATGCTCTCTGAAATAAGGACATCGTTTTGTTGATATATGATTTACAAAACGGGATACACAACACAGTCGCATGAAAATCTGAGTTATGTCACCAAAATAATAATACCATCGGTTTCTATGAAGTTCTTTCAGAGATTATTTCACCAAGATAGCGGTTCAGGCACCCCGAAATAGAACAAGAAGAAAAACAGGGAGAAACTTTGCAGTATGGTAAACTTTTAGAATTTGGGGGAGGTGATGGGAGTGAAATTTAAATCAATAACTACAGTTCGTGTTCGGGTAAATATTGAACACAACTTTAAAATGGGGCAGACTAATGTAAAAGCTCATAAAGATAATCACCCACCCTGTAGCCCAATATGGGTTATATGGTAGCCCTTCATCTCCATATTTGGAACTGCAGGGGTTGGTTCGGAAATATGGGTGTCAAAACAAGGCATCGCACCAATGTTCTTCTTATGGGAAGACTGTGAATCAGCTGGGAATCGAGTACCGAAGTGGCCGAGTCTGGCCGGAATGTTTCTGAATGTTCTAGAAGGTTCCCAAAATGTTCTTGAATGATCCAAATAGAATATTCTAGAATGTTCCAGAATGTTCTAGCATGTTCGAGAATATTGTTGAATGTTCAAAAATGTTATAAAATCTTTCAGAAGGTTCGAGAATGGTCTAGAATGTCCCAGAATGGTATAGAAGGTTCCAGAAGGTTCGATAATATTCTAGAATGTTTGAGAATGCTCTAGAATGTTCTGTAATGTTCGAGGATGTGTTAGAATATTTCAGGATGTTCGAGAATATTGTAGCATGTCCCAGAAGGTTCTGAACTTTCGAAGGAACTTCCGGACTTCCTGTTCGCTAGAATGTTCTTGGTCTCCTACATGGTTCCAGAATGTCTCCAGGATGTTGTAGAATATTGGAGAATGTTCCAGAATATTCGAGAATATTCTAGAATGATCTAAAATATTCCAGAATGTTCTGAAATTTTCCAGAATATTCGAGAATGTTCCACGATGTTAGAGAATATTCTAGTATGTTCCAGAAGGTTCTGGACCTTCGAAGGGACTTCTGGTTCTAGAATGTTCGAACATGTTCTAGAAATTGGAAAAGGTAGTCTAAAATCTTCTGGAACATTGTCGAATTTTCCATTATCCTGTTGTATATATGTAGACGATAGCGAGATACATACGTCAGTATACTTTTGGAAATCGATTAGAGCGAAACAAGGAACAGTGAAAGTGATAGAAAGTGAAATAAATTTCAGTGAAAATTTTTATTACGATAAGTGAAAGTGAATGGCTTACGGTAGTGAACGGGGAATAAGTGGAATTTTAGTGTGCTAAGTAATATTAAAATTTAACAGAATGCCGAAACGTAAAAGAGGAGAAGGTCTTGCCACTGGTGAATCGAAAGGAAGGAAACAGAAAGAACAATGAAGAAATGAAACTTATGAGGAACACGAAGCACGTTTAGCTTCACAACGGAAGAGAATGAATAACCACGGGAAGAAATTCGAGAAGAGGGTCGAATGAGACATAGCATACAGCTAAAAAGTACAACAAACACAAATACGTTGTCATTGGTAAAATGGATCAAGTGTGTCAGTTCTAGAGAAACACCAAAAATATGTTTCTTGAGTGGAAAAATTCGATTAGTACCATTGGAAGTGCCTCTACCAGAATTATTTCATTGCAGGACTGGGGAAACTCCGAAAAACATTTTTTACAAAATATGAGACCGTACAATGCTTGTTTTTAAATGACATGTTTTGGTTCTACTTTCATGAGCAATGAAACAGTTCAATTCAATCCTTTGTTTTCGATTATTGGACAAGTCTATTATAAAATGGGATCATAGTTACCATTTCCAAACGGATCGAGTGGTATATTCGATGGCCGACAAAAGACTAGTTGGAGAACATGAACGTCGATTCAATGCAATTTAAGTTAATGTGAAAGACTTATGAGTTCACAAGTCGTGATATAATTATTCAATGAAGAAATTGTTCTTATGATGCACTTCAATATCCGCAAATTTTAATAAAAGCAGAAGACGGATACCATTTAAATTTGAAACAAGGGAACCCAAATACAGCTGCGGAAACAACAAGAAAAGTAATTTCGAAGGAATTTTATGCGTATCGCATAATTATCAGAGACAACAAGGTATACAATAAATAGAGGCAGAACGAATGATATTCATATATGACAGAAGCAAAAGAAATTGCGTCATGAATGATGGCAACATTGACCGACATTGGAAGACTAGTGATTTTACCATCAACTTACATAGTAAGTCCACGACACATGTACGAGTACACACAAGATGCTATGACCTATGTAAGAAAACATGGTCGCACTGATTTATTCATAACATATACTTGTAATTCGTCATGGCCGGAGATCAAAGAACATATATATTATTCATGGACAAGCTCCCATGGACGGTCATGACATAATAGCCTTAGTTTTTCGACAGAAACATATGAGATTCATGGATCTCATCGCAAAGTTTCATATTTTTGGAATCGTCAGATGCTGGATGAGGATTACCTCATTCACATACAATTTAATTTGGTTACATGAAAAAGAGAGAAGAGGATCCAGAATTATACAATGTAGTAGTGAAAAACATGATTCATGGTCCATGTGGAAGATTAAATATGAATTCATCATGTATGAGTGAAGGCAAGTGTACAAAGAGATATCCAAGACAATATTTAAATGAGACACAAACAGGAGAAGATGGGTATCCTAAGAACAGAAGACGATCTCCGGGAAATCTTTGGTTCATTGCCAAAATACGAATGCGAGGTAACAAAGAGATAGAAGTAGATAATCAATGGGTGGTGCCATACAATGCGCTTCCCTCAAAAATATTTCAAGCATACATAAATGTGGAGTACCGCAACTCTTTAAAATCAATTAAATACGTGTGCAAATATGTTAACAAAGGAAGTGAGTGATATCGCTGTATTCGCTATAACCATAGAAAACAAAGAACAACATCCGAATTATTGTGTTTTGCAGGATCGACAACCAGCAGTTGTTCATTTGGCAGTGCATTTAGAAAATGGTGAACGAGTATATTTTTCAAGAGAAAAAGCAGAGAGAGCAGGGAGTGAACCACCTGTGCATACATTAACTGCATTTTTCTAACTTTACCAAAGTGATCCATTTGCAAGAACATTGTTATATGCCGATTTACCATCATATTACACAACGAATATTTCAACGAAGTGCACGGTGCATCCAAAAAATGCTGATTGCTTCTATCTCCTAATGCTATTACATGAAATTCGTGGCCCAAAATGTTTCACAGATCTAAGAAAAGTTGATGGATATGTATGTGAAACGTACAGAGAAGCACATTAGCGTTTAGGATTATTGGAAAATGATAACCATTAGGAGTTGGCACTTTGAGAAGCTGCATTAACAGCAACGCCAGAAAAAGTGAGAGATCTCTTTGCAATAATATTGACAATATGTAGTTCATCGTATCCAAACAGATTATGGGAGAAATTCAAAGGAATTAAATATCGTGTTCAACGAAGAGATATTTAATCAAGCACTTTATGTAAAGTGAAAACAAAATTAAATAAAAAGTAGAGCTTTCTTTCACTAAATTAAATACAACTACATATATTGAGGATATGGTAGGGAGTTACCACTAGCCGGAGTGGCTTGTTTATAAATACCGATGTGACAATTATCGTGTCACTTCAACTTTAAATTATTATTCTCTTAGTCGATCGAAGTGATAATATAAGAGATTGCGACGTAATAGGATGTTTGTCACTTCAAACTGCGAATATCAAAATTTGATTGTCGATACAAGTGACAAGTGACACGACTAAGGAATTAGGGGTGAACATATATAAATGTACATATAAAGCGTTACTAACCATTGCACAGTTGTGTTTGATTTATAACAGAAATCAAGCAATTAACTTTCCCTAAGTTATATGTAATGAAAATAAGAAAACTCACCTCGATCCAGGTAGGAACATCGATCCGTTAATAAATACAGCCCCTGATAGTAGAATATACCAGCATGTCGATAATTCGCCGGTGCTGTGAAATAATTACAATATCGAACTAATAATTTTAAAACTTAAATAATTTAATTATGTAACATACTAATAAAGGACATCATTGATATGATGCTTTTCATATCGAACCACTTTGCATAGGCCACGTAATACTGAATCACGATACGATGAAAGTGATTCCAATCCATGGAGTCCATAATAAATAATTTGAAGTTCCTAAATACCATATGTTTATATTTATTTAGAAAATATAAATAAATTCGCGGCATTAGTTTGTTAAAGCATACCTGAAGTGTACGTTGTTCCGGATCACACAATAATGCTTTTATAAAATGTGGATCGATAAAATCTGCCATAATGCTTTAAAATTCATATTCCTTACATGATTATTCCAGTCAAACATTATTGACATAATTTCGTTTAGTGCAGCTCTCTTGTGTATGTATGTGTTAAACAAATGAACAGCCGTGTAATTCTTTTGTCTTCCTAAAAAGAAAAAAAAAAAAATTAAATTCGTATACATATTCATTGCCGACGCTCGAAGTGAAGAGGAAAGACGTTGTCGTCCTCTTCGTAAATTACATTTTATACTCGTATTATTAATATTTTTATGTGTATGTTTGTTAAATTAAACAAAGTGAAAAGTGTAGTTTTGTGTAATTAATAATTTAATTTAATTTAACAAAATTAAATGAATTATTGATTGTTATAAATATGGAGAACATTTTTTGGAAATTAATTAAATCTCGCATGTGATTTTGTTCTATTTAATTTCGTGTGATGTAACACGAACAACAGGAAAAATGTGTTTAAAAATTAAATAACAGTACTGCTCAGATACTGTTAGGCAGGTAATTTATATGTGTTTGTGAAATAAGTCAATTATGGAATGGACCATACAGTTACATATTTGGCTATGCAGTGCTATTTTTGTGAATATTTAAGTCAAATACCGAAAACCGACTTGAAAGTCTTTTAAATTTAAATAGTAATGTCATATACAGAAAACCGACCCTATTTCACCCGATTTATCATTTCATTCGGTCTAATGAAAATACGAAAAGTTGTATCAGATAAGCTATCCAGAAATATGTAAGTTCTTTATAATTATAATACCCTCCATTCAAAATGAAATCCGTAATAAAAAATATTAAACATTAAATAATTTTAAATACAAATTTAAAAAAATTCCTAAAGACAAATTAAATCAAATTTTAGTGGAAAATAAAAATACCAAAACCTCAAATAAATTTTTTTATTTCCTTTGCTGTTAAGGTTGATTCACCAGATTTGTCCATTGAGCTCGTCAAGAAAATGACAATTTGACGGAGTTAAAAACCGAGTTAAAAATATGTTATCTCGCTGGACACAAAAGAGAGATACCATATTTTTAACTCGGTTTTTAACTCCGTCTAGTTGTCACTTTCTTGACGAGCTCAATGGACAAATCTGGTGAATTAACCTTTAAGGTAGATGTTAGTAAACAGAATTATACAAATGCATATCTATACCTTGATGGCAAATTTGACGTTTAGTTTAAATAAATTTGTCTATCATCATTTTCAATCATCTCATCAGGCAGACAATAGCGTCTGAACTGCTAACTTATTATCTTGATTTTTTTCCTATTTAACGAATGGCGCGTTTTGTTTAGATGTGGTTTTGGAAAAGTATTTTTATATCGCCAGATATTTCGTCAAGAAATTGATTCGGCTATCCTTGCAATTTAGATGCCTGATTTTATTTATTTGTACGGTGTCAAGGGGTTGATTTTTAAATGCATAATTACATTTGAAGTAAATTAGGAATTGGGTTTCATGTTGCAGGGCACGAACCAATTGGTTATTTGAGAGTATTTGGTAATAAAATAATAAAATAATTGAATACTTTGTTTTTAGTTTAGAAATATCTGACTCGAATTTTCATAAACTTCAAGCATCCAACGATGCACTGTTGTCCAAACTAATTGAGATTTTTAAGAATTCCTTTGGTTTTTTAAAGAATACACTTTGGAGTTTATTTACAGGGTGATTCAATACTCGGTAGAACTCTTGAGTTTGCAGTTGCCCAATTACACAAATTATTAAGACTCTAAAACGGGTTAAAATTTAAAATCTCAAAAATAAACATTTGGGGTTCCACTCTAAATCATGGTTTACAAAAGCCTGGTTATATAAAAGCCTGGATTTTAAAAAAGCCTGATTAAGCCAAATTAAAATTCTCCTTCACCAGAATTTAAAACAATATATGTCTTTCAAAACCAAGATTTTGAACACCAGTTATTTGTAAACTAATTAAATATATTATACATATTTCAGTAATTATTTTTGTATATGAAACTTACAAATTTTATCAATGGCGGCAAAAATGTTCATTGACAAAACCAGTCTGATAAATTTATTTCAAATTCGTCATAAATTAGTTGTCGCTTTCTTGAAATCGCAAAATATAGTGTCTGACAATGATAATTTTATCAGCTTTCATTATCATTGAACCAGAATCGCATTCTAGTGCAATAAGGCATTCATAATTTTGTTCTGTGTAATGAAAACAATTGAAAGGGTTAACTATATCACCGAGTATAGGCAATGCTGGTCCGCAACCCGTTCCTAATAATCTTACTGTATGTTTGAATATGGAGGAATTTAATAAGGGAATGAATGAAGTTATCGCTAAAATTATGTTTGGGAAAATCAGCCAGCGGTACGTGCAAGATGATATAGTTTATACAGATGCTAGTGTGAATGAGAATGGAGTGGGTGTTGGTGAATTTATGCCTGGTAAGAATGTGGAAAAGTATTTTAAAGTGGACAAAAGCATCTGTATAATGAACGCTGAACTGATTGGAATGTTTGAAGGAATTAAACTGGCTGTGAATGAAGGGGAAAGGAAAATAGTAATATTTTCCGATTCCCAGAGTGGTTTATGTTTGCTAAAATGTGGAGGTGGAAGGGAAGGCAATGTGTATGTTGATTTAATTTTTGAATGTGTTCGAGACTGTCAACGTGATGTGACCATACAATGGATCCCATCACATAGACAGATCGAAGGGAATGAAAGAGCCGATATGTTAGCAAAAAAGGGTGCATTGAGTGACATGGTTCAGGAGTACGAAAGGAAGGATGCAAGAGACGTACTTCGAATGCTTCAGATGAATCTGTGGAGAAAATTAGAGAGTGAGTTTAATGAGAAAAGTTTAACGAAAGGAATGAAGTACAGCGTGCTCCGTGGTACTCCTTTGAGAATTCCGTTCTTTAAGGAGCTCAAAGGAGATACGCGAATGTTGCGAACGGTTGAGAGAATCAGGCTGAACCATGGAAACTGGAAGGAATGCTTGTGGAAACGTCATTTGAGTGAGGACAAAGATTGTGAGTTGTGTGGAAGTGTGGAGGATGTTGAACATCTCATATTGGCTTGTCCCAGATATAGCCAATATAGATCAAAGTTCAACATCCTTCGGAATGCAAGAAATCTAAGTGATTTAATGAATGAGGGTGATTTTTTGGCTTACAAGGAAATGTATGAATTTATTAGGATGAGTGGAATAACAATTTAATACGAAACAAATATTCACTAGCCGATGGAATATGTGAGGGGATAATCTGGTTCTTTTTAAGTTGAGGAAAATATTATTAAAAATGTAAATTGAATTAAAATATGTAACAGAAATTTATAAATGTGATTTTTGGCGATATGGCTCTTTTTTTATGTAGGAGCCAAGCCTAATAAAAAAAAAAAAAAAAAAAAAAAAAAAAACTATATCACTGAACCAGAATCGCGCCCCTGGGCTTATGCAGATAATTTTCTAATTGGCAAAATATGATGCATAATTATTTGCTTCCCATGACAAAGCACCTTGTGTACGGTACAGTTCTCTTTTTTTATATTCTTTTTGTAAAAGATTCATTTTCCTTCTGTAAGTTGCCCAAATTTGTCTGCATTTATTATATGACTACATGATAGAAGATTTAAAATTATTTTAAATTTAGTTATAACATCACAATTAATACCGGTAATATTGGCCGTTATTGTGCCGTTATCTTGTGGTCTTTCAGTGATGCCCTAAGAGTATTATATCAGGTGTGTAAATATGAAAACGGAGTTTTTTAGTAAAAAGTACACGTTCATCGTATGATAATTGTTAAGAATATCGTCAAAGTATTGCCCATTATTAGTTATACGTGTTTCCTATTTTTCTGGCAATGCGTGGATGCCACGCCAACAAGATTGTTCTTCTTTTGAGGCAAACCAGTTATCGAGCCATTTTCATATGTTTTCGTAGGAAGTGAAGTGCTCCTCAGCAAGCCCGTGCCCCACTGATGCAACGAAGTGATAATCGAATGGAGCCAAGTGTGGCGAGTAAGCCGCATTTGAAACTATTTCCCAATTAAGTGCTTCCAATTTTAATAATCACTCATTATACTTTGTTAAAAAGTAGCTATTCTTTCTAGATTCTAGCACAGACCGAACACTTACATTTGATTCTATAAAATATAGCTTTTAATTTCGCTTTCGACTGAAGATAATTTTCGCTGAAGATAATTACATAGTTCTTTTGTTGAAGCTTTTTTTAATCGTAAAAGCTCACAAAGCTCTTTACAATATTCTAGAACTAAACTGATACTAATGTTAACACAAAATATGACACGAAATATGATGTTCAACCTCTAAAATCACAAGTATTTTGACAACAACAAAATTTCATACCGATTTCAGCCAATATTTGATCTAAAATTGGTATATTTAAGAAATATTTAAAGCGAAAACTGAATTATTTAAAGTGTATTAAAGATAATTAAAGCGTTCCTTTGTTTAAGCATTTTCTAAACTCTTAAGCTCACAAAGCTCTTTACAATATTCTACAAAATATGACACTAAAAATGACGTTCAACGTCTAAAATCACAAGTATTTGATTATTTAAAAGATTTGACAACAACACAGTATCATTTAGGAGTTTGACAACAACAAAATCTCTTATCGATTTGTATATTTAAGAAATGTTTGAATCTGACACCGAATTATATAAAGTGTAACTGAAGATAATTACATCGTTCTTTTGTTGAAGATTTTTTTTTTTAACTTAAAAGCTCACAAAGCTCTACACAACATTCTAGAACTAAACTGATATTATTGTTACCACCAAATATGATATGAAAAATGACGTTCAACCTCTAAAATTACAAGTATTTGATTATTTAATAGATTTGACAACAACACAATATCATTTAGGATTTTGACAACAACAAAATCTCTTACCGATTTGTATATTTAAGAAACGTTTGAATCTTTTTTTTTTTTTTTATCAGGCCTTGGCTCCTACATAAATTAGAGCCATATTGCAAAAATCCATTTTTTTTTTTTTATTAGGCTTGGCTCCTACATAAAAAAGGAGCCATATTGCCGAAACTCCAAATTAACAATTTTCTGTGTACATTTTTATAAATTCAATTTAACTAATATTTTCCTTACTCTTAAAAAGAATCGGATAATCCCTTCACATATTCTGTCGGCTAGTAGTTAATTCGTATTAAATTGCTATCCCACTCATCCTAGTAAATTCATACATTTCCTTATAAGCCAAAAAACCACCCTCATTCATTAAATCACTCAGATTTCTTGCATTCCGAAGGATGTTAAACTTAGATCTACATTGGCTATATCTCAGGCAAGCCAATATGAGATGTTCAACATCCTCCACACTTCCACACAACTCACATTCTTTGTCCTCACTCAAATGACGTTTCCACAAGCATTCCTTCCAGTTTCCATGGTTCAGTCTGATTCTCTCAACCGTTCGCAACATTCGCGTATCTCCTTTGAGCTTCTTAAAGAACGGAATTCTCAAAGGAGTACCACGGAGCGCTCTGTACTTTATTCCTTTCGTTAGACTTTTCTCGTTAAACTCACTCTCTAATTTTCTCCACAGATTCATCTGAAGCATTCGAAGTACGTCTCTTGCATCCTTCCTTTCTTACTCCTGAACCATGTCATTCAATGTACCATTTTTAGCTAACATATTGGCTCTTTCATTCCCTTCGATCTGTCTATGTGATAGGATTCATTCTAACGTTTCGAACGCATTCAAAAATCAAATCAACATACACATTGCCTTCCCTTTCACCTCCACAATTCGGCAAACATAAATCACTCTGGGAATCGGAAAATATTAATATTTTCCTTTCCCCTTCATTCACAGCCAGTTTAATTCCTTCAAGCATTCCAATCAGTTCAGCATTCATTATACCGATGCTTTTGTCCACTTTAAAATACTTTTCAACGTTCTTACTAAGCATAAAGACACCAACACCCACTCCATTCTCATTCACTCTAGCATCTGTATAAACGATATCATCTTGCACATACCGCTGACTGATCTTCTCAAACATAATTTTGGCGATAACTTCATTCATTCCCTTATTATATTCCTCCACATTCAAACATACAGTAAGATTATTAGGAACGGGTTGCGGACCAGCATTTCCTATACTCAAAAACATGTTCAAATTTTCAAGTGCAATGCTAGTTCTATATGTCGGTTTGTACACCGACCTACTTTGTAATCTTACTATCATTTGATTCCAAAACTCATTTTTCTTAGTTATCATTCTTACCGACTCTCTCACTGTGATCCACTCTCTCTTGTAATCAAGAGGTGAATCACCAATTTCAGACCACAGAGCGTGTATTGGGGTTGAGTTAATCGCCCCCAATACCACTCTTGCACATGCATTTTCCACTTTCATTAATTGGCTAAAAGACCCTTTCGAACCATAATTCATACGTCTATCAATCCAAATACCCAAATACCTGTACGCATTTACTTGTTCAATTCTGTGACTATCAACACTTATATTAACATTTGCAACCTTTGATCTGAAACTTATATAAGCACACTTATTAGGATTCACTCTCAGATTCAACATTTTTAGTTTTTGTACTAAATCATCTACCCCCTTTTCCGCTCTTTGAGCCACCACATCAATACTTCTCCCTTTTCCAATTCCAATTCCAATTCCGTCTGTATATAGGTTGAACAGAGCTGAAGATATTCTACTTCCTTGCGGAAGTCCAACATTTGCCACTCCCTCCAACCTAAAACCACTTCCATTCAGAACCATTTTTCTCTCAGTCATAAAATCTTTTATCCACATACATACTTTCCGTAAAAATCCAAAATTCGATAGAATTTGTTGTAATTTCCACGGAACCACATAATCATAAGCTCTTTCAATGTCCAAGAATACCGCAACAGGTTTCATATTATCCTTTCTTACTTCCCAAACAAACTTTTCCACACACTCGATTGCAGAGTAGTTCTTTCGAAATCCAAATATTGTCGATGACAACAAATTATTTTCATTCACAAAATCTTCCATTCGTTCTTTCATCATTCCATTTAAAATTTTTATAAAAACATTTAACATACATATGCCTCGATAATTTGTTAGGGATGGGAACCACCCTACTCTCTTTCCATTTGTCCGATATTTTTGAACCCATCGACACTTTGTTGAGTATCTCAAGCAAATTATGTTTTGCTGAGTCACTCAACAACCGAATCATTTTATAACTTACTCGGTTCGTCCCTGGAGTGGAAGATTTTGATCCTTACAATCCATTCTTTCATTTCTACTCATTCTATCAACTTCATTTATTACATTCAAATCATTGCTACCATGCTTATAAATTCTTCACCTTTTTCTCTATTCTCACATACCACATTGACGTTTGAATCTGACACCGAATTATATAAAGTGTAACTGAAGATAATTACATCGTTCTTTTGTTGAAGATTTTTTTTTAAACTTAAAAGCTCACAAAGCTCTACACAACATTCTAGAACTAAACTGATATTATTGTTACCACCAAATATGATATGAAAAACTTCGTTCAATCTCTAAAATCGCAAATATTTGATTATTTAATAGATTTGAAAACAACACAATATCATTTAGGATTTTAACAACAACAAAATTTCATATCGGGTTCAACAATTTAAAGTAACTGAATTATTTAAAGTAACTGAAGATAATTAAATCGTTCGTGGGTTAAAGCTATTTCTAAATTGAACCAGACAAATATTGCTGAAAATAATGTATAAATTGATGATTTCTGAAGGATAGCATAAATTCATTATGCCTAACACGATACGTGTAGGAACTGAAAGGAACGGATTAAGGTTAATTTATATTATCCGTTCCTTTCAGTTCCTACACGTATCTTGTCAAACATCATCAATTTATACTATCCGTTAGACATCACCAATTTATACATTTTTCAACAATATTTGTCTGTGTATATAAATACGTACTCATACAGAAAATACATGTAACAATGTTTTTTTTTTGTCTTTCACGATACGTATAGGAACTAAAAGGAACGTCTCTTTATATACATACGCAACGCATTTTAAAATCATTTACTACGTTTCCATGACAGAGTTAACCGGGATTAACGTGGATTATCTGATCATGGAAACATGTCAAGTTTAGGATTTTCGTTAAGTTTACTAATCCATCTTAACTCAACGAAAGTAGTAGGGTTAGAAGGGATTCTATCTGTCAAAAGCGAAAAAAACAATTATATCAATTCAAAATGGCATTGCGAGTATTCTTGTCTCTCTGTAATACTTTATAAATCACAAAAAATCACAGTTAATATTAAATTTAAAAATTTCCACCAAACAAATCAAATTTCCAAAAGTGATTTTAAATTGTTGTGAAATGTTAAATTACACTAGAATTTATAATTACATGGAAACGATATGGATTAGCGCCGCCATGTTATTAACTCAACGAAACTCTTAAATCGGGTTAACTCTGTCATGGAAACGTAGTAACTGCCTTATAGAATACTATACTAACTTCCGTTCATGGAAACGTAGTAACTGCCTTATACAACGGTACCATTGGAAATATCAGAAGTTTATTTTTTTCGTGTTTTTAGTAAAATGAGCGATCTACGATAAATACTTTGTCTCTGCCATTACAAATCGACATTAACCAATCACCAATAAAAGTGTCAACTAGTGTCACAAATTTTCCTCGTTTCTTAGGTATTTTTCCTTTAAACTAATTGGAGGCGAAACATATTTTTGTCAAACTTTTTCAATATAAATTTTAGTCAAGGCCAAATGCCTTCAGGTTTTTTGACATGCATGCTACACTAAAACGTTAGGGGGGTCGATCGTTGACGCTCGAAGAAGAAGGACGTGTTTCAGTCGTCTTCTTCGAAAATTTAGCTTAATTTTATTTTATTTTATTTAAAGTTGTTTTGATGTATATATTTTATTTATATATATTTTAATTTAATTTAATTTATTATTGTAATTCAGTGAAGTGAAAAGTCTAAAGTTGTAGTGAAATAAGCGAAATAATTTAAATGTGTATGAAGCCGTGTTTTCCATGAGAACTGCACTAGAACTCGATAAACTTTAAATTCCTTTTATTCCATGTAAAACGAAAAATAATAAATTCTTAAAGCGCGAATGTGTAGTGTATTTGATATAATTACATATTTTAAGTTTAAAAATTTCCCCCTTCAGTTGTTTCATCAATATTTTCTAATTTCTTGCTGACGTCATTACACGCAACTACACTCGATAAATTCATGGGTTTATCCAGTGTAACTAAAAAATAAGCTATACTTATCATTATTTATTGCTGTAACAACTTAAAATGTGTATTTATGTGAAATGCACTACACATTATCACTTTATGAATTTAATTTTTTTTCTGTTTACATAGAATAAAAGGAATTAAAAATTTATCGAGTTCTAGTGCAGTTCTCATGGAAAACACGACTTGAAATGTAATCCATCGGATTGCGAGTAGTGTTGTGATTAATGAGTTTACAGTGTTTTTCTGTGTTGTGGTGCAGTGTCTGTTATTAATAATTGATTTAATTAAAACAAGTCAATTATTAATAATTAATTAATAAATTGTATTAGTTCAGTTCATTTAACATGAGTCAGGTTTCTCGTTTGATGTGAAAGATTTGAACAAGGAGAAACTTGTTCAAAAATAATATTAGCGGGGTCGTTAGACAGGTATTTTCATGCCATATATACGTATTGTTCTATATATCCATACATACATATATGTGGTATGAATTGTGTAAACAAATTTTGTTATTTTTTATTTTTATTATTTTTATTACTGACACAAGTTGATGTACGTTTTAACTGTTTGTGTTGGTTTTGAATAAACTGGTAATTTTTATTTTGTCATGAGTATGTTATGTTTCAGAATAAAACCAACAAAAATGTTTATACAAGCCGTCTCGTTTGCGCTTTACACATATCCTATCAAGAAAATGTACACTATATTGTTGGTTTTGTCATAGAATATTTAAACAACAAAAAAAACAGATTTGTTCGGATTGTGTGTATATATGTGTACATAGTTTGTTATATAGTTGTGTTATATAGTGTTTATAGTTTGTATTACAAATATAGTGTACTTTTTTATATCTTGATTGTTTGTACTGTATGGCATATGTATAGACATTTTTTTGGTTTTGATCAGAATATAGGGAGTGCGTATGAGTCATTGAAATTAGAATACCGTTATTCGATACATGGAAATTGGCTGAAAGTATATGTTTTATTTTCTATTGTGGCTTGGTAGTTCAGTACAACTATATAGTATGGTAGTATGTATAATTTATTTATTTTTATTGTTTTCATTCCTTGTATTATCTGTATTCTCAAGGCAATATGAATATGCACTCTTTATATACATATAATGTATGTACTATACTATACATTGTAGAACTTATTGCTCTGTTTAATTTTTGTACTCTAATTAATATGTATGTGTTTTGCTTGCGGCAAAACCAACACGAATGTACTACAAGCCTGACTGAGTGATGAGGCACACAGATACCCTCTTACATTTAATAGGTTCTAGTTGAAAGTGTTAGTGCGGAAATAGAATAAAAATACTCTCATGTCTCATCTAACCAATCTCAATTAGTTTTTTCATTATTACATACACCAAATTTTCTCTCCACAATTCGTTTGTTTTGTTTTATCTACAATTTGCATGTTTATTCTCATTCATTTATATAGTATGTCGATCACCAATACTTTCTTGTATAAGCGCAAAATAAATTTATAATATTGGTGACAATCAGGCGTGTAGTACATTATTGTTGGTTTTGCCTTGCGGTATGAAACTGGAAATTGTTTCGTTTACCACAAGTGTATTGTGTTTTGTGTGTGCGCAGAACAAATGGATTTGTTTGTGTTTGATTCAAACGGGATTCTTATACTTCGTATAATCGAGTGCGTTTGAATTGAAATTCAAAAACAGATATACGCAATACATAATACAGGATGACTGACACGAAGTGTTACCAACTTCAGACTGTTATTTCTGTCAAGTGATGACAGAGCACTCAAATTTACACTAATGACAGTTCATTCCATTGTTTACAAGCGTACAGAAGCATTTTAGTGGGAAATATTCAGAAAAAAAGTTATCAGCAATGGAATTCAAGCGTAATAGTGTGATTTCTCTATATTTGGCTGGAAAATCACAGCCGCAGATTGTTAACCAGTTAAAACATCTGCATGTTAATAAAATGTTTATGTATCGCACCATAAATCGTTATAACGATACTGGCAGCATTGCAAAACGCCAAGGTGGTGGACCGAAACGCACTGCAACATCGCCGTATATCATTCGGAAGGTGAAGGCCAAATTAGCCCGTGAGGCGAACATTTGCAGCACATATTGAAAGATCATCTTGGACTAAAGGCCTTGAAATTCGGCGCCGAGTCATAAAGCGCGTGTCAATCAAGATTGCCTGAGAAACAACGTTCCGCGGTTCATTTCCACTGCCCAATGGCCACCAAATTCACCGGATGCAAATCCGCTAGATTTCTCGGCTTGGGGTATTTTGAAGAGCAAGGTTGGGACCAAAAAATACCAAAGTGTCGATCATCTCAAGCAAGCGCTTCGCCAGGAATGGGCCAAAATACTGCAGAGCCACATTCGTGCTGCATGCAATAGCTTTGTCGGCCGTTTGAAGGCCATAGTCGCGGGTGGCCAAATCGAAAACTGCTAATGCAATTCGAAAATTTAAATATTTGTGAACATTTTTTACTTTGATTCAATAAAATTCATCAAAAAATAAAATTTCTGTGGCGTTTTGTTTTGGTAACACTTCGTGTTAGTCACCCTGTAAATTATCTATGCATTACAAAGTTTAATACTAGGATTGGTTATGGAAATGCATTAAAAAGTGGTAACATAACAATAATTTATATCTGTATATGTTCGTGATGGGAATGGAAAATGTAAATTGCAACAACAACATTGTTAATAACATTGTTGAGCTGGTGAGCACTTCAGATCTTCTTTCACTGTTGCTCGGATTCCCAGTAGTACAATAGGTATTTCCGAGCTCCAATTAATTGTATTGCTTCTGGCCATCAATGCGGCTTTGAGCTGCCGATGGAAGCGTTCGACCATGCCATTGGCTTGAGGATGGTAAGCCGTTGTCCGTATCCGATGTGAACCGAGGAGTTTCGTTAACTCTGAGAAAAGTTTGGACTCGAATTGCGTTCCTTGATCAGTTGTGATGTGAAGGGGAACACCGAATCGTGATACGTAATTGTTGACAAAAGTGGTGGCAATGGTTGCAGCTGACATGTTGCTCATGCAGTACGCTTCGGGCCAACGAGTGAAGCGGTCGACACAAGTGAGTAAGTACGAATATCCATTAGATGGAGGCAATGGTCCTACGATGTCTAAGTGAATGTGTTCGAAACGACCAGGTGGAATTTCGAATTGTCCATGAGGTGATTTAGTGTGCCGTTGGACTTTGGCACGTTGGCAGGATAAACAAGACTGAGCCCAATTGCCTACGTCTTTGTTTATATTAGGCCAAAAATAGCGAGCAGTAATCAACTTACGAGTTGCACGGACTCCCGGATGCGAAATGTTATGCAGTGTGTCGAAAATGGTTCGACGCAGTGGTGGTGCAATGTATGGGCGATTGTTCCCAGTAAATGTTTCGCAAATAATTTCGAGGCCAGGCAATTTAAAAAGCGCCAGTTTCATTGATGAACCAGAGTGACGTTCGGAACCAGAAAATAAATCCTGAAGTTCTAAGTCAGCTTTTTGAGTGTTTGCGATTTGGTTTAAGTCGATATGTATCTCGACTGTGGCCATTTCGTTGTCGGTAGTGCGCGGGATAGTGTGTCCGCGACAACGTTGTCATGTCCGTGAACATGTTGGATGTCCATTGTAAATTGACTGATGTAATCCAAGTGGCGAGATTGCCTCGGATTACGTTCAGTTTTTGACTGAATTGCTCTAGTCAGAGGCTTGTGGTCGGTGTAAATGGTGAAGTCCCGACCCTCGACAAAATATCTGAAGTGTTTGACTGCCAGATATATTGCGAGTAATTCCCGGTCGAATGCGGAATATTTCTTTTCGGCATCCGAGAGTTTTTTTGAAAAGAATCCCAGGGGCTCCCAACACTCGTTGTTGTATTGTTGTAGCACAGCACCGACAGCAGTGTTTGACGCGTCAGTGGTCAAACTGAGCTGGAACTGAGTTGGAAGTGATGGAAGAGGATTATCGATGAAGAACTCACCAGCCGAAATGGTTTATGGCCAAACCATCAAGCTACCCGGTGAGTTCTTCATCGATAATCCTCTTCCATCACTTCCAACTGCCGACACAGTCATCGACCACCTGCGACAAACCATGCAGAACCTTGTACCCAAATCAACCCGTTCATCCAAACAAGATGACGTTTTCGTTCCGAAATCGCCCGACAACTGCGATTTTGTCTTCATTAGAGCAGACAAGGTTCGCACGGGATTATCTCCTCCTTATGAAGGTCCGTATAAAGTCATACGTAGACTAAGAAAACAATTCGTCGTATCGGTTAATGGTAAAAATTTTAACATTTCAATCGATCGACTCAAGCCAGCATATGGAATTCTCTGTTCGGTTGATCAAATATCAAGCACTCGAACACACAAAACCGTTCGTATTGCAACTACTCATTCAATCATTCCCTAGGGAGGGGAAAATCACTTGCGGCGGAGTCCTGTAGCGGCTCGCTCATATCGAAATACACTTATCAAATACACTCATCAAATTCACTTATAAAATAGATACATTCGTTCACCGCTACAATACCAAATATATCAGCGCTGACTCATTCATGTTATACTCTCATAACATAACCGCAACCGCTTGACTATCTGCAACTGGTCGCTGCCCTAAAACAATTCACGCGAAGAAAACAAATGTAAAACAATTCATTTTTATTATTCATCCTCTTCAAATTCCGTGTTTTTAGACATTCTGTTTTACGCTTGCACATACAGTGGACATCTTTCAATTTTTCGTTAAATAAATGGTGAAAAATAAGGTAATTGAATCTGTAACCAATAAACACAGTGAATAAACCAGATTAAATTAGTGTTATAAATATTAAAATTGTGCGTTTTTAATCACAAAATGAAAAGTGCCAACACTCCTTACAGTTTCTTGTATTTTTTGTGATCGTATATTTTACGGCTTAATTGAATTGCTCTAATTGGATTATATATTGTGTCTGTTTGTAATATCCAAAGCAATTGTAAATCTAGGTAGATACATGTTGTTTTGATTTCATTGCAGTGCATTTGTATAGTAAAATAATTAGACATGTTTGGGGTATGGATTGAAAACAATTTTATTAGATAAAATGCATTGATAAAATTTATATTTTTATTTACTTATTTAACTGTCAAAAATACAGGAATTTTTCGTAAGTTCAAATATAATATTTTGTTCAAACGATTTTCTTTGGGACAAGGTAGGTAAAGTTTTGGATTCCTGGATCAAATTGAATCTGAATTTAAATTTCGTTGAACAAATTATGAGTTTGTATTTTAATTTGGATTATGAGTCAAATCATAGATTTTATGTAAATTGTTTTTTCAATTGGTACAAACAGGAAAATAATAGTTTTTGATTTATATTTGAGTTATTTTATATAATTTAGTTTGGCCACTTTAAGCTGTTAGTATTTTATGTGTTCTTGATTATTTTGAATTATTGTGCAGTGGGATTTAAACGGAATACAGTAATAAGCAATTAATTAATTATTAATTTGATTTGATTTTGTAGGTATGTCTGGAATTAGCTAATTAATGCTAATTTAAGAATTTTAAAAATTAAGTAATTAAATTAAATTTTTGTGCTGGAATTTAATTAATAATTAGTAATGGATTGGATGCATTGATATTTGCAGATGAGAAACCGGGCGCGGCTTCTTTGTTTACCTATTATTGTTCATTATTTTAATTATTTATTATTGGACTTTTAGAGCGGAGAAACCGGGCGCAGCTTTTTATTTAATTATTCATTATTATTATTTATATCTTTATTTTATTTTTACTATTTTTATAGTCGATTTATTAAATTTAATTTAGTATGGGAATATATATCAAGTACTTAGTTGTCTGGAACAGGGTTGATTCTTTGTTGGTAACATACCTTTCCTTTCCTTCGGTTTTGTTATGTGTAAAGGGGGTACGGAGGGCCCGGCGTCAGCCCGGCTTGAATATTTCATAGTGGCCTTGAGAGCTGTAAATTTGAAAAGCAAAACAACCTAACTAAAAATAAATTGCCTGCGTGGGTAACAGTCGATTTTTATAGGCTTGTAAATCTGAAAAATACACTAAACATCCAACGAACTCTCAAAATTGCCCATTTTAAACAGATTAATACGTTGTAAAAGACAAACTAAACATGAAAAAGCAAACACTATCGATCAATTTTTAAAGATTGTTATAAGGACAGCAAAAAACAATGGCAAATTATCAACTCGATTCCATATTTGATGAACATGGCCACTTAACTACAAATGCTATAGGTATCTGCAATTTATTCAATCATCATTTTATTAATTCATGTAGTGATTTGAATAACTTGTATTCACCTGTTTACTTTAGTGACACGGGTTCTTTATGGCAGAATAATTACGATTTAATGAAATCACCCCGGAGAAATTGCTTCTTGCATTCTCGTGTTTAAATAAAACAAATTCTAAAGGTTTCGATGGAATTAATTCATCAATTTTAAAATGGACTGCTCCAAGTACAGCCAATTTTGCTTTCTTTCAATTTTTAATCAAAGTGTGTGAAGTTTTCCCAAATAATTTAAAATATGCTAAAGCCTTTGTTCAAGAAAGATAATAGGTTACTCATGACGAATTACCGCCCTATCTCAAAGTTATCCGGTGCTTTTTAAAATATTTGAGAAATTGATTAAAACCCGAATATTGTATTATTTGAATAATCTCTATTTCCTGAGTGATTGCCAATATGGTTTTAGAAGTGGTCGGAATACCGAAGGTGTGCTTTTGTCATTTTGACCAACTATTTATTAGTCACTAAACAAGGGGAAGTTAGTTGGTGTGATTTTTTTGGACATCTCTAAAGGGGTGTCAAACAGGGGTGTTTTACCGTACATTTTATTATTAAATAAATTATGGTGTATTGGGTTTAATGGGTTCATCTATGACTGGTTAAAATCGTATCTCTTAAACAGACTGCAACAAGTAGAAATAGGCGACCATTTCAGTGATTTTGATGAAATTGTCTTCGGAGTACCACATGGCTATATTCTTGGCCGCAACTTTTTCTAGTTTATATAAATTCTTGTTTTAATGTTAAAGCCCTACGGTAAAATTGTGGCCTTTACAGACGACCTTGCTCTTACTTATTGCGTTGACAGCACAGACCAACTTGCAGATGAACGATGATCTGCTGCAATCGCGAAATTGATTTATAAATCATCACATGCGCTTAAATAGTATACCTAGAGGTATGGTATTTAATGTCGGCTTCAAAAAGTTGACGGATTTAAATGTAGTTTATCATAACGATAAGTACTCCTCATTAATTAACTCAAGTAATTGTTTAAAACTGCAATTAATCCATGTATTTAAATAGCTGGGTTTAATCATTGACACTAAGCTAACCATATCAATAACGTAAAAAATGGTTTAAATCATGTCCTAAAGAAGTTGTATTTACTTTCATCGATTTGTCCGTTTTATGTTATTTTAAAAGTATACTATGGTATTTTCAAATCAAAGCTTGAGCAAAAAGCATTCTGTCCACAGTTTACCGTTATTTCGAAAGAGTCAAGTCTTAAAGCTTTTCTTTTTGCATAGTGGGCATAATGAGGCCAAAATACATTTGTATAATTTTCGATCTAACGTTAGTATACTCTATCCCATTTCCTTGCAAAGAATATTAAAGGCAGTTTTATTTGTCAAGGGGACCGACCTTTTTTAAACATATTCCAACAATAACGAGAAAGGAAAAATTTTGAATTTTTAAATTCCCCCTCCAAAAAAAAAAAAAATAGAAAGCAGAGCCAGTGCCGATAACGTATACGTCCGGAAATTATGATGCTATTAATGAGTTATCTTTTTTGATAGTAGTAGAAGATAATACATACATCCACAATAAAATTGGACGTGGTACGTTACTTGTAATAAAAATTATTTAAATGGAAAAGACACCACCGTTTCCGTGTATTCTACGTGTTCTATATAATCTCTGGAGTTAAAAGGTTTATACAGAGCGAGGGTATCACAAGAAATGTATTGAATCTCTTGGATTTCTTTTAGATAGAAGTAGTACTCATTAAGGTCTACCTTTTCTTATTTGTTGCCGCCATTTAAACCAACTGCAATATAAAATAAGACATAAAACAGAAAATTTACTTTATTTAATTCAATTTTTATTATAAATCTAATTATTTAATTTTTACATCGACCATTCTTAATTAAAATATTCTGTCAGTTCTTGCAGTTGATACTATCTTATGAGATGTATCATTTTCTTTAAAAGATTGTGCAGAATACAACAATAAAGAAAAATTTCTTTGACTTTTATTTGATGTTTGAGGTTTGTTGTTGTTTGAAATATTTGGCTCCTACTACTTAAAATCCCAAATGCGTGTTAATGTTTTTCCGAGCGTGATTTATTCGACAGTTATTAAATTTTTCGTTAAAGAAAAGGCGTTATCCGCGACGAATATATTTATGTATGAGGCAATAATCTCCTATTTCCTACATATTCCTTGCGTGGCAAGTATTTTTCAGGTTGTTTAAGTACGTATTTGAAGTTTGAGCGTTGCAATAACCACCATCGCTGATCATTCCATTGCAGCTAACGTCAATAAAAATAAGTTTTGCTAAAGCCTCTGCTAGGACAATTAGCACAATGCTGTGGAAGCCTTTATAATTGTAATATAGTGGATAATTTTTTTAATTGATGAGAACCTATGTGTTTGCCTAAACAACTGGGAAATTGCCACTTTAAGTAGACATCTTATGCGATTTTGTCCATTCATCTTGGGTTGTTGAAAACTGAAACAAAATAATTTTATTGGTTAATTTTGGTTGTATATATTTTTGCAGTTTAATTGATTATTTTCTTTTGGTTATTTTTTCAAAAAAGAAAAGACCAAAGCAGAGATACTGCAGCCAAAAGCATTGAGTACTCTAGAGTCTTATAAAACGTATGTTAAAAGGCCATCTAACCGTAAATTGACAGAGATGAATATTTTTGCGAATGCCTATGCAGCGAGCTATCCAAAGCTCAATTGGAAGTTAATTTTAACGATGTAAAATTGAAAATTCTGCAGCTGGTATCTTCCCAACGGACTACCAGAGCAGATCAGCTAACAACCAAAATACCAAAATAAAAAAAATACCATTTTCATTTTCATTCGACAATAGTTATAGTGAAAAATTTCCTGAAACCAGCCATCCAAATATAAAACCGCGAAATGACACTTTTACGTCCTACAACATCAAACTGCATAGTAACATCCTCACCCTTTCCAATCCCAATAGAAAAATGTCATAAATACCAAAAATCTCGTTATTCCAAATATTTTTCGATCCTAACTTCCGATCCGAAATGTTCTACTTCTAAAACTTTTGAAAATTCCTTACTCTCACGAGTTCCACAATTCGTACCCCTTCAGATGTTCCCGAAGAAAATGAATCAAGATACTACAATATATAGAGTCTCATGAAAGAATCATATAGGCCAAAGACACGACAACCTAAAAATTTTCTAAAGATGGCAATGGATAATCTAGTGCCGAAGTGCCGATTACCAATTAGGTGAAAATTATAACGTTTAATAAAACAAAATTCACTTTAAAAACTTATATATTAATATTGTTTAATTTACCTTTATAAACTGACCTTTTAAGTTTCGGAATATTGCGTTACAAACACCCATAATCGTTTTTAATAGAAACGGTTTGGACAGTTTGGAACTGTAATCTCTAATTCCATAAAATTTTCACCGGTTGCTAAGAACCTTAATGTAACCGCTAATTTTTTTCAGCTGTTATAGCCTTCCTTATATTGGTGTCTTGTTTTTTATGTCTGATAGATCGCATATTAAATTGAAAGTTTCTTCATTCATCCTTAAAAAAATTTTGAAATCGGCTGAATTTGGTTTTAATTCCTTCATCAGATGTTGTGTATTGCCACCTGGTTTTCTACCCTTTCTATACTCTTTTAGATCTTTTCGATTTTTTATTTTTTGCTCTCTTCTTTTGCGGTTGCCACAATAAATAGGCAGCTACTAATAGAAGCACACCCGCAAACACATCATGATTTTCTGCCATCGCATTTTTTCCTAGAAATGTTTTAAATTATTAAATTATATATTGAAAATTCACGATTGTCAAATGACTTACCGTCAATTTTAATAAAATACAGATTGATTTCAATATCCAAAACACTCAAAATAATAATATGCTTTGTATACACATTGTGTAATCCAATTTAGCTGTCAAACTTTGATTAAGCACCACAGAATAAAAAACGCCTTATATTTTAATAATTATCAAATAAAAAGTACCAACATTTTTTAAATTAATATTTTTGAGCTATCCAAATACGAGTACGTCAAAATAATTTTCGGTAGCAAAAAAGAAAAGGTACACAAAATATTCTAATTTTTCTACGTAGTATTTTAACACTGCACAAACTGGTTTCACTAGTTGAAGAACTCAATACGAAATGAAAATAATTTTAGACTTAGATAAGTAAAAGAATTTTCGTGTTGCCTTGCACTGTTAATTTCGTGTCCAGATTCTTCACTAATTTCTCGTAAACTAGACTACATTCTGTTTTCATTGCGACAATTAAAGAGAACAAAATGTATGTATAAGCACTAATACAGTCAGTGGGTATTAATAAACCTTTTTACAACAAAAATTTCACTAAATTTTTCTATGGCTTTGGATCTCCCTATATTTATCGTTTTTGCTTTGAATTAATATGGCGAGCACGGTTATTTTATCAAGCTCCTTACCACTTACATAAAAAACAAACAAGTGTAACTGCTGGTTCTCACTTAATACACACAAATTTACAATACGATTTGCAAAAAATATCATGCCTACATCTTTTTATATTACAGTTTGCATTTTTTGTACATGGTGTAACGCTTGGTAAGATGTTTACACACAAAAAATTATTGAATTCTTCACTTAATTTGTTAATCATAGTATTTTCTTTTCTTTATTTTAAAGTAGCATCGACTGATGTTTGTAAATTTGAATTATTCGCCCTTTCTGTATATTTCTACTCACAACATTATCAAATATTTTATATACAGCAATTTTTTGGCTCTATTTCCATTTACTATGGAAATAAAACTAATTCACTTTATTTTCAATTTAACGTGAATTGCCTAGTATTTAAGTTTTAAATTAATTGCTGCGATTGACTGCGGCGCATTTTAAAAGAAGAGAAGAATTCCGGAAAAAGGATGATTTAATTTTAAAATATTCTGGAAAAACCGAGTTTTGGGGCCGGCAGCCACCATCCCCTAAGGCATGAAGCAATTATCGAAGCAATTATTATTAATAAAAATAAAAATAAACTTTCTGTGTATCGTAAAAATATCAAAATTTGTTAGTAAAATTTTCAGAAGAATAGGAAACAGCGATAACAACTCTTTGATCTGTGTCTGCAAGGTTGATGAAGCAACTATTATAAATCTTTATTTTTGAGGATATTTTAAAATTAGACATCCCTTTTCTAGAATTTCTTAATTTATTTGAAACTTAAATATTGAACGATTCACTTTAAATTGGAAATATTGAACGATTCATTTTAAATTGGAAACAAAGGGGTTAGTGGCGATATCCACCCCAAAAAGAAAAAAAGAAAAAATAAATCCCAAGAAAATCAAGTTCAAATCGACTCAAACCTTCAGCGCTCACAAAAAGGCGAATTTTTTTAAAACGGCTTAACCAATTTTCGGTGACACTCTTTTCATAAAAATTGGTTCAGTACTTTTTTTATAATGAATTTTGAATAAAAACGCAACCAAAATTGATGATTATGAAAAAAAATGTTGGCGATATTTAAATTTAAATTACAACAAAAAATTCAAGCAAAACAAAAACAATTTTATTGGTTAATACTTAGTATTGCTCCCCTTGCGTTTACAACGGTTCGCATGCGGTTCCCCATTAACCTTATTAATGGTTTGACAAAGATTTGGGGGATCGCACCCCACTCCTCATCCAACGCAACCTTGAGGTCACTGATGTTAGCTGGTACCGGATTTCTGCCTCGGACCCTCCGTTTTAGATCGTCCCATAAATGCTCAATTGGATTCATGTCTGAACTGAGGGATGGCCACCTCTTCGTCTCGAGTCCAACTTCGTCCATGAACTGCCGAGTGGTTCGAGCTGTATGATACCGGGTATTGTCATGCATCAATAGGAAATCTTCCCCTATATATCCTGCGTAGGGCACTACATAATCCAAGAGAATGTCCTTGATGTATCGTTTAGCGGTCGGACCTCCTCTACGGCCTCCACCAGGTATGAAAACAAGATCAATTTTTCCCACAAGTAATAAGCCAGCCTACACCACGCACGAACCGCCGGCGTACGAGACTGTCTCAGCAAAATAGCACTGCGAAAATCGCTCTCCTGGACGCCGGTAGACTCGGTATCTATACTGTCACTGCCATGGAGACATATTCTGCACTCGTCAGTGAATAAAACGGACCTCCATTACTCGATGCTCCAATTGATGTGTTCGTGAGCAAAGTCGAGTCGCTCTTTACGGTGGCGTGCTGTCAATTTTGGGCCTCTAGCGGGCCGTTTTGGAGTGAGGTTGGCTTCCTTTAAGCGTCTTCTTACTGTCCATAGACTAAGAGCTACATCTCGAACTTGTCTTAGCTCCTGCTACTGGGCGGCTTTTTCTGGAGTAGCATCCCCCCCCCCCCCATGATTTTGAGGGAACAACGAATGAAACTGGTAGAGATTTATTCAGGTCAACGTCTGATAAGTGATTGATGACAAATATAGACATTGCAGCACGCCAATTGTTTTCACCGAAACGTCTCATTTTGCTTGTAAAGATAAAATACTAACATATCTGTAAAAAAGTTGTTTTACGAAAATCGGTTAAGCCATTTTAAAAAAATATGTTTGTTTGTACGCGCGGAGGTTTGAGTCGATTTAGTTGCTCGGGAGTGTATAACAATTTTTCTAAATATTATTTTAATTC
Organism: Tipula vernalis; assembly: GCA_958295665.1. NCBI lineage: Eukaryota > Metazoa > Arthropoda > Insecta > Diptera > Tipulidae > Tipula > Tipula vernalis. The sequence continues at coordinate 2,680,183 of OY282561.1, forward strand.
GTTTTATGCCTTCTTAGAGGACGGGGGCTGCCGCCCTTCAACATTCGCTTTGACGATTTTTTGAAATTCTGACATTAATAGAAATAAGAACGTTTTTCAAAATTGTTTTCTACTAAATACATAAACACATTTTCTTCACATAATAAAATAGAGGACTCCACAAAGCCGCTTAGCATTGGTCCTCGATTAACGAGGATGACAAGAAATTATGTAGTAGCCTTTTGTTTTCATATTGTACTTAATAAAAAATTAAAGCGGTCTTCCGTTTCAACGGGATACTTTATTTTTTATTTTTTTGAAATTTTTATTTTTGTTATATGGCCGGTTCCCAAATAAAGTAAAGTGGATTACAGGGCAAGTGAAAAACAAATATACCAATTGACTTTATATCCATATTAAGTGGAAATAAAGCCAATTGACTTTATGTACTTCTAAGTACTCCTACTCCTACTCCTAATTGGACTATAAATTGGAATTACAGTCAGTAACTTCATTTACAAATATTCGTTGACTTTATTTTCATTTGAAAGATAAATAAACGCAATTGAATTTATTTCCGTTGACTTTATTACAAAGCACACCATGTTTCGATAATTGTTTAACAAGTTTCTCTATTATTTGTTATTCGGATGATGTCTTACTTTGCTAGAATTTTTTTTTAAATTTTTTAATTTTGAATAGAAGACAAAGAATTCATCAATGGCTTAAGTTTCATCAAAGTTTGGCCCACAATACCGTAGCTTGAATGTTCAAGAAAAGAAGTCAAAATATTTAGAAGCAATTCGAAGGAAATATTCCAATTATTTCCGCAGCATTACTCCCATTAATTATTTATATATAATTGACACTTCTATGTTATTGTTATTGTTGGGTCAAATTATGAAGTTAGTTGCAATCTAATAATGTTGCTTGACTTCGGTGATCGAACGAGAACCGGTGCGATAAACATAGTGTAATTATGTTTATCTATCGTCAAGTGTTGTGCATATTTCCAACCGATTTTTGGTTTTACGATTCCTCTTATATATTCTGTAAATCTGATTTTGAAACTTCTACCAGTTTGTCCGACCGAAGTAGAATTTGGGACAATCATTACATGTTTCCCTGTAAACTACGGATTGATAAGTAGATCGAAAACAATAACATAGTTAAACTCCATGTAGATCCAACAAACAAATATCACAAGACAATTAATAAAAACATTAACAACTGTTAATAATTGTTTAACCCAGAACAAAAAAGACGACTTAAACTCAAAATACTAACGGCACCAAAAATCAGCGCACTACCAAAAATTCAGAAACCGGAATTGACAGTAAGACCGATTATATAAACTTCACAATCGCACCAGCATACAAAGTTGTTTAAAGAACCGACGTTGATGTTCTTCTCCGACAATTTTAGGAAGTTGAGGAAATAGCTATAAATCGTTGGCTACCGAAGAAGAAAAAATGATTAAAAATTACTTCCTAAACACACCTTCGAAAACCAAGGAAGGTACATATCTTCCTTGTGATAAATTTGCAATTTAATCCAAATTCGGTAATTCCAAATAAGCAGCAACGTTACCTATTCAACTAGAATTCCCACTAGCTGCTGAAATAGTATTAAACGTTAATACCAGGTGACAATAAAACATGGATACTGTTTTTAAATAATTTTTTTTCTCAGCTCATTTTTAGCTTTTTTAAATTTTTTGTTTTTTGTATACATTAAAATAAAATATTTTCATTAAAAAAACGAAACTGTCGAACTGTACGAATCTGGAAATTTGGCAAAAAAAAATAATTCGAAGTCTTCGTCTTCCATCTTCAACAGCCTTCAAAGCGATAAACTGTTACTGGGAGTTAGGTTATTCTTCGAACCGTCCAGGAAGAGGTCATCCATGCTCCGTGAGCACTTCACAGTTTCCCAACCTCATGTAGCCAGAAATAAATTATTTATTTATTCCAATAAATAATGCATTTTCATATTAAACAAATAAATTATAATAATAAATAAATAAATTATAATAATAAATAAATTATGTGACTAACAAAAATTAAAAGTGGCGTTTTTAATAAATAAAATATTTTCTATAAACACATAAACGCCATAGACCGTATTGGTCAAAACCATCTCCCGCTAAGTCTACAATTTTCAAATGATTTGGTTCAAGTTCTTTAGAAATATTTAGAATTTCATCAGTCTCTGTATTTTATTGTCACCCTATAGTATATCGCTCATCTGCGCCTCTATTATTATGACCAAAGGTCTTAAAGGCGCATCCATCCACATTTTGTCTGACAGCCAAGCAGCACTGAAAGCATTGGCTTCTAACTGCTTGGTTTCCAAGTCGGTTCAAAGTTGTTATAAACTGCTACAATCTCTCTCTTGTCAAAACAAAGTAAGGTTGTGGTGGGTGCCTGGTCACATGGGCATCACTGGAAATGAGATAGCCGACGAACTTGCACGGGCAGGCTCGTCGACTACACTCATTGGCCCTGAGCCTTTTTGTGGTATCCCGTGGGCTTCTGCAACCTACACAATCAGTAAATGGGAAAAAATACAGTGCTTGACTTATTGGAACTGTATTCCCGGCCTTAGACAAGCCAAATCTTTGATCAGACCATTTCACCACAAAAATTTGGCGATCAATTTCAGCAAAGGAAATATTAGGAAACTTGTGAGTTTTCTCTCGGGTCACTGTAACCTGAGATATCATTTGAACAAAATGAACCTGTCCACAGAGACGGAGTGCCGACTCTGTTTGGAAGAGACAGAAACCGCAGAACACATACTATGTGAGTGTGTTGCTCTGTGCACACGGAGGTGGATTCATTTTGAAGAGAGGTATCTGACCCCGGAGAAATGTAAATTGGCCTCTATAAATAGCATTCTCGCCTTTATTAGAGAGGTGGAGAAGCTCCTGGAGTAACAGTACCCAACAGCACAAAAGATCTTTTAGGTCGTAGTGCTAGCCGCTTTTGGGCAGGGACGAAAAAAAAAAAAAAAAAAAAAAAAAAAAATAGTATATCGCTCTGTGGCGGTTGAGTAGAACAAGGTAGTGTTTTTGCTACTGCGCAAACCAAAGATCGGAAAAAAGCAAAAAAATTCGATCAACACCAAACAAAATTCCTTTATTGCGAGTACGAACAAATACTCGTAGGAAACGGAAAAAAACAAATAAAAACGAAAAATCTGTTTTGGTATTTTTGCTTGCAATTTTTCGTTTCATTCAAAGGAGTTCAAACAAGTAAACTGGAAAATAAATACATTTGAAGAAGTATTGATGAAGTTAAAAGGTAAAAAATAAAGAGTTTTTATGTAAACAGCAACATCATGCATACAAGTACAGCTTTATTCGAAACATTTCGAATTTACGGAACAATTTTTTTTAAATTTTTATTATCTATGATTTGTCAGATTGTCTGAGAGTCAAGATAATTTTATATCGCTGTTGTTTAAAAAAACAAAATGAATTTTTGGAATATGGCCAATTAGAAAGGAATTGGTTAAAAAATGGCCAAATTCCTCCCTAATTGGGTTTGTACATCATAATCGGTTGAGAAATAACCGAGTCCCTTTCGAGTTAGCTAAATTCCAGAACTTCTTCTAAAAAGTACTTACGAATCTCTTTTCAATTGTACATGCTGAACTTCATCATAACCTGTTATTAAATGATCCTTCCTTCTTAATTGGCCTTATTCCAGAACTTTTTCCAAAAATCATCTTGGAATCTAGTTTCCATCGTACATGCTGAAGCACCGTAACGTTAGCATGTCTCGTCATCGGCTGAGAAACTACGAAGTTTCTTCCGAATTGGTTAACTTCTTTTAAAAATCTATATAGAGTCCCGTTCGTTGATGTGAAATCTTTAATGTTTTTACATGCAGGAAGAAAATGCGAAATTCACCTAAAATATTCACATAAAATTCAAATGCAAACTTCACTTAAAGCAACCGCAAAGAATGACTAGACATAACCCAAAAATTATTAATGATCTTTGTTTACATTTTTTCGCTGATATAAAATCCTTAAAACATAGATATTACAACGTAGACATGTTTTTACAACCAGGAAGAGTATAGAAATGCATAATTAGCCTAAAACAACCGTTTAGGTTCCTACATATAGTATATTTCAAAAACAATTAAATACTATTTCATTAATATTTTGAATCAACTGACACTAGTTTCGTTGATGTGAAATCGTTACAACTTAGTTATTCGAACTTAAACATGTTTTTACATGCGGGAAGAGAATAAAAATGCAAAACACCCGTCTTTGACCTAAATTGACCTAATAAAAACGGATAAAGTCGTTGGATATAATCCAAAACTATTAAGGTTGATATAAAATCCTTAAAACCTAGAAATTAGAACACAGACATGTTTTTACATGCAGGAATAGAATAAAAATACGTAATTTGCCTAAAACGACTGTTAAGATTTCTACATTTATTCCAAAAACAATTAAAAACTAATATAAAAATTTATTGGAAAAATTGACATTAGTTTCATTGCTGTGCAATCATTAGATCGTTCTTATTTGCACTTACACTTGTTTTTACATGCAGGAAGAGAATACAAATGCAAAATTGACCTAAATCAACCGCATAAAGTCGTTAAATATAATCCAAAAACTAATAACGACTGAAACGTGATTATTAGAACGCTTACATGTTTTTAATGCAGGAAGAGAATAAAAGTACGAAATTGGCCTAAAACAACCGCTTAGATTCCTACATTTATTCCAAAAACATTTAAATGTTATTTTATAAATTTATTAAATCAAATGACACTAATTTCGAGCTTATGCATGTTTTTACACGCAGAAAGAGAATACAAATGCGAAATTCACCTAAAGCAATCGCACGTAATAACTAGACATAGTCTAAAAATGATTAAAAACCGTTGTTTACATTTTTTCGCTGATATAAAATCCTTAAAACATAAATATTAGAACGTAGACATGTTTTTACATGCAGGAAGGGTATACAAATGCATAATTGGCCTAAAACAACCGTTTAGATTCCTGAATATATTCAAAAACAATTAAATACTATTTTATAAATTTTTTGAATCAAATGACATTGGTTTCGTTGATGTGAAATCGTTAAAACTTAGTTATTTGAATTTACACATGTTTTTACATGCAGGAAGAGAATAAAAATGCGAAATTAACCTAAAACAACCGTTTAGATTCCTAGCGATATTCCAGAAACCAATAAAGACTATTTGACTTAATTGACCTAATCCAACCGCATAAAGTCGTTAGATATAATCCAAAACTATTAAGGTTGATATAAAATCCTTAAAACCTAGATATTAGAACGCCTACATGTTTTTATACGCAGGAAGAGAATAAAAATGCGTAATTGGCATAAAACAACTGTATAGATTCCTACATTTATTCCAAAAACATTTAAATGTTATTTTATAAATTTATTAAATCAAATGACACTAGTTTCGAGCTTAGGCATATTTTTACATGCAGGAAGAGAATACAAATGCAAAATTCACTTAAAGCAACCGCATAGAATAACTAGACATAATCCAAAAATTATTAACGATCGTTGTTTACATTTTTTCGCTGATATAAAATCCTTAAAACATAGATATTAGAACGTAGACATGTTTTTACATGCAGGAAGAGCATTGAAATGCATAATTGGCCTAAAACAACCGTTTAGACTTCTACATATATTCCAAAAACATTTAAATACTATTTTATACATTTGTTGAATCAAATGACACTCGTTTCGTTGATGTGAAATCGTTAAAACCTAGTTATTTGAAATTACACATGTTTTTACATGCAGGAAGAGAATAAAAATACGAAATTGGCCTAAAACACCCGTTTAGATTCCTAGCGATATTCCAGAAACAAATAAAGACTATTTGACTTAATTGACCTAATCCAACCGCATAAAGTCGTTAGATATAATCCAAAACTATTAAGGTTGATATAAAATCCTTAAAACCTAGATATTAGAACGCAGACATGTTTTTACATGCAGGAAGAGAATAAAAATGCGTAATTGGCATAAAACAACTGTATAGATTCCTACATTTATTCTAAAAACTTTTAAATGTTATTTTATAAATTTATTAAATCAAATAACACTAGTTTCGAGCTTATGCATATTTTTACATGCAGGAAGAGAATACAAATGCAAAATTCACTTAAAGCAACCGCATAGAATAACTAGACATAACCCAAAAATTATTAACGATCGTTGTTTACATTTTTTCGCTGATATAAAATCCTTAAAACATAGATATTAGAACGTAGTCATGTTTTTACAACCAGGAAGGGTATAGAAATGCATAATTGGCCTAAAACAGCCGTTTAGATTCCTACATATATTCCAAAAACAATTAAATACTATTTTATAAATTTTTTGAATCAAATGACACTAGTTTCGTTGATGTGAAATCGTTAAAACCTAGTTATTTGAAATTACACATGTTTTTACATGCAGGAAGAGAATAAAAATACGAAATTAACCAAAAACAACCGTTTAGATTCCTAGCGATATTCCAGAAACCAATAAAGACTATTTGACTTAATTGACCTAATCCAACCGCATAAAGTCGTTAGATATAATCCAAAACTATTAAGGTTGATATAAAATCCTTAAAACCTAGATAGTAGAACGCAGACATGTTTTTACATGCAGGAAGAGAATAAAAAATGCGTAATTGGCATAAAACAACTGTATAGATTCCTACATTTATTCCAAAAACTTTTAAATAATATTTTATAAATTTATTAAATCAAATAACACTAGTTTCGAGCTTATGCATATTTTTACATGCAGGAAGAGAATACAAATGCGAAATTCACTTAAAGCAACCGCATAGAATTACTAGACATAACCCAAAAATTATTACCGATCGTTGTTTACATTTTTTCGCTGATATAAAATCCTTAAAACATAGATATTAGAACGTGGACATGTTTTTACAACCAGGAAGGGTATAGAAATGCATAATTGGCCTAAAACAACCGTTTAGATTCCTACATATATTCCAAAAACAATTAAATACTGTTTTATACATTTTTTGAATCAAATGACACTAGTTTCGTTGATGTGAAATCGTTAAAACCTAGTTATTTGAAATTACACATGTTTTTACATGCAGGAAGAGAATAAAATTGCGAAATTGGCCTAAAACACCCGCTTAGACTCCTAGCGATATTCCAGAAACAAATAAAGACTATTTGACTTAATTGACCTAATCCAACCGCATAAAGTCGTTAGATATAATCCAAAACTATTAAGGTTGATATAAAATCCTTAAAACCTAGATATTAGAATGCATACATGTTTTTACATGCAGGAAGAGAATAAAAATTCGTAATTGGCATAAAACAACTGTATAGATTCCTACATTTATTCCAAAAACTTTTAAATGTTATTTTATAAATTTATTAAATCAAATAACACTAGTTTCGAGCTTATGCATATTTTTACATGCAGGAAGAGAATACAAATGCAAAATTCACTTAAAGCAACCGCATAGAATAACTAGACATAACCCAAAAATTATTAACGATCGTTGTTTACAATTTTTCGCTGATATAAAATCCTTAAAACATAGATATTAGAACGTAGTCATGTTTTTACAACCAGGAAGGGTATAGAAATGCATAATTGGCCTAAACAGCCGTTTAGATTCCTACATATATTCCAAAAACAATTAAATACTATTTTATAAATTTTTTGAATCAAATGACACTAGTTTCGTTGATGTGAAATCGTTAAAACCTAGTTATTTGAAATTACACATGTTTTTACATGCAGGAAGAGAATAAAATTGCGAAATTGGCCTAAAACACCCGCTTAGATTCCTAGCGATATTCCAGAAACCAATAAAGACTATTTGACTTAATTGACCTAATCCAACCGCATAAAGTCGTTAGATATAATCCAAAACTATTAAAGTTGATATAAAATCCTTAAAACCTAGATATTAGAACGCAGACATGTTTTTACATGCAGGAAGAGAATAAAAAATGCGTAATTGGCATAAAACAACTGTATAGATTCCTACATTTATTCCAAAAACTTTTAAATAATATTTTATAAATTTATTAAATCAAATAACACTAGTTTCGAGCTTATGAGAATAACTAGACATAACCCAAAAATTATTACCGATCGTTGTTTACATTTTTTCGCTGATATAAAATCCTTAAAACATAGATATTAGAACGTAGACATGTTTTTACAACCAGGAAGGGTATAGAAATGCATAATTGGCCTAAAACAACCGTTTTTTAGATTCCTACATATATTCCAAAAACAATTAAATACTATTTTATGAATTTTTTGAATTAAATGTCACTAGTTTCGTTGATGTGAAATCGTTAAAACCTAGTTATTTGAAATTACACATGTTTTTACATGCAGGAAGAGAATAAAAATGCGAAATTGGCCTAAAACACCCGCTTAGACTCCTAGCGATATTCCAGAAACAAATAAAGACTATTTGACTTAATTGACCTAATCCAACCGCATAAAGTCGTTAGATATAATCCAAAACTATTAAGGTTGATATAAAATCCTTAAAACCTAGATATTAGAACGCATACATGTTTTTACATGCAGGAAGAGAATAAAAAATGCGTAATTGGCATAAAACAACTGTATAGATTCCTACATTTATTCCAAAAACTTTTAAATGTTATTTTATAAATTTATTAAATCAAATAACACTTGTTTCGAGCTTATGCATATTTTTACATTCAGGAAGAGAATACAAATGCAAAATTCACTTAAAGCAACCGCATAGAATAACTAGACATAACCCAAAAATTATTAACGATCGTTGTTTACATTTTTTCGCTGATATAAAATCCTTAAAACATAGATATTAGAACGTAGTCATGTTTTTACAACCAGGAAGGGTATAGAAATGCATAATTGGCCTAAACAGCCGTTTAGATTCCTACATATATTCCAAAAACAATTAAATACTATTTTATAAATTTTTTGAATCAAATGACACTAGTTTCGTTGATGTGAAATCGTTAAAACCTAGTTATTTGAAATTACACATGTTTTTACATGCAGGAAGAGAATAAAAATACGAAATTAACCAAAAACAACCGTTTAGATTCCTAGCGATATTCCAGAAACCAATAAAGACTATTTGACTTAATTGACTTAATCCAACCGCATAAAGTCGTTAGATATAATCCAAAACTATTAAGGTTGATATAAAATCCTTAAAACCTAGATAGTAGAACGCAGACATATTTTTACATGCAGGAAGAGAATAAAAAATGCGTAATTGGCATAAAACAACTGTATAAATTCCTACATTTATTCCAAAAACATTTAAATGTTATTTTATAAATTTATTAAATCAAATGACACTAGTTTCGAGCTTATGCATATTTTTACATGCAGGAAGAGAATACAAATGCAAAATTCACTTAAAGCAACCGCACAGAATAACTAGACATAACCCAAAAATTATTAACGATCGTTGTTTACATTTTTTCGCTGATATAAAATCCTTAAAACATAGATATTAGAACGTAGACATGTTTTTACAACCAGGAAGGGTATAGAAATGCATAATTGGCCTAAAACAACCGTTTAGATTCCTACATATATTCCAAAAACAATTAAATACTATTTTATGAATTTTTTGAATTAAATGACAATAGTTTCGTTGATGTGAAATCGTTAAAACCTAGTTATTTGAAATTACACATGTTTTTACATGCAGGAAGAGAATAAAAATGCGAAATTGGCCTAAAACAACCGTTTAGATTCCTAGCGATATTCCAGAAACAAATAAAGTCTATTTGACCTAAATTGACCTAATCCAACCGCATAAAGTCGTTAGATATAATCCATAATGACAGCCTACGGAATCCGGCCTGGTAAAAATCTTTACGAATATCCTACATAAATATAGACTTCATACCAATAACAAACAACATTCTGCCGTAGATTATGTTCTGCAGTATAACAGATTTTTTAACATGCCAATTTTAATTATTATTAGGAGCATATGTTTACAATAGATATATAAAGATTTAAGCCATTCGTTAAAAATGCAATTTGCGTAATGTGTATGAGCATTTTTGTAAGCTCATCAATGTTTTGCTAACAATAAATAGCAAGAGAAACATTGTTTTCCCATCTGGACATTCGTGGCTAAAATGAGTGCGGAATACTCATTTTCAATTGTATTTCAAATTATACAAACCTTAGTCGAAGAGTTCAATATTTTTTCATAGTCTCTTATTGTTGATCTGGCAGAACTGGAGTTAGTGATTGGTCTCAGATGAGTCCTGTTACCCAGTTCTTGCATCATAACCTTAGCTACTAATATTAGCGATGCTAACTAAAGTCCATATGTTTAGAAATTAGGTCCATTAATTCTTGGGGGTTAAGGTCGTTTAGCCTATTGCATAATAACTTAATAATTATTTTTGAGTTTTATGATTCAGAGTGGGCTACATTTCAGCATCGTACAGGCGTCCTCTAGAATATTTGCAATTATGCGTAATGCACAATATACCGACAAATTGTTATTATGACGAAACTATTGTCATTTTGAATAATATCTACAATGGGAATTAAATAGAGGTGAAAGTTACAATTATCTTTTATTTCATATAAAATTTGGAGTCAAAGTAATGATGCTTTTAAAACAATAAGAATTTTTACATACACAATTTGTGTTTTTTTGTACAAGCTTATATAGAGTAAGCATAGCATGGAGAGTATTTCGCATGCAAGAAAACAGTTTATATCCTTTTGTTTATAGCTTTTTTTAACTAATTAAAAACAATAAAATCTATATAAAGTGTTTTCATTTTGGCACACCGCACCGACAAAAAGGAGTATGATGATTTTTTTTTTTTTTGTTATCACTTACTTTAGAATTGCAAAGATCACTGAACTCACAAAAAAAAATTAATATACTGTCAAATGTGTCCAATTTATTCACAAAAATAAGTAAAACTTTCCGGAAGCAAAATTCAATGTGAAATTTATATGTATTTTATTTACAACTTTACACATATACAGATACAGAAAACTATTACTTATTCACATATACAATGACATTAATTATACATAATATGACACAGTTACATTTGGATCACTTGGATCTATCAATGATATTTCCGTTATTTATCGTCATACAATATTTTATCAAAACTACAAATTCACTAAACATACGATGTATTTGGATGTTCTCTAATCACGACAACGTATTTCGCACTTAAAACACATTCAAAAGTTAAGACGATTATTCGTAATACACAGTAACTTTGTATGTGATATATTTCACATCGATTTCGCGGCACACTTTTCTTATAAATAAAACCAAATACCCAGTTGTATTTTCGTTTTCTTAAAGCTACATATATAGTTTTTTTTTTTCATAATAATAGTTTTTTACGAAGAAGGTGAAATTATCTTCGAAAAAATAATTAACTGGCTATTATCCGGAATAACCTAATATTTCAAAATAATAATGATCATAAATATACATGTTATTAGTAGTTTTTTGTGTTTTGTCTTTAAGAAATGTATAAACAATCAAACCGAATACTGAATCGACAACAACACAGTGATGCGATGTTATAAAGAATATCAATTATACACGAAACGTATACACACGCATACACAGAAGTTCTCTTACCTTTTGAAAACTACCTTTCAATTAAAAGACAAAACAAACTAACCAAAATAAAATGAAAGAACTTATAAAAAACTTAAAGAGATTAATGATATATGCACAGACACACAAACAGAAATTTGTATGGATTTGTATAGTAATTTTGAGTGCATTCCAACATAAATATATACATGCAACTATCGTAGTAGTTCTAATATGCGGTTAAGAGATCATATTTAACTGATTTCTATACGAACTTGTTTTTAAATAAATTTTAGAATATACTAGTTTTCAATTACTATACAAAATCTTTCTCAAACATTAAGTAATTCCGGAATTTGCCAGGCAGGCAAAGTGCATATAAATTTAGTTCAGATGTTGGCTGCTTCACATTTTAAATAAAATTGATTGTTTTTTTCGCTTAGGTTAATTTCCATGATAATTACTGACATCTGATGTAAATATCATAAACTTATTTAAACAAACGTCAAAAATCAATAAATGTTCATCACAAAGATCACGTATCAAATAATACTGCATTATGTATTTGAATTGTCTGCCTATATCTTTGACTACCAATTTACTATGGAAAAGTATAGTGATGACCCTTATAGATATTATAGCCGTATTTTATTTGACAATATACAACAACAATTGCACAGTGGGAATTCGTTGGAATTCCTGCTAAATTGATGGAATTCAAAATCAAATTCATCGTTTAGTATGCCTACTTAACGCTGGGTGCGCTGGAACACATGTTTTTAATTCTATGGATTGGCTTTAAAAATGGCAATTAAAAATAAAAAAAATATTAGTAAATACGCTAAATGTAAACTAACTCACATAGCAATATTTTATTCGTGAAAAAAAAAACCGTATTTCGGCACAAAAAAAATCAAAGTGCTACCAACCTAATCAATCGAATCCCAAACATTGAAAGGGTTATTTTATTTAACCCTTATTTCTATTTTAGGTTACCCGGGTAATGTTTTCGACTTTAGTCGATAAAATTTCTATTTTATCAATGGAATTTTGGTTCTTGAGCCTAGGAATGACAAAATCATTTAATTGTAACAGTTACATTTTTAAGTGATATTCGAATAAATCTGATAAGGTTACTGGGTAACCCTTAATTGATTAACATAAGAAAAAAGATGCATAGACATAATAGTTAACCAAAATTGAATTCCAAAGATCATGTCAAACGGTCAAGAAATACTACTTTCACGAACGGTGTCATCTGTTAGAAAACATGACCTTCCAGATAATGGCACTAGTTGCCACTACTAATATAAAATAGAATGTAGTCTTGAAGCTAGATGTCACCACTACTAATCATTTTTTTTATAATAATGCTGTCAAATTATTTTATAAATGTGCTTTTTGACTGTGTCAGTTTTTTACGATTCAATAAAATAGTAATAATCGTAGTAAATGTTTTGTTCTAGCTGTTTTCGTCCCTCCTGCTTTTAATTCCTTTTTAATAATTTCTAAAATAATTTAATAATAATTTTATTTGGTTTAAATTATTTATAAATATTTGTTTAAATAATTATGTATAATATTATTAATACCTATAGTTTATCGGTTGTCTCCATTTTTGTTTTTGAAAAAGAAAGGTACGATACGTAGTGATAAATGAGCGAAAAATTTACCATTGGTATCGGTTAGTACTGCCACCTTTTGGAAAACGTGATGTACTTTTGTTCTACTTTAATAGTGACAACTAGCGGCAAATGTACTTACCATTATACCACTTTCGCTCGATCTGCCCCCTTTTGGAAAATATGATCTATTCCTTGGTCAAATAAAATAACTAATTTACAGACCATTCGCAATGAAAAAACTTTTTACTTTTGACTTGCAGGTTTGTATAAATTTCCAATATAACGAACAAAAATTTTTGTTTGTAATGTTGGAAATTCAGACATACCTGTAAGTCAAAAGTAAAAAATTGTTTCATTCACTGTGTTCCATTGGAAACAATTTGGTACTGCCAAGTACTTGTGAGTAGATATTCAATGGAACGCAAATTTTTATGACAGTAGTAAAACCCAACCTCAATTTAAATAAAACTGCTAGAGTTTAATAAAAAATACGTTATTCTATTAATAATAATAATAAAACGAAAGTAGAGAAAGCGCCTCTCGAGGAAAAAAGTTAAAATGAGGCAACATGCAAAATGACATTTCTTATAAATGCGACGAAAGAAATTTTTGCAATCCGGTAATTAAAAATGGTTTTTATAATCCAAAATTGGAATTATTTACAATTATTATCAATCTGGTAGGTAAAAATTGTGTTTACAGTTCAAAATTGGAATTGTTTACAACAATTTCAAACGTCAAATTAGCAGCTACCTCAGTTTAAAATTTTTCCACTAGGTGGAATCAGTGATGCTCCAATCGTCAATTGACGATTGTAAAAGTAGAGAAAGCGCCTCTCGAGGAAAAAATTTCAAATGAGGCAACTGCCAAAATGACATTTCTCATAAATGCGACGAAAGAAAATTTTGCAATCCGGTAATTAAAAATTGTTTTTATAATCCAAAATATGAATTATTTACAATTATTATCAATCTAGTAAATAAAAATTGTGTTTACAGTTCAAAATTGGAATTGTTTACAACAATTTCAAACGTCAAATTAGCTGCTACCTCAGTTTAAAAATTTTCCACTAGGTGGAATCTGTGATGCTCCAATCGTCAAATGACGATTGTAAAAGTAGAGAAAGCGCCTCTCGAGGAAAAAAGGTAAAATGAGGCAACCGGCAAAATGACATTTCCCCAGTAACCACATGTCACAAAAAATAGACAAAAAGTTTACATTAATTTGTGATTTGTCGACCAAATCGTTTAAAAATTTGTCAATTTTTTGTGAATAATTTGTCGACAAACGGTACCCTGAAATCATAAAACTGTCACTTTTTTGCATGACAATTTTGTCGATCAATTCGACGAATTTTTGTGGATAATTTGTGGAATATTTTGTGAAAAATTAATTGATTTTCTTTCTTTTAATCCACATTTTTTCCATAATAAAATGACAAATTTTACGACATAATTGTGAAACGTTTTGGTTAAAAAATTATCAAATATTGGATAACATTTTTGAGACAAATTGATGAGAAATTTGTGAAATATGGATAACATTTTTGTGTGTAATTATTTGATACTTTGCGACAAAATTTGCGGAAAAATGGTCGTGAAATTTTTGTGATTTGGGTCAAATATTTTTTTAAATATTTATTTTAAATAAAAAATCAACAGCTTTTGAATTTAAATAATTTATTTATTATAAGATTGATGGCCCGAAACGCGATTGTTTCAACTTCCCAATTTATTAATTAATCTTTTTACTGCCTTTTGTCCACTTTCTCGTCCGCATGTTGAAAGCTTCCTCGTCTGAAAATTACCGAATTTATTATTATTTTTAGAAAATTAATGCTGTTAAATAGAATATTTACCAATAATTTTGCAACGTCATCATGCCCACATCTGCACTGTACTATTCAAATATCGCCTTATTACTAACAGGCAAAGATATATCGCTGTCATCATTTGGTATTTCGTCGTCTGATTTATTTGATAATATGCAGGTAATATTTACTGGCAATTCTGTTAATGTTTGCTGTAAGATTTGTATTTTTTGGTTTAGCCGGAAAACTTCTAATTTTAATCTTTTGCAAAAAACAATAAATGTATAAGTTAGTGTTTTGTTTTATAGATCTAGTATTAATAGAATTACTAATTCCATCCTAATTAATTAGTACTTATGGTCTTATCTTATAAAAAATCTTTGATAATTAACATTAATTAATATAATCAGAACTTACATTATTAAAATTGGTTGATAAATTTCACAAAATAACACTCACTTAAAAATTAAGAAAAAACAAATATAACTGATAAAAACACAAAGAAAAAATAACCAAATCGCAAAAGATTGAACTTAACTTTAAGCATTGACCAGCGAGTCTTTAAGAAATTTAAGTAAGAATGCGACCATAGGAACATGCATGTTACTGAACAGCGAAACTTTAAGAACTTTTCGTTCAGTTTCGTTAAATTTGAATTGTCATTTAACATTCTTTAACAAGAGCGAAAATTACCGCCCAAACTGAAGGAAGAAACGTCAAACAGTGAAACATGGCCTATTTATGTTTTATTAATTAAAATAATGTTTTATATGTATTTCAAATATGTACATAATATATTATGTAGTGTAATGTGACAAAACAATTATTGCGAAATACAATTACGAATATTCCTTGTTTTTTTGTTGTCAAATCGTGTTACGGATTCGCTGGGCGATCTGTCAAAATTTCCTTTACAATATATTTTCGTTAAATTCTGTAAGGTTTTGTTACGGATGCTTAAAGACTCGCTGGTCAATGCTTTACTTAGAGCACAAATTTAAGTTTACTTAATGAAATGAAAGCAAAATTCAAACTAAAAATTTCAACAATTCTTCGAGAAAATCATATACGAAATAATAGGACAAAGTATATAATACTCCTCTCTTTCTCTCCTATTGTTCTATCATTACCAAAATAAAATATTACGTATTTTATTGTTGTAGTACAACTGTACAACGGTAATTACCACAAAGGCCAAAATTTTTCAAATAAATTAAACGATGCACTTTGACTATTGTAATATTTGACGAGATTTCATTATGAGTTTAAATTATTATTAATTTACCTAAACATGCTGCGTTTAGGTAAATTAATAATAATTTAAACAACAATTACTTTACTGAAATTTGATTAATTTGTGAATTAGGCGTATTCAACGATTCTTCCATTAACATTTTTGTTTGTGTTGAATAAGCCATTAAAAATTTGTACTAACGAAATAATCACGTATCGATAAAATTTCAACAATTTTAGGTCAACAAAATAGTTCGACAAAATGTCCACATTTTTTTGTTAATAATTTGTCATCAACAATTTGAGTTTTACGAAATAATCACTTGATTGACAAAATTTCAACAATTTTGGGTGAAAAATTTGTCAATAAAATCAATTCAACAAAATGTCCACTTTTTTGGGTTAAAAATTTGTGAGTAGAATGACTAACTAGGTAAAAATTATTTTTCGATAAATATTCAACAATTTTTTGTGAAAAATTGGTCGACATTTGTGGGTGATAAAAAAGACAAACGTTTTTGTCATAAATTGGTCGGACCGCATGGTGATCACATATTTTGGTTACTCGGGAAGTGTAGCCCGTTGGAAAGGGAAGGATAATAAAAAAAATTATGGTTGGTCTTTCTTTCAATCATAAGAACGTAAGCAAACCAATTTGTTATTATAATTTAAACAATGTGGATGTGCATACTTTTGTGAAAATTAAAATTATCAATAAAACCAAATTAATTAAATGTTGTTTTTTTTTTAAATAATAATAAAAGTTTAATAAAAATGAAGTGCTTAATTGTAAAATGTCATACATTAGTGGCAAAAAATTACCGGTTTTTATGTAACATAACGCGAAATTAAAATTATAATGTGAATATAGAATTATGTATTCAAAATTACTACCTACTTACTAAAAAACAAATTTTGTTATTGTATTTCTTACGATTTGTTTACAAATTAGCATGTCACATTGGCGTGAGAAACTACTCACAAGCAAGATATACAGAAAATAAAGGTATACTATTGCGCATGATGTTGCTATCTTTTTTTTCGCAATTTGACGTCACGTGTAGACAAAAATGCTGATATTTATATGGAGTTTCGTGATATTTTTATTAATATTTTAAATAAATGGAAAATAAATGATTTTTTTTTTATTCTTGCCATAAATTGTTTTTCGACTTTATGTTAAAATTAAACATTTCAATTTTTATTTTAGTTGTATACTGCAATACTTTTGGAATTAAACCGCGAAAAGAGGCATCTTCTCAGCTTCTGTTTAGAACACATATATATAGAACACTAAAGTACTTTTCATACCAGGCGCCTCGGCTTTGAGCTTCGAAAATAAAAATTTTTTATTTCGTTTTTTAATTATGTAAATTAGTTTTATTCGATTGATACCGTTTAATTTTATAGTAATAAATTCAATTTGTTGAAAAATAATTTATTTTTAAGTGATAATTTAAAAAAAAAACAAAATATATTACAATGAAGTTATCTACAAAGCCAAGGCAATGAGTTCCATACTCGACTGCGAGATTTTAAAGTAGTACAAAGCGAAGTGCTTTCTCAACATAACCTACAAATCACATTTTTTGCACAAATATTTCATACTTACCAAAAAATCTAGCTCATATGTACGTTACAAATTTTGAATATCTCAGTTCTTGCTATACTTCACGTGTATAATAGACCTAAATAAAATATTTGATATCAACCGAATGTTCAAAGCCAACGCCACCGGTATGAAGGAGTCTCAGCTTCGCATTTGTGGTAACTAAATATTTCGAGGCGAGGCGCCTGGTATGAAAAGTACTTAAACCACAGAATACAGTTAAGTACTTTTCATACCAGGCGCCTCGCCTCGAAATATTTAGTTACCACAAATGCGAAGCTGAGACCCTTTCATACCGGTGGCGTTGGCTTTGAACATTCGGTTGCTATCAAATATTTTATTTAGGTCTATTTTACACGTGAATTATAGGAAGAACTGAGATATTCTAAATTTGTAACGTACATATGAGCTAGATTTTTTAGTAAGTATGAAATATTTGTGCAAAAAATGTGATTTATAGGTTATATTGAGAAAGCACTTGGCTTTGTGCTGCTTTAAAATCTCGTAGTCGAGTGTGGAACGCATTGCCTTGGTTTTGTAGATAACTTCATTGCAATATATTTTGTTTTTTTTTAAATTATCACTAAAAAATAAATTATTTTTCAACAAATTGAATTTATTACTATAAAATTAAACGGTATCAATCGAATAAAACTAATTTATATAATTAAAAAACGAAATAAATTTTTTTTATTTACGAAGCTCAAAGCCGTGGCGCCTGGTATGAAAAGTACTTTAATCTTTCTTCTGTGACTAAACAGTGAATGAGTGTTTTGATTTATTTGTAGCGAAAACCATAACAAAATAAATGAAATAAGCCAGAGATTTAATTTTAATTTATAATTTTATTTAATTTCCTTTTTATAAACAATAATTTGTGAACTGAATTTTTATTTAATATATTTTTACATTTATATTTAACGTTGAATATGAACATAATATTTGAATAGGTACGTGGATACCAATAATTTGAAGCCAAACGAAAATAGATGGCAAAAATTTGAGTACAAAACGTAAAAAAATAAAAATTTTAATAATTGGTACGTACTATGTTCAAATGACCAAAAACATTTAATAATTTATTTGTTTTATGTTATGTACTCATAAATTTGTCTACCTTTTTTCCATTTATCTTAGACATTATATACTCTAAGGAATTATTTCTCAAATATTTGGACCATCAAAAAAAAATATAAAGCATAAAAAGGGTCTCGGTAAACTATCATTATCAATTGTAAATACGGTTTGTTAAAAAAAATTACGATTATTCTTGATTTATTTAAAAAATTAATCAAAAAACCGCCAAACTTAATATAAATATCTCCTTTTTTATCTACACGTGACGTGATGCGCAAAGAAAGACGAAAATGAGACACGGGAATATACTACCTCTATTTTCTGAATATCTGGACTCACAAGTACATGTATCTCATCGCACTCATCGCAACTACTCTTGCTCAAATGATGGAGTAGTCAGTGAGTGCTATCGCTCTGAAAACTTTAAACGGAGTACATTTCAAATTTGCAGGGCCGTATTTCTAGCCAGAAGGGAGAACCTACTAAATACAATAGTTACGCCTTAGACATATGTATAAATTGTTAGTGTTTTGTGTTAAAAAAAATCATGATCCAGCAAATTACTCTAAAATTGATTTTCGTTTTTGAGTCAAATTTGAATATTAAAAGAAAACTGTTTTATTTATTGGTTTAGAGCTCTTTATCTATTTTACTATTAAAGCGCTAAGCTTTGTCTACTGGCTAAATAATTTATTTTTAATACGGCCACAACTCTCCACGAAGAGAATAAGCAGGTGGAAGAAATTCCCCATATAGGAAAATGTCTATGCCCCATGTGTTTTATATACGAATTATAATCTCCGAACGTATTGATGAATTTTGACAGATGTCTGCATGTGAAAAATGGATGTGGAATTCGAGAATAGGGCCCCTAGACGATAAATGTGAAGATAAATTTTGACAATTTCCTTTGAGTGTTTGCGTTTTGAGGGTAATCAACTATCGAAGTCAATTTTATTGTATTTGTGAATTTAATTGTATTGTAAATGACAACATGAAGTTATAATCACTAAAATATTTACAAAACTTGTCAAACTAAATTTACACTTCAAAAAATCAATTCAAATTCACTTTCAATTTTTCAGATCGGAATACACAGTAGACCTACAGATTTATCTTCCTGTTTTTGGAGACCAGTGAAAATTTCATTTCAGCGTACTAGGCTTTACATAAAACTTCAATCGAAAACCAAATGAAAATTTGGAAAATGAAGAAGATTTTCGGCCCATTATGAAAAAGGGTTAGGCCAATAATATTTAAAAGTCATGAATTCATGATGAATGAAAAGAGTCTAACTTATAATTTTATTATAGGAACTATGTGCATATCATGTTTAATAAACCTACACCCAAATATCGATGGATAATTAACATCGGCCCTAACCCATACCAAAAATCACATTTTGATGCTAAAATATAGAAACCTAGCTTACTGCATCTTCTGTGTTAATATTTTAGCTTGAATCACAATACATCACGTTCCACATTTAACTTTATTCAGCCAATTTTAACTGAAGTAACGATTAAAAAATATTTTCTTTGCTAGTTTAAACAAAAATTTACTAATGTCGATTAGGTCGTTTGTTAATTAAATCATCGATATGTAAAATTACAAATATACAAAGTATTATATCTGTAAAGAATTTTATTTATTAAACGTATCCGTTACACTTCAAATTGAACCTTTTTTACATTTCAAATTGAATCTTTAGCAAATTATATGTATGGCCAATTAGGACGGAACTTATACATTTCTTAACGAATTTTAGTAAAATTTAACTTACGCGATAGAAGTGGGATACTAAAATGATTTTTAGATAAAGTTCAGGAATATGGACAGTTATGGCCAGTGAAATTTGACATCTGCGAACGAAATGGGATTCTTAAATGATTTTTAGGTGAAGTTCTGGAATATGGTCAAATATGACGGAACTTGCCTATTTCTCAACCAGTTATGATGAAATTAGACATGTGCGTTGGAAAAGGGATCTTAAAATGATTTTTAGAGTTCTGAAATATGGCCAGTTAAGATTAAATTTGGCCATATTCGAGAACTTCATCTAAAAATCATTATAGAATCCCATTTTCAACGCACATATCAAATTTCATCATAATCAGTTAAAGAATTTTCATTCGGAAGTTTCATTCTACTTGACCATATTCCAGAACTTTATCTAAAAATCATTTTGGAATCCCATTTTCAACGCACATTTCAAATTTCATCATAATCGGTTAATGAATAGCCAAGTTCCGTCCTACTTGGCCATATTCAAGAAATGTATCCATAAATCATTTCCATTACGGATGTCAAATTTCACTAATCCATTAAGAAACAGATAAGTTCCATACACTCATATAATCTACTAAAGGTTCAATTTTAAATGTGAAAGGATCAGTTTGAAGCGTAAAAGGGACCAATCTGAAGTGTAAAACATGTATATGTACATATGTAATGCAAAACAACAATTACAGTTTCATTATTTCTGAAATTCATTTAACATGATTTCTATATAACGCGGTACAAATAATCTGACTTGTAGTAATTCCGAGGTTCTTATAGCGCGGTACAAATTAATCGCGTTATAGGAGGGTTGGCTGTACTTTTAATAAATTATTATATACATATTAACAAATTTAAAAATATCGAATGAATTCATTATTGATTAATTTTCAAATTCAATTACAGCTATTGAAAGACAATATTTTTATAGGAGTAAAATTAATACAAAGCCACTCTTACGAGTCGCTGAGAATTGCAAATCGCTTGTAGGTCACCCAGCTTTACTACAGGAAGGCTAATTAAAACTGGAAGGTGCCTGGTATCCAGAGTTTGCATACTTTGGACTGATTAACCTATCAGCCATTCATCCATCGGCATATGCTGTTCCACCTTAGATTAGGGTTTTTTGTTAAGGTTTTCTCCTTTAGTGCCATACTTTAGCCTGTGAAAAACGGCCAAATGGCCTTAGTTACCAGTACTTGGCACGAGGAGGCAGCACGTACACTTGCGAATTGTGAACAGGTTACCCCTTAAAGAATTGTATCCATCACGCAGCTGCCTAATATATGACCAGGACAGCTCACGTGATGCGCATTCTACTGGAAGGTTACGAAGCTGGTAGGTTAATCTACACAACTTTGGCCCCCATCCCCCCCCCCCCCCCATAGACGCCAAACCACCAACACAGAAGATACAATCAGCTATAACTCAAATATATAAATGAACAAAAAGATGGAGAATAAAATTATATGAAATTAAATTAGTTTATATTGGAACATATTTCGATTACCATAAATCGGGAAATAATACCGCATGCTAACAAGTATCTCGGCATGACCCTGAATGCTAAACTACGATGTAAAGCATACGTCAAGAAGAAAAGTGAGGAATTAAGACTTAGGTTAGGTTAGGTTAGGTTGGAGTGGCTGCTTACGCACACTTAGACCGGTGACGGTCCATTGTGATACCACAGGATGTATCCCCTTTTACCCCTATTGGAACCATTTCGCGCTACTTATGTAGCGTAAGACGTCCCGCACTTTACTGTTTTCGAGATCCGAGAGGCAGTCCATCTTGAACTTACCTAAGTGTTTGTGCCTTCTGAGAGCCAATGCTGGACACGAGCAAAGGAAGTGGACCAACGTCTCTTCCTCCTCTTCGTCCAAGCAGCTTCTGCAGAAGTCTTTAGCCTCCAGACCCAGCCTTCTTGCATGTTCTCCAAAAAGGCAGTGTCCCGTGAGAATTCCCACGACCGTTCTTAATTCACGTCTGCGTAAGGATATTAATGCCCTAGTGCGCCCCAAGTCCAGCTTTGGCCAAACTTGTCTTGCAACTCTACAGGTTAGGGTGTTAGACCACCTTTCCCCCGCTGAGGATAGCGCCTGCTTTCCAAGTGCTTGTCTCAGCGCTGCAATAGGCCTCCCCAGACTTGCCCTTTCCGGTTGCAGCTGGAGAGTCGTACCATGCCTAGCAAGTTCATCTGCCCTGCAGTTCCCCATGACGCCTGAGTGACCTGGGACCCAGACTACCTGGATGTTGAAATGCTTACACATCTCATTTAGAGATGAGTGACAACTCAACGCCACCCGTGACGCCAAAGACACCGATTCTAACGACCGGATCGCCGCTTGACTGTCCACATAGATTGTGATATCGCCTGAGGATAGCACATTATGTTTCAACCACGTCATGACCTCCTCAATCGCTACGACTTCAGCTTGGTACACGCTGCAGTAATCAGGGAGACAAATAGAAATGTTTACATTTAATTTGTCACAGAATACTCCAGCTCCTACTTTGCCGTCTAGCTTGGAGCCATCTGTGAAGAATTGCAACGCTTTGGTTTCCGATAACGGTCTATCCCTCCAGGAAGGAGGTCCGAAATCGCTTCTCGAAGCGTAGAGTAGGTTTAATGTAGTCAAGATTCGCCAGCTCATCCTTCAACGATCTAACAATAGTGGAGTGTCCTATACTAAGACACCTCCACTGAGAGACGGCTGCAAGTCGTACAGCCGTATTTGCCGCCATCTGTTTGCCAAAAATGTCGACCGGAAGAAGGTGCAACATAACCTCTAAGGCACTTGTCGGTGTTGACCTCAATGCCCCGCTAACAAGCATACAGGCTGTTCTTTGCACCTTCTCAATCTTACTTTTATAAGTAACCTTGTCCAGAGCTGGCCACCAAACACCCACCCCGTACATGAGTACAGGTCTCACTACAGCGGTGTAGAGCCAGTGTACCAGCTCTGGCTTCAGACCCCATCTATGACCAATGGCGTTCCTACAGGAGTACAAAGCAAAAGTAGCTTTGTTTATTCTCTCCAACATGTTGGGCTTCCAACTAAGCTTACTGTCCAAGATAATGCCCAGATATCTAGCTCTGCCAGTAAAAGCAAGTCTCGTGCCATTTAAGGTAGGAGGGACAACTACCGGGATTTTGTATTTCTTAGTGAAGAGTACCAGCTCTGTCTTGGACGGGTTAATACCAAGTCCACATTTGCCAGCCCATTTCGTAACGATGGTAAGCGCATTCTGCAATACGTCTACAATCGTGCCCAGGAATTTCCCGGTAATAGATAAAGCTACGTCATCTGCGTACGCGATAACTTCAATACCCTCTCTCTCCAATTCAAGTAGTAACCCGTTTACCACTATGTTCCAGAGAAGAGGGGCAGAACCCCCCTGCGGGGTTCCCCTAGTTAGTCGCCTCTTGATGGTGGAGTCCCCCAACTTCGAGCTAAAAATCCTGCTTCCCAGCATATAATTGATTAACCCTATCAGAGGCACGTCTACCTCCAAAAATGACAATCCCTCCTTGATTGCCTCCGCTTTCACATTATTAAAGGCGCCTTCTATATCCAGGAAAGCCACCAAACAGAATTCCTTCGAACTAATCGATTTCTCAATCGTACACACCAAGGCGTGCAGAGCAGTGTCCACAGATCTACCCTTTGTGTACGCATGCTGAGACGATGCCCACTTCCTGGCACCTATTTTATCTCTGATGTATACATCCATCAGCCTTTCCAAGGTTTTCAAAAGAAAGGATGATAGAGTTATTGGTCTAAGGTCCCTAGGATAGACATGTGAGCTTTTTCCCGCTTTCGGTATAAACACCACATTGACCTCTCTGTCCAGTACCTAGGAATATAGCCCAGCTTCAAACACCCTTTGAATATAGCATCAAGGTAGGGAAGAATAATTACTGAGTTGTTTTGAAATTCAGCTGGTATAATTTGATCCGGACCAGCCGATTTAAATGGTTTAAAACCCCTCAGTGCCCATAGAATCCGTTTTCTGGTTACGATATCCTCTGGGAACACTGACAGTGACTCCTGATGGTTGCTACGCACCAATAGGTCTTCAAAGCTCCCTGGGAAGTGTGTCTCGAAGAGAAGCTCCAGAGACTCTCCACTAGAAGCTGTCCAAGATCCGTCCGGTTTTATCAAAAAACTGGGACTAGATGTACTTTTGGAAAGAATCTTTTTAAGACGGGAGGTTTCGGATACCCCTTCCATTTTATCACAGAAGATTCTCCAAGACCTCCTTTGTGCCTTTCTTAGTTCTTTCTTATAAATTCCGAGTTTCTCCTTATAGGAGTCCCAATCCTGAGCCTCTCTTGTATTTTTGGCTCTATTAAAGGCTGTCCTACAAGCCTTCCGATAGGCTCCCAGTTCCCTGGACCACCATACCGGTTTTTGCCTTAGGCTTAGCCAGTGGGCAGGCAACACGAAAGGTCTGTTGCATGCGCTAGTAACGCTAGCCACCATGTCCTCCAGCTCCCCAACGGTCGTCGGGGGCTCCATAGCCCTCGTCGGTAACATTTCCTCCAATAATTCCCCATATTTGCTCCAGTTGGTCCTTCTAGGGTTCCTGAAGGCTTCCCGGGTAGCAGGGTGAATATCGAGGCTATAGGTTAAATATCGATGATCAGAAAAGGAGTGTTCCTTATCCACCCTCCAATTTTTAACCATATGAAGAATATTATTTGAAGCAAGGGTCACGTCTAGAACCTCCTGCCTGTTACTAGTAATAAATGTGGGTTCCCGCCCAATATTACACACTGAAAGGTTAGTACTCATCAAATAATCAAAAAGCGACTCACCTCTTTCATTAATGTCCGTGCCTCCCCTTTCATTAATGTCCGTGCATCAACTCCCAGTACCACACCTACCTTTGATTGTTCCGCTTTACGGATCAGCTCCTCCAGGTTATCCGGAGGAACCTCCTTCTCCCGGTCCATGTAGGCTAAACTAGCCAGAATCTACAAGTGCCTACTTCCAGGCTAACTGCAGTAGTGTCACCATTGCTGTATTGAGAGAGAAGGAAAAGATTAATATTATTTTTCCCAAGAATACAAGATCTGATCTTCCCAGACTTACTAGAGGATATAATTTTGTACCCTTTGGTTCTGAGGCCACAGATCCTGTTATTGTTAATCCAAGGTTCTTGGATTAGTATCACATCCTCACCCGAACTAGTCAGCCTGAGGAGTAGAGCTGCCGAAGCAGCCTTAGAATGGTGAAGGTTAATTTGAGTTATCTTAATCATAACCATTTCACCTCTACCTACCTCTATGATAAACTCCTGCTACCGCAGGAATATTAATTCCCGGTATTTTGGGATGCGCCGGATACGCCCGTCTCGCCACCCCTCATACCCTCTGTAGAGGACTTGTCAGTGACCCCCGTCTGGCCGGGCTGCCGACATCCTCCTCCATCGGTACACCAGCTCCTTCGCTTATGTGCCCCTCCTCATCCTTCGAGAGAGTCCTTGCCCTACCGAGGTCGCCGGATTCACTCTCCCCCAATACCCTTAGCTTCTTCCCCCATGCTGCTGGTACCCCCTTCAGGCCTGGGCGGGTTGCCACCATCCTCCGGTTGGCCTCCCGTACGCGCTTCCGCCCCATCCTTTTTATAAACGTTGAGAGTAATTGACCCGAAACCGAAGTCAATTACTCCCTTCGTTTTGTGAAGGAGAGCAAGGGAGTCCTTATTTATCACCATGATTGATAATTTCGAGCCCCCCTTGGCCTCCTCCTGCTTGACGATCTTCCAATTCCCGGTCGGAAGATTCGGGTTACTGGCCTGAATGATTTTCAAAGCCCCGTCCGGGCTAGCCGGTTTTGATGGCAGCCAGACACGTGCCCTCGGCCTGCTGGGAATTTCCTCCCGGCTAACTGCCTGGCCACACCTCCCCTACTTTGGCTATAGCCTTTTTGTACAGATCCACAGATCTAGAGTCCGAGCATGCAGTCATCTTCACACGCCCTTGATACCATCCCGCATCTCTGCAGGATGGGGGTGGTCCCGGATTTTCACCCAGGACCTTTAAAAAGACGATGTTGAGTGCATTATACACCAACCTCCATTTTTCCGCCGTGATGCTCCCATCTTCTTGACTTTCGTCAATGACGGCTAGCATCAACACATGCTCCCTCAGGACCTCGCTGAACAGCTTTGTCCCTGAGTTGGAGCTCGGCTTCTTTTCAGTCACCAACTTGGCCCGCTTGCTGTTGACTACTTCCACCTCGTCCTGAAACCGCTGTCTTTTCGACATATGGTCCCTTTCCGAGCTTCCGCAGCCCACAGTGCTCCTGGCCCAAGCTACTGATGTTCTTTGCTCTTCCGTGAGCTGCCCCTCGGGTGTCGCAGCCCACTTCTCGAGAATTCGGAACGCCGAGCGGCGATTCCTGTATCGCCTTTTCGCCGGAGGAATGTCTCTCGTCCCACTCGCCTGTGCTGCGTTGGTACCGCTAACTCCCGGGACTTGTGCCCTAGAGTCAACCACCTTTGCAACCTTAGAGGCCCCACCCGTCTGGTTCGAGGTACCTCCCTCCGCTGATACCGGCTTTTGAGGAGAGCCGGTGCCCTTTGTTTTTGTGTTTGATCTTTCCATTGGATTCCCACGAGTATCGGAGAAATAAAGGTCCGCCTGCGCAGAGATCCGTATACGCAGGTAAGGCTAATTACAACTGGAGGTCGCCAGGTATCCAGAGGGCTCCGTTAGCGACTGGGTTTTGTTAAATGAGCCCCCAGCCTAGTTGACCATCAGCACGGGTCGCTTAACACCTTAATCCAGCCCATTCGGCTCGCTAGCACCGCGGCCTCCCTGCACCCCCTTCCCTCCGCCCATTCTCTCCCCCATTCACCTAATCACATGGAGAGCCCAATCCAATGGGATCCATTCCATTCACCGGGTCACCCGTTTATAGGGTCCCCCACTCATCACCCGCGGAGACTCCGGAGGTGCAGAGAGGACGTGACGCCCAGTCCGCCGTGGTTATTGGTCGATGGTTTTCTGGCGCCATCTGTTCGCCTTTCCATGCTGGGCATCATAGGCACTCAGAATTTAATGAACTGAGGTTAACCACTCCCCAGTTCCCTGAGAC
Organism: Tipula vernalis; assembly: GCA_958295665.1. Classification (NCBI taxonomy): domain Eukaryota; kingdom Metazoa; phylum Arthropoda; class Insecta; order Diptera; family Tipulidae; genus Tipula; species Tipula vernalis. The sequence goes on from OY282561.1 coordinate 2,708,045, forward strand.
TCTCCCACCAGCTGGACTGCGGTTGGGGGCGGCTTATTTAATTCACCGCTAACCTACCTATCGATAGGTCGTCCACTATCCACCACCTGTGACCCCCCCGATAGCTGCAGTACGCCACGGGAATTAAGACTTAAATACAGAAAGATGTATTGGCTGATGGGAAATAACTTTTCTTTATCAACATAGAACCAGCTTCTACTTTATAAACAAATATTGAAACCGATTTTGACTTATGGTCAAACACAGCAACGTAAATATATCCAAAGATTTCATAATATGGTATTAAGGAATATCATTGATGCACCTTGGTATGTCAGGAGCAATAACCACCAACATGTGAACGTTGAGGCAACTCAGCTCCTATGCAACACGAATTTAGTACGCAGACTTAAAAGAACCATACCTTTTGAGCTGATGTGATTGTCAGGCCATAGATTAGTTTAAGTTATTAAATTAAGTCAGAAACAAATTGCTCATTAGTCCAGGAGACTAGATTGTAATTAGGTATATAAAATAAAAAATGTCTAACACAACACTAAAATCGCTTGAATTCTCCGAAAAATTAATATAATTGAACCGCGGCAAACGTCGCAAATATTCTGAAAATTATAAAAAAATAAAATTAAATGAAAATAACTATGTGTATATACATAGTTCTCTTGTTGTCGGATATCTGCTTTACAGTTGCTTTCATTTCGAATCCTATATTTATGTTGAAAGGAATTTTCATGGTGATTACCGTTGCTTTGCGGGTTGTGAACTACAATAAAATGGTTTTTTCTATTTGTCCGGCCAAATTTTAATTAGGCGTTCCACCTTTATTGGTCTGGCTGAATCACGTCGGGTTCACCACTTATCGGGTCCATTTTGATGTAAGGATAAACGCCCGTTTTATTTGTAATACCACACAATCAAAATGAAGGCCAATTATTACTCTCCAATGAATTATGTAATTTATGTATGAATTGTATGTTATAAAATATATAGTATACAAAAACTAAAAGTTCCGGCGATGGCGGCAGTTCACACAATATTAACTTTTCTTTCTTTTCTTTTCCCTTTTTTAGGTTGGTGACGATGAATAGCTTATACTGTTATTTTCTTCATGCATATAACCAGTGTTACCCAACGCGCAAAATATAAATACCTTTAACACCGGCCGCTACAAATCAATAAATCGACCCAATTCAACCGCATTTACACGCACTGCCTGGACGGTACCATAGTTTGCCTTGAAGGTGATAACTGGATTAACGAGATATCAAATATCCAGCAAGCCACAATTGCACCGGACTTAATTTATCAATCTACCAGTAGCGTTTACGTTTGCAGTGTGTTCCTTTGGGAATAAAACGATCCAATTCAACTGCTAATTAGAAACTATTTATGTATATTAGTTATTTTCTTTTATTAATTAAGTTAAATCGGTGGTGGGATAGAGAGTCTCATGAAACATTAATTTTAGAGTGATAGTGTGCCTGCCTGTGGACTATCTAATTTTGTGTGGAGTTTGTGTATAAGAAGTAAAGCCTGACCATGAGCGCTCCTGGAAGGGTATAAATTACGGTGAGTTTCTTTTTGTATACATTGATCATTTTTTTGAGTGCTTGGCTCATATTATTTATATACATATAGGTGTTGACTCATAAGATTTAACAGATTTAACGAATTAATTATTTTCGGAGAGTATGATTCCGAATGATTAGCTTTTCCATCTTCGTTTTTTTTGTATAATGGTTTATTTATGGCTTTGGGCTGAATAAACTTTAAAATGAGGAAATAAGTTTTTATTTTATTTTAATGATGTGATGAGATGAAAACGCCATGAGATCTACTTCTAAAAAAAAAAATGTTATGGTATGAAAATTCCAACCGAGTTGTAGCTACCTAAAAAATTAACCATGCCAGGCTTCTCATCAAAACTAAAGTGGCTTGATACAAACTTAATCCCCAAAACAACAATGAATAGTGATTGAGTTGAACGTTCAGTTTATTGTTGAGTTGAGGTCTGAGTTTTGATTGAGTTGGTGCATGAGTTGAAAATTAGTTGATTTGGTGATTGCATTGGGGATTGCGTTTGGGATGGGGTTAGGGATTGATTTCGGCTGATTTGGATTCAGCCCTTTACATTTTTAATATTACTTTTATTTTCTACTTTTTCAATAATACGCTTTACTTTAACTTTAAAGTATCTTTGTTTGATGTTTTACACAACTACATCATACCAATACAATAAAGTGGCATTCATCTTGTTTCCCCAAGCGTGTAGTTCGGTTATGTGGTGGTCGAATCCCGCTAGAATATCCTATAACAAACAAACATTAAATAATAAAATTGAAGTCGTCGTATGCTTCATTACCTAAAATTATTTTAATTAATATCGATTAATATTGAATTATATGTATGTATAGACAATAAAGGGAATGTAACACAAAATAATAATTATTGTACCTTGTAGTTATGTATTTAAAGGTCTAGGTAATCTTGTTTAAACTATTGGGATTTTATATCCCACGATTCATGTTGCTGTGATAATAAATAAGGTTCAATTTTAAAGCGGATGAGATCGTTACACAAAAACGAAATAAATTGATCAGGTAACACAATGAATTTCTTTATAATACTGTACGAAGGAAATATTAAGAAATGTAATAAGAAAACTATCTGAAACAGCTGTGGGTGGAATTAGAATTTGAGCTCCCTTTTGTATAGAGGTATTATGTATTATTCGAGTTCTTTTTGTGTTTTTAATCCACTTACATTTTTGGAAAAAAAAGAAATAAAAGATTTGGGTCGACATTTTTTAAAACGATGATAGAATGGGTTATATAACATAACCCCGATGTATACAAATAATTTTTAACAGAATTTTTAAATTGATGTGTCATTTACACAACCCAAGTTTAATTTAGACCAATAGAATTATTTTTGAACTACTACATCAATTACTTGTAAATATTCTGTTATTCCTATGCGTTTCTAACCCAATTCTATAATGATTGATTGATTTGGATAAACGACCAAGCCTGAGCAAGTAATCCCATATTCGAAGGCCGGGTCTCATCGGCACCCTTTCACACATAACAAAACCGATGAATAGGAAAGATTTATTAGTATTAAAGAATTGACCCGGTTTCAGAAACCAAAGTAGTTAATAGTTGGTAATTTTGGTTAGTACTATATTGTTGATGAAAAAATAGTTGGCACAACACAATTTCTAATAATTAATGTTCTGGAATTTCACGGATATTTCTGAAAATCGTAATTAAGATTAGTCCATTATTACTAAACATTTCTTAACAATCCTTTCAAACAAATATACATTGATTGTGATTGCAGTACATGACCAAGTGTTTAGCAAGTCTCCCGGGGCTAGTAAGGCTCACCGTATCCCGGTTTTTACACTTAACATAGCGGAAGGAAAGGAAAGGAATGTTAGAATTATAGCCTTAACCCGGTTGCAGATACCTAAGTAGTTAATAGTTACTAGTGTTATTAGTGTTATATCCGATAAAGCTAAAGAGTTAGCACAAGACGACACAATTCTTAAAATTGTATAAACGCTGGAGTTCTGAAGATTCCGGAAAGCTCAGACAGTTTCCACGGAACTTCCTGATAATCAAAATCGAGATTAATTAGTTATTTCTAAACTTTACTTACCTAAATACAATAGAGTTGGAATTAAAATTAAAAACTAAAATTTAAAATTTAAAAATTTTTTAATTCAAAGTTTTAGAAACAAATTATAAATCAATAAATAGGTATTTTTTTTTTTTTAATAAAACCCAACCAGAGTCCATCTCCCAAAAAATACTGAGGCTCAAGAACTATTAGCTTCAAATCCAAATTTTAAATTTTAAAATTTAAATATATAAAAATCTGAAACAATCTGTTAACCATATTAATTCAAATCAAATTTCCAATCCAACATCTCAGTAACCCAAAGGAGACAGTAACCAATGAAATTTATGAAAAATAAAAAAATTCATTTAAACTGCAACCAAGAATATTATTTGAATAAAATGAAAAATGATTAAACTTGCGTAGGTTATAGGTATATCTGACTTAGTTATTGAAAGCTTTTTGAAGCAAACTAATACGTAGTGAATCATAGTGTGAGACGATTATTCATGCGGTGATCCAGATTACAAACTGTATCAACTAATGCCAATTTATCATTATTATTATATAAATTCGGAATTATACCCGAGTAATGGCTTCTACAAATAAACATGGCCTGTGTTTTCTTTGTATTTAACATAAGACCATATGACGTTGACCAAGAATAAATACTTCTCGGATCTTCAATAATTTTTGAAAAAATTTCATTTATATTTTGTAATAAACCACCAATATATAATTGAACATCGTCCGCGTAGAAACGGAATTTTGAACCAGAAATGCAATCAGCTAAATCATTAATTAAAAGGGAAAATAATATTGGCCCAATAATAGACCTCTGAGTTACTCCACAAGTAACCGAAGCTGTTTGTGATAATGACCCTAATAAATTTACAATCTGAGTCCTATCCGACAGATAGGAAGATAATAAACGAATAGCACAACCCGAAAAATTATAAAATAATTTAAGCTTTTGCAGGAGAAGCTGATGATTAATAGAATCAAATGCCTTGGAAAAATCCAAAAGAACAATTACCGCAAAAGATTTAGGTGCATTAAGGATATACGAGATATACGGTATCCAGATTGATAACGATTTAATAAATGTGACCCACTAAGATACAATGAAATTTGATCCTTTAAAGCCAATTCAAACACTTTAGATAGAATAGGAGTATACTTATTGATCTTCGATCATGTAAATTGTGAACTTCTTTACTTTTATTTAAAGGGATAACTATGGCCTTTTTCCATAATATAGGGCAATACGAGTTAGTAAAAATAAACGTTAATATCTATCTATCTGTATATATAAAAATAAATTTCTGTCAGTATATTTGAAACATTCACACAATGTGTATCTCGGCAAGAGGAAGGTCGTGAGCATAGTGCGATTACAATAGGTGGCGCACGAGTCACACTACCAAATCTCTCGAACCGCTCAACCGATCTTCATAAAATTTTTACCATGTATAAATTGCATGTCCAGAACTAAACTTACGATATTTTTGAAGGGGTTGAACTCCGGGGTCTAGGGGCCCCGGTACAAATTTACTTAAAATTAAATTTTTTTTTAAATTCTTTGACGGGAATGAGTTTAGGAAAGAGCTTTTATGAAATTTGTGAATTACTTGAATCCGAGGGGTCTGTAGCCTGAATCAAGGGGACCCTCCTTAAGTTTCCACACCATTCATCCAATAGGTTTCAAACTTTGGATACTGATTTTATACCAATGAGCAGGGTTTCGTAATATTTTTGAAGTGATCGGGCCCCTGGTTTGTACGTGTAAAATTGGTTTAATTTGAAAAAGTATTAACCTTTTATATTCAAAAATGTCATCTTCTACAAGAAATATCCTTTGCTACAAAATATTGTACGTGTAAAATTGGTTTAATTTGAAAAATATCTTTTGTTTTTCGTAATGTAATTTTCACGACACGACTATACCGTCATCGATTATTTCAACAAATATTTTAATCATTTTGTGTAAATTAAAACTGATTTTTTTATATCCGAATGCTCGTTATTTCCGATTACTTAGGTAAGTACAGTGAAATAAAATAAGTGTTGCTGACTATTTTTCAGGTATATACATATTAAATATTGTTTCAATAGAATATACATTCTTATTAAAGAAATTAAAGAATAATTAATAATTGGCCAATCATCTTCGGATCGAAATTCGGATTGCAGCAACTCTTTTGGATGGAGGTAGAACAGCGCGTTTTGCATTTAAATTGCCATTGAACATGCAATTTACTGAGACACTCACACGCAACATAAAAAGAATTCAGGAATGGAAAAAGTTTTGTAAACATGTAAACTAATAGTATGGGATGAATGCACAATGGTCCACAAAAAACCATTGGAAGCACTCTATCGGACACTACAAGATTTAAAAAGTAATACAGAGCCATTCGGAGGTGCACTCATTTTGCTGGCTGGTGATTTTCGTCAGGCGCTACCAGTTATACCACGTTCCACGCCAGCCGATGAACTAAACGCATGTCTCAACTCATCTGTTCTTTGGCATAATGTTCAGAAAATTATATTGGCTACCAACATGCCTGTCCAACTGCAACAAGATGAATCCCCTGCTCGATTCGCCAAACAACTTTTAGATCTTGGAAACGGAAAGATGCCAATCGATGACACCACAAATTGCATTACCATTCCACCAGATTTTTGTAAGTTTACACAGACAATTGACGAATTGATCAACAGCGTATTTCCAAATATCAATTGCAATTACAAAAATCACCAATGGCTAAGCGAACGTGCAATATTGGCGGCCAAAAACAATGATGTTATCAAATATATGGCAATTCTACAATGTATAAGTTAGTTGATTGCGTCATGAATCAAGACGAAGTCGTTAATTATCTGGTCGAATTTCTGAATTCACTTGATTTACCAGGATTGCCACCACACGAATTGATATTGAAAATTGGTGAACCCATCATTATGCTTCGAAATATCGATCCGCCATGACTGTGCAACGGCCTGCAGTCAAAAAATTGATGAATGACATTATTGAAGCAACAATATTGAGAAGATGTCTTATTACCGCGGATACCAATGATACCGACCGATATGCCATTCGAATTTAAAAGATTGCAATTTCCAGTGCGACTCGCATTTGCAGTAACCATTAATAAAGCACAAGGACAGTCGCTTCAAGTTTGTGGATTGCATCTACACAATCCGTGCTTCTCACATGGGCAGCTATACGTATGCAACAAATGGCAAAACCAAAAATATTGTTTACCCACACGAGCATTACAATAATATAATTATCGATCAAACATTCATTTATTCAATAAAAAAAAAAAAATATTTCATTTCATTCAACTGCTAGCGCACGCCGGGTATCAGCTATATATTGCATATATAAATATCCTTTGCTACAAAATAGCGTTGCAACGCACGCCAGATATCCGCTAGTTAATTATAAAAGTGAGATAAGGTCAAATTAACAGAAGTATTAATTTTAGTTACTTAAGGATCATTCCATCATGTCCAGCCGCGTTTGATTTAATTTTTCCAATTAGATTCACTACATCAAGGTCTGTGACGCATTTAAATTGGAAAGGTGAACTTTGAAATCCAGACATGGAATCATCATTAAAATCCATTAATGGTAACACGACACTAGTAGAAGGAATGGCTGGAAAATGTAAATTAATATCATCAGCCAAAAACGGTATAGTATTACTAGAATTTTTATTAGCTATGCCAACTGGTCTAAGATTATTCCAAAGCCGCTTTATGGTAACCCTTGTTTACATTCACGGATAAGGCTGGTAACTTGATTTCTATAGTTACAATAATTAGCTTTATGAACAAGATCACGGTACTTTTTCCATAATTGACGGGCTTCATCTCTCAATGTGCTTAGTTTTAGAATTTTAGTGTTGTCATGATGCTGCTGAATTAAAATCGAGAACTTTTTTTACCGAAATGCAACGCTGGTGTATGATATCTATAAAATTATGAGATAAATTACAAATGATGTCCAAGTTAGCCATGCCCTTTAACATTTCAAAGTTCAGTTCCACAAAGGTGTTTTCCATTAGCTTTTAGCTCTACGGTGTTTTGGTCGTATACATATAAATCAAATAATGGTCGGAAATCGACAGAAGGGAAATTTTGTCGAATTGGATTATTCACCAAAATTAAATCTAAAAAATTTGATTCTCTTGTAAATTGAAATGGAACAACAAATAAATTGAGTATGTATATTTAAATTGTCGAGGAATCGATTCGGGGTAGTATTTAAATTAATATTAAAATCACCAAGAATTATCACATGGGAATAGCTATTTATGTAATCCATAAACAAAGTCACAATATCGTCGATGTCATTTAATATTCTTGGTGGTGGATTATAGCCAACAATTACGGCATACTAAGTATTTTTAATGTTTAGTTCTAAAAAAATAAACTCAGTTTTCCCCAAGACAAGACGATCAACACATACAATTAATAACTTGGATATGTGCCAGTCGACGTGGCCAACCTGATTCATTTGTGATGAACTATACTATACTTCACAGAATTTCGAACTTTTAATAATTTTGTTAGTTTTAAAACTTGTATCTCCGATCATAGAGATGCCCACAAGGTCTTTCCTATATTTTCGGATAACTTGGCCATATGCCAGTCTACGTGGTTAATTTTTACTTTATTAATTTTTTGTTGAATATTAATTAATTCATGTAATATCTAATATGCTACCGGTGGTTAGACCATTTTAATTGTGTTTCGATTAACACGAGAAGTATATTAGTATTTACGAACAGTACATTCTGTATGTATAGAATGTAAATTGTGGTATAATCAGTCCAGTCGCCGCGGCCTGTTGAGAAGATTGATTTTTTCATAATCATAAGCTCATCAGTTCGAAACTGGATTCAATTTTCTTACAATCTTCGGAACGGAATTGGATCGGCTTGGTGACATTGACCGCTATATGGCTTAGCTGTTCTAAGAAATATGCGGTGCCTTCGGTACATTTCCAGGATCGGCACTAAATAATTATTTAAACCATCAAAAATCAGTCAACTTTGTAACGAAGTTAAAGATGACTCAACTATAGTATCCAAATTTTTGATTTCAAATAAAAATGGAACAAAAAAAAAGTCACTTCGTTAAAGAAATAAATACTGGTTCATTGCCTTTGTACGGTCATTTAAGTGCGGCTAATGCTCAGGAGCTTAGGGGTGGGATTTACAAAGGATGAACTCAGTCTTGTTAGACCGTTAATTTAATTAATTGCAAGATCATGAAATTCTGACCACAACAGAAAAATAATAATTAAATAAGTGAATGTAAGAAAAAAAAAAAATTTAGGAGTCATCATCATCATCAACCATAGAGTAAACACACATAATCCAGTATATTGCTTACAGTAAGAATGCAAAACAGTAAGTATTAATGAGAAGCAGAAAAAAAAATTAAAGGTATGCAAAGAGAGAGAAAAAAAATGATAAGTAAAAAAAAAGAAAAGGATCTATTCTTGTCATTGCATTACTCACCTATCTCACCGATGATTTGATTAATGCAATGACAAGAATAGATCCTTTTCTTTTTTTTTACTTATCATTTTTTTTCTCTCTCTTTGCATACCTTTAATTTTTTTTTCTGCTTCTCATTAATACTTACTGTTTTGCATTCTTACTGTAAGCAATATACTGGATTATGTGTGTTTACTCTATGGTTGATGATGATGATGACTCCTAAATTTTTTTTTTTTCTTACATTCACTTATTTAATTATTATTTTTCTGTTGTGGTCAGAATTTCATGATCTTGCAATTAATTAAATTAACGGTCTAACAAGACTGAGTTCATCCTTTGTAAATCCCACCCCTAAGCTCCTGAGCATTAGCCGCACTTAAATGACCGTACAAAGGCAATGAACCAGTATTTATTTCTTTAACGAAGTGACTTTTTTTTTGTTCCATTTTTATTTGAAATCAAAAATTTGGATACTATAGTTGAGTCATCTTTAACTTCGTTACAGTGGCGCCCAAAGGTAAGTCCGTTACATTTATCCAATAAGTTTTTTTTTTTGTTGGTTTATTCATATTTTTAAACTGCGTTGCAGTATTATTCAACTAATTACACACAAAAACAAAATTTTTTATTAGTACCAACGACATGTATCTTTCAAGTGATTCTGACCAATTTTATACTCCTTATTAGATATTTTTTTTTTGTGACTGATTGGTTCCGATTCGCCATTTCTGCTAATTTTATCTTAATTATTGATTGAATTGTTCGTTTCGGCTCAGAATTAGTCATTTTCATTTTTCCAAATAGTGTTGGAGTTTCATTCTATGCTCACCTTACGTGATTGATCTGGAATGAGATTCTGGTCTTAATAATGCTTTTGCTTTCACACATGCGTTCTGTTGAAGATTATTTGCCATATTGACTGCGGTGTGGAGCAGAGACATTAAAAATAATTATAAATACAGAAATACTAATTATACAATGAAATCTTATCCTGTCATAGAGGACATCTCCATACTACAAGTATTTGATGAGCTGCCTGCACATGATATGTGATTTTCATTGTTCTGATTGTATGTTGAGTTTATTTGCAAATGTGTCTAACCATTACAGGTTATTGATTTACTCATTGGTTAATAAACGCAATATCCACCTCTATTTTTTTTTTCTTCTCACTCATCTCAACCAAAGGGTAAACATCATCTCAATGCAATAATTCATATCCCATTAATTTCTTCATTAATCAGTCGTGGTCTTATCTGTTATTGTCATTGCTTGCCTAGTCTCCAAATTATAAGTTGTATTTTATTATTGTTAGTTTTTTTTCATCATTATTATTATTATTGAGAGTACTGTTTCTTCAAATTTGAGACAGCTGCTCATCGTATTTCTAAAATTAAAACAAGAAAGGAGCCTCAGGCTTAAGTTTTGAAATTTTGAATTAAATATTATTGATTTTTTTTTGTGTAAATATCTTTTTTGCAATTTACTTTCGTTAAGTTTTTTTTTTATTCACTATTATTTAGTTTTATTTTGGTGCCAAATTAGGTTACGTCGTAAAATTTCATCTTTAGTATTTAGTTTTTAATAATCAGAAAAAAATGGATCTCCACTTATTGCTTCCTGACGAACTAGAAGTGGAATGTAGGGTTCGAGGTCTAAAAGGCAATCCAACAGATGTCATTATACAACTCGAAAATGCTCTGAAATTGGAAGATGGCATGCCCTCTATTCGTCCGTACAAAATGCACCCAGCTGCTCGGAAAAAACCACAACATGAAATAAAGAAATGTTCCACAAAATTATCAGAAATAAAGCTGCAAATGGAGAAATTAGATCCACAAGAGATAGACACTAAAATAATACGGTGTTTAGAAACTAGGCTTATTCATTTAATCGAGCGCCTGAACAGAGCTCGAATGTCTCCAACATATGGTAATCAAGCGACGGAACTTTTAGATACTGCTCGAACGTTGCTTTTGAAAATCCAATCTGTTATGCAGGATGAAACTAATCTCGAATCAACATTAATTGAACTTAAAGAGATGCAATTACAAGATCCAGAACAACTGTCAGAATCAGATACTGATATTGATCCACCCGTATTTGTTTATTCCGCTACATCGAAGCTTAAACGTTTCGATACTGTTAATAGTACTCCTATAAAACACCCTGACCAATCCGACACACAAATGAATTCTAGGGTGGGTGTTAATCCAAATTCAATACTTGGCCATACAGATAACCCCCAACAAAACATTGGATTACAAACGAATATTCCTGTTCATGATGTAAACAATTTAGGTGCTGCCACAATGGTTGACACCGTTAATACTCAAAATCGTGTTCCAGGTTGTGAGATTATTCAAAATAATATCGAATGTATTGAATCAAATGGTACTTCGCAACCAATCAAATTACGGAAATATATGTCTGATACTCGAACCTTAGCTAGATCGGGAATTTCTTATGATGGTTCTCCTAATGCAGTCCCGATTGACTTATTCATATTTCAACTCGAAACTTTAGCTAAATCTCTGAATTTATCGGAGGAGTTGCTTTTTACCGAAGTATGCTTCGTTTTAAAAGGTAATGCCTTACGGTATTATTGGACGTATAGACGCTCTAGTCCAAATTCCACTTGGTCGAAGTTCCGTAATGATTTGATTGAGAGGTTTAAAGATCGAAGAACCGAATTCGAACTTCGTCGATTAGTCGAATCCCGCAAACAACACAATAGGGAATCATTTTTAAATTTCTATAACGACGTCTGGAGTCTTACTTTACAATGTAAAAAAACATATTCCGAAGAAGATTTGATTGAAGTATTGAGATTAAACATGCATCCTGCTCTGCAGTTGAATTTGACTGACAAAAATTTTGAAAATGTACAGGAATTAATTAAAAGCGCAACCTCTTGGGAAACTACCTGGGCACGTTTAGGTGTAAATCCAGATATTTATGTTCCTAATAAAAAGTCAATACATGAACTTCAATTAACTGATCCTTCACATCCTATCAGTCCATATCAAAATAATGATCGTTTACTACCCGTAACTGATTCAATAGATGTTTTTCATCAAGATATAGCTCAATTGAATATGTCTAATTATCACTCCAATCCATCAACATCGAGAAGTCACAACCAAAACAATATACCTATTTGCTTTAATTGTGATGACATAGGTCACACATTTCATCATTGTTCATTACAGCGTAATCGCTTCTGTTACAAATGTGGTTGTAAAGGTGTAACTGTCTCTGACTGTCCTAAATGTTCGGGAAACGCTCCTCGGGACCAGATGCATACTGGGAATTTGAGTGCCCCGAGAATTATATTGAATGCCCAGAAATTCGACAATGCGTGCCACACGGATGGCGAACTCAATCAAACGAAAATCAACAATGGGAAATCGGATCCATAGATTCAGATGACTCATTTCATTCCACCAATTCTGTAGGGTTTTCCTATCTAAATCACCCCAATCATCTTTTGTTTTCATCGTTACCCAATAGCTTTTCGAATTCCACGATAAAAACATCCAACAAAAATAGTCCAATTCTAACCAAATCCATCAAAACCCAAACCGCTAATATAATTGATCCTAAAAATCAATCATTGTTAAATTGTAAAATCATTTCAAATGCAACAAATTTGTATAAATCACGCAAGACATCAATTTCCTTGAAGCAAAAAGAACGCACACGTCAATATTTTAACAAAATTCGAAACCTTCGTTCTAATGTTATAGCATCCGTTATTACAAATGATCCGACTGATGAAAGGCCTTATGCCGACGTCTTAATCGATGGTCAAATGTACCATGGTTTACTGGATAGCGGAGCTTCTGTTAGCATTTTAGGTGCGGGTTCCAATAAATTCTTGAATGATCCAAATATTATCGTTCATCATCTACCTACAACTATTTCCACAGCTAGTGGCGAGTCACAGCGAGTTTTTGGATATATTAATGCCAATATTACCTTTAATAAACAGTCGAACCTAATTCGATTATTCATAGTTCCGTCATTACAACAACCCTTGTATCTCGGAATCGACTTCTGGAATAAATTTGGTATACATATTACTCCACTTCAAATTAACAGTCGTTTCAATCGTTCATTCAAATATAATACGTCATCTCAAAAAGTCAACGAATTAATGAATGAAAGTCAAGAGATAACTAACCCTGAGCAACATAAACTATCTCCAAGCGATCAAGAAAGACTTTCACGAATTATTGAGCAATTTCCATCCTGTTCGAAGTTGGGACTGGGAAGAACGCATCTTCTGCAACACCAAATTAAACTCACTAATGATAAACCCATAAAGCAGCGTTTTTATCCAGTTTCTTCAATCAAACAAAAACAAATAAATGACGAAATAAAACGGATGTTAGCTATGGATGTTATCGAAGAGTCATCAAGTGGCTGGAGTTCACCTATAGCTCCAGTACTGAAGAAAAATGGCAAAGTTCGTCTTTGCTTGGACGCACGGCGTCTCAACGAGGTAACAGAAAAGGAAGCATACCCTTTGCCTCTCATAGAAAGCCTTATCAGTCGCCTGGATCATACACGGTATATTTCGAGTCTTGATCTTAAGGATGCCTTTTGGCAGATCCCGTTACACCCCGACTCACGTGATAAAACTGCGTTTACTGTGCCGGGACAGCCTCTTTTTCAATTTAAAGTGATGCCGTTTGGCCTGTGCAATGCACCTCAAACTCTTTGTCGTCTAATGCATAAGGTGATCCCACATAAACTGCACGACCGTGTTTTTACTTACCTAGACGACCTGTTGATCACCTCAGCAACCTTAGACGAACATTTTGATCTGCTTGCACAAGTCGCGGCTTTACTATCCGCCGCCAATTTAACCATAAATTTAGAAAAAAGCCATTTTTTGCTAAAGCAAATTAAATATCTAGGCTATTTGGTTGGTGACGGTTGTCTTCGTACCGATCCTGATAGAGCTCATGCGATTGTTGATTTTCCTACTCCGCACACTCGAAAACAAATTCGCCGATTTATAGGTATGTGTGGATGGTACCGGCGATTCATTAAGAATTTTTCTATAATTTCCGCTCCCTTGACCGATCTCTTAAAAAAAAATAATAAATGGAAATGGTCCGAAGATACACAGAACGCTTTTTTAAGCTTAAAAGATGCTTTGTCGACCGCTCCAATATTATCTCATCCCAATTTTAACGAGCGCTTTTATATCCAATGTGACGCTTGCAGTAGCGGAATTGGCGGTGTCTTGTTTCAGCTCGATAGTCAGGGAGTCGAGAAACCTATCGCTTATTTCTCGCAAAAATTGAACGATGCACAGAGAAATTACTCAGTGACGGAGCTGGAATGTTTCGCCGCCATTCAAAGTGTAAAAAAATTCAGGTGCTATGTCGAAGGTTATTATTTCACCATTATAACTGACCATGCCAGTTTACAATGGCTAATGGGTCAAAAAGATCTCCATGGAAGACTTGCCCGGTGGAGTCTGAAATTACAGCCATTCACCTTTGAGATTCGACATGTAAAGGGTTCTCAGAATGTTGTTCCAGATACGCTTTCTCGAGCTTTTGAACAATGTATTGAAGCTCTTCACAATGATAATTGCTCTTCTCCAATTGATCTGAATTCTTCGCATTTTAACGATCCGGTGTATCTAGAACTTCTCAATGCCTTAAAGCTCAAATCAAACTATCGTTGTAATCTTAGAGTTGTAAATAATAAAATATATTTCACTAATCAGTTTGGAATTATCGACAGTCCAAATGATCTACCAGTCTGGAAACTATATGTTCCCAATCCTTTAATTTCCGAATTAATTCAGAAAGCTCATGATCCTCCTGATTCCTCCCATTTAGGAACGGAGAAAACGTTGGAAAAATTGCAGCGATACTATTACTGGCCAAAAATGTTTAAGACGGTTAAGGATTATATATTTCAGTGTGAGATCTGTAAAACCTGTAAGCCTTCAAATCAAATTTTACAACCAGAGTTGGGTCATAAAATTACCACTTCTCGGCCGTGGCAACATTTATATATAGATTTTTTAGGACCTTACCCTCGGACGAAATTAGGTAATGCGTATATATTTATTGTTCTGGATTCGTATTCTCGGTTTGTACATTTATTTCCTATGCGAAATGCTAACGCTTCTTTAGTATGCAGCACGTTAGAGAACAATATTTTTCATTTATTCGGTACTCCTGAGTCAATCTTAACAGACAATGGACCTCAATTTTTAGCTAAAACTTTCCAAAAATTGCTTAAACAATTTGGGGTCAAACATATTACCACACCTAAATATTCACCGCAAAGCAATGCTAGTGAAAGAGCGAATCGTACTATACTGTCTTCAATCCGAGCTTACCTAACTGATAACCATCGTGAATGGGACAATCATCTACAGGAGATTGCTGCGGCAATGCGAAATGCGGTACATTCCTCTACTGGATATTCTGCTCATTACCTAGTGTTTGGGCAACATAAGATTATGAACGGCTCTGAATATAAATTATTGAGGGAATTAAAATGTTTGGAGGACTGTTCCGTAACTATCCAATCCGCTGATCGCCTGTCGCTAGCGCAAGAGCAAGTTTTATCGCATATCAATCAAGCGCACCAAAAAAAACCAAAAGCGTTATAACCTTCGATCCCGCATTCGCGAATTCAAGCCTGGTCAAATAATTTACGTACGTAATTTTTCTCAGAGTGACGCTGCCAAATATTTTTCATCCAAACTAGCTCCAAAATTCGTCATAGGAAGAGTCAAAAATATTATTGGAAATGTGGCAATAGTAGTAGAAAATATGTATGGTCAAGTCGTAGGTACCTATCATATGAAGGACATTAAAACATAATCTTGCCTGGCTTAATGAGATCTATCTCGGGTGTGGGACAGCTCCACGATTGTAACGCAGCACTGGTTACCACTGTGTTACAAATTCAAAATATATGATTGAGTCGATTTATTTAGTACTAATACAGATTACAAAGTGTGTATTATCATAACATTGGGATATATATATCTGCTTACTTTGTGTGTATGTTGCAAAATTTTGCTGTTAATTAATTTAGGTGGGACAGATTTTTTTTTTGGATTGGGAGTTGAAAAGTAAATTGCAATGAGATCGGTCGGTATTTTTTTTTTTTTTTGTAAAATGATTCTAATGAAGTTAAAATTAAAAATTTATTAGTTAAATATTAAAATTTTAAAACATTAATCTTGTGTCGAAAAGATTAGTTTAATCTTAGTTTTTTTTTGTTTAAATCTATTTTTTTTTTTTGAGTAGATATCTATTGGAAAAAAAATTGGTGTATATCTTAAAAAAATAACGTTCTTTAGAACTATAGTGTAATAAACGGCATTTTTTTTTTCGTTCGGTTATAACTGACCAGAATGGTCATACCATTCTTTCTTGTGTTAATGTACATATATACAAAAATAAATTAAATTAAAAACTATATATAGTACAGGGTGGCTGATGAATTTTGCTACATTAAGAAACTCAAATAATTTTTTTTTCAGTGTATGGAATTCATTTTTCTTTTATTCATGTTAAAGCTCATTCAATTTTATTAAATATAGCTTAATTAGTTTTAAAAATAATGGAATTTAAATACCCCCCCTGCTCGTTTGATGCATGTGCGGCATCTTACCAAAAAGTTGTTCATTACTGCTTGGAGAGTTGAGACAGGAATAGCCGCAATTGTTTCTCGAATGGATTGCCTTAGTTCATTCAAATTTGTTGGTTTTGCTTTGTAGACTTCCTGTTTGCAATAACCCCACAAGAAAAAGTCAGGTGCAGTAAGGTCAGGCGACCTGGGTGGCCAACGGAATGTGGAGTTTCTGCTTATCAGTTTATTGGGAAATTTTCGTCGCAATTCTGTCATAACAGGTTGGGCTATGTGAGGAGCTGCACCATCTTGCTGAAACCACACAGAGTTGAAAGAAATTCTCCTTCGGCGTAATTCTGGATAGAAAAACTCTCTCAACATGCTCAAGTAACGGTCTCCAGTAACCGTAACGGTGTGACCGTTTTCTTCGAAGAAGTAGGGCCCGACAATGCAGCGTGATGAAACTGCACACCACACTGTGACACGAAGTGGATGCAATTCCGTCTCATGGAGTAACTGTGGGTTGGAAGCACTCCATATTCGACAATTTTGTTTGTTTATGTTGCCGTTTAAATCGAAATGGGCCTCGTCAGACATGAAAAGACAGTTCAACATGTTTCCATCCTCTTCCACCATTTGAAGCATCTTCTGGCAAAATTCCAAGCGAATCGGCAAGTCTGCAGCGTTCAGTTTGTTGGCCAATTGAATTTTATATGGGAATAAGTCCAAATCTTTGTGCATAATTGACTGTAATGACTGTCTGCTTATACCCATTTGAGCAGATAAGCTTCTTGTCGAAACACGTGGATTGTTTTGTATGGCAGCAGCTACAGCAGCGATTGTTTCCTCCGTTCGAACTGAAGGGTTTCGATGGTAAGGTCTTCTGTTGACTGTCCCATGCTCGGCAAAATTGTTTACAAGTCTCATTATGGTCCATCTGCTCGGAGGATTGCCGCCAAACGTGCGCCTGTACTCTCTTTGAACCGAAACTACGGACTCCAGAGCGTGATAGCGGCGGACAATCCAAATTCTTGTTTCAGTGTCCCAGTTATCCATTTTTGTTAAATATTAACTAGATTCATTGAATAGAAAAAAAGTTATTCAATTTTTTTTTGGTAGCGGCTTTCATCAGCCACCCTGTATATATATTTATGTGTAATTTTTAAGAAATACTTTGTTTTAGTGCAAACTTTTATATGATCTTTATATGTACATAATCAAACGTAGTTATACTTAAGTTATAGAAATTATAAATTAAAATAAACATGTGCTCCGAACATAGCCTCAAGAACGTTTTCTTTTTTTTTGAGACAGCTATGATTACAAAAGGTCATAATATAACGTCAAGTCAAAATTTGATGTGAATGATCGTAAAGTGAATAATCATTAATCAATAAAAGTAATAATTCCGTATCGAACATTTTAATTAATATATAGTGTTATAATTAAAGTCTGTTACTTTGTTAAATATTGGTACTAAGTTATACACAGTTACCACAATTAACAAGACGATACACAGCGAAGTTCAACAGTGAAAGTGACATGTTAAAATTTAAATTAAAATAAAAATACCGAACAATCCTAAATAAAACTAAATCTATAAAATAACGAAAAATATATATATAATAACCTAAAACTTAATAAACAAAAAAACATAAATGCACTAATAACACTACATATAATAAACTATAAATCTCCGGTGTTAATAAAATCAAAATAATTTGTGAACAAGAAAATATTTGACTGACCAGGTGAAAATTGTTTTTTTTTTGGTTACAGTCAACGTGCAGCATTGAATAGCTAAATTCAATATTTTCCGTGCAACATTTAAAATATGTATGTTATACATAATGTGTAATTGATTCATTTTCGATATTCAACATGCAACATTGAAAATATGGATATACGTACATAACATAATGTTCAATGTGCTGATTCAACATGCAACATTCACCATTTTAAACGCAACTTGGTCAAGATAAGATTTTATTTTCTATTTTATTATACATATACATTTATTATAATTCTTAATTTTTATTGTTATTATTATTATTATTTTTATTATTAATTATTATCATAATTATTATTATCATTATTTTTTTTTTCTTATGTAATTTTTGGTTATATTTTAGAATAGGTACATAATAAGTTTAGACTAGGATTAGAACAGGCTACTAGAATTAATTTGAAATTTGTATATAAGTACATACTCGTACGTCTTTAATTTTTTTGCCTTTTCTCAAATTTACATTTATAATTTTCAAATGTTGGATATTTATGAATGAAGCAATAATTAAATACACATAATAGTTTTTTTTGTGAAACTTGATACTACATTGAATTTCTTTTTATTTATTTTTGTTGATTTATAATTACATAATGATGATTCATTAATCAAATCATCGGTGAGATAGGTGAGTAATGCAATGACAAGAATAGATCCTTTTCTTTTTTTTTACTTATCATTTTTTTTCTCTCTCTTTGCATACCTTTAATTTTTTTTTCTGCTTCTCATTAATACTTACTGTTTTGCATTCTTACTGTAAGCAATATACTGGATTATGTGTGTTTACTCTATGGTTGATGATGATGATGACTCCTAAATTTTTTTTTTTTCTTACATTCACTTATTTAATTATTATTTTTCTGTTGTGGTCAGAATTTCATGATCTTGCAATTAATTAAATTAACGGTCTAACAAGACTGAGTTCATCCTTTGTAAATCCCACCCCTAAGCTCCTGAGCATTAGCCGCACTTAAATGACCGTACAAAGGCAATGAACCAGTATTTATTTCTTTAACGAAGTGACTTTTTTTTTGTTCCATTTTTATTTGAAATCAAAAATTTGGATACTATAGTTGAGTCATCTTTAACTTCGTTACAACTTTTAAATTATTAATGTTCAACACAATTGGATGCTTTTGGTTAATGAGATAAACAGATGGTCCAGCTATCTGAAAATGATGAAAAGAACCGGTTTCCTGATAAAAAGAACCTGTTTTATGGTACGAAAAATCCAAAATTACAAAAAATTTAAATTTTCATATAATTTAAATTCCAATTGGAAAAATAGCTAATTTAACAGTGTATTTTTTTTTTTTTTTTTAGCATAAACTTCACACTCATCCATTCTAAATAAATGAAATAAGCGCACAAATACTTGCAAGTAAAAATATCTTTGGATATGGATTGAAAATAATTTTTAAGAGAACGGAACCAGCTCTATTATTTTTAAAACCATTCCAATAAAGAAGTTTTTCATTTAAATCGCCTACACTAATAAATTTTGAACCAAATGAAGTTAGATATTCTATATTTAAGCAGCCAATAAGGTAGCATATTTCTCTTTACTAATATCGCAAGCCCTCCTTTTGCGTAGGTAGATTTGCTGTTTAGATTATAAATTTTACATTCAGGATCGAAGAGGGGATGTACAGACTTTCAATCAAGTTTCTGTAATCACACCCACATCGACGTTTGGTGCTTCTTGTAAGTAAATCTTTCTTCAGTTTTATGGTTGCATTTCCATATACAAATATTTAATACCTTGTTATGAATTGCTTACGTCCGTCGAATTATTTTAACCTTTTTTACCATAAAGCGCGTATAGAAATGAAGAGATACGCAAAAAACGGTGACGTGAAAAAGTATGATATCAGACGATCGAACCTAACACTTTGTTGACTTGCTACAGCTGAAATCACTATCATTAATGGCTGCATCTTATATTTTCGTATTCAGAAGATGATTATAATAGAGTTTCACTTTAGAGATTAGACTTGATAGAGTTTCATTTTTAGCCATCCTTAATACCACCACCCAAACTCACAAGTTTTGAATGTATCAAACCATAATTGACTACATCTATCATTAAGAAGGGGGGACATATCATATACCAAAAAGTCACTGGCTCTTCTTTATCTATAAATGATTAATTTCGATTTCCAGAAACCGGACAGCTTTCCACAATTTGCATTGATCTAACGGGCACTTACAATTAGTGTAAAAATACGTCTTTTGCTAACTATTTTTGATCATAAAAATTACTAACAAAGCTATAGGTCAATTTCTGTAACTAACCTATCCCGTCCTTCGGTTTGCTTATGTATAAAGCGTGTACGGTGGACATTGCATCATTTGGAAGGCAGGCTTCATCGTAGTCCGAATCAGTCAAATAATAATAAACAATAGGTTAGGTTAGGTTAGGTTGGAGTGGCTGCTTACGCACACTTAGACCGGTGACGGTCCATTGTGATACCACAGGATGTATCCCCTTTTACCCCTATTGGAACCATTTCGAGCTACTTATGTAGCGTAAGACGTCCCGCACTTCACTGTTTTCGAGATCCGAGAGGCAGTCTATCTTGAACTTACCTAAGTGTTTGTGCCTTCTGAGAGCCAATGCTGGACACGAACAAAGGAAGTGGACCAACGTCTCTTCCTCCTCTTCGTCCAAGCGGCTTCTGCAGAAGTCATTAGCCTCCAGACCCAGCCTTCTTGCATGTTCTCCAAAAAGGCAGTGTCCCATGAGAATTCCTACGACCGTTCTTAATTCACGTCTGCGTAAGGATATTAATGTCCTAGTGCGCCCCAAGTCCAGCTTTGGCCAAACTTGTCTTGCAACTCTACAGGTGAGGGTGTTAGACCACCTTTCCCCCGCTGAGGATAGCGCCTGCTTCCCAAGTGCTTATCTCAGCGCTGTAATAGGCCTTCCCAGACTTGCCCTTTCCGGTTACAGCTGGAGAGTCGTACCATGCCTAGCAAGTTCATCTGCCCTGCAGTTCCCCATGACGCCCGAGTGACCTGGGACCCAGACTACCTGGATATTGAAATGCTCACCCATCTCATTTAGAGATGAGTGACAACTCAACGCCAACCGTGACGCCAAAGACACCGATTCTAACGACCGGATCGCCGCTTGACTGTCCACATAGATTGTGATATCGTCTGAGGATAACACATTATGTTTCAACCACGTCATGACCTCCTCAATCGCTACGACTTCAGCTTGGTACACGCTGCAGTAATCAGGGAGACGAATAGAAATATTTACATTTAATTTGTCACAGAATACTCCAGCTCCTACTTTGCCTTCTAGATTGGAGCCATCTGTAAAGAATTGCAACGCTTCGGTTTCCGATAACGGTCTATCCTTCCAGGATTCCCTTGAAGGGAAGGAGGTCCGAAATCGCTTCTCGAAGCGTAGAGTAGGTTTAATGTAGTCAAGATTCGCCAGCTCATCCTTCAACGATCTGACAATAGTAGAGTGTCCTATACTAAGACACCTCCACTGAGAGACGGCTGCAAGTCGTACAGCCGTATTTGCCGCCATCTGTTTGCCAAAAATGTCGACCGGAAGAAGGTGCAACATAACCTCTAAGGCACTTGTCGGTGTCGACCTCAATGCCCCGCTAACAAGCATACAGGCCGTTCTTTGCACTCTCTCAATCTTACTTTTGTAAGTTACCTTGTCCAGAGCTGGCCACCAAACACCCACTCCGTACATGAGTACAGGTCTCACTACAGCGGTGTAGAGCCAGTGTACCAGCTCCGGCTTCAGACAGGAGTACAAAGCAATAGTCGCTTTTGTACAGGAGTACAAAGCAATAGTCGCTTTGTTTATTCTCTCCAACATGTTGGTCTTCCAACTAAGCTTACTGTCCAAGATAATGCCTAGATATCTAGCTCTGTCAGTAAAAGCAAGTCTCGTGCCATTTAAGGTAGGAGGGACAACTACCGGGATTTTGTATTTCTTAGTGAAGAGTACCAGCTCTGTCTTGGACGGGTTAATACCAAGTCCACATTTGCCAGCCCATTTCGTAACGATGGTAAGTGCATTCTGCAATACGTCTACAATCGTGCCCAGGAATTTCCCGGTAACAGCTAAAGCTACGTCATCTGCGTAAGCGATAACTTCAATACCCTCTCTCTCCAATTCAAGTAGTAACCCGTTTACCACTATGTTCCAGAGAAGAGGGGCAGAACCCCCCTGCGGGGTTCCCCTAGTTACTCGCCTCTTGATGGTGGAGTCCCCCAACTTCGAGCTAAAAATCCTGCTTCCCAGCATATAATTGATTAACCCTATCAGAGGCACGTCTACCTCCAAAAATGACAATCCCTCCTTGATTGCCTCCGCTTTCACATTATTAAAGGCGCCTTCTATATCCAGGAAAGCCACCAAACAGAATTCCTTCGAACTAATCGATTTCTCAATCGTACACACCAAGGCGTGCAGAGCAGTGTCCACAGATCTACCCTTTGTGTACGCATGCTGAGACGATGCCCACTTCCTGGCACCTATTTTATCTCTGATGTATACATCCAGCAGCCTTTCCAAGGTTTTCAAAAGAAAGGATGATAGAGTTATTGGTCTTAGGTCCTTAGGATAGACATGTGAGCTTTTCCCCGCTTTCGGTATAAACACCACATTGACCTCCGTCCAGTACCTAGGAATATAGCCCAGCATCAAACACCCTTTGAATATAGCTTCCAGGTGGGGAAGAATAATTACTGAGTTGTTTTGAAATTCAGCTGGTATAATTTGATTCGGACCAGCCGATTTAAATGGTTTAAAACCCCCCAGTGCCCATAGGATCCGTTTTCTGGTTACGATATCCTCTGGGAAAACTGACAGTGACTGCTGATGATTGCTACGCACCAACAGGTCTTTAAAGCTCCCTGGGAAGTGTGTCTCGAAGAGAAGCTCCAGAGACTCTCCACTAGAAGCTGTCCAAGATCCGTCCGGTTTTATCAAAAAACTGGGACTAGATGTACTTTTGGAAAGAATCTTTCTAAGACGGGAGGTTTCGGATACCCCTTCCATATTATCACAGAAGATTCTCCAAGACCTCCTTTGTGCCTTTCTTAATTCTTTCTTATAAATTCCGAGTTTCTCCTTATAGGAGTCCCAATCCTGAGCCTCTCTTGTATTTTTGGCTCTATTAAAGGCAGTCCTACAAGCCTTCCGATAGGCTCCCAGTTCCCTAGACCACCATACCGGTTTTTGTCTACCCTTAGGCTTAGCCAGTGGGCAGGCAGCACGAAAGGATCGGATGCATGCGCTAGTAACGCTAGCCACCATGTCCTCCAGCTCCCCAACGGTCGTCGGGGGCTCCTTGGCCCTCGTCGGTAACATTTCCTCCAATAATTCCCCATATTTGCTCCAGTTGGTCCTTCTAGGGTTCCTGAAGGCTTCCCGGGTAGCAGGGTGAATATCGAGGCTATAGGTTAAATATCGATGATCAGAAAAGGAGTGTTCCTTATCCACCCTCCAATTTTTAACCATATGAAGAATATTATTTGAGGCAAGGGTCACGTCTAGAACCTCCTGCCTGTTACTAGTAATAAATGTGGGTTCCCGCCCAATATTACACACTGAAAGGTTAGTACTCATCAAATAATCAAAAAGCGACTCACCTTTTTCATTAATGTCCGTGCTTCCCCAGATAGTGTGATGCGCATTAGCATCAACTCCCAGTACCACACCTACCTTTGATTGTTCCGCTTTACGGATCAGCTCCTCCAGGTTATCCGGAGGAACCTCCTTCTCCCGGTCCATGTAGGCTGAAACTAGCCAGAATCTACAAGTGCCTACTTCCAGGCTAACTGCAGTAGTGTCACCATTGCTGTATTGAGAGAGAAGGAAAAGATTAATATTATTTTTCCCAAGAATACAAGATCTGATCTTCCCAGACTTACTAGAGGATATAATTTTGTACCCTTTGGTTCTGAGGCCACAGATCCTGTTATTGTTAATCCAAGGTTCTTGGATTAGTATCACGTCCTCACCCGAACTAGTCAGCCTGAGGAGTAGAGCTGCCGAAGCAGTCTTAGAATGGTGAAGGTTAATTTGAGTTATCTTAATCATAACCATTTAACCTCTACCCACCTCTATGATAAATTCCTGCTACCGCAGGAATATTAATTCCTGGTATTTTGGGATGCGCCGGATACGCCCGTCTCGCCACCCCTTATACCCTCTGTAGAGAACTTGTCAGTGCCCCCCCGTCTGGCCGGGCTGCCGTCATCCTCCTCCATCGGTACACCAGCTCCTTCGCTTATGTCCTCCCCCTACCCTCAGCTTCTCCCCCCATGCTGCTGGTACCCCCTTCAGGCCTGGGCGGGTTGCCACCATCCTCCGGTTGGCCTCCCGTACGCGCTTCCGCCCCATCCTTCTTATAAACGTTGAGAGTAATTGACCCGAAACCGAAGTCAATTACTCCCTTCGTTTTGTGAAGGAGGGCAAGGGACTCCTTATTTATTACCATGATTGATAATTTCGAGCCCCCCTTCGCCTCCACCTGCTTGACGATCTTCCAATTTCCGGTCGGAAGATCCGGGTTACTGGCCTGAATGATTTTCAAAGCCCCGTCAGGGCTAGCCGGTTCTGATGGCAGCCAGACACGTGCCCTCGGCCTGCTGGGAATTTCCTCCCGGCTAACTGCTGGGAGGAAATTCCCAGCAGATAAGGTAGATATTAAATAATAAACAATAAGAATTGCAACACTTCAATTTAATAAACATAACTTAGAAAAGGCCTTAAATAAATAATTTAAAGAAGTAATGAGTAACAATGCGGAGTACACTCTAAAACTGAACTGCCTGAACAACTGTGTTCACCACTTTTAGTAATAAATAAATACGAAAACACGTATCAGTTGTATGTCCGGCCAAATCTCTTATTTTAGGTTTGGAATACTATCAGAAAAAGTGTATGTTTCCAATCTGATATGTCATGCACTTCGAACCGAGGGA
This sequence comes from Tipula vernalis, assembly GCA_958295665.1. Lineage (NCBI taxonomy): Eukaryota > Metazoa > Arthropoda > Insecta > Diptera > Tipulidae > Tipula > Tipula vernalis. The sequence continues at coordinate 2,733,560 of OY282561.1, forward strand.
CTTTTATTAATCGTACTAGTTTAATCCAACGTTGAATAAAATTTCAATCTTCGTTTATGATAAATGCTGGCTTTACATAAATATTGAAGCATTGATCTGATATATTCATCTATAATCGTATTGTTCGAATAAGCGATCAATCATTCTAATATGTTTGTGTACCCAAAAATTAAATTCAGATATGCTGCTGTAATTTAATAAATCGCGCACACCAAGAAATAAAAATAAGTTGAAAGAAATGTTTTTTGTTACATACTTGATAGGATTATGGTCCCATGTCCCAACAACAACAAAAAATAAAGCAACTTTACTTTTAACTTCTCAGACATACAATATAAAAATAATAATTTTGGTTTTCTTATGATTCTTTCGACCTAACCGTATTGTATTTTCTTCTCATTCACGATCTTATACAACTGAGAATGTTTTTTTTTTTTTTTTGATTCGCTTCATTTAAAAGAAAATAATCTTTTAACATATGTATGTGCATGTATATGCATGTATGTATATATAATGTACGAATGTACAATATGTTTATACAATTTTGTTGTTGTATTTAGCTGCTGCTTACTGGCTGATGATTATAGTTTGTATAATCGCTTTTCCTATTATTTTTACCTGAAATTAAAAGAATAAAATAAGAAACGATTTAAATCAGATGACATTGAGCTTAAAATTATATTAGAAACAGATTATTTCATGCATCTGCGCTAATAAATAAATCGTCATGCAAAGAGATGAAACTAGTGAAATATCAAGATTTATTATTCTGTGATCATAGTGGGGGCCATACTAATTCTACTTTATTGGCAACGATAAATTTAGGAGAAATATACCAAAAATAATTAATTTCCTGGTGACTAACTATTAGTGAGAGTTGGACACTCTTGGTAAAGCAGCTTTTCCACATCATTTTCAAACAAAATTAAAATAAGGAAGACTGAAAACAGCTTTGTGTAAATAGTTCCAAAGGGTTTTAGCAAAAGAAGGAGCAAATATAGATTCATTATCATATTGTGCGGTTGAACGCTTGGCGTAATAATATTTGTAACCTAGACAAACAGTCCCAATGTTTCGTATGTTTTCGAATAATTGAAGAGAGTTTCCAGTGGTACTGTTTCGGCGTCTGATTGTTTTCCCGGTTCTGCTAGCCTATAGTATATTAAAAATAATTGAGGATAACAATTAGCTTTCAGCACGATACTTAATCATTATTCTTACCAGCTTATTGTTGTTATTGTTATATTTTATAATTGTCATAATTTGTTGTGACAGATTGGGGAAGGTAGTACGTTGCAAAGTGGAAAGACAAGGCGCAAATAGTATAAATTAATGTTTGCGTGTCGGCTACTAGCGAGAAAGTAAAAAAAAACTAGTAGCCAAGATGTAAAAAAAAAAAAACAAACGAAAACCTCTATAAAAGAAAAATGTTTGTTTTTTCGATGAATTCAACTCAGACATTTATGAACTAATTACTTTTATTTTTAATGTAAATAAATCAACATAAAAAGAATAGTTAAACCAATAAAAAAATGGTATACAAAAAATACACATCAAATAAAATAGTGTTTATATTTATTAATAAGTAAATTTAAAGGGGATTATATTTACTCGTATTCCGTACAGTCATAAAGCTCCAAACTGGTGACCCCGTAAAGAAATATAGCAATAAAATACATTTCTGATAAGTTAAATTGTTGCAAATCTGAGGTCATAGCCCCCATATGTACATGGCAAGTGCTTAGATTTTTGGACAAAACCGTTTATTTAAAAAATTTAAATTAATTCGATTAACCTACGTTTTAAAATAATGCTTCCGGTCTTTGTATTATGGTCAAGGAAAACTGTAAAAAACCCTGGCCGAAAGATGAATAAAAATTTCAAAAACTTAAAATAAATTAAAAATTGGTTTTCTGAGAATGCCCCTCCACATCTTCGAAACCTAAAATTAAAATAAAAAAAAGGGAATCTAATCAATCCCATGGTTAGCATGAAAGATACCTTTTACACATGTGAATTTATCAATTTTAAATATGTGCTTCAAAAGGCTGAAACAATCCCAAGGAAAACGTGAGCATGAAAAATTTTCATCAAAATTCAAATTTTGACAAAAATATGACCAAACTACACGAAAGTCAAAGGCAGCTTAATTTTCTGTTACTCATATATCTTAACACTAGAAGTACCGACCGGTCTAAATAACCGGTTGTACATTTATTGAATTCATTTTTTTTTATTGTTATTATTATTAAGTATTGTTTTGGAAATTCAAGATGACTTTTAATAAGACAACAAAGTAATTATATTAAAACACATCATACATTTCCGAAACAATAATAACATAATAATAAAGAAAATTAATTCAGTGAATTTACAATCCGTCATTTTGGCGGATTGGTGTTTCTAGTGTTAAATCAAAGAGATTAAATAGTTGATGTGACAACTTCAGTTGTCCGGAATAAAACTATTGTATATTTGTTTAACCTTTTATATTTATTAATTCACTTTTACACGTGTATCTCGGTTTCGTACTCTGCTTCTACTAGTTTGACATCTCCCCTTCTACTACTCACCGCTACCTTTTCTAGTAGCGTTGTCTGCCCTACAGTCGCACGTGCCATACAGTAGCACGGGGACATGTTCCGCGTTGCCCTCGCCTTCGAGTTTTTTTAGGCCGGTTTTGAGCATGCCGATGAAACGTTCCGCGCGCCCGTTTGATTGAGGATGATAGGCCGCTGATGTTAAATGTTTGATGCCATTCGCCTCACAGAACCGTTTGAACTCAGCCGAGATAAATTGCGGACCGTTGTCGGAGACGATAGTTTCGCAGATGCCTTGGCGTGCGAAAACTTCGCACAAATTATCGATTGTTTTAGCTGCAGTGTTGCTTCGCATTTTTAAAATCTCTGGCCAGTTGGAGAAATCGTCGACGCTGACCAGATAGTAGAAATCATTGATTGGCCCGGCGTAGTCGATGTGGATTCGTGACCAAGCTTCCCTGGGACTCGGTCAGGCCTGAAGCGTACATTTTGTTGGAGACTTTGCATTGATTGCGCAATCGCTGCATTGGCGCACCACTTATTCGATCGCTCCATCCATACCCGGCCAGTAAAACTTGCTTCGCGCGAGCAGTTTCATGCGTGCAACCCCTGGATGCCCGTCATGTACTTCGTTCAACAATTGGTTATGGAATCTGTCTGGAATGATGATTCGATCGCCGAGGAACAGACATGCCTGCTCCACCGACAGCTCCGACTTGCGATTGAAGAAATGTGCTGCTGCTGAGTCGGGAATAAGCTTCTGCTGGCGTGCAGCCATATGTGACGTATTGCGCGACCTTTTGAAGCACACTGCTTTCTGCGGATGTCCCCAAAGTTGACTGGCAGCGATTTAGCTGTGTCAATTGCGAAACAATCATGATTTTCCGCATCGACGGTTGCGATGACGGTATCTTCGAATTCGAGCAGCGGTTGTGCCGCGATTAATCTCAAAATGAAATCGGCATATGCGAAGCTTTTTGTGTCTACATACCTGATCTCAAAATCGTAAGCAAGAAGGTTCTCTGCGTATCATTGTAGGCGGTTTGTGGTGTATATTGGAATACCACTTTTCGCACCGAAGATGGCTAGCAGCGGCTGATGGTCTGTCTGCAGCTCAAATTTGCGGCCGTACACGAAACGATGGAATTTTTTCAGTGTCCGCACCAATGCCAACGCCTCCCTTTGAACCTGGGCATAATTTTCTTTCGCCTTCGTAAACGATCCCGATACGTGCATGACGGGCTTCCTGGTGCCGTCATCCAGTTGGTGCATGAGTACACCGCCCCATCCATAGCTGGACGCATCTGCTGCGACAATAATTTTCTTGGCTGGGTCGTAGTGCGTTAGAGCCAAATCAGATGCGAGCACTTCCTTTAGTTGGCTGAATGCAGTGTCTTGGGCTTTGGTTCACTCGTATTCGACTTCGTCTTTCAGCAGTTCATCGAGTGGGCCGCGCATTTCCTTGAGTTTGGGTATGAACTTGCCATACCAGTTTACCGCACCCAAGAAAGCGCACAGCTGGGTAATGTCCAATGGTGGTGGCAGCTGCTGTATGACTTCCAACTTGGCTGGATTTGGCCGGATGCCGGTTTCGTCAATGATGTGGCTCAGAAACTCGACGGAATTCTGACCGAACGAGCATTTTGATGGTTTGAGAGTGAAGCCATATTCTTGCATGTGGCTTAAAACGTTGAAAAGGCGCTCGTGGTGCTGTTTATCGTCTTTGCCTCCGATGATAATGTCGTCGATCCAAGGGAAAACACCGTCGATGCCGCCTGTCATAGTGTCCATTAATTGTCGGAAAATGCCGGGAGCCGATTAACCTGAATCAGCCAGCATTGAGTGTTGATCGGCATCAGCTTTTTTGAAGCATCGTCGAGTTCCACCTGCAGGAAGGCGTCAGACATGTCGATGACAGTGAAAATTGTATTTCCCGCGAGCAGCCATTATTCCCTCTTGCGTTGGGAGCGGATATTTATTCGGTTCCAGCGCGTCATTGAGTCCTGTGGAGTAGTCGACGGTGATTCGTATTCGCTGTTTTACCGTTACCGGATGCTCGTTCGCAGGTGCTGACCAGTGTGTTTAGGTTCAGTTTGAGCGCTGTTCCAATATCGTCGGCTGCCTCGCTTTGCGTATAATGTAAATCCAGCATATCGAGCAGCCTTTTGAGAATTACCGCGTCTTCCGAATCGACAAGACCTTGTACGAATGCGAGCATCTTTAGGTCTTCTTCGCTGCATTTAGTGATTTCGAATTTCACGCATTCGCGCGTGACTCGGGCTGCATAGCTTTTATCGTCTTCACCTTTTCCTTTTTTTATTTTGAAGACTTTATAACGGAGCGCGAAACATGACTCTTTTGACCCAAAAATCCGTCTGAGTTCTTTTACTGCGGTCCCTAATGACAGCTCCACCGGTAACTTGGGCAATATTGTGTTCGCGAACTTTTGGTAGTCGAGTTGCGAGAGTTTTTGCAATAATAGTCCGACTTTTGTCGCGTCTGGCAGCGTTTTGGCTTCTCCCTCGAAGATACTTTGGTACCTCGCGTACCAAAGATCAAATGTGACGCTATTTTCGGGGTCGTAAACGAATTTCTCAATACGATCCGACAAATCTTTGACCACTGAGAACCCTTGCACTATCAGCGGTGATCCGGCTGAGTTTTCATCTGCGTTGACACAAATGTTGGGCTGCTGTTTCGAAAGCAATAATTCGAAACGTTTTTCGGCTTCTTCACGTTCTGCCTGCGCCCGTTTATCAGCCGCAGCCAAAACTGGTTCCATCAATTCTTTTATTTGATTTGCGTCCATTTTTATACGTATAGTGTAGTGCTGGACTTTTTGATTTTTGAGGTTAAACGCTCAAACACGAAAAAAACCTTGGTAACAAATTGGTTTTAGAATTCGGTTCGCGGTTCGGTTCTTCTCCTCGTCGCCATTGTGACAACTTCTGTTGTGCGGAATAAAACTATAAATATTTGTTTAGCCTTTTATATTTATTAATTCACTTTTACACGTGTATCTCGGTTTCTTACTCTGCTTCTACTAGTTTGACATCTCCCCTTCCACTACTCAACGCTACCTTTTCTAGTAGCGTTGTCTGCCCTACAGTCGCACGTGCCATACAGTAGCACACCTCACAGTTGATAACCCAGTTACGGTTTTCTTGTCCGGCAAAGAACACAAATCATATTACTTAAACTAAAGAAATGGGGATTTACTGATTCTCTCACAAAACTATTTGTCCATAGCAAGAAAAAATTCTCTTATAACGTGTTATCAAAAATGTTACAGGTGGTCCTTTTAGTTATTATTTTCTATTACAAGTGTTATGCCGATATTGTTCAAAATGGGTAAAACAAAGGAATTAACTTTGGAGGTTAGAGCCGCGATGGTAGCGGGCTATTCTGCCGGGATACCTAAACATGATTTAGCACGGATATACAACTGCCATCGAAATTCGATTGCTTACCAAATCCAAAAATCAAAACCTAATAGTAGCTTAAAAATGTGCAAGGGAGAGGACGAAAACGAGGTACAACCGCAAAAGAAGATAAAAGAATAATGAAACTCCTTTAACGCAATCCTCAGAAAAAAATCAAGCAAGTACAGAATGAAATAAAAAAGACGCGAAAAGCCAAAATCTGTCTGATGACTGTACGAAGTCGACTTTACGAGGCAAATTCCAAAGGCTATACTATTCAAAAGAAGCCATTCATAAGCCAAACAAATAAGAGATAAATTTAGCGTTAAATGTTTATAATCGCATTTGCAATGTTGTAGAGGCAGAGGCAGTAGTTTTAATTTGTGTCTAATACATGTTGGTCACCTTTTGGGCACTCCATTATGAATGAACTACTGCTCAAAATAGAGTGTTCCAAAAGTGATGTACATATACAAATATAAATAAACAAATACATTCAGGTCTGTGAGTTAAAAAAAAAAAAAAAAAAAAGAGAAAGCGTTTTAAATTTGCACACAGCTACCAGTCAAAGCCTGTGGAATTCTGGCGTGATAATTTGTGGACAGACGAGTCATGTTTTAGTTTGGATGGAACTTACGGTAAAAAATATTTTTATTTCACTCTCGAACAAAAAAAAAAAAAAAAATCGCACCATTATTATGCTCACTCGCCATAGTGGTGGCGGTAAAATAATGGTATGGGGGTGTTTTAGCTACAATTGTAGTATTGGAAATCTCATAATGCTACCTGAAAATGTAACTTCAAGTACGTACTTGGAAGTGTTACACGAGCACGCTTTAGTTTCCGGTGAATTTATAGGCCAGCATTTTATATTGCAGCAAGACAACGCTCCAATTCACAAAATTAAATTCATCACGAAGTTTCTAAGAGATTTGGATAACCAAACACTTCAAAGCCACATCAAAGTCCGGATTTAAATCCAATTGACAATTTGTGGAATTATTTAAAGCAAAAAATGGCGGTAGAAATTGGAAAGCAGTCAAATGAAACTTTTGCTGTGGTAAAAAATATCTGGGATCAAATTCCAACGCATATCCTAGAAAATCTCGTGAATTCCATTTTAACAGCGTCTTCATGAAGTGATTGTAAACAACGGTGGGAATACTTCATATTGACTTAATTTGAAATTAATCATTATTCCTCGACATTTAGTTAATTTAATTGATTATTTGTACTAGGTACAAATAATTTTGTGATAAAATAATCATACACAAATAATTTCGTGATTTTCGTTTACTTTTGTTTTGAATGAAATAATGAATATTTTTTTAATTTTTTTGTAATCAAATACAGAATAAATGTCATTTCGAATAACAAATGAATTATTTTTTTATTTAAGTTAATTTTTGGGTCATAATTTTAAATTTAATCGAGTGATTTGTTCAATATTTGCGATGCACAAATAATTTTGTTAAGGACTGTATAATTTTGTCAAACACTTTAATAAAGAAACAAAACAAAACAAAAAAAAAAAAACAAAACAACGATCCTCTTTCGTTATTTGGGACGTGTCCGATTTCTGTGCGAAATAATTTTTTTGTGATAAACTGAAATAATTTTGACATAATAAAATTGACATTTGGAAATACAACAAACGACAAATTGTACGTAGAGCGTTATTTAAAAGTGTATATATAAAAATGATAGAGGCAGAATTTGATCTAAATATGATATTATTTCTATTAATTTCGGGTTACATGTGTTTAATGAAAAGAACACGGAACTTTGCACGACCTTTTATAATTGATCTCCTAAACTCGCAGATATGATACATTTAAACTTACAGTTATGTATGTTAGATATTGCTCTCTAGTATTTATAAATATTAACAAAATTAATTCTTTTCAGCGACCAATAATGCATACAATTCCCTCAACAAACAGTATTGTTAATTCAATACTTAGTTATAATGATCCTGTGACGTCATCGCTATGGTGGGGGACCGGAAATGAAACTAATGATATTTTTGCTGTGGCTGGCAAGTGGGACTAGTTATAGAATTGTAGGTGCAGTAATGAACATGTCAAGATCCACAGTTTGTGATATTATTCACAAAATGCTGGACTTCACAGCTGATATTATAATACCACGCGTGATTACAGTTCCCAGTCAAAACGAACTACCATATTGGTTGAAAATTTAATCGACGAGCGAGAACGACAATATTTGAAAAAACTTCTGGTTTCTATTGATGGCACACATATTGAAATTGTTTGCCCAGTACGACTTTACGATCAATATATTAATCATAAGTTAAAATATTCAATACAATGTCAAGCGATTTGTGATTCAAACTATAAATTTGTTGACATATTCATTGGATATCCGGGTTCCGTACATGATTCTCGTGTGTTGTATTGCAGCCCGGTATACAAGGAAAAGTTATATCCACCGCCGGGTTATTTTTTGTTAGGGTATAGTGGTTATCCGTGCAGGGTGAACCCGATTACAATTATAACTCCGTTCAAAGAGCGCAACATGGACAGCAATAAAAAAAATTTAACAAAGTTTTTAGTGCTACTTTGGCAAAGTATAAGTAAGGTTGAGATCAATTTTTGCTCGTGCTTTACAACTAAAAATCGAGAATATTGTAAAGACAATACCGGCTTGTTTTACTTTTCAGAACATCTGCATAGCTACGAATGACGACATAACTAAGAAGCTAAAAAAACATTTAGTTTCCTTTTTTTGCCTCTTACATTGCTTAAGGTAGGCTTCGTAAATTTCTTGCGTAGAAATTCGTTTATTTGACCTTTGGTTCTCTCTATGAAAATTTCGAGCCAATTGTCTGCTAGAATGCGCCACGTTTATTGTGCAACCCCAATGGCGGATTTAAAATGTGACGGCCAGAACCATAGGAGTGCATTATTTCAAAAAATTCCCAGTTCTCTGCGGTGTCTTCTCCATCTTCCGTCTGCACTCCTGTAGGCGGATTTATTAACTCCTGAAATTCAAACAAATTGGCTATTTTTTGATACATATATACAGACATAACAAAGTTTTATTTATCATTACCTTATAATGTTTAAAGAGGTAGTTCCATTTTATTCGTAACTGCTCTGCGGTAAAATCGTTTAAATCTGCAGTATTTCTAATGATTCTGAAATATTTTAGAACATTACAAAATAGTTTATTGTAATCAATTATTTAACTTACGCCCAATTTTCGTTTCGACGATAAAATTTTTGATTAAATAAATCCTCGTGTAGAATTCTGGCTTTGATAAGTTTTTTGATTTCGTTCATCGTTGTTCACTACAAAAAAACCTTAATTATTTCTAATTAACCTGCAAGACATATTAAAATGTTATTTACATACTTTTCCTATATCGCCATGAGTCACCCATAATTATTATTTAATATTTGAAACTAATGTATATACACTAATTAATATAAAACTTATTTTGTTTACTTCACCGGCACAGAAACAAAAATTATTACGAACATGTAATACTGATGTTACTGATCATGATCTTATATCAATTGACTTTAACATATCGGTTCAACTCAATGATGAGATTAAGTTTGTGCGCAACTATGATAATATGGATGTTCCCAGCCTTCATTGTGATATACTTAATGTTGATTGGACTGAATTGAGTAGATTTGATACAATTGATGGGAAGTTTGAGTTTTTATATGATAAAATCTCAACATGGCTGCATCAGTATGCTCCCTTTAAAATGATTAGGAAAAAACTCAAGCCTATCCCATGGTTCAGCTATGCTATTAAAAATAAAAAACAACTTGTTGATATGGCAAAAAATGTATGGAAACGATCTCGTTGTGAGGAAGACAAACGAACCTACAAATGTTATGAAAAAGAACTTAATAAGATGGTTAGATCGGCTAAGAGAAAGTTTTTGCGTGATAAGTTGAATCCCAAACTTGGCACTAAATTATTTTGGAGGAATTTGGACAAATATGGGTTTAAAACCAAGGATTCAGCTGAGGTTGTTTCTAAATTTTCTCCTTATGAGCTTAATGAGGAGTTTGTCAAAGTGCCAATAATGAATCTGGTGCAGCATTCGGAGACTGGGACCTCTTTTAATAACTCTAATTGCTTCAATTTTAATATTATGTCTGATGACGATGTTCTTAAAGCAATAGGCTCTCTAATGTCTAATGCAATGGGTGCTGACAATTTGCCGCTAAGATTTTTAAAAATCATAGCTCAGAATGTGCATGTGAATTCTATTATGCAGAAAATGTTCAATGGGCTGCGAATGCTTTGGCGTAACTCTGCATTTACTCCAATCAAGGTCAGGATGCTGTTAGCTAGATCTTTAATTCTTAGTAATCTGTTTTATTGTGATGTGGTGTTTTCCGAATTGAGTTTTTGCTTATTTACCAAAATTAAAAGAGTGTATAATTCATGCCTAAAATACATTTTTGGATTGAAACGCAGGGATCGATTGACACCTTAGGTTAGGTTAGGTTAGGTTGGAGTGGCTGCTTACGCACACTTAGACCGGTGACGGTCCATTGTGATACCACAGGATGTATCCCCTTTTACCCCTATTGGAACCATTTCGAGCTACTTATGTAGCGTAAGACGTCCCGCACTTTAATGTTTTCGAGATCCGAGAGGCAGTCCATCCTGAACTTACCTAAGTGTTTGTGCCTTCTGAGAGCCAATGCTGGACACGAGCAAAGGAAGTGGACCAACGTCTCTTCCTCCTCTTCGTCCAAGCAGCTTCTGCAGAAGCCATTAGCCTCCAGACCCAGCCTTCTTGCATGTTCACCAAAAAGGCAGTGTCCCGTGAGAATTCCTACAACCGTTCTTAATTCACGTCTGCGTAAGGATATTAATGCCCTAGTGCGCCCCAAGTCCAGCTTTGGCCAAACTTGTCTTGCAACTCTACAGGTGAGGGTGTTAGACCACCTTTCCCCCGCTGAGGATAGCGCCTGCTTCCCAAGTGCTTGTCTCAGCGCTGTGATAGGCCTCCCCAGACTTGCCCTTTCCGGTTGCAGCTGGAGAGTCGTACCATGCCTAGCAAGTTCATCTGCCCTGCAGTTCCCCATGACGCCCGAGTGACCTGGGACCCAGACTACCTGGATGTTGAAATGCTCACCCTTCTCATTTAGAGATGAGTGACAACTCAACGCCACCCGTGATGCCAAAGACACCGATTCTAACGACCGGATCGCCGCTTGACTGTCCACATAGATTGTGATATCGTCTGAGGATAACACATTATGCTTCAACCACGTCATGACCTCCTCAATCGCTACGACTTCAGCTTGGTACACGCTGCAGTAATCAGGGAGACGAATAGAAATATTTACATTTAATTTGTCACAGAATACTCCAGCTCCTACTTTGCCTTCTAGATTGGAGCCATCTGTAAAGAATTGCAACGCTTCGGTTTCCGATAACGGTCTATCCTTCCAGGATTCCCTTGAAGGGAAGGAGGTCCGAAATCGCTTCTCGAAGCGTAGAGTAGGTTTAATGTAGTCAAGATTCGCCAGCTCATCCTTCAACGATCTGACAATAGTAGAGTGTCCTATACTAAGACACCTCCACTGAGAGACGGCTGCAAGTCGTACAGCCGTATTTGCCGCCATCTGTTTGCCAAAAATGTCGACCGGAAGAAGGTGCAACATAACCTCTAAGGCACTTGTCGGTGTCGACCTCAATGCCCCGCTAACAAGCATACAGGCCGTTCTTTGCACTCTCTCAATCTTACTTTTGTAAGTTACCTTGTCCAGAGCTGGCCACCAAACACCCACTCCGTACATGAGTACAGGTCTCACCACGGCGGTGTAGAGCCAGTGTACCAGCTCCGGCTTCAGACCCCATCTATGACCAATGGCGTTCCTACAGGAGTACAAAGCAATAGTAGCTTTGTTTATTCTCTCCAACATGTTGGGCTTCCAACTAAGCTTACTGTCCAAGATAATGCTCAGATATCTAGCTCTATCAGTTAAAGCAAGTCTCGTGCCATTTAAGGTAGGAGGGACAACTACCGGGATTTTGTATTTCTTAGTGACGAGTACCAGCTCTGTCTTGGACGGGTTAATACCAAGTCCACATTTGCCAGCCCATTTCGTAACGATGGTAAGCACATTCTGCATTACGTCTACAATCGTGCCCAGGAATTTCCCGGTAACAGCTAAAGCTACGTCATCTGCGTAAGCGATAACTTCAATACCCTCTCTCTCCAATTCAAGTAGTAACCCGTTTAACACTATGTTCCAGAGAAGAGGGGACAGAACCCCCCTTCTGCGGAGTTCCCCTAGTTACTCGCCTCTTGAAGGTGGAGTCCCCCAACTTCGAGCTAACAATCCTGCTTCCCAGCATATAACTGATTAACCCTATCAGAGGAACGTCCACCTCCAAAAATGACAATCCCTCCTTGATTGCCTCCGCTTTCACATTATTAAAGGCGCCTTCTATATCCAGGAAGGCCACCAAACAGAATTCCTTCGAATTAATCGATTTCTCAATCGTAGACACCAAGGCGTGCAGAGCAGTGTCCACAGATCTACCCTTTGTGTACGCATGCTGAGACGATGCCCACTTCCTGGCACCTATTTTATCTCTGATGTATACATCCAGCAGCCTTTCCAAGGTTTTCAAAAGAAAGGATGATAGAGTTATTGGTCTAAGGTCCTTAGGATAGACATGTGAGCTTTTCCCCGCTTTCGGTATGAACACCACATTGACCTCCGTCCAGTACCTAGGAATATAGCCCAGCTTCAAACACCCTTTGAATATAGCTTCCGGGTAGGGAAGAATAATTACTGAGTTGTTTTGAAGTTCCGTTGGTATAATTTGATCCGGACCAGCCGATTTAAATGGTTTAAAACCCCTCAGTGCCCATAGGATCCGTTTTCTGGTTACGATATCCTCTGTGGTTACTGACAGTGATTCCTGATGATTGCTACGCACCAACAGGTCTTCAAAGCTCCCTGGGAAGTGTGTCTCGAAGAGAAGCTCCAGAGATTCTCCACTAGAAGCTGTCCAAGATCCGTCCGGTTTTATCAAAAAACTAGGACTAGATGTACTTTTGGAAATAATCTTCCTAAGGCGGGAGGTTTCGGATACCTCTTCCATATTATCACAGAAGATTCTCCAAGACCTCCTTTGCGCCTTTCTTAATTCTTTCTTATAAATTCCGAGTTTCTCGTTATAGGAGTCCCAATCCTGAGCCTCCCTTGTATTTTTGGCTCTATTAAAGGCTATCCTACAAGCCTTACGATAGGTTCCCAGTTCCCTGGACCACCATACCGGTTTTTGCATACTCCTAGGCTTAGCCAGTGGGCAGGCAGCGCGAAAGGATCGGTTGCATGCGCTAGTAACGTTAGCCAGTATGTCCTCCAGCTCCCCAACGGTCGTCGGGGGCTCCATAGCCCTCGTCGGTAACATTTCCTCCAATAATTCCCCATATTTGCTCCAGTTGGTCCTTCTAGGGTTCCTGAAGGCTTCCCGGGTAGGAAGGGTAGGGTGAATATCGAGGCTATAGGTTAAATATCGATGATCAGAAAAGGAGTGTTCCTTATCCACCCTCCAATTTTTAACCATATGAAGAATATTATTTGAGGCAAGGGTCACGTCTAGAACCTCCTGCCTGTTACTAGTAATAAATGTGGGTTCCCGCCCAATATTACACACTGAAAGGTTAGTACTCATCAAATAATCAAAAAACGACTCACCTATTTCATTAATGTCTGTGCTTCCCCAGATAGTGTGATGCGCATTAGCATCAACTCCCAGTACCACACCTACCTTTGATTGTTCCGCTTTACGGATCAGCTCCTCCAGGTTATCCGGAGGAACCTCCTTCTCCCGGTCCATGTAGGCTGAAACTAGCCAGAATCTACAAGTGCCTACTTCCAGGCTAACTGCAGTAGTGTCACCATTGCTGTATTGAGAGAGAAGGAAAAGATTAATATTTTTTTTCCCAAGAATACAAGATCTGATCTTCCCAGACTTACTAGAGGATATAATTTTATACCCCTTGGTTCTGAGGCCACAGATCCTGTTGTTGTTAATCCACGGTTCTTGGATTAATATCACATCCTCACCCGAACTAGTCAGCCTGAGGATTAGAGCTGCCGAAGCAGCCTTAGAATGGTGAAGGTTAATTTGAGTTATCTTAATCATAACCATTTAACCTCTACCTATCCCTATGGTATATTCCTGCTACCGCAGGAATATTATTTCTCGGTATTTTGGGATGCGCTGGATCCGCCCGTCTCGCCACCCCTCACACCCTCTGTAGAGGACTTGTCAGTGCCGACCCGTCTGGCCTGGCTGCCGACAGCCTCCTCCATCGGTACACCAGCTCCTTCGCTTATGTGCCCCTCCTTATGCTTCAAGGCAGGCCTTGTCCGACCGAGGTCGCCGGCTTCACTCTCCCCCATACCCTCAGCTTCTCCCTCCATGCTGCTGGTACCCCTTCAGACCTGGGCGGGTTGCCACCATCCTCCGGTTGGCCTCCCGTACGCGCTTCCGCCCCATCCTTTTTATAAACTTTGAGAGTAATTGACCCGAAACCGAAGTCAATTACTCCCTTCGTTTTGTGCAGGAGGGCAAGGGACTCCTTATTTATTACCATAATTGATAATTTCGAGCCCCCCTTCGCCTCCTCCTGCTTGACGATCTTCCAATTTCCGGTCGGAAGACTCGGGTTACTGGCCTGAATGATTTCCAAAGCCTCGTTAGGGCTAGCCGGTTCTGATGGCAGCCAGACACGTGCCCTCGGCCTGCTGGGAATTTGCTCTCGACTAACTGCCGCAAGCTTTGCGCCTGGCCACACCTCCCCTACTTTGGCTATAGCCTTTTTATATAGATCCACAGATCTAGATTCCAAGCATGCAGTCATCTTCACACGCCCTTGATACCACCCCGCATCTCTGCAGGATGGGGGAGGTCCCGGATTTTCACCCAGGACCTTTAAAAAGACGAGGTTGAGTGCATTATACACCAACCTCCATTTTTCGGCCGTGATGCTCCCATCTTCTTGACTTTCGTCAATGACGGCTAGCATCAACACATGCTCCCTCAGGACATCGCTGAACAGCTTTGTTCCTGAGTTGGAGCTCGGCTTCCTTTCAGTCACCAACTTGGCCCGCTTGCTGTTGACTACTTCCACCTCGTCCTGGGACCGCTGTCTTTTCGACACATGGTCCCTTTCCGAGCCTCCGCAGCCCACAGTGCTCCTTGCCTAAGCTACTGATGTTCTTTGCTCTTCCGAAAGCTGCCCCTCGGGGGTCGCAGCCCACTTCTCGAGAATTCGGAATGCCGAGCGGCGATTCCTGTATCGCCTTTTCGCCGGAGGAATGTCTCTCGTCCCACTCCCCTGTGCTGCGTTGGTACCGCTAGCTCCCGGGACTTTTGCCCTAGAGCCAACCCCCTTTGCAACTTTAGAGGCCCCACCTGTCTGGTTCGAGGTACCCCCATTCACTGATACCGGCTTTTGAGGAGAGCCGGTGTCCTTTGTTTTTTCGTTGTTCGATCTTTCCATCTGATTCCCACGAGTATCGGAGAAATAGAGGTCCGCCTGCGCAGAGATCCGAATACGCAGGTAAGGCTAAATACAACTGGAGGTCGCCAGATATCCAGAGGGCTCCGTTAGCGACTGGGCTTTGTTAAATGGGCCCCCAGCCTAGTTGATCATCAGCACGGGTCGCTTAACACCTTAATCCAGCCCATTCGGCTCGCTAGCACCGCGGCCTCCCAGCACCCCCTTCCCTCCGCCCACATTCTCTTTCCCTTTCACCTATTCACATGGAGAGCCCAATCCAATGGGATCCATTCCATTCCCCGGGTCACCCGTTTATAGGGGTACCCCCACTCATCACCCGCGGAGACTCCGGAGGTGCAGAGAGGGCACGACGCCCAGTCCGCCGTGGTTATTGGTCGATGGTTTTCTGGCGCCATCTGTTCGCCTTTCCATGCTGGGCATCATAGGCACTCAGAATTTAATGAACTGAGGTTAACCACTCCTCAGTTCCCTGAGACCCTCCCACCAGCTGGACTGCGGTTGGGGGTGGCTTATCTAATTCACCGCTAGCCTACCTATCGATAGGCCGTCCACTACCCACCACCTGTGACCCCCCCGATAGCTGCAGTACGCCACGGGGATTGACACCTTACTATAATAAGATTTTTGGATGCTCTTTGGAGAATTATTTTGATCTTAGAATTCTAGTTTTAATGTACAAAATTATTACAACTCGTCAACCTCAATATCTATATCATAAGCTTGTATTTGCTCAGTCATTACGGACACAAAACATAATATTGCCAAACACTCGCACCAATTATATAGGGTCATTTATAAGGAGAGGTGCTAGGCTATGGAATACTATTCCAACACATATTAAATGTTTGACACGTTTGGACACGTTTAGGGTGGAATGCGTGAATTATCTTAATAATCTATAGCTGTATGTAATTATTGGTTTACAGTTATATAATTAGTTATAAATCTGAAGACTTAGTTTTATTTTAGTTTTATTTTTTTATTTTTATCTCTTCATATTTTTTTATAATTTTTCTTCCTTTACTGATCTGTGGTACAAACTAATGTAGATTAAGTGGATTTGTTGCTGTTTATACAGCGTAATTACAGTATAATTACGTAAAATGACCTAGTTGTCATGTTGTAATAAAAACGGAATAAAATAAATAAATAAATTATAACACACCGGTGCTGTGATAATTTGGTTGCGTACAGTTTAACATTAATTTATTACAAAAAATTGTTTCGCACAGAAATCGGACACGTCCTTGATTATTTGATGTTTGTACCTCTTCTCGAAATGGTCTGTTGAACTCAGCATGTAATAAGGATGTTGTATAGAACCTTAAATAATGATTTTCGCGCAATACGTGGCTCATAGCGTAATTTACGCTCTCCTAAAGTACAGCTAGAATATACGCCCAAAAATAATTGTTTTGCCTCGTAAAATTTTATTATTAAATTGACGTACCGAAAGCGGTTCTTCAATAATCCGATACAGCATTCCACTTTACAACGTATTTTACAGTGGATTTTGTTGTACTGTTCCTTCTCGCGAGTTCTACGATTTTTAAAATTTGTTAAAAGAAATGCTTGTAAAGGAAATCCACTGTCACTAGCTATGATAAACACTAGCTATGATAAAAAGACTATGAATATTAAGATATAATCACCCCCACTCTATGTTGCCTTTTCCTTTTTCGTATTGTTTTCGTTAAACTTGTTCACCTAACAAGGTTTTGTTTCGTCCATCTTGCTCGTAACGTAATTGCAAAACAGTAAAGCTTTGGCTACAAGCACATACTATATGTCAGGCTTAAGCGCCAAATTTGCTGGTTAAGCGAAATAAAACAAGAATTTACTGGAAAAGGAAAATGTTCCTTTGTAGAAAAATTCAGAACGCATGATGGTCGTTTTATTTCACTCAATGAGCGGATTCGGTATATGAGTTTAAAGGGCGGTATTCACGTACAATTAAATTGCGCAATGCAATTGCGTGACGTCGGTATTTCACAATAAAATTTGAAATTATTGAACAAAAATTGAGTATATTGCGGAATATACTGACGTCACACAAGTACATTGCCCAATTTAATTATAGAAGAATATCGCCCTTACCACATCTACTTCAATTTAAAAGAATTCTCGCGTCGCCCCCACGCAAAACCGGCAAACCGGCATTTCAAATCGTCAAATTTTGACAAAAGTATTTCATTTGCATTAGCAAAGTTATTAAAAAATGATTCAAGTCTATAATTACCTCCTCATTCTTAGAAAATTTATTAAATTTAATTTAATTTGATTAAAAAAAAACAATTTTATACCGTGACGACCGACAAAATTTAAAATTCGTGTTGTTTCAATGAAATTAAAACCATTTTTTCAATTTTCTAAGAATCAGGCGGTACTATAGATTTTAACTATTTTTTAATAACTTTGCTAATGCAAATGAAATAATTTTTTAAAAATTTTAGGGTTTGAAATGCCGGTTTGTCATTTTGCTTGGAGCAATATGCCTTAAATCTTACCCACAATATTTCGGATTGCAAATAATTTGTTATCCGTAGATCATTATCACATATCTAAAAATAATAGGTACTAATTAGTAAAATTAGAAAACAATTAGTCTCACCAATTGGGTATTAATTGAATGGTATCCCTTTCTGTTGGTATTGTGGTGAAAGACCTGCTGTTGTTCATCTGTTGGTGCGCTGGCTAAGGGAAAGCTCGCCTTCAATGGGAGGTTCGTTTTGACAACATCTTGCAGTTCTACCAAAAAAAAAACAATCGCACCAAAAAAAAATTACACTTTAATCATCGCTGCGCAAAGAAACCACTTTTCCCTTTATAAAAAATCGTTACTTCATTATCGAGGTTTATTTATTTCATTTAAAAATTAAATTAAGTGTTGGCATATTAAGAATAATAAAAAATTTTGTTATTAATCCTAATATTGTATAACTATCTAAATCTACGATTGGTTATTAATTTATTTATTTAGTTTTAATTTTATTTATTAATTAAATTTATTTGTGGCAACATTTAGTAGATATGTATATGTATGTAGGAAAATTCCAAAAAAAAAACCCAACAAAAAAAAAATGTTCAAAAACTTACTGTTCACTCCAAGTCACTCCAAGGCCTTTTCGTTTCTTGAATGAGCGGTTTTCTAAAAAAAAATGTTAAAATCTACCCAAGCACCATCACAAAATTCTTATAAATTTAATTAATTTTTTTTACACTAAAGTGTCATTAAATAATTAATGTTTTAACTAATTTTTATTTCACTTATTTTGAAAGCTGATTTTAGCTTATTTCAAATCTAATGAAAACTTTTAACTTTCTTTCACTACTACTTTATATTTAAAATAAAACATGACTTTTATCCGCCATTAAGTTGTTCACGCTAGTTTGTTACAATCGGCGTTGGGAGCGACAGTTAGTGAAAATCCTACTATTGGTTGAATTGCACACACCGGTACTTTGAGGCTATAAGTAGCCAAACTTAAGACAAAGCACGATTTTGTTTGTTCAAATTTAATAAGTTTGAATTAACCCGTTGGTGGGTCGTTTCGTCTATCCGATTTGTCGGATTTTTATTTTGTTGTTGTTATTTTATTTTTAGCAACCAGATTTGAGCTGATTATCTCTAACAATACTAGATATAATAATTGAAACAAAAAAAATGAAATTATTATTTCGGCACTGACTAAAACCACCAAAGAAAACTTACCACCAACGGGAATATAATTAGATGAATATTTGATGATTTAATACAAACAGATCACTTTATAAACACGAACTGTTTAGGTATTATGTTTATTATCTGTTATTGTTTTGGTATCTTTCATCGGTTGTAATCTATGTATCCAAATCAGAAGACCAAAAATGATAACGATTAACAACATGAAATGAACTCCTTAACAAGTACAAATGTATATCCATTACTTACGGTTTTATATTTTATTTACCTATTTATTAGGTTCAATTCACGATTGATATAGTATATACGAGTACACAATACAAAATATTTTTATTTTAAATTGTTTTTTTATGATGTATATTTCAGCTCAGGTGAATATATGTAATGGACCAATTTACGGTATCATCGATCAGCCGATTAAAAAAAACAAAACGATTTCTCCACAATCAGTACCTTTTCCTTTCTTTTTCCGTAAAGCTCAGTACATACCTTGGTTTGGCAACAACTGTTCTTGTTTTGGAGAGTTTATTTTTTTTTTCATTTAGCTTCCACAGCGAATTCTACAGCATACGAATGTTCAATTTCTTTCCTAACCCCAGTTATAGCAATATGGGTTTCATCAATAATCGCTATAACGTTTGGAACACCATATTCTGCTAAAAAACTATAAGAGTAATTGATAGTTATTAACCAGGCACATAATTTCAAAATATAAAATTATTTCGTTCAATAAGTACCTTGCTTTGGTGGGCTCATTTTCTGAATCTGTCTGAGGAAATCGTACATATTTACCTGACAGTTTCGCGGTGGTTAAAGTTGTGTATTTTCTCACACAATTGATTTGAAATTAAAATCTAAAATCTGCATTTGTGCTAATAATAGGTTTAGAACTTGTGATAGTTAATTTAACAAGCTCTAGGATCGCTCGATTAATTCGATACATTTAATAGAAAATCCAATATTTCCGAAAATCACCAAGGCCCACAATATATTGCATATATTTAACAAGTGAAATACTTAATTATGCAACTAATAAACATTAAACATTACGAAAAAATAAAAAATATTTTCAAAAATTCTAACTTCAAAATTTCAGGAAGAACAGTCAAAAGTCTAAACGACAAATTGTTTTCTAAAATTAAAGATAACATATGTACCTTTAAAGAAACAATCAAAGGTTGCTTACCAGGTCCAATGTAGTTGCAACGCTACTTATACAGGACCGTCTAAACAATTTTAGTGCACTTGTACGGCATTTGAAAAAAAAACAACTAACAAATCAGTTTAGACAACAACAAAATTCTCGATAATCAAAACAATTTTAGGAAAAGATCGAGTTTGAAAATGCATAACGTGTACAAATTCAAATTCAAAGTACAATTTCAATAAACATTGTCGAATATTACACGTATATGTTATTTGGTTTTGTCTCATCAAATTTATTTTTATTCAAATGTACAACCTTCTTTACGTGAAAACGCCTAAGTATATAGTAAGTACAATTTTTTTCGTAAAGAAAAAATGAGGAAAACGATTTTAGAAAAAAAATTCATTTTGCTTTTGAGAATGAATTCGGATAGGATTCGAAAATTAAAGCTTTAAATAATTTTTTAAATAAAAAGCCAGAAACCAATAAAAATTTCGCTAAATATTACTACGCGAACCAAGTATTTCGCAACACAATTCTTGCACAAATTTAAATATTGCATCATTATAAATACTGCATAATTGCAGTACTCAGAATTTTACAATAAAAAATAATTATAACGAAAAGAGAAATCTAAAGTCGAAAATTTTGGTATCAGCAGCATTAATGTGAAGATAATTCAAATCCTAAGAACAACTGAAGGATAATTTTGAATTGACTTACATACATACATTGAAAATAATTATATTGTGCCAGTTATACAAATTTCCCACGAAACCATTTGACTTCCTTTTTCAATTTTGTGTGTCGTATGTGGTTCTTAGATATAAAAACATTTGTTATGTCTGTATACATATTACATATAATATAAATGAGTGAAACAATTAAAAATGTTGCATTTTGGTGCATAATGTGCTTCTCAATATACACATGTCGATAAATTAAAAATGTTCGTACTGTAATTTGATATTTATGTTTCAAATCATAAATAAGAAGAACTCAAGACTTCTTACAAAACAAGCAAAAGTAAAAAATAAAACACAACGACGAAAAGCAATAGGAAAAGAAAATGAACAAATTTGAATATTTTGCATCTGGGACTATTTGTACGAGTATATCAAAATATAAATGAACACATGTGTGAATTTTTATAGGGTTTTGTCGTCATCAAGTAGTTACGCTTACAGGAACCTGGTTTTACAAAAGGATGATACACTAAAATGTAGACAAAATTACTTTGCACATCTTAACATTTTTCTTTTGAAATTCAGCGACGCGACGTTGTTTATACATGGTATGGGTATAGAGAGAAATGTGCATATGTACGTATGAGTGTTACCACTTAACAAAGCGAAAGTATATAATTTATAATATGTATATAGAGACGACATAGAATTTTGTCTGCATCATCGATTAAATAATAATTACAAACTTAGAAAAAAATCCATTTAAAAGTCAAGTTCGGGGCAGAATTTAAAATCGTCGATATATTTTATATTTTATATACCACTCCAGATTTTTCTCATTATTTTTAACTAAAATTGGTCACCAATTGCGATATGTTTTGGATATTTTGACGAAAATACCATATCAAAGATGATCAAATCAAAAGAAAATCTACAAAGAATTATCGGGATACAATTAAAAAAAAACAATGCGTATGTAACCTATACGCGCGACAGAAGTAGAACTTTTTAACCTGCAAATTTATAGTTACTATCATTTATCATCTAATATGGATTATATAAAATGTGTAGCATTACCGCTGCAAGATTTAAATAAAAATTCAATTGGTCATTGAATTGGATTGTTTTAGCTGAGACCCACAGACTAGGTAGCCATTTTTCCCAATCTGCCACTACACGATTTTTAATTACCAAAAATCTAGTTGTAGAAAAACGATAAACATAAAATGCAAAAAAGAGTGGAAGTGTGAATGTGGGATATAGCAGTATAATTTAGCAATGGGTTGGTGCCCCGAGGGGTAAAATCCCGCAAATCAAAATCACGAAGGTACAAAATTCCGAGGGTACAAAATCCCGTAATCCCGAGAAAATCCCGAATAAAATAGAATTCCGCGCGGATTTCAGTTTTATTCCGGATTTTCTGGGGATTACGATTTTTTAAATGATTTTCTGAAAGAAACATAAAAATCTTAACTATTTCTTTTAAATAGTTACAAAAAATGTTTTGTTTTTTTTTCCGAGTTTTAGTCCACGAGTAAACAACAAATATGTTAAATTAAAAATGTATGTCGTAAGTAATACGAAAGTAATGTAACGTACGAAAAGAAAAACCAATATTTCATTTGTAAATATATAAACATTTCTTTATTTATCTAAGTAACCATAAATGTTTTAAGTTGCGTTTTCATTTGCTTAATTCATTGGGTTAGTATAGAATCGACGAGTATGTGTTGTGAATTTGTGTTAAATTGGAAAAATGCTTCGTACAACCTTGCAGACACAGATCAAAGGAATTGTATTGCTCGTATCGCTCGTATACTCGGGATTTTGTATCCTCTGGATTTTTTACCCTCGGGATGGGTATCCTCGGGATTATGTACTTTGGTCCTTCTCCCTATAGCAATATTAATATTAAATCATATTGAAGCTTTATTATTGAAATCATATAAAGTTTGACACAATTCTAAATATCATTTATATAAACCGAATAAAGAGTGGTAAACTTAAAAATGTTATTTATAATTTGGTTTATATGTGTCACCATAATTTGCAGATCGCGATCACGAAAGCTTAATTCGGAACCGTTACTGTAGATTATCGCGATAACTTTTGTGTCTATAGATCTATATGGCATTAAGCTTAGATTTTATTATTGTGAGTTTTGCTTCAGACGAACATTATAACAGCGAGGCTATTTTTGAATACGAAGCAAAGTCGTATGTGTGTCCGAGACAATCATCAAAGTTATAAATATTCAAAGTGAAAAAAACAAATAAAATTCTGAGAGTAAGTGAAATTCAAGTAAATGACATTGGAAGTTTTGGAAAATTGAGAAGTGAAGTGAAGTTACTAATATCAATACAGGCCAAGGAAGGAAGCACTAAATATTAAAATTTCAATCGAAATTTATTTTTTTAATATTAAAACCACCATGTATTCATCATTTCTTCTGCTTTATTTAAGGGAAAAACTAAATTTTCTAAAATTTGCTGAACGGTCATAATTCAATGGCAGGGTACTATATATAGCGCATGGTGTATCTTCTTCGTTTTTTACCTTTTTGCATATAAATTATATTGGAGTAGGAATATTTTCATCGGCAAAATCGTAAAATCGTAAGCCAATTTATTTACTATCATACTTGTTTTGTATTTATGTACGAATGTATATATTGCAACCAATATACCATAATATAATTCTGGGAGGCAATGACTTGACTGTTCGTAGGATAATTTGTTGTTGTATTGCTATGCAAAATGTGTTTTGATTTATTTTCGTCGTACGATTTGTTTCCGAATATATAATTTATGTTACACAACCGTGACAGAATTTCGTTTCAATATTCTTATGTTTTTTTCGAATCATACCCTGCCTAAAAAAGTTTCACTTCAAAAATCATTTATACTTATCTAAAATACCAGCTGTTGTTGTAATCATGTCACATTATTTTTCTCCTTTTCCTTCATTTTTATTACTATTTAGGTCAGGTGCCGAGCGTTGCGGCATATATCGTTCCACAATATGACATTATAGCATGTTTCAGTACGGCATACGGTACGCTACGGCAGAATGTACAATGTGGCAAGCTTCAGTTCGGTATATTTCAGGACCCACATATATGTACACAACTGTATAAGGTACACTACGGCATGTTTCAGTATGGCATATTTCAGTATGGCATATAGTAAACTGCGCGACATATTTTGTTAATTTTATTTTATTTGATGAAAATCATTTTAGAATCCTATTTCTATCGAATTTGTCGAATTTGCACCTGTTGCGGGATTCTTATTCATGTGCACATGTATATATATATACATATATATCGTCATGTGAATACTATAGTGTCCTATACGCCATTTGGAAAATTTTCGAAAAATCGAATTTTAAACTTAGGACTAAAATTTGTTCACCATTTAAATCAAATTTTTCTGTTTTGTTAACTTTAAAGTTTATTTTTATGTTTTGTTTAAAGTTTAAAGTTTTAATTTTTAATATGTTCCGAAGATTGTAAGAGAATTCAATCCAGTTTCGAACTGATGAGCTTATGATTATGAAAAAATCAATCCTCTCATCAGGCCGCGGCGACTGGACTGACTATACCACAATTTACATTCTATATATACAGAATGTCCTGTGCTTTATGTACTAGCGAATCGTACTAATACAGATAAATTCAATTACAATTTTTTTCTTCTTCACGACAATCACATAAGCTGTGAACGCTAATTTTACTTTTTAATTTTTGTTGAATGTTAATTAATTCTTGTAATTTCTAAATATGCTACCGGTCTTACGACACTTTTAAATGTGTTTTTTATTAACACGTAGAAACATTTTAGTATTTACGAACGGTAATTCAACGAAACCCGGCTAATAGACAGAATTCTATTTATTTAATTTTTAATTTTTAATATGTTCCGAAGATTGTAAGAGAATTCAATCCAGTTTCGAACTGATGAGCTTATGATTATGAAAAAATCAATCCTCTCATCAGGCCGCGGCGACTGGACTGACTATACCACAATTTACATTCTATATATACAGAATGTCCTGTGCTTTATGTACTAGCGAATCGTACTAATACAGATAAATTCAATTACAATTTTTTTCTTCTTCACGACAATCACATAAGCTGTGAACGCTAATTTTACTTTTTAAGTCGCGTTTATCGCGAACTGCGATAGAGTTGCGAGTGCCGTGAGCCACATAAAAGATTGCATATAGAAAGAAACAAACAAACAAATAAAAATTAAATTTTCTTTCTGTGAAAATTGAAAAATAAATGTTTCCCCAAAAAGTCAAAATGGATATAGGACACTCTTGGTTAAAAGCTTCTTTTCTGTTTACAAAAATACTAAAATGCATCGAATATAGGACAGACCTAGCATAAAAATATAAAATAGCCTACGATAGGATAACTGAACAACATTTTAATATATACGAATTGCCAGTGGCGTAACACAAAATCTCCAATATTAACATCAAAATACCTGGAGTTTCGGTCATAATATTTTTTAGTTCGCGAGCCATTTTATAAGAATTTTATAATTTGAATTTTAAATCTGATTAATAATCCTCTTACTACACGTTACTTAAATCGTCTGACAGATTGAGGTGAGAGCTACATATGTATATAGTGTAGTATTATATGCGAACATAATGCAAAGTTCAGCCATGAATCCTAATTAATGGGATGATTCGACGAACCATTAGTTTGAGCATGATATAGGCAGTCAAAATCGGCGAACTGTTTATACAAATTATTTCTTCTTCAAAAGCTTTTACTACTATATACTTCGGTATCTTGAACTGGAATTGGAATGGTAATAGAATATTTTGATAGATCTTCTTGAACGGTGAGTATACGTTTTTTGTTATTATGACTAGGACGGCCCAACTAGATCCAAGAATATTTTTTCGAATGGTTTTTTCGAACTAGTAGTAATCTTGCTCAATGAATCTGCATTACAATTTGCTTTGTCCGGCTTTTGGACAATTTATAATCATATTCATCCAGCTTGATGCGCCAACATAGTAATCGTGAAGTAGGATATTTTACTTTTCAAAGCCAAATCAATGGCTTATGGTAAATATAAGGTCGAAATTGGTTGACACTCTATACAATAGCCAACAGCTCCATCTCTACAGTTGGATATTTTGTTTCGGCTTTATTTAGAGTACGGCTAGCATAAGCTATAAGAAGATCTGAAGAATTTGATATTCGTAATAAAATAGCTCCAATTGCTATATTACTAGCATCTGTCGTTATGAGAAATATCTGCGTGAAATCCGGGAATTGCAAAATAGATGAAATGGTAAGTGAATTTCTCAGAGTCTTAAATGTTTCATCGCAAAATGCTGTCCAAGTATATTTTGCATTCTTTTTTAACAGGGATGTGAGAAGATGAGCAATTTTTGAGGATTCACAAATGAATCGACGATAATATCTGACTAGGCCTAAACAATTTTTGATTAATTTGGTGTCTTTGGGTACAGGATGATTTATAATGGCTGAGATGTTTGAAAGATAAGGTTTTATTTATTGCTGTGTAATTATTTATATATATTTGATGCGGAAAATTACATTTGTTTGGATTGAGTTTTAAACTAAATTTTCTCAAACATTCGAAAACATCACACAGTTTTTGATTATGATCAACTATGCTTCGACCGTAAACCATAATGTCGTCCAGAAACACAAAATACTTAATTCCTATAAGTCCAGATAAAACAGTATTCATTAACCTTTAGAAGGTCGCTGGTGCTCCTTTTAATTCAAAATGCATTCTAAAGAACTGAAAATATCCCATTGTTGTACTGAAAGCAGTTTTAGGTCGATCCTTGACGTCGACTAGTGATTATATTCTGTGGTTAAGTTCAAAGCGCTGAAGTATTGTAACTTTCCGAGCTGGTCTAATATTTCACTGATATTGGGTAATGGAATAATATCCCCAACAGTGATATCATTCAACTTTTGTAAAATCACTACAATCCTCCAACTCTTGAAATGATCATTGTTATTTACTTTTTTAGTGGTTTGATTCTGTATTTCTGTCTTGAAAAACTCTGGTAAACGATACGGTTTTCGATAAATTGGCGGAACAAAATTATCGGTTAAAATTGAATGGGTGGTGGCATCACTGTATGTTAGCTGATCTCCTTCCAAGTGGAAAGTATCATTATAATTACGGCACAAATTAAGTATGGAATTTTTTTCTTCGTTATTAAGGATTGATAAATTAAGTTGATTTTCAAGGGTGCAGAGACGATTTTCGATTTAGTGTGAAGCTTTTGAGATAGCGAATAAATTAAAACTTTCTATATATACCAAATCGAGAACTAAATTTTTAATTTCCACTTCATTTTCATTGCTGTTTAATTTCCGTTTAAAGCACCGACACAATTTGAAATTTTTACGAGGCTATTGCCAATGTATAACCCCGGTGAAATTTCTTTGGATTTACAGCAATATTCTCCATCGGCTTTATGATGTAAATTAAAATTTATAAATTTTTCATAACGAGCTGGAATTTGAAGTATTGATGAAATAGGTATGTATAGTTATTCTAGGACTACCCATTGGAATCTTAAGTACTTGATTTTAATAATTTATTATACATTTGTATTTTTTTTTTGAGAAATCATTACCGATTAGACTATCTCATCTAAAGAATACTCTAATCAAATTAATAAAACATCGGCATAGTTAATGAAACATCGGCTCCAGTGTCAATTAAAAATGAGTTTGGTTCCTGAGTAGAAATATTTAATGAAAATGAAACAAATGAACTAGTATTTGCTGATGTATAAGTAAAATTGTAAAGATGTGTAACAACATCTTATCTGGTTTGAATTCTAATTTATTTTGGAAATTATATAAATTTGAGGCTGATATTTGATTTATTGAATGACTTAAATTAGAACTGTGAGAACTAGAATTTAACTTGGAATTTTGGTTGGATTTCGAACACACTATTAAGACAGATCGAGTTCTTTGCGTTTTTTTGTTTCACTACTTTGATTTGAAGTTGATGTTGTCTCTTACGCTTATGATGGCCAACATTTTTGCTATTGGATTACGATTGGACTGGTTAAATGTACTACTAGATGACACAAGGTTTTGTGGTTTATATCATTGATAACAATCAGGAGAAATATGTCCTATTCTATTACATATTTGACATTTAATTTTCGACCTATCAATTGAATTGGATTTTGGATGGTTATACGCTAGTTGACTTTCTTCTTTACAAGATTTTTCTGTCGCTTCATTAATTTGGTTGTAAAGACAAGCTTTCATTAACAATTTGATAGAACTATTGTAAATGCCTTCTTGAAAATCCCTTAGGCCAATCTTAGAATTTACATTTTGAATTGCTTTTGATGAAATTTCCCCTCACTTGCGATACAAGCAGCGTTGAGTTCTGAAATTAGGGTTTGTACTCGTATTGCATAAGTATGAATATTTTCAGAGCTGTATTATTTTATTTTAACCAATTCCTGTAGTACCCGTGGCGTACTGCAGCTATCGGGGGGGGGGGGGGGGTCACAGGTGGTGGATAGTGGACGGCCTATCGATAGGTAGGCTAGCGGTGAATTAAATAAGCCACCCCCAACCGCAGTCCAGCTGGTGGGAGAGTCTCAGGGAACTGGGGAGTGGTTAACCTCAGTTCATTAAATTCTAAGTGCCTATGATGCCCAGCATGGAAAGGCAAACAGATGGCGCCAGAAAACCATCGACCAATAACCACGGCGGACTGGGCGTCGTGCCCTCTCTGCACCTCCGGAGTCTCCGCGGGTGATGAGTGGGGGTACCCCTATAAACGGGTGACCCGGGGAATGGAATGGATCCCATTGGATTGGGCTCTCCATGTGAATGGGTGAAAGGGGGAGAGAATGTGGGCGGAGGGAAGGGGGTGCTGGGAGGCCGCGGTGCTAGCGAGCCGAATGGGCTGGATTAAGGTGTTAAGCGACCCGTGCTGATGATCAACTAGGCTGGGGGCCCATTTAACAAAGCCCAGTCGCTAACGGAGCCCTCTGGATATCTGGCGACCTCCAGTTGTATTTAGCCTTACCTGCGTATTCGGATCTCTGCGCAGGCGGACCTCTATTTCTCCGATACTCGTGGGAATCAGATGGAAAGATCGAACAACGAAAAAACAAAGGGCACCGGCTCTCCTCAAAAGCCGGTATCAGTGAATGGGGGTACCTCGAATCAGACGGGTGGGGCCTCTAAAGTTGCAAAGGTGGTTGGCTCTAGGGCAAAAGTCCCGGGAGTTAGCGGTACCAACGCAGCACAGGGGAGTGGGACGAGAGACAATCCTCCGGCAAAAAGGCGATACAGGAATCGCCGCTCGGCATTCCGAATTCTCGAGAAGTGGGCTGCGACCCCCGAGGGGCAGCTTACGGAAGAGCAAAGAACATCAGTAGCTTGGGCAAGGAGCACTGTGGGCTGCGGAGGCTCGGAAAGGGACCATGTGTCGAAAAGACAGCGGTCCCAGGACGAGGTGGAAGTAGTCAACAGCAAGCGGGCCAAGTTGGTGACTGAAAGGAAGCCGAGCTCCAACTCAGGAACAAAGCTGTTCAGCGATGTCCTGAGGGAGCATGTGTTGATGCTAGCCGTCATTGACGTAAGTCAAGAAGATGGGAGCATCACGGCCGAAAAATGGAGGTTGGTGTATAATGCACTCAACCTCGTCTTTTTAAAGGTCTGTAACCTATGCTATAGTGTTACAATATTTTTTTTTCTATTACGACTGTGACCTATTCCAATAATTTGGATCGCGACTGTAAAATTACATATTAAATATCATGTAATATGCAAAGCTGGTTTTTTTTAAGCTCTCTTATCGGTACTCAATACCATAAAATGATTGAGATAATTAGATTTTGGATATGATGAAAAATTAAAAATTAAAAAAAGAGGAAGACTTGTATTTTTGCGATCGATGGTGAAACACTTAAATTTTATCGATCTAAAAAAGTTAAACAAATTAATTTTGTGTGAATTAAATATCTTATATTTCTAAAAGTTCTAAGTGAACTTGAAAAAGTTTAAATTTATTTTTGTTGGTTCTGCAAATATATCGAACATTTTTGGATAGTATTGTGATAAACAATTTGAACCTTTTGTTTTTTTTTTATATAATATATTGTATGATTTGATACAGTTTTGGTGATACCGATATAATTATTTTCACAAACAGTTCGTGACTTAATTTGAATTTATAAATAGTGCAGTTTTCAAAATAGTTCTTAATTTTAAGTATTAATGGTATTTTGAACTTAAATAGTGTTAAGAATATTAAACGTGATGAATTTCCTTATAAAAAGTGCATAAAAACAAAAAAAAACGTTATAATAATCATAGTATCGTACAATGGTCGAATTGCTCGCTACATGCGCAAGGTCGGCATAATACCGTATAAGAACCATAATTATTAAATTTATAATAAAAGTAATATTTAAAAAAACTAAAAGTGAATTTGTCGCCCTTAAGGTTGGCGATTTCGGAAATAATAACCGAAGTGTATAGTGTAATAGTTAATTTCGTTCATAAACATTACCGGATGAACAGGGTAACTTAAAAACATTCTGAAAATACCTACTCCTAGTTTTAATACTACTAATAGATACCTAATAATTAAACTAATTAGCCTGAAATAATAATACTTGCATTTAAACTAAATATAATAAAAACGAAATTTAATATCTATAACTAAAAACTGAACTACCTACATACATACGGCGTAACGTAATTCAAACGGCGTTCATTATTACCTTCGCTTCGCTACGTATACAGTACTGTATCAACGATATTGCCTTCTAAGGATATAACATAAAGGCCATCGACCTCATATCGCGGTAAATAATTAATTATATGTTTGTAAATTAGCTATTTAATTTATTATATACATTTTTTTTTACTATTATATTTGTATTTGAAGTTTAATACTTAAATCTTAATATCTATAATATTATATAAAACCATTATTAAGTAGTATAGTAGTATGTACTTAGTTAATTATTTTTGGGGAATTTAAACTAGTTTTAATTGATTAGTTATTAATTTGTTTTTGGTTATAATTATTATTATTTTATTTCCTCTCAAGATTTATCAATTCAAATCAAGAATTTTCTCTTTAAATTATAATAAAATATTTCTTTGGTATTTACACATAACGGTTCAAATGTTTATAATTTATTGCCATTTTTCTAAATTTTTGAGAATTAATAACATGAATTAATTTTTACTTTCTTCGGGTGGACTATGGAATGGTAAGTATGTGTGAGGGGTTGCAGTGTACCTAAATCTATTAAATTCATAGTGACTTTGTCATCATACCAGCAATGGTCTATCATGGAAACAAATAATACCACGACCAATAATGAACCTCTACGATTTGAGCTACAGGAAAAGATGACATCACCTTCCATGACCCATTGATATCTTTATGTTAACTGGTTTACCAAAAATGTTGTACCACGTTACAAAAATATTGTACCACGTTACATAATGGCGCCCAAAAATTTTACGAGCACAAGGTTAATACAGTAAATTCATACATTTTTTTATATATTTAATTTCTTTTGATATGACAACTGTTTTCTCCATAATTTGGATTTGATACTGATTGTCATGTTAGAATAGAATTAATTTGAGAATCAAAAGTAAATTTCAACAGCAGTAATTTCTTAGATTTATGATTCAATTGCCATCTGTTCTGTAATTCATATCTACTATTTGTATTGGAGGTGAATTGTAGATCCGTTGTTGATGTTGAGTCATATCTACTGAAATCTGAAGACAACTATATACGTTGGATATTCTATAATATTTCCACTTGAGTGTTTGATTGTTTTATACATATGCGTATCCAAAATACTCTAGTTGTACTTTATTTATCTTGTATTACCTTTACATGTATTTTTATATTTTCAACGTTGATAATTAAATGATGACCTGCAAACCTCACTGCTGCCGCCACTTCATAGTCCACACACACATTTGCATATTTTTTTTTCTTCACTTTTTTGTCGAATATTTTATTTATTTCACAGCACATTGAATTATATATTTATATTTAACTATTTTTTTTTTAGCTTCTATTAAGCTTATATTTTCTGCACAAGATTTCACATTAATTTTTCATCCCAAACGTGATAAGTGAGTTTAAAAATCAGTTTTTTTCCTAGCTTAACTTTCTTGAATTTTCTTTATTTTTTTTTGAAATGGATGCTAATTATCTCGACCCAGACGAATTCGAAATCGAATGTACAGTTCGACATTTAAGAGATACTCCGCTTGCGAATTTAAATGCCCTTCAGGAAGCTTTCCAACAAGAAGCAAAATATCATCCGCTCAAACCTGCCCAAGCTCATAATGCCGCGAGAAAACGTCCAAATGACGAAATTAAAGTTTGTACGAATAAATTAATAGAACACCGACGATTCCTCACCGACATTACGGACGTTGAGAAAGTCAAAGGGACATCTTTAGATCGAATTAAAACGAGAATTTTGCACGCTATCGAACGATTAACTCGGCTATCTCTTAGTAGTCGCCGTTACAAACGTGCATGTTTACAATTAAAGGAAACCGGAGAAAATCTTTTAGCCAAGCTCGAATCATTATCTGCAGCTGATCTCGATCTTGATAAAACTATAAAAGATATCTGTACCTCGATTAATTTACCTGACGACGAATACGTAACCTCAGATGAGGAATTTGACAATCTGACTCAGCCTCAACACCAACAAATACCATCTACCGCAGTTCGAACTACTGAAACGCATGCACTAGAGATGAGTAATACTGCCAATAATACTAAAAAGGTAGAAATTAACCCGAAACCACCACAGCAGTCTACACCAACTGCAGGGTCTAGCTCTAACGTCACGTCATTCATACATCATACAGAAAATCAAACTTTAGAAGTGTGTAAACCTGACACAATTGGACGTTACCAAACTAGCAGCCCTTTAGCAAAATGGAATTTGTCTTTTGATGGTTCCTCAGGTGAATTATCCATTAAAGATTTTCTATTTCGAGTTAGCCATCTAGCTACGGCCTATTGTGTATCCGATGTAAAGCTTCGAAATGAAATATGTCTGTTGTTGAAGGGAGTTGCTGCTAATTGGTATTGGTTGCATATACGATTGCATCCACAAATCACTTGGCATCAGTTGAAACTAGACTTTGAAAAACGGTTTAGAGACCATCGCACAGATTATGATATCAGACGAATTATAGAGGCTCGTAAGCAACTACCGAAGGAAACTTTCATAGAATTTTACAACGCCATCCAATCGTTAAATTTACAATATTCAACTCCACCACCTGAAACCGAAACTTTGCACATATTGAAAAGGAATATGAGACCAGGTCTCCAGAATGCATTAGCTGCTCGGATAATTGAAAATATAGACGAATTATTAAGGAGTTGTATAGGATTAGAAGATTCCTGGAAGCGAACACATTGTGATCCGGAACTTTTATGTAGCCGAAGATCCATTAACGAAATTGATTATGAGGATCAGGCCAATTCCTATCCAAATTTTATTATCCGGAGTAATGATCATCTTCAAGACATTTCTGCTTTTGCAGTTGGTCTTAACCAAAATCCGTCAAAATTTCAAAGTGGTCAACGATTTGACGTCCAAACAAAAACTAATGATCCTAGCTTACGTATCTGCTGGAACTGCCGAGATATGGGGCATACCTATGATATATGTACTAAAGAACGCACTCGGTTCTGCTATGGATGTGGACGTCCTGATATTTATAAACCAAATTGTTTCCGTTGCAATCCGGGAAACGAACAATGGAGGAACCGCAATACTGGGAATGTGGGGCCTCGCAATCAATTTCCCAGAACCAACATTTCGGACGCAGCCAGCAATACAGACCCCGAATTAAAGTAGAATCTCAAACTCTCTACAATAATTTCAATAACTTACCATTTACAACTTGCCCATTTACCTCTTCTCAGTCCAATAATTATACTAGTGATGACACTTACCTTAGCAATTCCGTAAGCCCATATTATCAAAAACAGAGAGAACGAGTACAGAGATATTGGAATAATCGAAGAGCAATGCGCACCGATATTTGTGAAACTTATTTATCCGATATTGATGATGATCGCCCTTACGCCGACGTTATAATATTAGGAACAAGATACCGAGGACTTATGGATACTGGATCCACAATCACTGCGTTTGGAGCCGGTAGCGAATTTTTTTTAAGCAACCCAAAATATAAAGTTCACTATATCCCATCAAACATCAAAACTGCCGGAGGAGATTTAAAACGCGTGTTCGGATATATATGGACGCCCGTTACATACGGACGCCAGCAAATCCTAATGAAAATATTTATCGTCCCCGGATTAAAACAGAAGCTATATCTCGGTGTAGACTTCTGGAAGGCGTTCCAAATTATTCCATCTCTCATCGCACCTTCAACTCATTCTCTCTCTGAAATTTCGAATACCGCTCAAGATCTTGAAAGTGACTCAAACAAGCACAATTTAACTTTAGATCAGCAAACTATTCTCGAGGAAACAATTAAGCAATTCCCATCCTTTACAGAACTTGGGCTTGGTAAAACCACTAAATTGTCTCACTCTATTAAGATTGTTGATGGAGTGTCGCCCATCAAACAGAGATATTACCCTGTTAGTCCACCAGTCCAAGTCGAACTGTATAAGCAAATTGATCGGATGTTGGCCCTGAGAGTGATTGAGGAGTCAGACAGCTCTTGGAGTTCACCTGTTGCATTGGTCCGAAAACCCAACGGCAAAGTTCGCCTGTGCCTGGATGCACGACGCCTTAATGATGTGACGATCAGGGATGCGTATCCGCTGCCAATCATTGACGGACTCCTGAGCCGGTTGGATCAGACCAGATTTATCTCCAGTATCGATCTGAAAGATGCATTCTGGCAGATCCCGTTGGATCAGGACTCCCGAGACAAGACAGCGTTTACGGTCCCTGGTCGTCCGCTTTACCAGTTTGCCGTCATGCCGTTTGGGTTATGTAATGCCCCGCAGACGATGTGCAGACTAATGCACAAGGTGATCCCCAATGAGCTACAGGACCAAGTATTTGTATACTTGGATGACCTCCTCATCACCTCAGGGACCTTTGACGAGCATATAAACTTACTCAGAAAAGTTGCTGAACTACTTATAGATGCTAAATTAACAGTGAATCTAGAAAAAAGCAAGTTCCTTCTTAAGAGCATTAGATATCTTGGTTTTATTGTGTCAGACGGAAACCTACAAGTTGACCAGCAAAAAGTGGAAGCAATTTCTAATTTTCCAATACCTAACACCATCAAAAAGGTTCGGAGATTCCTTGGATTAACTGGATGGTACCGACGGTTTATTCCGCGGTATGCCACAATCGCTGCTCCTTTGTCAGATCTATTGAAGAAAACTCAAAAATTTGTATGGTCCCCTAGAGCACAACAGGCTTTCGAATCATTAAAGCAAGCTCTCTCCACTGCCCCTGTGCTAGTTTATCCAAATTTCCTAAAACCTTTTTGCATTCAATGTGATGCGAGTTCAATTGGAGTAGGCGGTGTTCTGACCCAGATCGGTGATGATGGTGAAGAACATCCTATAGCTTACATGTCCAAAAAGTTGAACCGCGCACAACAAAACTATTCCATTACGGAACTGGAGTGCTATGCGGCAGTTTTGAGTGTGAAACATTTTCGGGTGTATGTTGAGGGATGTAACTTCACTATCATCACCGACCACGCATCTCTCAAATGGCTTATGAATAGCAAAGATCTAAGCGGAAGATTAGCGCGGTGGAGCTTAAAACTCCAATCTTTTGATTTCACTATTAGTCATCGCAAAGGGACACTAAATGTTGTTCCGGATAGTCTTTCCAGAATGTATCTTGATGAACTGAACATCACTAATCTTAAAGATAACCTACTTGATAATATTCACCTTGATCTGGATTCTGCAGAGTTCACGTCTGCTGAATATACCAATCTTATAACTTCAATTACCACCTCGCCCAAACCATTAGACAATTTTATCGTTCAAGATGGTAAAGTTTTTGTCAATGTGTCTGGTCGATATAATGATTGTTCGGATATCTCCCCGTGGAAAATCTACGTTCCGTCACAGCTCAGAGCTGGATTAATATTTTCTGCACACAATCCTCCATCTTCAGGTCATCCAGGTATTAAAAAGACGTTGTCTTTATTGCAACGGTATTTTTATTGGCCTAAGATGTCATCGGATGTTCAAGATTACATTAAGCGATGTGTTGTCTGTAAAACTTGCAAAGCGGTGAACTACGTGACTCAACCTATGATGGGTGCTCAAGCGCAAATAGAAAGACCTATGCAGCGACTGTATATGGATTTTCTGGGCCCATATCCACGCTCGAAAAACGGTAATTGTTTCTTGTTTCTAGTCCTAGATCATTTCAGTAAATATGTGTTTTTCAAAGCGATGCGAAATGCTACCGCTAAAGACGTCTGCCACTTCTTAGAAAACTCAATTTTCCTTCCGTATTCTGTGCCCGAATCGATTGTATCGGACAACGCCCAACAATTCAATTCTAAACTTCTTAGTGATTTATTTGAGAGATACGGAGTGAATCACATACGCACGCCTAGATATAGCCCCCAGTCGAATTTGTCCGAACGTGTAAATCGCTCGATTTTAGCGGCGATAAGGGCTTATATCTCCGATGATCATCGCAATTGGGATATGCATCTGGCGGAGATTGAACATGCCCTCCGCAATGCAGTTCATGAATCCACCCAATTCTCGCCCCATTTCATACTTTTTGGCCAACATATAATTTCGCATGCCACTGAGTATCGATTACTTCGCGAATTAAACTTGGTTGGTGAACGAGACATTTCTCCCCAATGCAAGACTAATAGAATGAATAAATGCAAAGAACTAATCCTGCTACACCTCAAAAAGGCGTATGACCGAGCTGCTCATACATACAATTTGCGAAGTGCCAACCGTGAATTTGTTGAGGGACAACAAGTGTACGTTAAAAACTACGTTCAAAGCGACGCTACCAAAAACTTTTCCGCTAAACTCGCTCGTAAATCAATAGAATGTAAAATTATAAGACGAATCGGCAAAGTGGCTTATGAATTGGAAAGAGACGGGAAAATAATCGGAGTATATCACGCTCGCGACATAACCACCTAAATTCAAATCTATACCCAAGCATTTTTAAATAGGTACCTATTATATTTTTTTTGTTTAGCCCGGCTTAAATGAGACAATCAGGGTTTCGTGAGTACGTCCCCGCGACTTGTAACCTATGCTATAGTGTTACAATATTTTTTTTTCTATTACGACTGTGACCTATTCCAATAATTTGGATCGCGACTGTAAAATTACATATTAAATATCATGTAATATGCAAAGCTGGTTTTTTTTAAGCTCTCTTATCGGTACTCAATACCATAAAATGATTGAGATAATTAGATTTTGGATATGATGAAAAATTAAAAATTAAAAAAAGAGGAAGACTTGTATTTTTGCGATCGATGGTGAAACACTTAAATTTTATCGATCTAAAAAAGTTAAACAAATTAATTTTGTGTGAATTAAATATCTTATATTTCTAAAAGTTCTAAGTGAACTTGAAAAAGTTTAAATTTATTTTTGTTGGTTCTGCAAATATATCGAACATTTTTGGATAGTATTGTGATAAACAATTTGAACCTTTTGTTTTTTTTTTATATAATATATTGTATGATTTGATACAGTTTTGGTGATACCGATATAATTATTTTCACAAACAGTTCGTGACTTAATTTGAATTTATAAATAGTGCAGTTTTCAAAATAGTTCTTAATTTTAAGTATTAATGGTATTTTGAACTTAAATAGTGTTAAGAATATTAAACGTGATGAATTTCCTTATAAAAAGTGCATAAAAACAAAAAAAAACGTTATAATAATCATAGTATCGTACAATGGTCGAATTGCTCGCTACATGCGCAAGGTCGGCATAATACCGTATAAGAACCATAATTATTAAATTTATAATAAAAGTAATATTTAAAAAAACTAAAAGTGAATTTGTCGCCCTTAAGGTTGGCGATTTCGGAAATAATAACCGAAGTGTATAGTGTAATAGTTAATTTCGTTCATAAACATTACCGGATGAACAGGGTAACTTAAAAACATTCTGAAAATACCTACTCCTAGTTTTAATACTACTAATAGATACCTAATAATTAAACTAATTAGCCTGAAATAATAATACTTGCATTTAAACTAAATATAATAAAAACGAAATTTAATATCTATAACTAAAAACTGAACTACCTACATACATACGGCGTAACGTAATTCAAACGGCGTTCATTATTACCTTCGCTTCGCTACGTATACAGTACTGTATCAACGATATTGCCTTCTAAGGATATAACATAAAGGCCATCGACCTCATATCGCGGTAAATAATTAATTATATGTTTGTAAATTAGCTATTTAATTTATTATATACATTTTTTTTTACTATTATATTTGTATTTGAAGTTTAATACTTAAATCTTAATATCTATAATATTATATAAAACCATTATTAAGTAGTATAGTAGTATGTACTTAGTTAATTATTTTTGGGGAATTTAAACTAGTTTTAATTGATTAGTTATTAATTTGTTTTTGGTTATAATTATTATTATTTTATTTCCTCTCAAGATTTATCAATTCAAATCAAGAATTTTCTCTTTAAATTATAATAAAATATTTCTTTGGTATTTACACATAACGGTTCAAATGTTTATAATTTATTGCCATTTTTCTAAATTTTTGAGAATTAATAACATGAATTAATTTTTACTTTCTTCGGGTGGACTATGGAATGGTAAGTATGTGTGAGGGGTTGCAGTGTACCTAAATCTATTAAATTCATAGTGACTTTGTCATCATACCAGCAATGGTCTATCATGGAAACAAATAATACCACGGCCAATAATGAACCTCTACGATTTGAGCTACAGGAAAAGATGACATCACCTTCCATGACCCATTGATATCTTTATGTTAACTGGTTTACCAAAAATGTTGTACCACGTTACAAAAATATTGTACCACGTTACAGGTCCTGGGTGAAAATCCGGGACCTCCGCCATCCTGCAGAGATGCGGGGTGGTATCAAGGGCGTGTGAAGATGACTGCATACTTGGACTCTAGATCTGTGGATCTATGTAAAAAGGCTATAGCCAAAGTAGGGGAGTTGTGGCCAGGCGCAAAGCTTGCGGCAGTTAGTCGGGAGGAAATTCCCAGCAGGCCGAGGGCATGTGTCTGGCTGCCATCCGAACCGGCTAGCCCTGACGAGGCTTTGGAAATCATTCAGGCCAGTAACCCGAGTCTTCCGACCGGAAAATGGAAGATCGTCAAGCAGGTGGAGGCGAAGGGGGGCTCGAAATTATATATTATGGTAATAAATAAGGAGTCCCTTGCCCTCCTGCACAAAACGAAGGGAGTAATTGACTTCGGTTTCGGGTCAATTACTCTCAACGTTTATAAAAAGGATGGGGCGGAAGCGCGTACGGGAGGCCAACCGGAGGATGGTGGCAACCCGCCCAGGCCTGAAGGGGGTACCAGCAGAATGAGGGGAGAAACTGAGGGTATGGGGGAGAGTGAAGCCGGAGACCTCGGTCGGACAAGGCCTCCCTTGAAGCATAAGGAGGGGCACATAAGCGAAGGAGCTGGTGTACCGATGGAGGAGGCTGACAGCAGCCAGGCCAGACGGGTCGGCACTGACAAGTCCTCTACAAAGGGTATGAGGGGTGGCGAGACGGGCGGATCCGGCGCACCCAAAATACCGAGAAATAATATTCCTGCGGTAGCAGGAATATACCATAGAGATAGGTAGAGGTTAAATGGTTATGATTAAGATAACACAAATTAACCTTCACCATTCTAAGGCTGCTTCGGCAGCTCTACTCCTCAGGCTGACTAGTTCGGGTGAGGATGTGATATTAATCCAAGAACCTTGGATTAACAACAACAGGATCTGTGGCCTCAGAACCAAGGGGTACAAAATTATATCCTCTAGTAAGTCTGGGAAGATCAGATCTTGTATTCTTGGGAAAAATAATATTAATCTTTCCTTCTCTCTCAATACAGCAATGGTGACACTACTGCAGTTAGCCTGGAAGTAGGCACTTGTAGATTCTGGCTAGTTTCAGCCTACATGAACCGGAAGAAGGAGGTTCCTCCGGATAACCTGGAGGACTGATCTGTAAAGCGGAACAATCAAAGGTAGGTGTGGTACTGGGAGTTAATGCTAATGCGCATCACACTATCTGGGGAAGCACGGACATTAATGAAAGAGGTGAGTCGCTTTTTGATTATTTGATGAGTACTAACCTTTCAGTGTGTAATATTGGGCGGGAACCCACATTTATTACTAGTAACAGGCAGGAGGTTCTAGACGTGACCCTTGCCTCAAATAATATTCTTCATATGGTTAAAAATTGGAGGGTGGATAAGGAACACTCCTTTTCTGATCATCGATATTTAACCTATAGCCTCGATATTCACCCTGCTACCCGGGAAGCCTTCAGGAACCCTAGAAGGACCAACTGGAAAGAACGGCAACTGTGCAAAGAACGGCCTGCATGCTTGTTAGCGGGGCATTGAGGTCGACACCGACAAGTGCCTTAGAGGTTATGTTGCACCTTCTTCCGGTCGACATTTTTGGCAAACAGATGGCGGCAAATGCGGCAGTACGACTTGCAGCCGCCTCTCAGTGGAGGTGTCTTAGTATAGGACACTCCACTATTGTCAGATCGTTGAAGGATGAGCTGGCGAATCTTGACTACATTAAACCTACTCTACGCTTCGAGAAGCGATTTCGGACCTCCTTCCCTACAAGGGAATCCTGGAGGAATAGACCGTTTTAGGAAACCGAACCGTTGCAATTCTTCACAGATGGCTCCAAGCTAGACGGCAAAGTAGGAGCTGGAGTATTCTGTGACAAATTAAATGTAAACATTTCTATTCGTCTCCCTGATTACTGCAGCGTGTACCAAGCTGAAGTCGTAGCGATTGAGGAGGTCATGACCTGGTTGAAGCATAATGTGTTATCCTCAGACGATATCACAATCTATGTGGACAGTCAAGCGGCGATCCGGTCGTTAGAATCGGTGTCTTTGGCGTCACGGGTGGCGTTGAGTTGTCACTCATCTCTAAATGAGATGGGTGAGCATTTCAACATCCAGGTAGTCTGGGTCCCAGGTCACTCGGGCGTCATGGGGAACTGCAGGGCAGATGAACTTGCTAGGCATGGTACGACTCTCCAGCTGCAACCGGAAAGGGCAAGTCTGGGGAGGCCTGTCACAGCGCTGAGACAAGCACTTGGGAAGCAGGCGCTATCCTCAGCGGGGGAAAGGTGGTCTAACACCCTCATCTGTAGAGTTGCAAGACAAGTTTGGTCAAAGCTGGACTTGGGGCGCACTAGGGCATTAATATCCTTACGCAGACGTGAATTAAGAACGGTCGTAGGAATTCTCACGGGACACTGCCTTTTTGGAGAACATGCAAGAAGGCTGGGTCTGGAGGCTAATGACTTCTGCAGAAGCTGCTTGGACGAAGAGGAGGAAGAGACGTTGGTCCACTTCCTTTGCTCGTGTCCAGCATTGGCTCTCAGAAGGCACAAACACTTAGGTAAGTTCAGGATGGACTGCCTCTCGGATCTCGAAAACATTAAAGTGCGGGACGTCTTACGCTACATAAGTAGCTCGAAATGGTTCCAATAGCGGTAAAAGGGGATACATCCTGTGGTATCACAATGGACCGTCACCGGTCTAAGTGTGCGTAAGCAGCCACTCCAACCTAACCTAACCTAACCTAATTCCTGTAGTATTTGATCAATTGGCCTTGAATCACCAAACTGCGATTTTAATTCTGATTTAAGATTTGACCATGTTTTAAATTCGGAGTTTTCTACTATGTCATAAGCTAAGAAATTTTCTTCATCGACTTACTCCACGATTTTAAACACTACATCACAACATGCTATGAACTTGTGTTCAGCTTTCTCGGTTCCCTTTAAATACAGGAATAATTTTTAAAGCATTTTCAATATTCATTCTGACCGTATAAGGTAAACTATTTAATTTGATTTGATTCGGCTTGTTATCACTGAGCTTTAGGACCAACCTTGAACTTCTACAATAATAAACATTGATTGAATTGCGTAATTTTAGAACAATCTCAAGAAGTTGAACACGAATATTTGAATGAAAAGAAAAAATTGTAAAATTGTCCTAACATAAATAATTAAATGAGCTAACCGATTTCAATGTTTTATATAAAATACCGGAAGCGTTGATTAAACGTATTTTTATAGCAGCAGATCCGGAACAAGATGAACTATCCGATATCAGCTGATGTACTATCGGACCCTTTATTATATGATGCTCGACGGTTATTGATTGATAAATGTTGCTTGGATTATATGAAAAAATTTATGGATTGCATTCCCGTAGGATTTGCGATACTGTTGTCAATTTAACAAAACAATATGTGTTGATTGACCTCATGATGGTGGACACCAAATTTTACAATCATTTTTCAATTTTCCGCTAAAATTGCGACATATGTATATAACATTTCTTTTTTTTATGACGGCTGATTCATAATTTCCATAATATGAATTTATAGAATTTTTTTTTTGCAGATATGATATTGAAATTGACCAAAATAATAATGCGTGTGTCGAAATGTATAATGGTTCACGCATTTATACTGGCTCAAGTATTTCCATATAATTCGTAACTGTTCACATTTTGAATTATGATCACTCGATTAAAATTTAACACTTGAAATGTTTGATTTGTATTTTGTCTTTATCACTTCGGACTTAATCATTAAGCCTCACCCCACGTCTGGCACCAAATTTTAATCGCGAAATATGTTAGTAAAGGTTGAGTTTTTTTTCAAATTAAAAGGTTAACACATTGCTAATTATGTTCCACTCAATTGTTTTTAAATTAAAATTAATTTTGATCAATTTTTACATGAAGAGGAAATTCATCAATTGTAGATTCTATACAATACAAAACTATATATGAATTTAGATGAATTGCCAGTAGCGTAACGAATAATTAATTAAGAATTTTATGACACCGTATTGAAACATGTCGTTTTGAAACATACCGTAGAGTACAACATACCGTGGTATAAAATATGACATACTGAAATATGCCTTACTGAAACATGTCGTAATGTACCTTATGCCGTAGTTAAGATATCCAAAACCGATTATCGAATAACCGAGTACTCGGATATTTTGGTCCTTTTTCGAATACTCGACTATCCGTCTACTACCGCGGTTCCCAAAGTGTGTTCCGTGGAACCCTGGAGTTCAACGAAAAAATTTAGGGGTTCCGCGTGACAAATTTTATTTCATTAAAAAAAAATAAGAATGGTGTTTAATATATTCACATTTTCCTCGGAAAGTTGCAGAAGTATGCAGCGATGGAGCAAAAGCAATGACAGGAAAAGTGAGTGGTGCTGTAGCACGGATTAAAAATGTTGCACACAACTGTAACAGTACTCATTGCATTCTTCACAGATATGCATTAGTAACAAAAAGGATTTCAGTTACATTCAAATCTGTTCTGGACGAAGCAG
Source organism: Tipula vernalis (assembly GCA_958295665.1). Classification (NCBI taxonomy): domain Eukaryota; kingdom Metazoa; phylum Arthropoda; class Insecta; order Diptera; family Tipulidae; genus Tipula; species Tipula vernalis. Next base: position 2,777,250 of record OY282561.1, read on the forward strand.
TGAAGATTATTAATTTTATTAAAAGTCGACCATTGCAATCTACAACTCATTGCAATCACGTATTTTCAAAGCCTTGTGTGAAGATATGGGTAGTCTTCGCACCACTTTACTTCTTCATACGGAAGTTAGATGGTTATCGCGTGGTAAAATTTTTGTGCGAATATTTGAATTGCGAAAGGAACTGTTGGCGTATTTTTTTGGTCATAAATTTGAATTATCAGACAGATTAAATAATATGACTTGGCTATCTACACTTGCATATCTTGCTGATATATTTGGAAAATTGAACGAATCATGTTTGGCTCTGCAAGGAAAACAAGTCAACATATTGCAAATAAAAAATAAAAAAAATTTCCAAACCTAGAGAACCAAGATAATTAAAATCCTTTCAAAATAAAAGCAAAACCAAAAGGATTTCGGTCCTTGGATTATGAAAATTTGATTGAATTAAGTTCGGATACACAATTAGAAGCTAAATTTAGAACAGTTCCGTTAACAATATTCTGGTCAGATATATTCGATGAATATCCAAATTTAACAAAACAGGCTATTCGAATTCTATTGCCGTTTGCAACCACTTATTTGTGTGAAGCTGGGTTTTCAAAATATGTTGCGACAAAAACCAAATATCGTAACGAACTTGATGCTGCACCATAGATAAGCGAGTTCAGTTATCAAACATAACGCCCAATTTTAAGAGAATCGTGGAATCAAAGAAGCAGGTGCATTCTTCACATTAAAGTTTTTTTTTATTTATTTTAATTTATGTTTTGTATTTTTATTAATTATTTCTATGATGAATTGATTTTTTTTAAGTTTTATTTAATTGAATAAAATCTGAAGTACCAAAATAATACTTGTTTCATTTAATATCGCGTTAAATTTTGAAAAGTCGTTGTTAAAAAATATTCAGGGTTCCGCGATCATTGGCAAAAAATTTGGGGGTTCCACGACCAAAATAGTTTGGGAACCACTGGTCTACTAAAAGGGGTACATATAAAGTACTGGATTTAGCATTTTGCCTGCCAATTGAGAATTTGCCGCCTCTCCTTTTTTTAATTTTTATTACAAATATGCTCACATCTGTATTTACTATATGCTAACAAAACTTAAAATTAAATTAAACCGATACTAACGAGGGTACGGGGAAAAGTTAGAGCCATCTAAAAAATTCGATTTGTTCAAATTTGCAAAATAGGCCTCGTTCAGTGTGAACCGCTTTCTGCCGAGCCATATGTCTATGTATGGAAACATTAACGAGTCACCAGGGGCCAAATCTGATGAGTATGCAGATCTGATGCATTATCGTTTTGGAAGTGCCACTTATGAACCGTGAAATGTGAAGCATCCAAAATAAAACTAAATATCATATCGTCATATCGGCTTGAAATTTGGGGTGCTTTCGTTCAGTCACCAGGGGCCAAATCTGATGAGTATGCAGATCTGGTTTTTGATTTTTTGTATTTTAATTATGAATAGCGGGTGTTTCATCTCGGTATTGTGAATTAAAAATACATATTATGAAGAACTGCTATGATTTTTAAAACCTAAGTGTCATAACTATTTTTATGGTAACGACTGTAAATACTTAGTTTTATGTGTAATTGTGTTACACCAGCAATCACAAAACAAAACGAATGGATTCAGATAAAAAGAAATTCATCTTTAAACGAAAAATACTAAGTAGGGGGAAGTTACAATGCTCGGTCATTTACCTTATAGCCAAATACAATAAAAGTAATTGTTATAAAAAATATTAATTATTTTTAGTACTTGTTATTGCTAGTGACCATACTGAAATAATTTCAATTAGTCATTGATGAATAACATAAACTACATAGAAAATAAAGAGCAAATTGTCATTACTTATTGTTCTTCACCGGAACTTGTGTCTTTTTTTCCACAAAATATTTTTATGATTTTTAAATATGATAAGATTTATGATTTGTTTATGTGAATGCTTTATTACGCAGGGATTTTTGAATAATGTTCCGGGTATTTTAGTCGACCACCATCTATGTAAATAGCAATAAATTATTTATATTGAGAAAAATCCACTTGAGAAACGGCGACGCATTATTTTGATTCACATCTGGATTTACACACGTTCTCTTTACGTTAAATTACGCGTAATTAAGATAAAAGACTATTGTATATTCTTTCAAGATTGAAAGACAAAAAGCCTGCATTCACTTCATTCGGTCAGAATAAGTTAATGGTGGATACATAATTTTACTGCATCTCATCCATGCATTCAATTTTAATAAAACTAATTCTTGCTTAAACTAATTTTCATGCATCGTTTGCTAAATTAGAGAGTTGTCGTTTATTTAACGTGACGTGGTTGTCACATATTATTCTTAAAATTGATTGATGCGTTAACAAAAGTTTTTATAAAATTTCATAATCCAAGCAATTTCTATTTATTTCATTTTTTTGGATGGATGGATATAAGATGGAACAGTGAAGGGTATACTGTAAACAATTTCTTTATTAACTGAATAACTAAAGCAAAATATGACGACAACAGAGCAAGATGAAATATTGTAACCAAGCTGTTAAAAGTATTCACGTTTAACCGATGAAACGATTGACCAGTAAATCCCACAAACCAGAGAGCGATTGCTGTTCACAAATAAGATTTTTTTTTTTTTTTTAAAAACATCTTTATTGATATGGCTACTACAATCTTAAACATTATTAATTCATTAGTAAGGTTGACATTAGTACTTATGAGATAAGCATAAACTTGTGTGGGTCTGCTGGACCAGTATCCAGTTCCCTTAAGATATAATATTCATACGGTTAGCTCATGTGGTTTGATTCGTTTGAGCCGCCTTATTTCGTTTGTACTGTCCAGTAGTTGTACGGCCTCAACGTTGATGTGGTTAAGAAGCCTCTTCTCATGTTTAATGGCACATTCGCGGATGACGTCGTCTATCAATTGTATTTTTAGATCATTGTGTATTTCTCTGTTAGTCACAAATCGGTAAGCGTTGGTGACCATTCGAAGAAATTTATTTTGGCTACGTTGTATAATGTCTCTATTGGATTTATGAGTACAACCCCATAGCTGCGCACCATACATCCATATTGGTTTGAAGATAGTCTGGTAGACTAGTCTTTTGCAATACAGGTTCATTTTGGAATGATGCCCAATTAACCAGTACATTTGACGTTGTTTTAATCGTATCTGTTCAGCTTTTTGTCTCACATGATGTTTCCAGTTGAGCCTTGAATCTAAATGCAGACCAAGGTATTTAGCCGATTCAGCCTGCGGCACTTGCACCCCATTGAGGTATATGTGTAGACTGTTATTTTTGTGTCGGAGCGTAAATGTCACATGGGTTGATTTGAGCTCATTAAGCACTATTTTCCAGTCAATTGTCCATTTAGTAACGTCGTTCATTGCTCGTTGAAGATTTTCCACTGCCCTTGGTTGTGATTCGTCTACTGACATAATTACAGTGTCATCAGCGAACGTGCCGATGAATGTTTTATTCGTTGTAGGTATGTCCGCAGTGTAGATAAGGTAGAGGAGGGGTCCCAATACGCTTCCCTGCGGAACTCCCGCTAGAGTTGGATAAAAGTCAGAACATGTTTCTTCATGGATGACTCTGAATTGGCGATCAGAGAGGTATGATTCAAGCAGCTGGCAATAGTTTTGTGGTAGCATTTTGCTCATCTTGAATGTCAATCCCTCGTGCCAAACCCTATCAAAGGCCTGAGATACATCCAGAAATACGGCGGGGCAATATTTCTTTTCTTCTAACGCTTGCTCTATTACCGTAGTTATTCGATGGACTTGATCTATTGTGGAGTGGTTATTCCTGAATCCAAATTGAAAATCAGGAACGTTTACCATTGGCTTCAGACGTTTTAGTAGTAGTTTTTCAAACAGCTTTGATAAGGTCGGAAGCAGTGAAATTGGTCTGTATGATGTTACTTCTTCATCTGGTTTACCTGGTTTCTTCAACATAATTATTTGAGCCGTTTTGAAGCATTTGGGTATATACTTCAATCCCATACAGGCATTAAATAAGTATGTGATCATGATGATTGCTTTGCGTGGAACTTCCTTGAATAGACCCGGTGATATTTCATCAATTCCTGGTGCCTTTTTTTGACTAAGACTTTTGTCGATTTCTTCAGCAATTTCCATTGGCGTGACCCTTTTAAAATCCTGATTTGGTTGATAGACAGGTGTTACGTCAATGTTGGATTGAATGTCATGGGGTTGAAACACTGTTGCTAGGTGTTGAGCAAAGAGTTCCGCTTTTTCTTTGTCATGTCGAACCCAATTGCCTTGAGCATTTCTTATAGGTGGTACTCGAACTACAGGTCGTTTAAATTTTCTGGTTGCTTTCCATAACGAGTAGTCCTTATCCATTTCTGGACCTAGCCCGCTTAAGTAGTTGTCGAAGCAATCCTGTTTGAAGCTTTTGATTAGCCTATTGACTTTGTTACTTATTCGATTGAAGGTGGTTTTGTCAGCGGGATTTCTGGTGAGATGCCATATTCTCCTTGCCTTTCTCCTTTCCTTGATTTGTTCCCTGATTTCAGCCGGGTATTTGACTTCAATCTCCGCTTTGTCCTTTAATTCTGGAGTAGCTAGACTGGCGGCCATACGAGTGTATTCAATGAAATTGTTTGTTTGTTGTTCCAATTCTTCATTACTTTTAATACTAACTTTTAATCCAACTAGCTCTTCCAGTTTTTCTCTGAAGAGGTCCCAATCCGTGAATCTATTAGTAAGGTTTTGCTTCTTTTTTTTCTTGATGACTATAGCGCTTACTGACAACAGTACAGGAATGTGATCAGATGTTAAGTCGTTAATTCCTTCGACTATAGTGTAATTGGATGAAATACCTTTTATGATGAAGAAATCAAGCAAATCTGGTATTTTTCCTGCATCCGTTGGCCAATACGTTGGCCTCCTTGGAGACAGATATTCACATTTGTTTTCATGAATGGCATTGAACAACATTTCCTTTCCCAGGAGAAATTAGCCTGGAACCCCAAGCTGTATGTTTTATATTATAGTCCCCTCCAATAATAAATCTTGGACCGAGCTTTTTAAAGACGTTATTAAATTGTAACTTCGTTGGTGTATGCCGTGGAGGACAGTATGCTGCCGCAATATTTAGATCTGCGCCATTATATTGGATTGAGATAACAGTTGCTTGCATGTAGCTTTCTCGAATATCCTCTTGTTGATTATGTTTGATATTATTTTTAATTAGTACAGCTGAACCACCTCTGGCTCTTTCACTAGGATGGGTTGTCCAGTAGGAATTAAATCCCTTTATTCTAAAAAAGCTTTTGTTGGAGAAGTGCGTTTCTGAAATAAGTGCAATATGGAGTAGTTGTTTGTATGGAGAAATATTTCCAGTTCTTGGGCTCGTTGGTTGAGCCCATTAGCGTTCCAAGTTACAATGCGTAGGAACGAGTTAATCATTTGTGTGTATGCTGACTTTTTTTGCTAGGCGGATAGAAATTAATTTCTAGTTTTGCCACCCTTTCTGTTAAGTGACCAAGTGTCTGTTGAATTTGACTAAGCTTTTTAATAATTTCAAAGTTATTAGACTCGTTATTAACTTCTATATGTTTGTTGTTTTGGTTTGATTCATCAGCAGATAACTTGGTGATTTGCGCATAGGATAATCCAACTGTGGATGGTGTGATTGTTGTTTGTGGTTTACCAGCTTTGGTTTGTAATCGCTGTACTACTCTTGTTCTATTATTCTGTTGACTTTTAATTTTGTTCTGATATACACAGCATCCTTTATAGTTTGCAGTATGTCCTTGTTGTTGACAAAGAGCACATGAAGGCGCGATATCTGGTTGTTTTTTGCATTTTGTCGTGTGATGATCTCCAGCACATTTAACGCATTTGGTTTGACGATAGCAAAAACTCTTGGTATGTCCAAGTTGTTGACAATTCGTACATTGTGGAATGTCCCTTGTCTTGTTAGGTGGCTCAATTTTAACTATACAGTACGCAAGTTTCTTGATGTTGTATACTTCTTTATTGTTGTCTTTTTGTTTTAAGTCGATGTAAAACAATGGAAAGTGTTTCTTGTCTTTTACACCATTAGTTGTGACCATTTTGTATATGTTACTAATACCTGCGAATTCATGTCCCATTTTTTCTAAGTCTGCTTTAATTACATCGTGACTAATGGAAGATGGTAAGCCTCTGATAACTACTCTATAAGCCTTTTCGCTCTTCAGCTGATAGGTGTGATATTCTATATTTTCGGATTGGTTGCTGGGTTCTTTTTTTAATTTTTCCAGTAATTTTTTGACATTTCTGTAATCATTTTCATTTTGAAATGTAATTTTAATGTCACTATTTGAAAGCGCCTTAAAATTAGTTGATTCACTAGTGGTTTTTATTACTTTTTGTCGAAAAAGTTCGAAATTTTTGATATTGCTCACGTTAATGGGTGGAGGCAGTGGTATTTTTGGTGTTTTCTGTTCAGTGTTATTGATCACAATTTGTGTAGTATTTTTTGGAGGAGTTTTCGTTTTTGTACGCCTGCGTTTCCTAGCATTTCTGTTATCAGCACCGGAAACTTCTTTTTCCAGTTCTTCCTCATCTGTGCAATAATCCTCTTGACTCAGAGCACTGAATCTATTATTCTGTTGAAAAACTGGAAATTGCCGCAGCAACCAGTTGGAATTATTTGAATGTTCATGTTGACTGGCTGATGGCTGAATATGGTTTGAAGAAAGATTGTTAACTCGTGCTGAATTCTTAGCTATGCTATTTTTAACCTTTTCTTTTAGTGTAGAGTTTTCTCTCTTAAGTTCAGCAACTTCATTGCTCAGCTGCGCGATTAGTTTCTCCATTTTTTGAAATTTATTTAACAGCTCCTCGCTATTTATAATATTTGTTGATGCACTCGGCATTTGTTCTGATAATGAAGTTACTTTTTCAGTGGAGATTGCGTTGTTTGCAAATATTTTTTTTATTGGTGATCTGATTGTAATGGAGCCCTTTCGGAATGAAAGTTCTTCCTCGTTACTCTTTTGAGCGTTGATATCGCTTAGCTTATTTTTGGTATCATTTGAATTATGTAGCAATGTTTGGTCCCCCCTAGAATCCATGGGACCGACCTCCGGAGAGAGTGGATTTTCCTGAACATCAGGTCTGCCACCTAGGGTATTCGTTTCCTTGTTTGTTTTATCCATTGCTTTGGTTTTTATAGTGTTATTACACTCGCCTCTAGAAGTTCAGCCGTTGTGATACATTAAAAATGCAAAACAAACGTTGCCCAGGTGCTATCGCGTGGAGGTAAACTAGAGACAGTTGATGGTTTCTACATAGTTGCAACGTTGGAGTATAAACCAATTTATAATTGGCTATAAACGGTCAACGCCTACCCTATTGAATCCCACCCAGCACCTACAAATAAGATGAACTATTTTTCTATTTTATGATATTATTCGGCGTTAAAGAAAATTTAAGTTAAGTTCATCTAACTAACGAAATGTTGTAATTGGGGTAAAATTCAAATAAGACCACAATTTAAAATTAAGCTAAAACCCAAATAAAAGTTTTAATTATTGGAACAAATAATATTTCCATTCAAATTTTAAAATTAGAATATAAATCTCTGCATTTTCCAGAATATTCAAATACAATAAATCTTACACAAATTTTTGGGGCATATTTTCATTTCTGTTTAGGGAGTGTTTACATGAGCGCTGTTAGATTTTTCATAAGTAACTAATAGTAGAGAAATTTCTTTGAATTTATCATTATACAAGGCCAAATTATTTTTATTTTAAATTCAGGAAAATTTCAAATTTAAATTAGATAATGTGTGTTTCTCTAAAATTTGGTCAAATTTTTGTTTAAAGTTTTATTCAAAAATGTTAGTCTGAGAGATATTTAGCTGAATGTTTCATAAAGGCAATTAATTTTCTCAGGGCTTATTTTTAATTTTTTACCTTTATTTTCAGATTAAAAATAATAAAAAACTGAATTGAATTTCAGGAAAATGCCATTCACTTGAATAAAAGTTGTCGGTCTTCTGCTGACAATTTAAAGTTGTGAAATAAGTGAACTAAATTATTTCATTCTTAACTATTTGAGAATTTGAAGACATTGTGATAAAACTTTTTAAAGTATCAGGGCAAGATAACAACAGTAGGTACAAAATCTGTAACTCCTGAGTATAAAAATATGACTTCCACACAATATTTAAAGACTTTCTAGAAAACATTTTAAAGACGAGTTTCCACTCGGGTAAAACATCTTAAATTCGATGTCATGATTTTGTTATTAAAACTGAAGAGAAAATATTGTGAATCGTGAATGACTTCTGCGAAAAGCTAGGTTCCTCTCAGACCAAAAACGTTCCAAAATAGAATTTGTAAGTTCCGTTTTTTATTATTATTATTTTATTTGTTTTTTCTTTATTATTTGCTGTCATTTTATTTCTCGAGTTAAATTATCGTGTAATTGTAAGGTAGGTTTTTTAGGTTGTGATTTTCAGCACGGAAACACAATTTAAAGTCGAATTCCTCTACCATTGAAAAACAAATAATGCAAACAGTTTTAATTTAATTATTACAGAGACTCTGTTGGGCTGTAGAGAACTCTACTAAACTGCGTTTTCACGAAAGAATTGTCTGTACCAAAAACTCAATGGTAGAGATATGAATAAACAAAAAAAAATATTTATGGTTAATTAATAAACAACAAATAAGAAATTATCAGAAATATACCACTACATAGTTGTTTACATGACTCTGCGACCGTCCTACTCTATACATATCAATTAAAAGACTTAAAATTAATCAGAATTTAAAAAGGGATGGCATTTCGCTCTTCGCTCTTTATTTTTTTCAAGAGCGATAGTAAAATCTATTAAAAAATTCTTCATAAGAAACGATATCGAAAAAAAAAATATCGCTCTGAAGAACAGGATCATTATTTTTATTATAAGGCTCTTGCTCTTCCGCTATTGCGTTTGTATTATAATATTTTCGCTCTTTTTTATTGAGCTTTATTGAAAAAACAAATACGCTCTTCTCTGATGAATAAAAACGTCAATAATATTATATTGCTTTTGCTCTTGGTGGAACTAGGCGGTAACTAGAAGGAACTTGGCTATTCCTTATCCAATTATGATGGAATTCGACTTATTCATTGGAAATAGGATTTTAAAATGCTTTTAGATAAACTTCTGGAATATGGCCAATTATTATGGAACTTAAATATTTCTCAACCGATTTTAATGAGATTTGACATGCACGATAAAAATGGGATTCTAAAATGATTTTTGGATCAAGTCCTAGAATACGGCCAAGTAGAATGGAACTTGGCTATTTATGAATCGATTTTAGTGAAATTTAACATGCGCGATGAAAATGGGATTCGAGAATGATTTTTAGATGAAGTTCTGAAATACGGAAAATTTGGATGGAACATGGCTATTCCTCAACGAATTGTGATACAAATCAATATGTGTGTTGGAAGTTTTTAGATAAAGTTCTGGAATATAGCCAATTTGGATGGAAATTACAGATTATTTCTTTACCGATTTTCGATCTGCCTCACAGCAGATAAAAACCTTGACAGCTGTCAAATTTCATCCAAATCATTTAAAGAATAGCTGAATTCCAACCAAACAGACCTTATTCCACAAATTCATATAAAAATAATTTTAAGGTCCCATTTCCATCGCAAATATCACTGAAATCGGTTCAAAATATATAAGTTCCATCCTAGTTAGCCATATTCCAGAACTTCAGCTAAAAATCATTTTAGAATCCCATTTCCAACGCACATGCCAAATTGTATCACAATCGGTTTAGGTATAGCCAAGCTCCATCCTAATTGGCCATGTTCCAGAACTTCATCTAAAAATCATTTTAGAATCCCATTTCCAACGCACATGTCGAATTGCACCACTATCGGTTAAGGAATAATCAATTTCCATCCTAGTGGGCCATATTCCAGAACTTCATCAAAGAATCATTTTAGAATTCCATTTCTGTCGAGCATATCAAATTTCTCTAAATTCGGTTAAAGAATAGCCAAGTTCCACACTAGTTGGCCATATAAGAGAATTTCATCTAAAAATCATTGTAGAAACCCGTTTCCTTCGCACGTATCAAATTTCACTAAAATCTGTTAAAGAATAGCCAAGTTCCATCCTAATTGGCCATATAAGAGAATTTTATCTAAAAATATTTTAGAATCTTATTCCATTGGTCCTTCGAATCATTTTAACAAAGAAATTAGACTCATCGCATGTACGAATCAACAATCAAAAATCCAAAAGAAATCCAATCAATGGAAAGTTTCTTTGAATTGTTGAAAGCAAGGTTTCAGTCTCTGGCTACAATCGCAAGAGAAGGGGTCAACAAGAAAAAGGATCCACCACAAAATAACCCTAATCGAATAACACATACACGTTGTAATGACTGATGCATCTCCAAACTGTGGTCAATGTAGTGGTAACCATGAAATTACAAGCTGCAAATAATTTCCAAGCCTTGTCAGTTTTGGAGAAGACATCAACTATAAAGGAGAAAGCGTTATGCATAAAATGTCTCCGGGCGTACCACGGGCAATACTGCCGCAAGAAATGTGAAAAATTTCATGGAGCTCATCATAGTCTACTCCATGACATTCAAAAAAGCCAGTAAAGAAGCCTGAAGCTCCAACCAAGGCAAATTTACATAACTACCGACATTGGGGAAAGTTTAGTTCGGATTCTGATTGGCCAAGCCACTTTCATCACCGAAGAAATTGCAAATAAACTCAATTTAACATGAACTCCGATCCAAGCAAGCATGGGACTAACAAAAGGTAGAACAGCGATGTCTACTGTAGAATTCACCATCAGACCGAGGTTTTCATCAAACTTCAAGATAAAAATCAAACCTATGGTCTTTAAGAAAATAACCGAAAGCCTACCCGATGTGGTGGTTAAACCAAGCACCTGGAGCGAAACCAAAAACCTTCTCTGAGTAGATTCGACCTTTCATGAACCTGGTCCAATCGATATTCATTTAGGAGCTGATTAGTATGGTCAAATAATTATGGCGAATCTACTGAAAGGTGCCCCAAATGAGCCAATTGCGCAACAAACCAAATTAGGATGGATCATCACCGGTAACACAACTGTCAACGTAAACATGATAATGCCTCATAAAGGGCATTCGCCCCCAAGTAAATGGTAGATATTAAGTAAGAATTCCATTTAACATCGAGCAGTTGGCATCTAAACCTTTAGGTTGTTCACAAGAAGCGGCTAGTGCTCGACTACTGCAAGTCGAAAAACGTCTTGCCCAAAATAGAGAACTTGCGTTACAATATCAACAGCTTATGGATGAATATGATCTCTTAGGTCAAATGAAGGAAACGGAGGCAATAAGTGGAGAAGCTGAGCATTATTATTTATCACACCAGCTGTTTTCAAAGAGGCAAGTTCAACGACGAAACTAAGAGTCGTCTTTGATGCATCAGCCAAGACGTCTACAAGTACTTCTCTACTTCAAACTCATGTATACTTATAATAAATAAATTGAACACAAATTTTTTTTATTTTTTGTGGAATAAAAACTTCTTATCTTTATGCATGGCCTATTTGTATAGCCCGTAATACATAGAATTTGGAAAAGGACAAATTGAAGAATGATGAAGCCGAAAGAAAACACTAAAACTTAGTGAAAAATAAATCAGGCATACCGAAGTTAGTTCAGAAGCGAAAATCAACAATAAACTACCAGTGATTTCCACCGGGTATTAAGTAATCTTTAGTTATGCAAAAGAATTAGACACAGGTTTGGTCTTTGAAAATGTAATACATGAACAAGAATTAAAAGTAAAACCCATGACCATTTTCAGTTACCCATTACAAAATGTCTCAATACAGTCAGTTCCAGAAATTTAAGCTTTAGTTTCTATTATAACAATTAATTAATTGTTCCAACACTCAGAATCATCAATAATTAAAGGTTTTTAACATGAAATACGGTAAAACTGTTTTTGATTCTGATTTTTATTTTACTTTTGTATATTAATTTCGATCACTAAGTGGTCATTGTCAATACCTGATCTAATTCGTACTCTACGAGTACGTGAATTAGTTAATATTGTTGAATTTACTAGTGGTTTACTTAAAATAACTGAAACAAGTCAGGTAATAGGTTTCATTTTTACCGTTAATTGGTTTCACCAATAGTTTTGCGATGGGGTTAAAAGTTTGAGATAAATCTGAAAATGTACCCATTAATAAGATTTGTTTATGTCATTTACTAATGTTTTATTGCGTCATGACTAAATCGAAAAAAATTTCATTAGTAGCACAAATACTAAAAATTTGCAAATCTTTCTGTGCGAGCTACTAACACACGTGACGGTATTTGATGCTTTTTTCTTATATAGATACCAAGCAGCAAGTCCCCGAATGCTTCTACGGTATACCTAAAATTATAATTTTCATAAGTTGTAAATCCATAAACGAAATAAATAATCTAATGAAAAAATACTAAATAATCTTATTTTAAACAGATTTCCCGAAGACAACTAAATTTTCATTACCTTGTGTATCACTGATGCATTCAAACCCTCTGTTGATGTTAAACAAAATATATCCATTCATAAGAAATGAAATAGTACATATATTGTTACAAACAATTTCCCATTAAAATAGCATTAAAATTGTACCCTAGGAAAATTATAAATTTCACCCTACTAGCTACTCGATCAGATTATTCGATTATAAAAACAGAAGGGTTCCCGTGTACTACAAGAGATAGATTATGATATTTTATTATTTGGAAGATACCTATTGTGTATCAATCCACTGTATATGACGATTTATTGAAAATATACAGCAGGTCATCATTAACATCTACTTTGTATTCTAACTTGTTGTGTGTCGTAACAGAAGCATAAATACAAGAGAAGTGGAAAGTATTTTTTTAGTATTCTCATGGGGGCGAATGAAAATAAGAGGAAAAGAAACAAAGCAAAAACGTATTTATGTGTTTTTGTTGTTATCTTTTTGATTAATTTTCCGAGAGTACATATTACAAACTATTTTAATCACAGGCAGGGAGACAACAATAATACACAATAAATAATATGATGAAATTATTGTTCTTGTTTTTTAAAATTTTGAAGCCAATTGAAGTTCACCATTCACACAGCACAATGATTCCACCAGCTGAATGAGTCGCGTGAATGATTTAAACATTTTTTTTCATCGAATTTCCGGTTGTAAGGTACACTATGAGAGACGTACTCCCTTTATACTAATTCCGGAACATAATGATTATCCAACCAAAGCAATATTTTTGTGTTTAGTGTATTTGTATCAGTGTAATCGACAAATAATTTAGGTTGTTGGCGTTTATCTTGAAAACAACAATTCAATTAAAAAATACATTTTCCGTTCTTCTTGTTGCACTAAAATCTAAATAGATTTCAGATCAAAAAAATAATTGGAGAACATATTCAGACGAGGAGAGATCTTTAAGCAAAAAAGGTGAAAAGTTTTTTTTTCTATTCCACTTAACCAATTTTAATAAATATTAGTAAAATATAAGGAATTACATGATTCAGTGTCGTAACTAGGTACCCGCAGCCGTTGGGAGTTGGGGGGGGGGCACGGTTATTGGAGCCCATGAGATTTATCAGGCGTTTGAATATTAAATCAAAGTCAAGATTACATAGATGGTAGCTCAAATTAAGTTTAAAATAAACCACCCTTTCAAATTTGCAGAACAGAACATTTCTAGAAAATTTTTAAGAAAAGGCGGTGTAGTTTTGAGGAAAAGAAGAAATCCGCGTCTGTAGTTTTCAGAGAAAGAAGAAATAGTTCCTGTTGCTATTAGATATTTTCTTAAGATAGGCACAACAATTTCTTCTCGGTTGCTGAAAGTGCCTATACAAATTAAAATGGGTTTAGGTTTTGATAGATATTTAAATTTGCTAAACTTATTTGAAATTAAAGCTTTCGACATCAAATGATAACGATTTTAGTGTTTGCTGGATTGATTTATTTGTAACACGCATTTTACTTTCCAAATTTACCTCTTTTGCGCATCAAATTCAACCTTTTACAAATCAAGTTTTGATTAGAAAAGGTTGAATTTGATTTGCAAAAGATTGAATGTTGTGACAACTGATTAAATTTCTTTTGCAAAAGTTAAGTTTTATTTGAAAAAGGATGATCTGATTTGTTCAAAGGAGCTAATACTAATCTGAAAAACAAGAAATTATTGAAACCATCTTCCTAGAAAAATACCTAACCGCGACGGAAAACAATTTCTTGTTTCCCCCGTCAGGGGCGCCTTTGTCCTTAGAAAGGGGTTTCAAAGGATACTTGAGCCAAACCAGTCGGTCAATCAGGTAAAAGCAGTTTATTTTGAAAAACTATTTCAAATATTAGGAAATTACAAATTAATTTTGCAATTAGTGATGGTGTTTTTTTTTTTGTTTCTTTTTGGCGAATTCTCCTGTTTCATATCCCCTTGTTTGGGATTTCATGTTATAATCACTTTTTAAAATTTCTCGAGATTATTGCTGTGTAGCATGGAAATGGGGTGCATGATGTCGAGACTTAATTGGTGTTTCGGAAGAGTCAGATTATTGAGATTTTCGAGGTTATTCGAGTATATGTTACTCGGGAATCTTAGAGCCTATTCTAAGAAAATTATTGTTCGATATTTACGATTTATTCGGTACTATTTGATGGTTCCATTCTTATTGCTTATCATTTTGTTGACATTAGTCTCAGCTTGCTTCGTAGTACTACTAACATTAAATTACTTGACAAATAATTCGATATTTAAACGAATTTTTTCTGAGTTTTTTTTTAGATTTTTACAGGCTTTCCAAAATTACTCATTAATATCCAAATTTTTCGGTATTATTGAAATTTATCGAGATCAATCGAGATTCACTTAATATAGAGATTATTCGATTTTTTCTGAAAGAGAAATTTCTTAAGTTTTTCGAAATTCCTAGGATTATTCGAAAATTTTAGAGATTTTAAATTTATTCGAATTTTATTTGGCAATGTTCTGCGCTTGGCTTTGAATTGGGGGAATTTGTAGAGTTTTACACATATAAATCTGAATCGTGATAGTAGATTTTTCGAGATTATGCCAAAATGTCGATATTTATTCAATTTCCTAGGTTATTCGAAATTATTCAAGGATGTCCTGGTTATTTCCGTTTTACATGATGGTGATTAGTGCTTATAGGAATTCCGTTGGTTTTACTTACTTATGGATAATCGATATTTGAGAACTTTTGCCATTGAACTCAATCACTTTCTGTATCGTATATTCTCTAGAAATAAGATATTTTTAATTAATGCGAGGCTGGACAATACGAAGAAATAAGATTTTAACTAAAAGCTTTAGGGACCAAGAAAATTTTGCGGGGGGGGGGGGGGCCGACATTTGTAGTTATGCCACTGATAAGATTGCACCATACTACCTTCAAACATTGATCAATTGAAATTCGAGACCGGGCTGAAATCTTCCGTGTTAATATTGATAAACACGGAATGAACATTTTTCCGAACTATTTAAAGTTCAACATGTGTCACAAACTGTACATAGATGAATATTTTCAAATACAGATCGGAGAGGTGTACATTGAGGATCCACCTAAAACTGAATTGACACAAATTATGAAAATTTGTTTTGCCACCGCAAAAATTCAACACATGAAAAACATTTAAAAATTCGAACGCTATTGGAGGGCACACGCTGAATAGTATAAACGCCAAACTTCTCAAGCATCCTGGTCATATTAATATCGGAATATGGAAAGTTCAACTTGAAATTTGTTGTAAATGGGGCCGGTATAAAAAATGACTTATCCTTCAATAAGCAACATTGCCCTATGGACAATATTTCAGAACCCTTAAGGGTGATTGAGATGACTTTCCTCCTACAAATAAGATCTAAAAATAGTTGGTAGAATTGAATTTTTTTAATATTACAATTAACATGAAGTTCATAATTATGCTGTAACACATTTATTTCGCACGTACTGGCCTCGGATTGCTTATTGCAACGTTCCATATTAACTTATTAGCGTTGATAGTAGCACATCGATTTAATTCCGTATCTGGCATCCGTATCTGGTGAGTATTATTAAAAATATTGTTGAAGGTTTAGTAATGTACTGTTGAGCAAGATGCTCAAAAGGTATTGGAATTACTCGATAAATGTTGTAGATAGTTGATTGAACCAAAATAACTAGGAAGAGTAACTGCAGTGGGTCCTTGATTGTTATTCCATTAAGCGCAGGAGTATTAATATTTCAATGATGGTTCTCTGCTTATCTTCCACATTTTTAATGATTAATGAGTTTATAATTAGTTGTATGGATAACACGTTGATCAATTGAAGTTTATGGGTATATTACTCCAGGCTTGAGTGTTGCAATCGTTCTTCTATTCGAAATATTCCATGCTTAAGATTTTATACAATAAAACACAATATTTCGGTTTTGTCACTTTCTTGAACGTGATATTTATTCATTCATTCATTAAAAAAAAAAAAAAACAAATAAAAATAAATATCACGTTAAAGAAAGTGACAAAACCGAAATATTGTGTTTTATTGTATAAAATCTTTTTATTGGTGATATTAGTCCACGACTAAACAACAAATATGTTAAATTCCATGCTTGTACTCTTGCTGCCCTCTGATCCCCTTTTCGCTAATTTTTTGATATCATCGGGGAATGGCATGGTTTGTGATATTTTTACTATCTTGATCTTAGCCTCTTCTAACTCTTGGACTATTAGATAACCCTTCCGAATTCCATTTTTGTGGTGGCTATTCCAATGGAAACGCTATCAATATGCCAAAATTCGAATTGTTTTTATGGACGAAGAGAATTTATCTATCATTAATCGGCTCTCTTGTTCTGTACTTATTCCACAGGATGATACTTTGCTGTTTCTTCTCTAATTTCAGCTCTGCTACCACGTTATTCATGGTGCGTTCAATACTGCTTGTAAGCCAATCTGGATTTAACCACCATAATTTATAGTAAGTTTGTTTGTCAGGATATATGTATACCACGAGTTGCACAGTCACGATATTTTATTTGCTACGAAAGTTTTCCATTTACTGGGGTATCCTTGTAGCCAGACTAGAACAGTTGTGCAGTCAGTCCAACCTAGCATCTTAACTTTCGGAATGTCCATAGCTTCCCAAACTTGTGTCAGTATTTTCGCTAATAATAATGCTCCACAAAGTATCTAATCTTGTAAGACTAAGTTTTTGAATTATTGGAACCGTCCTGTTTTTTTCCTGCTTTAGCGTCCGCTGATTCCGACGCTTCACAAAATCCATGTAGCTCAAAATTATTTCACGTCTCTTCGTTGCCTAACCATCGTGGAATTCTTGTTTTCTACAGCTCATTAAATGTTGTTTTGTAATTGATCCACTTTTTCTTCATGTCCTCTGGTAGCTCTTCGTCCCATGACAGCCCTCTTTTCCAAGACTGCGGGTTAAATATTTTGACTATCTCTGATATAAGGGCTTGTTTTGTTTGCGGTGTTGTCTTAATCTCGATGTTGGTTGATCCGGAATTATTGTTCTTTATTTGTTTCCCTTTGTTCTGCTGGAATGCTCTCCACGACAGCGTTGTAGTTTGATGCCCATTTTCTTAGCTTAAAACCCCCAGAACTAAGAATTTTTCGTGGTATTCTAATGTATCTGCGACAGAGAGGTTTTCTGTTCATCCATGCCGAGTTGTTTGATGGGGTTTACTGTTCTTAACTTGTACTTGTTAATTTGTCCTTGGGGATCAGTTCTCCATAGTAAACTTTAGAAATTTTCTGGTGATTTGGTCACCAGGATCTGCCTGTACATTTTTCAATGTATGCGATAAACAGACATTTGTGTTTTCTCCACCTTGCGATGGTAAAAAAAAATACATCATACATCATTAAAACTTAAGCCATTTGTTTTTTCATTGATGTATGCAATACTACCGTCACCTTGGTTGTTGTACCTGATTGCTTGATGACTGCATGGTACGGTAAATAACATATATTACCTTTGGTGCTAATTTGCTATTTATGAATTTCTGTTTTATTTATGGGTTCAATTCTAATCTCTTTTCCACATGGAGCAGTGTCGCTAATGCACGTTTCTTGGAATCTCATATGGTCCTTATTGACAGAGGTATCAACCATTGAAATCGGATCACAATTGCAGGTTTTCGATTGTTGGGCTCTGAAACTGTGGTTTATGTATAGTTCAGATAATTTTCAATAAAATTAAAATCCTGCAATTGTAAGTGATAAACATTACTGTAATATAAATAAGAAAGAATGAAAGGTGTATAACAAAAATGTTGCTGGAATAGGTTTAGTTTTGAGATTACCATTTACTGTTTTACTATACAGGAAGTAAAAAATTAACCCTAGAATGGACTCTTATAATGCAGAAACAATAAATAATTTTGGTAGTAACAACGAAGGGGATTATTTAAAATAACATTGTGTCTGGCTACTAACTCTGAACAAACTCACCCTGTATAGCTATTTACGCTACATAAATACATTTTTATATATTTCGGTGTACAGTGTCGTGAACAATTATAAAATGACTTCAATAGATAAAGATGGGTTCCTTGACAAAACGACAATCGAAGTCGCCAATAATAAAATACCATTTGTTTGCGACGATAAGATGAATATCGAGATCGACACGACAGTCTAAGTTCTTAGGGTTAAATGAAATTTTGAAAGTTTTCATATAGAATTTTTTTAAATACATATTTAGGAACTAGTTAAAAGTAAATCCGGTGGTGTATTACTTACAAAACTCATCGTTAATAAATGCACAAAATGTTTTAGATTTGAAATATCGATTACGTATTCTATATTAGGAAAATAGAGAATACTTTAGCAGCAGCCAGGCCTAAAGTACTAAATCACGTAAATGATCATATATGAAAGGTAAATTGCGCTATAATTTTATTGTGCTAAATGCATAGTAAACAAAACAAAAAAAAAAAAAAAACGATCACCCACATAGAAAATTATTATGCACATGGCCGGCCGGCTAGGTCTTCATTTACATATTTCGATGCAGTTGTTGCAATTTACATAACTATGCATACCGTATTGCTGACACTTCTTGAACTGATTTTTTTTCTTATTTTTCTTGAGATTATCCTGATGGGTCGTATTTAATTAATTTCAAAGAATTGTATGTACAAAACAAAAATACCAACATGATCGTCAAGGAATAAAAATAAAAATTTAAATTCAGTTCATGATCGTGTTTTTTGTTCGCGCATTTATAATCATTATGGATATTTTGTGATGAATGGATATTATTTCAAATTGTAATATTTAGAACGATCGTTAAAACGTGATTTGTTAAATAATATTGTTTTTTTTTTTAGTAATGCGATGGAACAGTGGCAGCCACTATTAAAATTTCTTGATAATCTGTCTCGGGTACGTAAATGCAAAATGGTTTGTTATGCTCGATCGTTTTAACGTGCCTGCTAAACGTGATTATAAAGTTAATGTTATGAACCCGATTGACCTTGCCTAAATAGATTTGAGCCGCTTAAACCAGAGAAAAATATGCAAATTTCTGTAACTTACGCCCCTGCGTAAATAACGCGGGTGAAACAGTTCAAATATTAATATTCCATAAGGTTTAACTGTATGTCTTCTTCATTTCTTAACGTTTCTGCTTTCTCATTATTATTTTACATTTTTTTTTTTTTTGTTTGGGTTTCAATTTTAATTTCCACTCCCCACTGTCTTCCCCTTTTAACATTACTCACTTTATTATTAATATTCCATTCAGAACTGAAATAATACAATACTGTACATATACATAAATAAGAGAACATAGTGAGGTACATTGTTTGCTTTTGTGTTTCGTTGGAAAAAAAAAATTATGATCGAAAACTATTACACTACACAGAACACAGAAATGTTGAAAACTAATTCAGTGTCAGTCGTTGGTTAGAAATTGAGTAAGACGGATGCGCGTTAGTGATTGATGCGAAAAAATTTAAAAATTAAGAATTTTAAGAAAATTCCGGTTAAAAAACTAACCTACGCGTGTGTTACCAATCCGGTGTGTAAATAGTAATAATAAAGTGTTTGTAATAGTGATTTGAACGCAATTTTCGTTTTTTGTGGGTGCTTCCAAATACATTACCCTATATAAATATGTCTATATGTGTTGTACTTAGTTTTATTTTACATAAAATTTAATCAACATATTTCACCTGTCGTTAATTTGTATCACATACGAATGTATGTACATAGTTTTTTTTTATTTTAGTTTTTAACGGAAGTGCAATCTAGTCAAGCGGAACAATTTTGTTTTGTGTTGTATTTTTATTTTATTTTTTTCAAAACAATATTAAAAACTAGTTGATGTACGATTATAATTTTTAGTGCACGGAAATTTTGTGTGAGGCAAAATTATGTTGCCATGACAATTTGCGTTTATTGATAAAACTTAAAAAAATATTATGGTATTTTGGGTGTACCTATACCTAAATTGATAATTACATAATAAGTATATAGTTTTGGGTTATATAGATAGTTATCCGAAAAATAAGTTAAAAGTGCAAAAATGTGTAAAATTATCGTGTTATTTGTGATAATGCTCATTAATATTATAATCTGTGTACGGATTGAGAAGTCAGCTTATCACGATGTTGTGATTGAGATTGATAGTAAAATCGATTATAGTGAATGTACGAAACTATTTTTGGAAATTGAGGTAAGCTGAATTTTAAATATATGGCTATACAATTTCTTTTTATGAAAAATGATGTATTATTTAACAAAATTCAAAAGCACATCGTTTCATGTTTTTTGTTTAGTTGCGCTTACTGAACAATTAGGTTCAGCTCTCAAAAAAACTGCATCATTGTCTCATACTCGCACCGTTATTGATTTCATAGTTTGATAGAAAGTAATAATATTCGAAAAATATTTTACTACTCGTTTCAAACGGTATTATTTACGAAATTACTCTAATTTATATTTCTTCATTTGAAGATCATAATAATATACATACATACATACTTAATTAAGTATTTCTTGTGATTAGTATTAATAAAGTTGAAGATATTTTTGAAACCACAATTTTAAATGAAATATCAAATATCAAATAAGTTTTAAAACTAAAGTTTAAATCTATCAATTTTAAATTAATCTTTTTTCTATAAAATCTAAGCATTTTGATTCAGGCTTTTAAAACTCTTTTCAAATTAAGGCTTCATTAAAAAAAAACATTAGATTTTAAAAATTCGTACATCCGAAAATTTCGAAACTACGAACACACCGAAATTGAGATCATCACAGTTTAATTAAAAACGAGAGGGCTCGCTAAACCGTTTGATGCCCCGTAATAGGACAAAGTCCAAAAACCCAGTGGTAGGACTACCACAAAGAATTGCAAAAACATACTCACGGATTGCACAACAGCCGGAAACAGTAAGTAACAAGGAAGACAGCCCAATTTTTGAAAAAAATATAGGGGGCTTAAATTTAAGATTACTAAAAGAAGAAAGAAGCCTGGACGAAGAAACAGTGAATGAAATCACTTGCATGGTGTACTAATCTATGAAGATGAATAACACATTCAAAATCGCCAATTAGAATGCAAATGGGCTGTTGCAACAAATTACCGAGTTAGAAATTTTCCTAAATTTAACACGCTATCCATTCAGCAGAAAAACTGAGAGGAAGCTCAACCATATTTGTGAAGCATTGAACATGAAACATTACGAAAAAGTAAAAATTGATAAAGAAATTATGGAAGTAGCCATCCTTAATGTTCAATTAATTAATCAAAAGGCAATCAACTTATCTTCAATATATTGCCCTCCACATTATAATCTAACTAAAAAAAAACTATGTTACACAAATCGCTCGATTTCAACTTCATAATCCGAGGCGATTTTAATACTAAAAGTACAAATTAGGGATCAAGACTTACAATCCATAAGGGTAAGGAGCTGTTTGCACCTGATCTGGCTTTAAACTGCGAGTTCCTGTCTGGAGGTAAACCAACATATTGGATAGTGGATATAAATAAAATATCAGATTTGATAGATATCTTTGTAACAAAAGTTATATCTTAAAACTAGGTGCTGCTCTAAAACAGTGAAGAAATTTCTTTTGATCACACGCCTATCCTTATGACATTCAGTGATACCATTAGCAAAACAGAAAATTTGCTTAGGTTAATAAATAATAAAACAAACTGAGGTCTACTTTGGAACCTAGTCGAAGACAATACTGAATTACAAGTGCCAATTAAAGCTCCGGCACAACTTGATGACTAATTAGAACTACTGCACCATAGTATACTACAAGCAGCGTGGTAGAGTACTCTTCATACTCGAAACCAAATGGAAAACCACATCAGCTATCCAGTAGAAGTCAGACTTAGTCAGACGACTTAATTATATAAGCAACAATTTGAAAATGCTGAACAAATCTTTTACGAAATACCTAGCCGGGACCTTTCTGGCAACAAGGACACTAATTATGCTCTTTGGAAAGCAACTAAGGGACTTAAAAGCCCTAAAGTACAAATATCCCCTAGAGGTGCCAAAGAAAAGGCTTCCAAGGCAAACAGGTAAAGAAAACATAATTCCAGTAAATAAAGTGGATAACCAAAATAAAAGACCTGTGAGCTAAAAAATGAAAATTAGGAACAACTTAAGCTCAAAAAAATCTCCTGGCTATGACCTAGTCACTAGACTTATAGTTAAAACATGAAGAGGAATACTTCGAACTAAAGGAAATATCTGCTGGAATTCCACAAGTAAGTGTTCTGGGCCCAATATTCTATACATACTATATACGCGAGACGTACGAAACACAAAAGAAACAATTATTGCAGTATGTGCGGATGATACTGCAGTCTTACTGAATTAAGACTCCACGAACAGTTAACAACATTTAATTGACTGATTGATTTTGAATGTACAACAAAGCTTTTAGCAAGATCTGCCAGTTTTTTAAAGAATTTCTGACGCCGGGTCCACCGTACACCCTTCTTTACATAAACTTGGAAGGATTGGATAGCGTTAAATTAAACACCTTGGCGGAGATGCTTCTAAACCAAATTTGAAATAATTTGTTTTTCTTCCGTACTGCCTTAATTAATTACATAACTTTGAGCTATTAAATCTCGATCTCCATAATTTCCATTTGACTCCTGTTTCTGCACACACCATCAATCTTAATTAGTTACCCATTACCCACTTACATATTACACACCACCTTACTTACTGTACTCTGACAATCGCCTTCTCCATTCTCTGAAACAAAATTAAATTGAATATCTATCCTTGGCACCCAAAAGTATGTCACTAAATTAGTTAGTGATGACTGCCCGAAGGTACTTCTAAACCAAATTAAATAATTTAGTAGTTACTCTCTGTTGAACCTGGATCTCATTAAATTCCCTTTGACTTCTATTTCAGGGAATTCCCTCCACCTTAATTAGTTACCTACAACTCCCTTATATCTCCCTTATATCCACCACCTTTCCTCCTCCGGCCATTTTTGATCGCTTACTTAATAACCAGCACCCTTTTGACATGCGTTCATAACCTACAAATGAAGCATTAATTATAAAAATCAAAATTAAATTGAATGATTTTCCGTGTAAGTTAATATTATCATCATAGAAACAAAGTCAAAACTGCAATAAGTGAAAATTCCAAACAGTTTCCACTAAGGGAAGAATACGGTAGTACACACAATTCCAAGCGACGGCAACTGCCTATGCACCTGGCCACGTATTGAACGTCTTTCATTGGCTGGTACTTAAGCTGTTCTTAGTTGTTTCTTAGATAAGGCTGGTGACATTCTTAGAATTATGTAATGCTGATCTCTGTGGCATCATTGTTTCTGAATTTCCGTTAGTGTCACTCTCAAAATAGTAAAATTAATTAGTATTTAAGACAAGGAATTTGGAAGGAGTACTGGTGCCTAAAAATCTGAAATTTTTCTCTGAAAAAGTTTCACCGTCCAAGTAGATTAATTGAATTCTTGATTAATTGAATGAGATGTGTGGAAGCGCGAAAACTAAAAGATCTTGATGGGAAGCAGGGTGTCTAGTTTTAAGGATAGGATTTGAACTAAATATTAAATCAGTTTTATTTACTCTGTTCTCTTAAATTTATTTACTCGACTACCTTATCCAAAATCCACTTCACAAGCACACAGCAATTAGGGTATATCATAACCATTCAACTAGTCTAGGTTAGGTTAGGTTAGGTTGGAGTGGCTGCTTACGCACACTTAGACCGGTGACGGTCCATTGTGATACCACAGGATGTATCCCCTTTTACCCCTATTGGAACCATTTCGAGCTACTTATGTAGCGTAAGACGTCCCGCACTTTAATGTTTTCGAGATCCGAGAGGCAGTCCATCCTGAACTTACCTCCTAAGTGTTTGTGCCTTCTGAGAGCCAATGCTGGACACGAGCAAAGGAAGTGGACCAACGTCTCTTCCTCCTCTTCGTCCAAGCAGCTTCTGCAGAAGTCATTAGCCTCCAGACCCAGCCTTCTTGCATGTTCTCTAAAAAGGCAGTGTCCCGTGAGAATTCCTACGACCGTTCTTAATTCACGTCTGCGTAAGGATATTAATGCCCTAGTGCGCCCCAAGTCCAGCTTTGGCCAAACTTGTCTTGCAACTCTACAGGTGAGGGTGTTAGACCACCTTTCCTCCGCTGAGGATAGCGCCTGCTTCCCAAGTGCTTGTCTCAGCGCTGTGATAGGCCTCCCCAGACTTGCCCTTTCCGGTTGCAGCTGGAGAGTCGTACCATGCCTAGCAAGTTCATCTGCCCTGCAGTTCCCCATGACGCCCGAGTGACCTGGGACCCAGACTACCTGGATGTTGAAATGCTCACCCATCTCATTTAGAGATGAGTGACAACTCAACGCCACCCGTGACGCCAAAGACACCGATTCTAACGACCGGATCGCCGCTTGACTGTCCACATAGATTGTGATATCGTCTGAGGATAACACATTATGCTTCAACCACGTCATGACCTCCTCAATCGCTACGACTTCAGCTTGGTACACGCTGCAGTAATCAGGGAGACGAATAGAAATATTTACATTTAATTTGTCATAGAATACTCCAGCTGCTACTTTGCCGTCTAGCTTGGAGCCATCTGTGAAAAATTGCAACGCTTCGGTTTCCGATAACGGTCTATTCCTCCAGGATTCCCTTGAAGGGAAGGAGGTCCGAAATCGCTTCTCGAAGCGTAGAGTAGGTTTAATGTAGTCAAGATTCGCCAGCTCATCCTTCAACGATCTGACGATAGTAGAGTCCTATACTAAGACACCTCCACTGAGAGACGGCTGCAAGTTCAACTAGTCTAATTATTACGTAACCTTTAGTTATGCCTTATGCAAATAATTATGATAACCAAGCTAAAAAAAAACATATTGTTGAGCCGGCGCGCCGTGGTTTCTATTATTAAACATTTAAAATCCTATAGATGCAATCAATCAACTTATTGAAACCACAAACAACTTTTTAAAAAATAAAATCAAACACTACTTAATTTTATAATAAAAATCGATCACTAAATGATCATTATCATGTACTATTTGCGACTGAGCTGTTGCGAATAGAACCTGACGATGACCACATAATAACCAGAAATGTTCGTACTGTCTCAAATAAACCGATTTTTATTAAAATTGGTTTGTGATCTCAATAATTTTTAATTTTAAAGTTTATATATTTAACTATAAGCTTACCAAATGTATTTTAATTCAATAAGGTGGTACCCAAAAGGTGACCGTTACTATGACTGGCCGAAAATCGTTAATTCTTCAGATCCAATTTATTAAATCCCGAAGTTTCATAAAAAAATTTTATTCGAAAGAATTTCAAGAGTTGTTAAAGGCATTTTATAATGTAATGTAATGTAATTATGTTCCTAGAAAAATGTCCTAATTTCTAAAATTCTGTCTAAAATAAACAAAAGAAATTAAGGTTGCTTGCTCTGAAAGTTTTTAATCCGAAATGTGGTTTCACTTAAGCAATAAATGAAATCTGATCGAAAATCCTAATTTTAGCATGAATTAAAAATGATCAAATTGTGTAAAGGGATATATCATCGCATCATTTAAAAATGTTGGCAGTTCCCAGCACGGAAGTACACTTTCAACAGTATAATTTAGGTAATATGTATATTCTGTGACACTCTACGTATAGAATTGCCTAACAAGAAATTAAATAATCAGCAAAAAATTGTTGGTTATTGTCGGTTATTTTTCTTCTTAATATTTAAAATAAAAAATGGCCCAAAAATGTGAAGACATAAAGCGTTCAATTTAATTATTCATTTATATATTTTAATAAAATTTTGATATTTCTCTATTTTAGTGTGAAAATTATAAAACGCAAATTTTTTGGAAAAAGTTTCACGTTTCCCTTTATCATACGAGTACTTGCAGCCAATTGATAAGCTCATTTGGGGAGTTCTCGGTTATTATTATTACAACAAATACGATTGTTTTTGAAAAATTTAGTATTTTTAAAAATCCACCCTTTTTTTGGCGATTTTTTAAATTAATATAATAATACCAGAGGCGGATTTATAACTCAGAATGGGGCCATTTTCATATGTATATTTATGTTAAAAAGTTTTTCGAATAAAACATTAAAATAATCAAATGATAATTTAGCAGGAGATACATACTCGTAGATATTACCATGAAAATTGTACACTGCATTTGATTGTCAAAGATTTAGTCATAATTCAGATCTTTCTTCTATATTGTTAAGCTGGGCAGATACTTTTCTTAATGTCAGAAATATTTTCAAGAAAGTTTTAACATTTGGAAATGTTAATGATGTTGAATGATCGATGCCCTTTTGAAGGTCTCTTTAGCTAGCAACACTACTTCTTCTCGCACTTCACATACCCGTTAATCCCCACTGAATAACACAGCACTAAATGATATCAAAAATAATTTGTTTTAATTCGTTATATTCTATTGAGGATGATGAAGCGTGCCGCCCCAAGCTTCCCCAAATTCGCTTTGACACGTTCCTCTTTGCGCAATGATGCCAGAAACATGATGTAACAACACAAAACAACATTTAAGATTATTTTAATTCGCGTTATACGGAAGATTCGAGCCTCGCTTTTCCAGGATTTATAGAAACGCCATAATTTGTTCGGAAGATTTTTTTAAATTCAGTTATTATTTTCTAATAAAAGATGGCTATCTTTACCCAAAAATTAGTCATTGGTAAAAATTTATTGCTATTTTTGTGCGATTAGTTTTTGAGTGATATAGTTTAACTTCTTCAAATAATTAATAATTTTTTATTAAAGTTGTTTCTAATTCCTTCTTAATTTCATGAAAGATTCTCTCTCCATTGATAAACGTTTTGATCGTTCTGCTCTATTGTCTAAACTATGGGACCTTTCAAGCCCGAGACCTTTATGTAATTGCACCATTCGCACCTACACCATGGACAGATCGAGCCTTGATAAATTGAAATCATTAATCGAAAGCTTTCAGTTGATTTTAGCGATAATATACATTATTTTAACATTATACTCAACAGAGATATCCTGGTACTACTTTTAAAATTAATATTTAGAATAGGTATTGTCTCTTGCCACAATATTGATGGTCAGGTTGATATACAAGCTATCCATGAATCTTAAATAATTTTTGTTCGGTATCCTATTTGTTTGAAAGGTGGTTTGATATATGTATGTACTTGATCAAGTTTGTATAAATCTGAAATAGAGTCAGAAATAATCGCTAATTAGGATTATGAAAATAGTAATTACGATTTATATTTTGTGGTCAGTTCTTTCCAAATTTTAAAAGTTCCCAAATATTAATAATCAACATGTGGTTTACTGTAAGGAATGTGTTCTAAAAACACAGCAGGAGAAATGGTATAAGTATTGGATAGAATTAGCATGACATTTTTTTGTGTGATAAATTCAAATTTGTAAATTCTTGCATTTTAATTTTACAAAAGTTAAATTAGCTATATAAATTCTGTTAACCATCGGAAACGAATTTAATTTTAAATTGAAGTAGAAAGAAGAGTAAAATTATCAAGAGTTTTACAATTTCAGAATCGATCTGGATGAGCAAATTAGATGTATCTTAATTTGGGAAAATGTAACGAAATTTAAATAGATTGGTAACATTTTTTTTAAGTTTCAGGCCACTTCTTATAGTTTGCTTTTAATTCTTTAAATACAATATTTACCAATATGAAAGACTGTTATTTCAATTAAACACAAGTAAATACACATACAAATACTCACATATCGAAAAGTCTTATTTTATATACATTGTGGAATCAAATTGATGTTATTAATTTTTATTTCAAGGGAAACGCAAGATCACGCTGCGCGACTTTAATTTTTTGTTAGTTGTATTTTGCTGTAAGAATTTACAATTGAACTTTTTGGTTTTTTTGTTAGTGCTTAAAACCATACACCGCGCTATGATGGTGAGAGATCGATTTCGAAATTATAAATTTGGTTTTTATTTTAATTACTTTTAATACATGGCATGTGGGTATATTAATTACATGCTTGCGGAAGAATACAGGTCATCATAAATAATCGTCTATTGAACGGAAGACCAATTAAATGAGATGTTCTAATGTCTTAAAAGATTTAATTACAAATCGAAAAGCATTTTTTTGTACTTTCTTAAAAATATATTCTTAATATGATATATGTAAAATACATATTGTGTGTGTGTGTGTGTGTGTGTGTGTGTGTGTGTGTGTGTGTGTGTGTGTGTGTGTGTGTGTGTGTATGTGTGTGTGTGTGTGTGTGATCAGAATATAATGAATATTATTTTATTGTTTCCCTTCTAAAAGAATAGATTTTATATTGTTCATACATACCTACGTATATACATTAGAAGAAGATGATAAAGCTATACAAGAATTTTTAGTACGGCACTAACACACCGTAACAGAATTATAAGATTTCGTGACTGGAAATCACGAAAATTTGATCGATCATCTTTGTTTTTGAATTTTTAATGTATTTTAGTCATTGGTTAGGTTTTGAAATGTTTTTATTTTACTGTTTATTGTTCTTTTGAAAAGCACATAAGGGATTCATGATTTCTGCGTATTATTGTGTATTTCTTCTTATATTTTTGTACTTTTGAAATATTTTCTCATGAAATGTAATCTTCCCATAAATGATGAGCCCCGATGATCGTCAAACTGTGTATGTATGTATTTGAAATGAATAAAAACCCTGATCACATAACAATAATATGAAACAATTGTATAGCTAAGCCATTCGAGCAAATGTGATCATTCTATAAACCAAAAGGGTGTCTAAATAAAACTTTTAGATGTTACTTGAAAAAATGCTGTAAGGTTTTTATGAAATCAAAGGCTTACACGTTTTAACAATCGCCCTACAATCCAGGAAGTGAATGGTGAAATAAAACGGTTTATTCAGAAGATGCAAAGCTAATTATACCGACAAATTTTTGAAAATCTAGATAAACGGATAGTGTTATGCCATCGAAGCCGTGATGGTAACTTGATCGATATTTTGTTTCTTATTTAATTGGACTAAACTAAACCGCAGGATGTAATAAAAAATTAACCATTTTTATACATTTGTTTGCATTTTATTTATAAAAAACATCCAAAAGATCTTATTTGGGTACCCTCTACTCATATATATAAAATTAAAATTGACGATTAATGTGTTATTATAAAATAAAATTTCTTATAAGCAATAAGCTATTACAATTACCATTACGCCCACATAAATATAGTATTAACATAAAAGGTATCGCAATACGAGGGCTGGATTTAGTTTTTGAATAAAACACATCATTTATTCGAAAAGTGATAATATTTGTATTTCATTGTAAAGTACTAATGTTGCGATTAACTGTACAACAAAATGTTTTTAGCTCAGGAATTGTTTGTGACTATTGGCATACACATACGACTTCAAAAAACCTTAAAGAAAGAAGTAACATGGTGCCAAATCACACGAAAAGAAATCAGTTATCATCATTCTCATTTTGAAGAAGTACCGCTCAATCACTCCACCAGCGCAAAATTGCAGCAAACAATGACACTTGGTGGAAGCATTAGCTTCTATTAAATCACTTGGGTTGTCCGCACTTCAAATTTGACAATTTTGCCTATTTCTGTAGTCATTGGGTTAACGGTATCAAACAATTAACAGATTATTTTCGTTTAAAATGACCTGTTGGTTTGAATTCTTGGGTTAATTGGATCTTGTACGTATGTACATGCATTAGTTTTGCGAGAATTGCTTCCTGAAATGTCTAATTTTTGTAAATTCTTATCACAAATTTGGAACATTGACAGATGCAATATATGAAATTTTTAGAGCTGTCTTACAGAAAAAATCTCTTACTGGGTATCCCAACCTTTACGCAACATCTCCCATCTCACGTTGTTTGTCGTTAAAAATATCTTTATCCAAAATTTTTATAAAATAGTTCAAATTCTACAAATTCAGTCATCAGAACTACTAAAAATAATTTAAAATGGCAAAATTCTCATTAAACGAAATAATTGTTTATCTTTTATCGGCCGAATTTCGACAAAAGATAAAAATTAATTTTTTTAACAAAAATCTTATAATTTTAAGAATCCTTTTTTAAATGTTTTGATTGCTTCCATAAATTCTAACCATTTAGCCAGTGGCGGATCATGCAATTCAGGGGTCCGAGGCGGTCGTCAAAATTTATTTGTTTGAAATTGTTGTTGTATTACAAGTGAAACAAATTTATTACAGCTATAAATTATAAAAAATAATTCTTTTATTCAATAAACAAAAAGTTAACAAACAAATTTAATCTTTATTATAAAGACACTTTTCTCGTTGATAATTGATTTAAATGCGTCTGACTGATGCTTAAAAATATTTTCAAAATTGTTTCGACGTTTTTAAAAGTTGATTACAGGCCGTTTATTATAGTTTTGTACATTTGAAGTGGCGTATTTATATTTTCTGCTTTAATATATGTACTTTAAAAAATGATGAATTTCATCTTGAAAATATTGCGAATTAATATCTTTTTTATATTTGTTCGACAGCCTCAAATTACAATCACTCTACTCATCGTTGGTCAATGAATGTTTGAAAAATAACTGAAAATCTTCTAAAACGTTGTAAGTCTATCACAGATCATGTTATGGGTATTGACAATAAAAAAATTCTCACCCCACTAAAATTGTATCATTTTTGGACGATTCGTCAAACTGGATCTTTCTTTTTTTAACCTTGCCTTCTTTATAATTCGTATTAAATACATCGAAACATATTCGAAAAATACACATATACCATTTGTATAAAATCAAAATACCATGAACCAGTTGAGCATGCCTCTGCAGCACCTGCGTATCGCTAGTACATGGAATATAAAGAGCGGTTTCGCTATGTTGTTTTATTCTGGCCTGTAGTCCGCTCTATTTACCTGTCATGTTAGCAGCATTGTCATAGTGTTGGCCTCAACAATTTTTAATATTTAATGACAAATTATTCGGTTTTCCAATATAACTTTTCCGAGATATGCAGCATCGTGATTTTCAATTTGCAAAAATCCAAAAAATCTCTCTTTCACATCTCCTCTAGAATCGATAATAATGGAAAAATATAAAGCTGCATTTACTTAAGAAATTAATTCCTGTTTCACTTCAGTTCCCATCAAATTTATAAATTCATCACAAGTAGTATGAGATAAATAACTGACATTGCCCCTTCCTATATTACCATACCTATCTAAATGATTTTTCAAAAATTCGTGAAATTGTGCCAAATATTCAATACAGGACATAAAATTTCCTTTCCTGTTAGAACATGACAGGAACCTTCCCTGTGTCCTCGAAATGCTAAAACGAAACCGGCTAGCAATTTATCTGTAGCTACGACACTTTTTAAAACATCTCGCCAATATTTTTGTTGCGAATCTATTTGAAGAACTAAATCCGAATCAACTTTTCCTGTTAAGGGCGACCTTTTTTGTAATATTAACATAGCTGAAAAATGATCTTGTGATGATTGTGATGCTCTTTTAATCCTCTATTTAAATTTTTCCAGTCATTGTAACCTATTATAAATTTGGTTTGCTAGATTCAGAAAAAATTAACCACTCGCGGAGTTCTTTTGTGCCGTTTGCTTTTTTTTTTGCTGTAAAAATGTGTTTCTGAAATGTTTCTTAAATAGGATTTATTTCGGTCGACGTCGATTTGTTTTATTTTTGTTTATTGACATTTTTTACGTATATTTTTTATGAAAATATGAATGTTGGACCAAATTTGGGGACCCCAAAACTTGCGAGGCCCGAAGCGACCGCCTCCACCGCCTGTGCGATGATCCGTCACTGCATTTACCCATAAACCATAATAAAGTTTATTCTCGAATTTGCTTCGCACTTTTCCAAACATTTATTTTGTTATACAATTCTAAATTTTAGGTCGTCCACATTTACGTAGATGTTTGCAGTAGTATATTTGCAACATGCTGAGTTCTTCATACTTTTGATAAATTGAAAATTCGATGGGCACACTATTGATACATTCAGAATATCACGTCATTTTGCCGGAAATAAAAAATTTGGACTAAAATGTTAATTTTTCGTTATAATAAGGTGCAACCAGAAGAAAAAATAGGTTACATTAAAGAAGTTAACCGTAAAATAACCTTTAAGACATCGATCAATAAAAAATAACTATATGCCACATTTGATTTATCAATTGCTACTTTGTCATAATTAATTTACACATTTAAAATATGTTCACTAGGTGCTTTAAAAATAGAGTACTACTGCTGTATTTTATGGTATCCAAGTTTGATTTTGGCCTTTGGTAAATTTCAAAATCCACTACAAAGTTATGGTTGTGGTCGGAACAAAATGTTTTGTTTTCTTGGCCATATGTGTTCCGAATATTCGCCAACTTTTTTAAGTATTGCCTGACACCAATCTAGCAATTCAACCCGAACTCAACTTCAACTCAAACCATACTGTATTCCAAATTGTCCCTCAACTGGTTCGAAAACTGCAAACGTATATGAACTTAATCTAACTTACACCTCAACTCTCGACTCAACAAACATATAAATCCCAAAATTAACTCCTCATTTAGTCCCAACTCAACATCCTACTCGACCACTGGTCAACGGCCTACTCGATCATGGGTCAACACAAAGCTCAACATCAAACTTAATGTCCAATTC
Source organism: Tipula vernalis (assembly GCA_958295665.1). NCBI lineage: Eukaryota > Metazoa > Arthropoda > Insecta > Diptera > Tipulidae > Tipula > Tipula vernalis. The sequence continues at coordinate 2,810,528 of OY282561.1, forward strand.
AATTTTCAAATCAACATTCTCATCCAAAAATATATGTGAACACAAACTCAACTCAGAAAACTCAACCCAACTTCCAACTTAAACCTTAACTTAACCCCCCAAATAAATCAACAACTGCAATCAACCGCAGTAACTCGACATTGATTAGTCATACAGAAATTTCCACAATCTGGTAATGAAGGCTTCTAAATTCTCTACAATATGGCTAATTTGAATTTGCTAATAAAAAATTAAGAAGGTTTGTTAACAGTCACAAAATTAACATTTCTTCGCGTTTGGAAAATTGTTGTTTAACATAAAAAAATTCATAAAAATACAACAAAAAAAAATTTACGAAGCCCAACGTCTATTTGTGTATTTTTTCAAAAAGCAACTTCCTGTTACGATATTTCGTTGGCGCGGTCTTTAATGACAAATGATATACTCGAGAAAAACACGAGTCTAACTAATTTTCATTTATGCAACCGTTTTTAATGAAAGGTATCAATATAGAAGTGTATCACGTACCTACATTTGTTTCGAAACTCGTTTTGAAATTTCGTGAAACTGGATCCGTAAACATCAAAAAACGAACTCACACCAAGTGCACAAAACATTAAAACTAAATAAATGGCATACATACAAAGTACAAACATGAAGTCGAGTCCAATTTTGCGAAGTGATGATTGATTTATTAAATTGTACGATAAAAATCCGTACATTTTCACTGAAGGATACACACAATGTCCAGAGAAATTAAACGTGTAGGCTGATAATGTAATTGTCGGACCTCTATTCGTTTATGGAAATTTAACAGATGAAACATATTTAAAAATGCTGGACAATCAGCTGGAGCAACTTGATAGTGGAATGGTAGAAGAGGTACAATTGAATGGCAACCAAAGAAAAGAGACTTTTTTTATGGGCACATATAAAAAAACAACATTTACAAAGCAAAACCAACAAACAAACAAAAATTTAAAACCCAGAATTTTTAGAGAGTATCAGAGGATAACATAAGAGACATTTGAAAAAGCAAGAAGCAGAAATTTACTGCAAGAAAAAAATTAGTTAAAAAACAAAAACCTGGTTTGTTCCGGTGTAAATTGTAAGAAAATGGCGAGCACGACTTTGTATCTCATCTCATCAAAACAAACGATGAGATACGAAGTCGTTCGTAAACCAGAGTTTCACTACAAAATGTCAACTTTATAATTTAATGAATCTTTGAAAAATAAACATTGAAAAAAAAAATATTTCAAATAAAAGATGTTCAATTGTTTGCGTAGTTTGACCTTGAAATAAATAATATTGTCCTTCTTCTCCCTCAAAACCATAAAACTTTTGAATAGATTTTTAGAAACCCTTGGTTTTCTAGATAATTCGGGCGGAAACTTTTCAAATGACTGCATAAGAGAATTCTTGCAATTCACATTTCACACAAAGAAGAGAATTTCTATTAACACCTTGAATTTAAATATGGAATCAGCCCTTTTGACATCATCTGAAATTAGAAGGTCCGATTTAGTTTTACTTACTTGTTTTGACAGCAACCACGAAAAATACTTTTTGCGTATATTTTTAAAGACAACTTTACGAATGCATTTTTATATTTTTCTTCCTTATTTTTATCACCACCAGGTCTGCACACTAAAAACATGGCAGACAGGTAACACAACGCCGGTTGGAACACTGAGGCGAGACTTCAAAAAAAAAAAAAAATTAATTTAATTTTATTTTGTTTTGTGTTTGTCTTTGTCATGTCGTGTATTTTGTTTTCATGTGGAGTGTGGTCAGACGACGTGGCTACCCAATGCGCATTCATGATTTAAATTGTGGCACCGTGAAACATATTGTGGGTGAATATTCACGCTACAACTACATGTGAATTGGGTGAACCGCTACATTGTTTTGCACCAATCAACGTCGATAAGTTTTGTATAATCTATACGAACGCATTGAGTGAATTTATTTCCTCCTCTTTAAGTTCATTTCTGATGTGATCAGAAAGACCGTTAGTATCATAATTAGACAAAATATTAGAAGTGTAGGTTATTTCTAATTTTAATTATATTTTTTATACAAATTGCTTGCATTCCATTAGTTCAGTAGATGCTACTGCTACACTACACAATATTATATTAAAAAAAAAAGAAGAATGATACGAAGGTCAAAAGATGATGTCAAAAGCACCCTGTGATCGTATTGATCTTGAACGTTATTCTTTTATTATAGTTTACATTTTAACTTTGTACCTAAGTTTGATTACCACGATTTCATTTACATAATAAAATAAGATCATATTTCAATTAAATTACTTTCTGTGAGATCTCAGAAAAATAATCCAAAATATTTGAAGATGTTTTTAAACGGCTTACGATCTCTTTTTGTTTTAGTAGGGCATGCATGTACTCGTGTATATTAAAACTAAAAAAAAAAATCTGTATATTTAAAAAAAGACGATCACTATTTTGTAGGTACTAATATACAAATATACCGTTACATTTCTTCTTTTTTAAAAGTTCATAGGTCACACAAAATAATAAATTGAAAAAGAGATGAAATAGCTGTTTTTCGTTTTTTCGTATTACAATCCAAACGAAATGTCAAAATGTGAAGTATGCTGAAGAAACTCTATTAAATTAGAAAAGAAATAGAAAAAAACGTAAAGATAATTACCACATTTTTTAATGTTACTTGGCTATATTTTAATTCTTCATTTATTCGTCTTACAACAGAATGTTTTGTTCATATAACTTTCAATTACTTTAAGATAATTCAAATCCGATTAAAAAGAAACGAATTAAAAAAAATTAAACTAAATTCTTCATATTTTCTTAAAGGCTATCAAAAAAAAAAAAACCCAAACTAAAATTTAGTAATAATATAGTAGTGCAATGGATGAAGAAAATGATAGTGCCACGCAATTCTCTACCACACTTTAAATTATTCTTTACTTTATATATAGTATATATATATATATATATATATATATATATATATATATATATATATATATATATATATATATATATATATATATATATATATATATATATATATATATATATATATATACAGTAGAATCCGTTTATACCAAACCATGTATATAATGAACAAACGCTTATAATGATCATATATTTTTGTCCCTTGAATTTGCATGAACACTTTTTTTTCTTATACACTACAAATAACGAACTACGTTTATAAGCGTATAGCGAACACGAAAAATGTCCGAAAGAGTTTAATTTCATACAAAACCCTACGGTTAAACCGAATGTCGATTCGGATAAACCCAGTGCTGTCGAAGTGAGTACGATCGGAGTATATAGTATGTACTACTTTCGCCTAGTGCTTACCCCTATACTCCGCACTTTCATTTTATACTCCCCTGTTCTAATAACTGTTATACTATAATACTTTTACAAAATATTTAACTTATCGGCTTTTGCTTGCAATAATTATAATATTCTGGGAGATAGCTGGTTTTTTCATAAAGCATTTGTGAAAGCTAATTTATAATGGTTTCTGTCATTCTCAAGCAAAACCCAATAAAATGGTTTTCTTGCATTAGTATGTCAGCCACTTTAGCAGACAATATCAAATCAAATATGCCAAATTTGCGAACTAAATTACTCCAACTTCACAATGCTTGATTTATTGGTAAAACTTATAAAAAGATAATTCGGTGTTTTTACAACTTATAAAAACATGAAGGCACTCTGTATGGGGAACCGTAGGTAATCTCAAACATCACAGAGACTACTTGATTTTATCAAAAATCTTTTAATTGCCTTAGCTAAATATTCACCTGAATACAAAAATTACGTTACCCAACCAATTATGTGGTCATTTAGCCTTACCACACAACAGCAATATATGGAAATTTGGATTTAGAATATTCTCAAATCCCTTCTTAAGCTTAGACTAAGACCTCTATATAAAAAAAATACTGTAAGATAATTTCTGCAGTCAGTTCCCACTTTTCCAGACTAGAAAGTGATAGGGGAAATTTCATTTGTCCAATACGCCTTGACATCAATATTCTCAAATCCTTTGTTTACATTTGAATAAAATCCATGCTACCATGCATCTTTCTTGTCTGGCAAGGTTAAATTCAGACACGAGAAATTGTCTTTCAGTTTTATTTTGATATTCTCCTTCTCGCCGATGTAGGATCTAGGTAGGAATAGGGTGACAGACGTCCAGGTTTCTCTAGACCTGTTTTGGGGTTTCAAGCTTATGTGTTAAATTTATTAGCGACAATGCAAAATTCAAGAGGGATCAGAAAAAAAAATAATTTCAACAAAATTTAATTCGAACTCCAGCCCAAATGACTGGCTCAAAAAATTCTTCAGAACGTGATTTAATATGTTTAAGGTTAGGAACTCATTATATCGAATCGGCTTATTATCTCTGAAATAAAATATCACTAAAAGACATCGACAAAAGTGTGTCTTCTATTCGGTGCTGGAGGCGGAGAAAATTGTCTGGGTTGGCTGTGTAAGGAAAACCAAAACTGGTAAATATAATTTTTGATTTATGGTATCGATCAAAATGCCATTAGCACGAATAATGTTCCAAAATATTTCTTGTCATTGGGCCACGTACTCGTATAATTTTAAAAAGTCTGATCCCAACCCTACCTTACGACAGACGTTTTTTTCAGGCTCTGAAATAATAGGTTTTATAATAAGAACTATTTATATAATTTACAAAATATTGCAGACGATAAATTTCACTCAACAATTGTTCTTGTTCCATCCGTTTGATGCTGGGGACTGAGAAGACAGTCTGAATAAGTTAAGTATATAAAAATTAATTTGGCGAATATCATTTGAGATTTAAAGTTTCATCCCAAAAATATCCTAAATTTGAACCATAGTTTAATTAAGGAATCCGACCCCAGATTATTAAATAAATTAATAACTAATAAATTTTATATTAGGAACTACTTAAAGAATATACTTAACCTATTAAATCTCAGATATAAATTCTATTAAAATTCGAATGGAATTTGGAATGGTGGTCTATGTAAAAAATAAGAAAAATGGCTTCAACAAAATATCACTAGTTATGTTCCGCAATATTTCTTGGATTAGGTTCTTATTTTATTTATAATAATATTTTGGCTTTATATTAGAAACTACTGATAGAATCGGCTTAATAACTCAAATATAACATTTTACTAAAATCCATTGACAAGCGTGCTCCATTTGGTGCTGGAACCTGATAATGTAGTAAAGACCCGGAGTGGTTATGAAAGTAAAATAACAAATTTTTCTTTAGCAAATCTAATTTCGCCAAATTTTTTTCTAATAACCAAAATGTTATTATAGTCTCTTGCAATATTTATTGAATTCTGGCCATGTTTTATTTAAGAAACTCCATCCCTGCACCAAATGGAACTGCTGTGATTATGCACGAATTCCATTGAAATGTATTATCTGACTTAACCAATATGAATTCAGTTGGCAGTTTTAAAACTTTTCTTCAAAAGATTTCACCACGTGTATGTATTGAGTCCCCACCAAACCAATTTTATGTCCTGTTCCTCCAGCTCACAGTATGTAGGTACCTACATACTGTGGTATCGTCTGGCAATGCAGTTCTTTAAATTGCACCAAAATATCTTCCAATTCTCAAAAATCAGCTTTGTGAAAATGACGAACATACACGTTCGCATATTTGACACGTCTGAATTCGCGTATCTGCCAAAATTATGCTTTTGAAAAGGGTTCGAACATACTCGTAAAGTTGCTTTTAGGTAAAAATAGCTAAAAATTAAAAATTTCGCTTACGATTTTCGCTGATCGGTAATTTTCTCTACGAGAAAAAACTTAAAAATCTCAAAACGATAATGTAAAAATATCTGTGATTTCGTGGAGAGTTGTGGCGACCTTAAAACAGTTTTAATATTCAAACTTGGCTCATAAGCTAAAAACAATTTTAGTATAATTTGCTGGATCGTGGTTTTTGTTTATCACAAAACACCAACAATTATTTATGTCTAGGGTGAAACTACTGTATTTCATATGTACTCCCTTCTGAATAGAAATACCCCGCTGAAAATTTGAAACGTACTCCGTTCAACGTTTTCAGAGCGACAGCACTGGATATACCACTTTTTTGATTGTTTCCCTTTACACATAAAACTACTGCAGGTTCATACATACAGATACATAAATTTGTATTATACCTTTAAACATTTTCCTTAGTTTTTACGGGATTCTCCATTACTTTCGTCAGTTGAAGTAAATTAACACAATAAGAATATACAGCGATAATAAAGAAAATTTTCTTAATTTTTGTTACATTTTAAAAAGATTGGTGGTAAATTTGGTGTTAAAAATTATTATAATTTTCTAATTAATAGTTTTTGTTATAATTAATTAATAAATTTTAGGTTATGTATCGAAAATGATATTCTATATCGGAAATAAAATTGAAAATTTTGAAAACGGTCGACAAAAAGCAATTTACTTACCAACAAATTGCAAGCTAATTTAATTGTGCGAAGAGTACTTTCACTGAAATAGTGAAAACACAGGAAAAGTATGAGGATTTGAGTGTAAATTTTAAAACGTCAAAAAATTCGCGATGGAAAATTTCCAACAAAAGTTCCTCTAAGTGGAATTCTTGTAAAAGAAAAGGCAGCGCAATTTGCAGAGAAATTGAATATTGAGTTTAAACCAAGCAACGGTTGGCTCGACCACTTTAAGAAGCGAAACGACCTTGTATTCAAAAATATTGTGGGAGAAAAGGCAGCCGTATCTTCGAAAGTTGTTAAAGAATGGGTCAATGAAAAATTACCTCTGCTTCTGGATGCATATAACAAAAGCGATGTAAAACGGGCCTTTTTTATAGGATGCTTCCTAATAAAACCATAAAGTTTAGAAATAATGATTGCGCTGGGGGGAAATTATGCAAGGAGCGGATCACGGTTTTAGTTGGAATGAATTTTAAGGCTTATGTACAAGTATAAGTTTTTTATAATTAATAAATGTTTTAATTTTATTTTTGAATAAACCGTTTTTGTTTTGTTTTTGGTTAATCTTTCTTATAACGAACTTGATTCATTATAACCGAATATTTGATTAAAACGAACAGCCGGCTATAGTGAACAAAAAATGATGTCCCTTGAGAGTTCGCTATAAGCGAATTCTACTGTATATATATATATATACAGTAGAATTTACTTTTCCTTACCGGAACTGATTTTTAGTTACAGTTAAGCCATCAGCACGTATTATCCCACTTGAAAATATTAAATAATCGAGTATATTCAACGTCGATGTTATAGCTTAATGTTTATTGGATGATAATTGATTAATTACTGAGGCATTCACTTCTAATTAAAAGTTTTTGTAATATAATGATCAAATCGTTTAAATAGTATTTCCTTTAAAATCACTGAACAGGTCAGATATGCTGGACGTTGGATCTCTAACGATATTCTCTAACGAAAGATATTGTTCGTGGATTAATATTTTTTATTAATACTTAGAATTACATGTGTATGTTCGTGTACAGGAAAAAACTCTAACCTAACATTCTACTGTCAAAACTATAAAATAGTACCTTTTATACTTTTAAAGCTGGTTCTGCGATCACAAATCCAAACGAACTGGTGCCCTATGTGGACGTTGGCTTCGTCGAATAACTGGAATTGGATCTACTGTTGCCGTTGTTGGTTCGGAGCCGGTTACCGAAACCTGTTGATTTTAAGGACTGCGATTCTGTTGAACGGTGACAGATGAATTTGCAAATCCTTGTAGTTGGTGTGGGCTGCTATCTCATGCTGCAGTCGGCGGGCTCTGTCGTACTCGGATTGCATCTGCATGTCTGCGTTTGGTGTGGTTTGATCGGGAAATGCAACGCTGTATGACCATCTGTTATTTTGCTGTGTGATTGTCCCAGGCTTCCATTTCTTATCATTGTCTGCTCGCACCCATACGTTATCACCTGCATTGGAATGGCGTTCTTTGATGTTGTCTCTATCGTGGTACAACTGGCTTTTTAAATTATGTCTGTTTATGTTACGTTGAATAGCTGGCTTTATGTTATCGAAAATTGTTGGAAGCCGTCGTCCCAAAAATATCTCAGATGGAGCTTTGCCCGTTGTACTATGTGATGTTTTGCGATAACTAAATAAAAAAGCGTTGAGCTGAGCATCGACATCTTCGTTATCCTTCTCGCTTGACTTCATTCGTCGTTTAAATGTTTGAATGAATCTTTCTGCTAATCCATTTGTCTTTGGGTGGTATGGCGAGGACGTAATATGTTTCATTCCCTCCTTCTCACAAAATGTTTTGAATTCGTGAGACGTGAACGAGGTTCCATTGTCACGAACGATTACTTGAGGCACTCCATAACGAGCGAACAAACTGTTAAGCACTTTCTCAAGCATGTTTGTCGTGATACTGCTTGACCAGAAACTGTTTGTTTTTAAAAGGTCCCGCGAAATCGTTGTGAATCCCGGATGGCCGCTGTGTAGTCGTTGGAGTGCGGCTATACGTAATAATGAAGGTAGCACCATTCTTCCTTGCCACATGAGGATATTGTTTTCTACAGACCGTTCGTCTTTGCGCTGTAGAAACGATTGGAATTGTGATTGTTGGTACATCTGTTGTGTCCACCCTTGTTTCACTGTACTAATAATGCGAGAAACCTCCTTGTCTTTATTGGACTCGACTGAGACGCTTTTCTCGCAGAACTGGATGTCATCCATCTTTGCTTTGCCAATGTAGTTGACGTCGTCTTCAATCTTTTGTCTGTCGGGGTATGGTTCGGAATGTACTCGGCGTCATAGCTATATGAATTTAAAAGCAATCCCCATCGAATTAAACGATTATTAACGAGTTTAGGCAAATTGCGATTCCTGCCAAATATGTACGTCAACGGTTCGTAGTCCGTGACCAATGTAAAATGTGTACCCGCTAGGAATCTGTCGAACTTTTGTACCCCAAAAATGATTGCAAGTGCTTCTTTGTCAATTGTGCCGTAATGTAACTGAGCACCTGATAATTTGCAAACGCAATCGGTAAGTCAATCCCGTCGCTGTTGCGATGACTAAGGACACCACCAATTCCTTTGTACGGGTGTAAGACATGTGCGCGTGAAAGCTGGAACTTAATTTCGTTGAAAATTTCTTGTTCATGACTCGTCCATATGAAACGTTGATTTTGCCCTGATAGTGTGTGTAAATCAGATGCTGTGCCGTGCAAATTCGGTATAAATCGCTCGTAGAAATTTACAAGCCTCATAAATGAGCGTAACTCTCGTGTGTTCGTTAGTGGACTGGCGTTGATTATGGCGTCCAGTTTGTCTGGTGTTGGGAAAATTTCCTCTTTGTTGAAGCAATGTCCTAAGTACACCACTTCGTTCTGGAAGAAAATGCACTTCTCTCGTTTGATCCGGAAACCCGCTTGTTGTAATCGTGTGAGTACTTCTGTTAAATTGTGCATGTGCTCGTCGTCGGTTTTTCCTGTAATAGCAATATCATCGAAGTATATCGCCACTGAGTCAATATTTGATAATAATTTTTCCATGTATCGTTGAAAAATAGCTGGAGCGTTTGCTATTCCAAACGGTAATCGATTGTACCTGTAGTATCCCATGTGCGTTGAGATTGTGAGTAAATGTTGTGACTCTGGATGTTCTTCAAACTGTAGATACGAATCCTTTAAATCGATTTTGGAGAATCGTTCTCCACCAGCAAGTGTGCGCCCTAAATTATCAAATAATGGTACTGGATGTTTCTCCAACAGCAAGCAGGGGTTTATCGTAACGCAGAAATCCCCACAGGAAAAAACTCTAACCAAACATTCTACTGCCAAAACTATAAAAGAGTACCTTTTATACTTTTAAAGCTGACTTCACATGACAGTCATCCATTGGCAACTTCATATATTTCAGTATGAAACAAGAATATCAACTTAATCCAACTTCGGTGGCCCACCTTGCAGAAAAAAAAGAACAAAAATGAACTTAACATGAGATAACAAATAAAGAAAATTCGATTTTATTGTTAATACTTTGATGGACGACAATAAACCTAAACTAAGGTGGATCACCTAAGTTGATATTTAAGTCTAAAAAAATGGTTGAAATTCAAGTTTTTGCCAATCCAGTGGTCGTTATAATCTAGATCCAAAACCTAAAGTGAAATCTGATGTGGTTAGCACATTACTGAACAAAGGACAAATTAATATTTTTCTCCATTCGACGTACCGTCATTAAAACAGGGGCCAATTAAATTGTTACCTATAATTCTGTCCGAAGCAAAGATTATTACCATACCTCAGAATTCGACATCACGTGTAAAATATATTTTAAGAATACTGGTCCATTGAGTGTGTCTTTAGATAAATGACTGCTAAATTTTGTTATTATATTCCGGTTGAGGTGGGTTTATTATTATTAGTGCTTGGTATGCATTTTCTAACACTTTACTTTCTTCTATTTAATTCGCTGAAAATCTTTTTCAATATTTGGATTCGGAGCAGTAATTTTAGACAATTTAGCTGACGTAAATCTCGAATTAAGGCACCCCTGTAACCCATCGTAGGCGATTTATCCTCAAAATTATTGAATTTCAAGAGAATAGAATAGGCGAGTGTACAATAAGACCATGGAGATGCTAAATGATTATTGAACAGTAAAAAAAATGACAAAATACCCGGATACCTGATACCACAGCCTGGAAACCCTAAGTCCGCAAATCATGTGAATTTTTCATATATAATACAGCATCCAATTCGCACTAATAAAAACTGTGGTAAACCTAATTTAATTACTTTACCTTCAACTGATTGACATTACAGAATGATAACAATAGATTGACATAATTTACATATTACAACAAAATGTTTTCTATTATTAAATAATTATAACAAAGTTTTAGTTCCATCTTATGGATTAGAAGAAAATTCCGGCCACCTTGAATCAATTAATTCAACATCATGAACTGGCAATTTACATAATTTATGGATTAGTCTCCTTAATAGGTTATTGGATGTTTTAACACTTGCAATTCGTACCTTTTGATCTTTTACAGCTCCATAATTCTCCCAAGGCACCAAGATGTCGAAGGATAATTTTCATCGACTGTAAGAACTATATTGTTCATATTTAAGCTGTCTGATTTATTACACGATCGATTTCTGCGTTGTAAGCTGCTCAAGTAATCTCGTTGCCATTGTTTGAAAAAATGCTGCTTCATTTCCCATCGTGCCAGTGGTGACAATTTTAAATCGGTGCAATCACATTCCGGTACTTCAGTAAAAGTTCTTCCAATCAGAAAACGGGCTGGAGTCAACATACATAACTCATGTGTGCTCATGGTACATATGGACCGCGAACTCATAATCGCCTCAATTTGGCATAAAATGGTTGAAAACTTTTTACGGGTTAGAGTAGTGTCCTCAACTACCTTTTTTAAATGCGTATTCATTTCTTTTACTACCCAGTTGGCTAATCCACCCTCTTACGAGGCTGGCTCAATGGATTCTGGGGTGAGCCAATCATTGCTAAACCCATTCGAAAGAAGTTCAATGATGTTAAGATCACCAAACAATCATACTAACTCTGCAAATCAGCAGAAAGACGAAAACGCTGAACTCTGTCGAAAACTCAGTGAAGTAGAGGTACTTTTAACCCAATTAAGAAGCGAAATTGAAAAGCTGAAAAAAGAAAATGAAGAATTGAAGAAGCCCAAACCAATGGAGATTTCTGAAAACCCGCTAACTTGTTATAATGAAACAAGTACTCACACTAGTTATAACAATGAGTTCCATACTGATGAAGAGGATCTCATGAGAGAAACAGATTGGGTACTGAAAAGGAAGAAAAGACCTACCAAAAAACGAAAAGCAGAATTCTCCTCTGAAGTTGGAGATCATTCGCAAGCTAATGTATTAGTAACTGGTGATACTAATACCAAACCAACTCACCAGCAACAGCAACAAAAGGTTGTACCGAAAGAAAAGACTCCTCCGCCAATTAATGTAATCGGCATAACAGAATTTGCAAGTATACAATCTATAATGAAATCAGTGACAGCTAAGGAATATAGAGTAGTGTCACTAAACAATAACGTCTGGAAAATCAATACACCAGATTCCGACACATATAGAGCTCTAGCAACAAAGCTCAATGCGGAAGGTAAAGAATGGTTCACATACGAAGATAAAAACGAACGCGCAATTAAGGTTATGGCCAGAGGCCTTCATCCAACGTGTAAGAAGGAGGACATAATTGAGGACCTAAAGGCAAGAGATCTGCAAATAGAAGATGCAGTAAACATCCTAAAACGAGAGAGAGGTGAGAACAATCAAGTCAAAAAAAGGGGGCTTCCATTCTTCATGCTTACGTTTAACAAAAAGGAGAAAGTTGAAAACATCTTCAACATCAAAGCAATTCTCAATATGAGGGTTAAAATAGAACCGCTTAAGAAAAACACGAGGCTAATACCTCAATGCAAAAAATGCCAAGGTTTCAATCACACGCAAAAATATTGCAGACGGGAGCCAAGATGCGTAAAATGTGCTGGAAAACACAACGCGAAAGAGTGTACAGAAAGTAGAAACACCCCTGCAAAATGTATAAACTGTAAAGGGTATCATCCTGCAAATTATAGAGGCTGTGAAGTAGCCAAAGAACTTCAAAGACTAAGAAACAAAACGCATTAGTTTCCTCAAAACCCTAGGGTTACCAGAGAAGAGAAACCAACTAAAACCCAAGCGGAGCCAAAACCACCAGGACAGAGCGGAAAAATTATTCACAAATTGTACAGCAATCATCTAATGCTACGAATGATAATCCCCTTGAAAGGATTTGTCGAAGCATAGAAGCCATAAATATAAGGCTAGCAAAGCAAGAACGTGGTCTAGAAGCTTTATATAAGCGTCTAGATATGCATCAAACCTTGAACGAGGCAACAGCCCTCATGTACTAAAATGAGCAGATCATTAAGAATTGTCACCTGGAACGCGAACGGACTAGCGCAACATGTTCCAGAGCTAGAAATTTTTCTAAATTTAGAAAAAATAGATATCTGCCTTATATCGGAGAGCCATTTGACAAAAACATCATTTATTAAAATACGTGATTATGAATGTTACCATGCTGTTCACCCAGGAGGAAACCCCAGAGGAGGATCAACAGTAATAGTGAAAAAGAGTCTCAAACACTATGAAGAACCTAGTATAGAAGAGGAAAGTATGCAAGTTAAAACCATAAAAGTTGAAACTAACAATAATAATGAATACAGTATTTCCTCTATCTACTGCCCTCCACGCTATAATCTAAACAAAGAAGATTATAATAGACTCTTTAGATCACTAGGATCCAATTTTATTATTGGTGGTGACTTTAATGCAAAAAACACCTATTGGGGATCAAGACTTACAACCCATAAAGGAAAAGAGCTATTCGAAGCCGGACGAATAAATAACTGCGAGTTTTACTCTGGAGGTAAACCAACATACTGGCCTGCTGATATAAATAAAATACCAGATCTCATTGATTTTTATGTAACGAAAGGGATCTTCGCGGATTACATGTGCATCGAAAACAGCGAAGGGATATATTCCGATCATACACCTGTTATCATGACACTCAGCACAATGATAATTAATAAGGATAACCTGCCTAAATTAACAAATAATAGAACTAATTGGGACCTATTCCAAGAACTAATTGAAATGCAAATAAATCTACGAGTGCCGATTAAAACACCAGTACAGTTGGAAGACGAACTAGAGGTATTTAACAGTACTATTCAGGGGTCAGAGGTCAGGGAGTTAGTTAGAGAGAAACGGAAGGCAAGAAAAACCTGGCAAAGGACAAGCGCCCCGGAAAACAAAAAAATCCTCAATTTTCTATGCAATAAACTAAAACAACTTATAAAAGAAATTAAGAATGAAACTATCAACAAGTACTTAAATGGTCTCACCAAACATAAAGATACTGATTACTCTCTTTGGAAAGCAACAAAGGGATTAAAAAGAACTAAAATGCATGTGCCACCTATTAAAAATGGGGAAGGAACCTGGGCCAAAAGTGACAAGCAAAAAGCTATTTTATTTGCAGCTCACTTGGAAGACACCTTTCAACCGTTACCTAGGCAAACAGCAGATGAAAACATAATAACAATTAGCAAAATTGATGAATATAATATTCGATGTGTAACATTACAGGAATTAAAAAATGAGATCAAGTGTAATTTGAACGCAAAAAAAGCTCCAGGATATGATTTAATTACTGGACAAGTCGTAAAAGCCATTCCCGAGAAGGGACTACGAAAATTGGTTCAAATTATCAATGCTGTCTTCAGACTAAAATATGTCCCACGGCAATGGAAGGTTGCTGAAGTAATTATGATCCCCAAATCAGGCAAACCAGCGAACGATAAAAAGTCGTACAGACCGATTTCACTACTTCCTGTAATTTCAAAATTATTTGAAAAATTACGGCTCAAGAGACTCAAGCCAATAATAGAAGAGAGAAATTTGATTCCACCACACCAATTTGGATTTAGAGAAAATCACTCTACGATAGAACAAGTTCACATAATAACGGATATAATCGAAGACTCACTTGAGAATAAGAAGATATGCTCCAGCATCTTCTTAGATGTAGCACAAGCTTTCGACAAAGTTTGGCACTAAGGACTTGAATTTAAATTGCATCGAGATCTACCTAAGCAATTCTATCAAATTCTTAAATCTTATATCGCAGACCGACATTTCCGTGTAAAATATAACCAAGAGTACTCTGAACTAAAGAGAATATCAGCAGGCATACCACAGGGTAGCGTACTGGGTCCTATATTGTACATCCTGTACACCAGAGATATGCCAAATACAGAAGGTGCCACCATAGCAACATTTGCAGACGATACAGCTATTCTGGCGACTGGAAAGTGTATATCAGAAGCAACGACCAAACTTCAAAAAGCAACCGACACAGTGAGTAGTTGGACAAAGAAATGGCGCATTAGCCTAAACGAAGCAAAGTCGGTTCACGTAAACTTCACAAACCAGAAAGTTAACTGGATTCCAGTGAAACTTAATTCAAGGCCGGTTCCAAATGCAAATACAGCCAAATACCTCGGCATGACTCTCGATTGCAAGCTTAGATGGAAAGAGCATGTTAAAAAGAAAAAAGAAGAATTGAACATTAAATATAGGAAAATGTATTGGCTAATAGGTAGAAACTCTGAGCTTACATTACATAACAAATTGTTATTATATCAGCAAATACTTAAACCAATATGGACCTACGGTATTCAACTTTGGGGTTGTACCAAGAAGACAAATGTACAAATGATTCAATGTTTTCAAAACAAAGTGCTGCGTGGCATTGTATACGCACCATGGTACATTAGAAATGATAACCTCCATAGGGACTTAAATATGGAATATGTAAGTGAAGAAATACAAAATCATGCGAAGAAACACATTCAGCGGATATCTCGGCACCAAAATGCAGACATACGAAGTTTGTTGGATACCACCAATGCAGTAAGAAGACTTCAAAGGCAGAAATCTTTGGAATTAGGCAGTTGTATTTCATTAGGATAGAGAAAAATAATTACTATGTAAATTCAAACTGGAGTAACCATTGGGCTACTGCCCGTCAAATGTGAATCTTCATTTAAGAAAGATAAATTACCAAATGATTTGTAAATCAGTTGTAATATTAAATAAAGGGGGAAAAAAAAAAAAAAATTATTTTACTGCGGTTTCCCACAGACACATGCACAGATTAAAATGCCATCGTATTTCATTTTTGGCAAGTTCATTTACAGGTGCTTGACGTAATTTCCTTTAAATTATTGTTCACCCCCACAATGTTCGACCCATTGTCAGTATAAATATTTTGACATATTCCTATCACTTGACAATTCAATATGATATAGGCTTTAATTGGGATTTGGCCTCGTCATCGCATCACTTGAATTTAAAAGTGGCCGCACTTGTCAATAGCTACGTAGATAAATGCTGACGTATATTTCACTCTATCTGCGGGTAAGTCACCCATGATCTGCTCTTCTAGTTTTGGCCAATACCTTATGCATTTCCATGTACACCATTCTGATAATATTATTTAATCGAATTATCGAGTAATTTCATCTAATCAGACCTACTAATTGCCCTTGACCTGCGAGCAACCATTTTCCGTAATACATGCTCAGTAGAGTTACCGGATGCTTTACTTGATAAATGGCAACTGCGTTGTTTATACGTTCCCATTCTCGAATGACTCCATCTTCATCTAAAAATGTATTCAATGTTTTTAGTCGACTATTCCTTGGCACTTCTTTGTTGACACGTAAATATTTCAAGTCTGGTCCAAAATTGAATTTTTGTATTGTATATTCTTCACCAAAATGACTTCAGCTTGCAACACCTCTTATAGCTCTATATGGTTGGGTTTTAAACTTGGCGAATCGCTTGATTTATGTAAGAACCATCTATGATCTATTCGCCTATTTAAATTGCCAATGTATTTTCGTATTATTGCTAAAACTCTCTTCATTTTCCCCCATGAGCTATATATTTGGTTGTAAATTCAGCAAGGAAATTTTCGTTTTTACTGAGCAAAACGTCTATATTTCAAGGTTTAACTTCTTCAACGATTTGGTAAGACGTTTTTTGATCAGGCCAACTTTTTTCTTCGAAATGTAGCCAATCTGGTCCATACCACAAAATGTAATTGTGTTTTAGAATTTCGGTTACATAAACACCACAAGATGCATAGTCGGGGACATTCTACTTTGATTGAACTTGCCTCCAAATTGTTTTTGGATATTTTTCGAAGCGGTGCAACCTTTGTTTTTCCCGCAACTAAATGCATTTCACTCGGGTATGGTTTTCTTTTGATGAAAACTACGGCACCGTAGGCTAATTTACTGGTGTCCGAAAAACCGTGCAATTCTGCTTCATCGTCTATCTCTTGTTATCGACGTATGATTAACTTATCAACTTCGTTTAATTCTTGTCGTAGACCCTCCCATTTTGAGCGAATATTATTCGGAAGGTTATCGTCCCACCCAATATTAGATAACCTTAGACTATGAAACAGTATTTTCACTCGTACAGTTAGCGGCGATGATCATCCCAAAGGATCAAAGGCCAACTGGCATCTGATTGCATCATACGTTTCGTCTGGATTGGAATATCTGTGAAAGAAAGAGAAAAACAAAAGATATCTCGATTGGGAATCCATTTTAATCCCAAAATTTTGACAGCATTTTCGTCTTCAGATATTGTTTTTGCCACATCACAGTTTTGATCTTTATATTATTACGCAATCTTTCGCTGTTTGTTGACCATTTTCTGAGATTAAATCCACATGCATATCGTTTAGAATGGTTGCAGCTGCTGCTTGATTTTTACCTTGGTATTCTTGCGCTACTTGAACTAAACATCTTGTCGAAAGGAATGATGCAGGAACTATACCATAAATAATTGTATACTTAATTCAAACTGCCTTATTCGTTCATCAATTTTGTTTCTCCAGATAATTTTCTGATACTTGGGTTTGTTGCTATTGATCCACACTTGCCGATACATCTTTTCCATGTCACCGGATATTACGAACATATATTGGCGGAAGGGTATTAAAATTCATACCATCATTAAATCATTGAATGTTGTTCCATTTATTCTCCTAGCCGAGATGTCGAAAACCACTCTCAATTTCATGGTAGTGCTTGCCTCCTTTATTACACCATGGTGTGGGGAAAAATAATCTTCTCGTTGTACAAATTTGTTTTCCATTGCTTTGAGTCTCTTTTCGGCTACCACATAATTTGAACTCTACTGACTGAATTTCCCTTCATTAGGAGCTGCACTAAAAATCTGTTGTCCCTTTCTCTAGTGGTTCGTATAGTTAACTGCTCCAAGAATTGACGAAGAGCTTGATCAATGTTTAAATTAGCGCAAAAACTAGCCACATCACTTTGATCATTTTTTGAAACTCGTCCACCAACTAGCCAACCCAGCTTTGTACCTTGTGCATATCTAATGTGTTGGCTTTCTAAAATCATAAAAAACACTTTTAGACCCAACAACATACTACCAGCTTCACAGAAGTTAGGATCAGCTAAATCCAAAGTTTTAAATGCATCTATTTCGGAATTTTTAACATTACGTATAGGTTGCAATGTGGTAATTTTTGCTAACTACTATATACGATCGTATTTTAAATATTGGATGATCTTTATTGTGCGGACTCCTCTCGTAGTTTTTAAATTAGCTTCTCCCAACCCATGCACCGTCACAGTCCTTTAATCTGACGATAACGGTGGGTAGAATTTTATGAGCTCCAAACGAATTGTGTGTTTGTAAGCACTTTGATTGCCCCGTTTGTAAATTGATATTGCTTGTTTGTTTTCTACTCAATCCTTTTTTAATAACGTGCGTTTCAATTCTGTTAGCGGCTTGATCTATCTCCTCATGCGGTAAAGTGTTGTGTCTACGCCAACACATATGGCATCTAGCTTTTCCGCTACAATTGTACACGTTATGACCCTTGTAAAAACAATTGAAACAACGTCGTTCTGCAATAATTAACTCCTTCCGCTTGATTACTGTTAACTTTCGAAATTCTCCACACTCATGTAATAGATGCTTCCGCCCAATGTACTGTGGACACTTGAAGATGGTGGTGTTGATTTGGTAACTAAGGACCGTACTTTGAATGCTGGTTTTCTATTCGAATAAGATGATATTGACTCTAATGTATCACATCGTCTATTAAGGAACTCGAAAAATTCATTTATGGTTGGATATTGTGACGATATCGACTCCCGAGCCCATATCATTCTAGGTTCATCATCCAATCTCTTTTGCCGGGATATAAATTAGCCAACAATCACGTTGCTCTGATTTTGTATCGAGTGCACATAGTCTTCTGATAAAATGCCTGCATACTTGATTTATTGGCGGTGAATGTTTTTATATATGGTGCTTCTTTACGCTTCATAATAACTAGCTTCAGTATAATGCTTCAATAACTAATTAGTTTGGCTGCTTCATCTTTCAACAAGCTCTTTAAGTACAGACATTTTTGTACCGCTGAATAATCTTTCTTATGGATCGATGCATTGTACAAATCGAAAAAACTCGGCCATTCTGTATACCCTCCAGAAAATGGCGGTTTCGATAATTTCGTTAACTTGTGTGGTATCATTAGGATTACCGCCTATAAAATAATTCAATTTAGCAGTGACTGCATAATACTTATCTTCCAATTCAGCTACATGTGATTCGGCATCAACATCAAGACGAAAGATTCTTTCTTCAATTTCTTCAAACTGGGATTTTAATTTGTGGATTGCATCTATGCGAACTTGATTTTTTATTTCTTAACACAGAACAACATTACAGCTCGGTTTTTCTTTATAGCATGATAATTTTTGCTTTGTAACTTTTAACTTCTAACAGATGACTGTATAAAAAGAAAAATTAAATGTATGGCCATATTAAATAATTTTATCTGCCTAATTTTGTGCTATACTGTACAATCTACTTAATTTGTGCTACATATATTTTATGATCTATTTTCTTTTTACTATTAGGTTAGGTTAGGTTAGGTTGGAGTGGCTGCTTACGCACACTTAGACCGGTGACGGTCCATTGTGATACCACGGGATGTATCCCCTTTTACCCCTATTGGAACCATTTCGAGCTACTTATGTAGCGTAAGACGTCCCGCACTTTAATGTTTTCGAGATCCGAGAGGCAGTCCATCCTGAACTTACCTAAGTGTTTGTGCCTTCTGAGAGCCAATGCTGGACACGAGCAAAGGAAGTGGACCAACGTCTCTTCCTCCTCTTCGTCCAAGCAGCTTCTGCAGAAGTCATTAGCCTCTAGACCCAGCCTTCTTGCATGTTCTCCAAAAAGGCAGTGTCCCGTGAGAATTCCTACGACCGTTCTTAATTCACGTCGTCGTAAGGATATTAATGCCCTAGTGCGCCCCAAGTCCAGCTTTGGCCAAACTTGTCTTGCAACTCTACAGGTGAGGGCGTTAGACCACCTTTCCCCCGCTGAGGATAGCGCCTGCTTCCCAAGTGCTTGTCTCAGCGCTGTGATAGGCCTCCTCAGACTTGCCCTTTCCGGTTGCAGCTGGAGAGTCGTACCATGCCTAGCAAGTTCATCTGCCCTGCAGTTCCTCATGACGCCCGAGTGACCTGGGACCCAGACTACCTGGATGTTGAAATGCTCACCCATCTCATTTAGAGATGAGTGACAACTCAACGCCACCCGTGACGCCAAAGACACCGATTCTAACGACCGGATCGCCGCTTCTTTTTACTATTATTCACACAATAATTATTTCTCGTGAACCTAATTTAACTACTTCCATCAACTGATTGACATTAACGAATGATAACAATAGATTGACATATACATAAGTTTAAATGGATTATTAATTAATATTATTAATTTACATATTAAATAATCATAACAAAGTTTTAGTTCCATCTTATGAATTAGAATACTAACAATTTCTCTGTAGGCAAATCACTAAACAATGTTTTTATGTTTTTTTTTTGTTTTTTTTTTAAACAACCAAGATCAAATTACAGTTATTTTTTGTTCATTTTTTCAGGCTGCATTCAAGAAGGCATCACAATTCTTGCTTGATTCATTAGATGGGCGGGCATATTTAGGGTACATCATAATAGTGTATCCAGATAATTGGCCTGCCTCATGTGTACCACATAATCAATCAACGATTCCGTCGTCGGGTGAAAAAAGTGATTTCACAATAATCGAATCGCATCCAATCTACAATGATCAGGTGTGGACAAAACAATATGGTGGATGCGGGGAACCTGGATTACAAATTTATTTAACACCAAATAGTATTTTACGCAATACAATTGGTAAGGAAATGGTGAGGGAATGGGCAAAATATCGATATGGGATTTTTGATGAAATTGGATATGCGAACGATAAAGTTTATCCAAAATGTTATACGCATGAGAAGGGAAAACATGTGACCGGGTGTTTGGATTTACCATTTATTAATGAGAATGAGTATGTCGATTTTTTGTTTTTTATTTGTTTTTGTATATATTGTATTTATAAATTGTTGTATTTCTATAGGTACTGTAATGACGATGAAGCGAGCCTCAATGACACTGTTGATGAGATGTCACGAAAGAGTATACTCTACTCTGCTGAATCAACAAGCATCTCAATGTTTTGTGATGAGGGGACCCACAACAAACTTGCTCCAACTAAGCATAATTTTTTTTGTAATCATCAAAGTGTGCTGGACGTGATACTACAAAGTAATGATTTTAATATTGAAAATATGTTAAATTATGAACCATCGGTAATACTTAATACAACACCTAAATTTACATATAAAAAAAGGCTTTTTACACGTTATGTGATTGTGGTCGACGAAACCCAGGACATACTGCAGCGTGAATCATGGAATTTTTTACGAAATGCAATACGAAAATGGGTGGTATATGATTTACCCGATAATACCGAAGTCGGAGTAGTGCTATTAAAAGAAAATGACATTGATAGTATACTTGAGTTGACACCACTTTTGCATGATAAACGAGATAATATCGCATCATTCTTTCCATTTTCGCCTAGTGAAAAACGACAATATGCTTGTATAACATGCGGTATAAGTAAAGCGGTCGATATGCTTAATCGCCAACATGAAAGTAATGGTCCAGCCAAGTCAGTTGTTGTATTAATCGCACCTGGTATGAGTACTGGTACAGAATATTTAAATGTAACAAATTACGCAAATCGAGCAAATGTTAAAATCACAACAATTAATTACCCAGGAATAATAAGACGCCAGTCTCTGGACCCTATAGCACAACTAACATCTAGTAAATATTACACTGTTTATGAAACACGTCAAAATATTGATAAATCTCTTCTAACCACATACTTTGAATTATCGAATGTCTTATACCAAATTGGATACGAAAATTATGAGGGAAACAAATTAAATTTCCCAATTGAAATTCATCGCAAAGAATTAATTTCAAATTTAAACGAGGGCGATGGATCACTATCAACAAAATATGACACAAAAAATATAACCGGTAGTTTTTTCCTGGATTCATCAATGTCATCACCATCAGGATTTTACATATATACTCACAATGTAGAACAACCGCTGATCGAGGGATTAAAATTAATAAGCCCTTGTGGGAAAATATTTTCACAACGAAGTGACTCCCGCCTATTTAATGTCAAACAAATAACACTATCGTCTAATATCAATGAAACGGGCTCCTGGACATATTCAATGTATCGTATTTTGGGTAATCCACAGCCGCACTATGTTCAAGTTTTAGCGACACCTGTAAAATATTCCAATAATGTTATAAATGTACAGTCATGGATTAAATATTTGCTGAATGGTCCAATTATAATATATGTTGAGGTTCGTAAAGGTGATCTTCCCGTGCTATCAGCCGATATAGAAGTTACCGTTACGCGACCCGATTTACAATGCAGCGATACAGTTGAATGTAGCGAAACAATATTACTCTTTGATAATGGGGCTGGCGATCCTGATATCATGGAAGGCGATGGAATATATTCAAGGTATTTTAATCCCGAATCGAATGGTGTTTATCGTTTTGTAGTTGTTGTAACTGATAAACGAAATACCGCGTATACAATGGGAATGCAAAATGTTCGACTATTTAAGGATAATCAAAAATGTTGCGGAAGCCGTATACCAACTCCGATTAAACAAACTCTGCCCTCATTTCAGCGAATATTACCGGCACATACAATGTACTTGCAAAAAAATCAATCGATCAAAAATTCTAAAACTTACGGTCGAATTGGAGATTTACGCGGTGAAATATTTAATAAAACTAAAGTAAGGCTTACTTGGACATCGCCAGATATGGGTGGTTTAAATGTTGCCCGCTACGAAGTTAAATATTCAACCCGACTATCCGATATTATTTTGAACTATGATGCTGGCGCTATAACCTGGAATTACGAGCAACCATTTGTTTATTCAATTGGCGATCTAACTACGTTCACAATGAATCTAACGAATGACATTGCACAATTATACGGAGAACATTTGTATATTGCGATTCGTGCATTTAGTCATGCGACACGAGACGCTCTTAACGGGCCAACTTCTAATTGGATCAACGTATATATACCAAATTTAAATCACAATAGAATTGGCGGATCTGATAGTTATAACCCTGGAAATATTGGTGGTATTAATGACAATGAAATGGGCATTGGTCAGAGTAATTATGATGATCAAATTGATGAACTAATCCCGAACATATCAAAAAATATTAATAACGTCGGATTGATCATTTTAATTTCGTTAATCCTGCTGGTCGTGCTATTCAGTGCCATCATAATATTTATCATATTTTTAAAACGCCGTAGTAGTAAAAACTCCAAAATTCTAAACGAACGAAACATGAATAGTAAAAAAAAACTAAAATTAAAAATTGAGCAACAAAATAATCAACTAATATTGGCACAACAACAACAACAAGAACTACAACAACAGCAATCAATTATTGACGAGGATGCATCATTACACCATCATCATAATCATCATCTTTCGAACATGGACAGTGCAGATCATCATACAATTGGTTTACCACCGATTTATACATCAACAACGACGACAATAACCAGCGACTGTGATTACAATTATAAGAGATACTCAATTGTAAATCAAAATGAGCAAAAATTAATCGACGAATTAACAATGCATAATAGCAATCGAATCTTAAGTCCATACGAGTCGTGGACCGCATCACAATTATTGCATGAGCACGAACGTCGCATTTCTCCTGGACTTGATGATCATTTATCAATTACAACGAGTGGAACGGGTACAACCACAACACAATATCATCAAAATGATAATATAATTCATCATCAGCAGCAACATCAGATTCCGCCACCAGTTCCTCCATTGCCTTACGTTAGCAATATTATTTATCCAATTCAAAATGGTTTGCCGTTTAATCCATCACTACAGGGTTCAATATGTTCGGTAAATTCAGGCGGTGGTGATAATTTAACGAATAAAAAGCGCCGAAATGTAACAATGGTGTGAAAACTATGTATGTATTTAGAACACCGATAAAAACCACGTAGTATTATTTAATTGTTGCCATATTAATATAACAACCAATTTATGAGTTTAACCGCGATATTTCTTTTTTTTTTTTTTTTTTTTAAACCAAAGTTAGTTTTTAATTGATATATAATTAAGATGATGTGATGATAATGATATACAGGGTGTACCCGAACCTAGTACAGTAAATTCATCGGCTCATTCCTTACCCAAAACTAAGTCGAAAAAACGTTGGTGATTTTTTCCCATCTCTTTGAGATAATCGTGTTTTTTTTTTTTTTTTTTTGTAAAATATAGGCATTTTCCATTTCACCCAAAACCTAAGATCCACTATTCCAAAATTAATGAAATATATGATGCCTCATCAAAAATAGATTGTTTTTAAGTATAAAATTAAAATCTTAAGTTTTAGAGGACGAGAAATATTTATAATTAAAACCTAAAAAAATAAAAACAAAAAATTATTGTGTATTAACATTCATGCAATGAGACGATAAGTAGTAGCTACTTAATAATAGTGCACTAGGTCTTCAGATCCGTTATAATTCTGACCAAAACTGACAATAAATATTTTTAATAAATATCAACAAAAATTCTAGGCGTGAAAGAAACATTGGAAGTGGTTACGTAGAATGAAACTTTCTCGACATGTTTACCCGAAACGCGCTGCTAAGGATTTCCGAGTTGGTTTTAGCCACTAGGGCTAAGCGGTAGGCTCTGCAATTCCCAATACATTAACATATTATTTTGTTTCTAAAAATATAATTTGTACCCAGTTAACATTATTAGAATGAAATTATGAATTTAAAATGTATTGGTACATTTGGTTGTCATGTCATATCAACCCTATCTATGTAATAACTGTACGTACAGATTTAGTATTATGTTTCATCGTATTTATATTATTTATAGTGAAATATAAAACTGCAATCAATTCAAATACAAATTAAAACAATAAAGCAATAAACTTTTTTAGAATGCGTCTACACAACAAATCCCAAAATTAATGTAAAAAATATTAACGTGGTATTAATTAATTTTTTATAAAATACAATCAATATAATTTTTAAGTATTTATTCAAGAATAAGTAAGACCGAGCAAACGGCGCAGTGGTTAAAGCTGCGGCGGTTGGATCGGGAGGTACCAGGTTCGAATCCCTATAGGGGCGGGATGCAAAACGGATTTTTCATCATCTGATTACGATCGGTGATGAAGATGAACACATCTATGACCCCCTGTTGAGAGTGCAGAATCCATGGGCCGACCCACCTTTCATGTCAGCACTACAGGTTGGCATGGAGCAATGCAATGTGCAGGTGGTTTTCAAAGACGGAACTGTAGCCGCCCGTCCTCGATTTGGCTACTCCAGGCGTAAAGTAGGACGGTAAAAAATAAATCAAGAAAACAAACAAACAAGAATAAGTAAGTCAACTGACGACGATGCTATATCATCGAAATCGATCTTGCAGCAAAATAAGAAGCTATTTCACAATAAGGAGCACAACTTATTGTCAGAAAAAAAAAATATAAATATTTGAGTTGAATAAATATTTAAAAATTATTTTGATTGAATTTTATTGATTTAAAGTGAAATAAATATCCACAAACACCGGAATTTTGGATTTCGTTAATAATTTTTATAATGCCAAGAAATTTTTCTTTGGTGAACATTTTGTGAAAATGAGAAATAGCAAATAGCTATGTTGTTGCAGTAAAATCACATTGTTTAATTTATTATTTAAAGTCGATGGATATGCGAGTACATACAAAGAAATTTTTTGTTCAGAATTATGTACCTATTTTATCAGTATATGAAGACCGAGTGCATTGTTATGCAATACACTATATATATTATATATATATATATATATATATATATATATATAATACTGCAATTGTTTTTTAAGTACAAACCCAATTAGATTTTATGAATTAAGACAAATACAAAACACACCGTACACAAATAATTTGTATAATACAATTTTTACTTAAACGTGTACTTAAAAAACTAAATATTTATAAATGTAACAACTATATTAAGGATTATATTGTACAATTTAATTAAAATGTACTGTAAATAATTTAGAGATAAATACATTTTTATGATTATATAGAACTATAAATGATTAAACAGTTTTACTATTTTGGCTGCCAATTTCGAATGTTGCTTTATTTTCCCACCTTATATATGTCAGTGAAGTTAGCCCGAAGAATTAGCCCGAACTTTTGGTTCATTTCTCGGATAAAATGTAGCTATCACGAAAAAGTGTAAATTTTGTAAAAAGTGTAGATTCATCCCGAAAAAAATATTATAATTAAAATGTATCTAAAACACGTATGTGAAGTTTTCGACAAATAACAAACTATTAATATGTATTAGTGCGCTGATATATAGTAGGTCAAAAACTGGTTATTAGATAAAATGTCAAAGGAAAATTCTGGGACATTTATTAATGCACATTGTTATTGGATAAATTTCTGAATTTAGTGTTTCACTGTAATGAAGAATGCCCAGTTCTCAGAGATGTCTCTGGGATGTAACTTTGTCAAAATGAGCGTACTTAGTGTAATCTACAAATAGGTGTTGCACTTCGCTTGGGTACAAATAAAAAATATTAGTTAATTAATTTAAACTTTTATTAATTAACATTTCCCAAAAAACATTTATTTAATTTTTTCGAAATTCACGAATAATACCATAACACATGAGTGTGTGGCGAAGGTATCAGAACGACGAAAATAAAAAGAGGAAGTCAAGTTTTACTTCTTTTTGCTTTTCGGTCAATTTGATTTTCTGTTTTTAAATTTTCTATTTCGAAAATAGATTGCCCATATGGCAGCAAGTTGCTGTAGGGCGCGGCGCTGCTAGCGATGATGGTTGTATTGGCGGCGCTGCGGGCATTGAAGGTTGTGTTGCGGTCGAATCGGCTACAGTACTTCCCACCTAGATGAAAATTGGTGTTCATCGATAAATTTAGATGGGATTCGCACCGGTCGACCAGATCGGGTGGATTTCGTTGCTGTTGGTAACTTAGTAGGGGTAGCCGGTTCGTTTGGTGTTTTTACTGTTGTCGTCGGCTCCACGTTTGTTGCTTCGCTGTTCGCGGGCATATATGCTGGCTTAAGGCGGTCGATAGTGATGTTTGATTCGCGATTTGGCAGTCGCAAACGGAAATATTTTGATGTTCGATCAAGAACTTCGAAAGGTCCATTATATGGATGGGTAAGGCTCGGGCGAATAGAATCGTCACGAAGAAATACATGAGTCGCTGTTTTCAGGTCACCATGTTGTTATTATTTTGCCTTTATATTTAATTGGATGTTTAAGTATTTTTAATTAAAACACGTTCATTCAGTTTGGTTCATTTATTCAACATGCCGGAAGTACGTCAGCTAACAAAATATATATTTTTTAGTGTTACATCACGTATGCATTACAAATTCCAGTTACTAGTGACATCTAGATTTCATTATTATAAATATACTTATAACATAACATTTTATTCAAATTATATATATATAGAATATGTAACACATGTATGAATGCTTTTCTATTTCCATGCCACGCCGTCGTCGTTGGCCGAATGTCACGCATGGCGTTTCGCAGATCGATGACTGTTTGCGATTCTGTCTTCCTTGATGGCTGCTCGTCGAAAAATTCGCCAGGTAAGCGAAGTGTTGTACCGTAAACAAGTTCGGCCGGTGATGCATTTAAATCTTCTTTATACGTTGCACGAAGGCCGAGAAGAATTGTTGGTAAATGCCTGGCCCATTTTTCGGTGTTGTGACAGAGGATAGCTGATTTCAGCGTGCGATGCCATCTCTCGATTAGGCCATTTGCTTGCGGATGGTATGCGGTTGTTCTAAAATGCTGAGTTCCGAGCGTCCGCATTAGTTCGTCGAAGAGATGCGAATCAAATTGGGCGCCTCGGTCCGTTGTAATTGCTTTAGGCACACCATATTTTGCTATCCAACCAGCGATGAGTGCATTTGCAACGGTTGGTGCTGAAATGTCCGGGATCGGAATTGCTTCAGGCCAACGTGTGAAGCGGTCGATGATCGTAAGACAGTAGCGATTTCCCTCGGATGGTGGGAACGGTCCGACGAGATCGATGTTTATATGAGCGAATCGTTCACTCGGTGAGTCGAACTGTTGTAACGGCACTTGTGTATGCGTCCAATTTTTGCACGTTGACATTTCAGGCAGCTTCGAACGTATTTTGCGACATCAGATCGAATGCCAGGCCAAACGAATCGTTTGGTCATCAATCTAGCCGTGGCACGTACTCCAGGATGCGAGATGTCGTGGATCGCTTGAGTGAATTGGTTTCGGAATCTTCCAGTAACAATTGGACGAATGTTGTCTGTTGAGTAGTCGCAAAAAAGTCGCTTCGAACTGCCTGGAATGGTAAAAAGTTTTAGCTTAATTGAAACGTCGATATTACCTTTTTCGAGGAGCAATTTTAATTCATTATCGTTTCGTTGATCATTTGCTAACTTTTCGTAGTCGATCTCGGCAGTGGAATAGATGCTTTCGACTCGTGACAAGAGGTCCGCAGTCACATTCTCAGCTCCTTTTACGTGTCTAATATCGGTGGTTATTTGTCCGATGTAATCTAGTTGCCTTGCTTGACGATCGTTGGCTTTTTCGAGTTTTTGAGCGAATGTAAAGGTGAGCGGTTTATGATCAGTACAGATGTGACATCTTCTTCCTTGCAGCATGAATTTGAAATGTTTCACTGCCAAATACATTGCTGTGAGTTCGCGATCATACGTGCTGTAGCGAAGCTGCGTCTTGTCGAATTTCTTTGAGAAAACCCAAGTGGTTGTAGCGCGTTGTCTACAACTTGATGCAGTACTGCACCAGCAGCAATGTCGGAAGCGTCGACATAAAGCGATAGTTCTGCCGTTTTTGATGGATGAGCGAGTAAAGCTGCGTTGGACAAATCGAGTTTGCATTTTTCAAATGCATTTTTTGCTTCATCTGTCCAGTTAAGCAAAGTTCGATCGTTTTTCTTGTTTCCTGGGATCATCTCAAGTAACTTGGCTTGCGTTTCGATGGCGTTTGGCATGAACTTGCGGTAAAAATTGAGTGTTGCCAAAAAACTTTTCAATTGCTTGACCATCGCCGGAAGTGGAAAAGTTTTAATGGCTTGGACCTTCTCGGGTAGTGGCAAAAAACCTCGAGATGACACGCGATGTCCCAGAAACTCGATTTCTTGCTTACCGAATTCACATTTCCCCAAATTTATTGCCAAGTTGTACTGTTTCAGTCTTTGAAACAGTATTCGCAAGTGTTCATGATGCTCTTCGGGCGTCGTCGAGGCGATGCACAAATCGTCTATGTATGCGAAGACGAAATCGAGGCCACGGCAAACTTCATGGATTAAACGTTGAAACGTTTGCGCAGCATTACAAAGTCCAAACGTCATGAATTTGAACTCAAACAGCCCGAATGGGGTCGTAATAGCCGTTTTTTTAATGTCCTCCTCGGCGACTGGAACTTGGTGGAACGCCTTTTGTTAGTCGATCTTTGAGAAAATGGTCTAACCCTGCAAATTACCGACGAAGTCGTTGAGATATGGTATGGGATAACGATCCGGAACTGTGATGGCGTTCAAAGCGCGATAATCGCCGCACGGGCGCCACGAACCATCGGATTTCTTTACCATATGAAGCGGGCTTGCCCAACAACTGCTTGACGGTCGGCATATTCCCGCTTCTATTAGACAATCGAATTCCTTTCGAGCTGCTTCGAGTTTTTCTGGTTCCAAACTCCGAGGTCGAGTGTAGACGGGTTGTCCTGTCGTGATGATTTGATGAATTACGGCGGTAGAAATTTTACTTCCTGGCACTGGTAGTTTTGTAATCTGGTTGTATTCTTCGAGAAGATCAGCATAAATCGGGTTTACATAATATGCCTTGTATTCAGTTGTATCTTTTACCATGATTCGCAAACAATTTGAGTTTAAACCAGTGCTTGGATCGATTATCCTTTTTCTCATCAAATCGATTAATAATCCGAATCTGGTAATGAAATCTGCGCCAATGATTGGCGTTATTACATCGGCGACTACAAACGTCCACACGAAGTCACGTCGTAATCCGAGGTTTATCTTCAGTGTTGTTGTGCCGTATGTTTTAATTTCAGTGCCGTTTGCTGCGAACAATTTAATGTCTGTTGGTTTGCGGTTGCCTGCGAACTGATTGAGAGGTAGTACCGATACGTCGGCGCCCGTATCGATCAAAAATCCGATATTTGTGGACTTATCATGTATCTTCAATCGGTTTACAAATTTGGATTCAGGCTGTTCGCTACCTGAATTCGACGCAGGCAGCTGGCTTCAATATTGATTTGATGTGGCAGCATTTGTGGCGTTGAATGTGCACGGCTTGTGGCAACGTGTTGCTTTGGTACCAAACTTCCAATGATACCAGCAATTAGGATGCTCAATACGAGATGATTGTTCCCGAGACCTGTTGGCGTTGAATGATTTACTGCTGCCGTGATTGATACTGGATTTTCGCTCAAGTTCTGTGATTCGGTTACTTAACTTTTCGAATAAGTTGATTTCAGCAGGCGGCGTCGGTGTCGTTCTCGCATTTTCTAGAATTACAGGTGGCTGCGGAGTTGTTTGATAAAACGTGCGATCACCGATAGTACGCAAACGAATCGACTCCACTAATGTATCGGCTGCGGCCAGTTGGTCGCCAATTGGCGAATTTTTCATTTGAATTATTGCGGCGTGCGCCATCTCTGGTAGTCGAGCAGCCCATAATTCAAAAACTGCAGTTTCGGTCAAAGAATCGTGTGTTAAACTCTTTAATTTTTGATATAACTTGCTCGGTTTTGAATCGCCGAGTTGCACTTCACTTATCGCTTCGCGAAATCGCCTTTGCTGCGAATTTGAATAAAAAGCGATAATAATTGGCTTAATATGTGTATATTTGCCGCTTACTGGAGCTTCGCCGATTTGCGTTTGTAATGCACCTAGGTCATCGAGTGGAATTTGTACCATTACTGAACAATATTTTTTAGTATCGCTGGTCACGCTGCTAGCCTCGAACCAAAATTCCAAGCTGGAGAAATAATTTTGCAGGTTATGCAAACTATCAATTAATTTCGGCATCGGTATTCGCGGAATCACAACGTTAGCATTTATATTTTGCGATTCATCATCGCCACTTTGTTTTGCCTCTGCGTTTGTCATATTTTTTGTTTTTTCTTGAGCACGTTTTTCACTTTAGGTTAGCTTGCGCGAAAGACGTCTTGGGTCACCACTTTGTAGCACTTCGCTTGGGTACAAATAAAAAATATTACACTGAAAAAAATAAAGAAGTAAATTTGAAGAAATTTATATTTAAATCGAAGAAAAAACCTTTAAAATAGCGTCAATGAAAGTAGGTGATCATTATGATTACGTTTTATTCAAATTGATAATTTACTAATAAAATTATGAAATCAAATAAATTTCTTCAATTTGAAAAAATCTTTGGCAAAACCAAATTTTCGAATTGACTAAATTTTATCAATTCAATAAACATTGATTTACATGTAACTTCGTCAAATCAAATAAAAATTAAAAAAGTTATTTTGTTGATTTGATTAAATAATCAATTGAATTGTATATATATATATATATATATATATATATATAT
Source organism: Tipula vernalis (assembly GCA_958295665.1). Taxonomy (NCBI): domain Eukaryota; kingdom Metazoa; phylum Arthropoda; class Insecta; order Diptera; family Tipulidae; genus Tipula; species Tipula vernalis. The sequence goes on from OY282561.1 coordinate 2,842,302, forward strand.
ATATATATATATATATACACCAGGGTCCCGCTTTGCGTCTATTCGAAATGCGTCTATTCACTCTTGCGTCGGTATTTTTTTGCTTATTTTTTCATACATTTAATGAGAATTCTCTTTGCCATGAGAATATTTATTAAGAATAATAATGCATGTGTTTATCTATTATTTCTCCACGTATGGAACCGAACAGCGACGCAAAGCGGGACCCTGGTGTATATATATATTATATATATATATATATATATATATATATATTTGCTGGTTAAAAAATAACAACAGGTTTATGTTTTATTTCATGTGTTTATTTCAAATTTAGTGTAAATTTTATAGTTAGGTAGGTATAAATTCATTAAAAACCTCAACAAAATCCAAATTTAAGTAGGTATATAGTTCACTATTTAAGTGCCGAAATTAAACAATTTACATTCACATTATGTTTGTCATAAGAACTATTGATAGAATAAAAATATTTTTGAATAAATGTCCATACTAAATGAGACTCTATAGGATATTGAAAATTGAGCACATTAAATGTTTTAAAACAAATATCAACTGCTTCAACAAAAGAGTTCAAAACATATTTGATCCCGTCAAAAAATACTAAAAACTCTTTTGGCTCAAGCGTAGTGCCAATGAATAAAATACGCGGTTGAATTGGAACCTTGTTCTTGTTTCGCCGTATGATTTCTTCTTCGCATTCTCCTAGAGTATTCCCAACAATGAGAAAGCTTCTCTGCGAGTGGCTAATAGAGAATTTAGTTCTCAATCTTTTGTTGTTAGTGCCTTCAATGGTGGTTGTAGTTGGTACTAGCAAGCTATGCAATAAAAAAAATAATGTACAGCTACGACCACCTATAAACAAAAGAAAAAGTTATTAAGTTTATTTTAGTTTAAAAAAATAAAATCAATTAACCTACTTTCAGTAACGTACTGTTTATGTTGAAGGTCGTTTAATAAAGTTTTACTGCTATGATCTTTTATTTTGTCGAGGTATATTGGCATTATTTTAGCTGCGAAAATTTCATAATTTAAAATTAAGCTGTGGAGGCAGAGGGATACATCTGATTAAAATCAATGTTTATCTGGAAAGGAAAAAGTAAAAAAAAAAAAAAATTATTGTAAAATGCATACATAATACTATCTTATAATTAATAAAATGTATTATTAATTAGTTTATTACCAATTTGTAGCCCATTGGTTTCTTATATTGCTTCCATTTGGTCAAAATTTCGTTCGTCGAATTGGCATTTGATATTTCATGCAAACGGTAATTTTTGGTGGCTTCCCAAAGATGCTCCATCTCAGCCCATGAGCAATTATCGAGTAAAATAGCCTCGAGCTGCTCGGTAATGTTACTTTCTGGTGGTGCTATTTGTGTTTGATTAAATTTTGAGAAAAAACATAATATTATTCGAATTAACAAAAAGAGTTTTCGTTTGGCGTTATATAATGCATATATATTCATGAAATAATAATAAGACTGACCACGCAGAATAAAAAATAGCTATAAAAGTCGTTTTACTATTAATAGCAAAACGGTAGTTATATCAAACTACATAACGAGCTAATACACAATAAATTCTTGAAATTCATAATTTCCAATTACAATATTTTAATATTTTGAAAATTTAACTAATGTATTTTAAGAGAATTTTAGCTTTTTGCGACTGATGTTCCTCAAATAGTTACCCATTTTAAATAGGAAGTTTCAAAAACTATTAGATTTTTTTTGTTCTACGTGGTACGTCTCATTATTATTTGGTTTATGATATTACCTAATTGAATATTTTTTGTGAAATTTGAGCAAGGTGATTTTGTTGTGCAGCTCCGTGTTGGAATAATTCCACTAGTTTTAAGTTGCCGGAGGCTATTAAAATATTTATCGTACACCTTGCCTTGTGGCTTCCGGCCTGATTGTTTAGAATAGTAGTACGCCTATCAAAGAAAAGAAATAAGATCATTAATTTGCTGGTATCTTTCTATTGAAAACTTGAGATACATACTATAAATTCTGATGGAAATATTTGAATTATCTTTTCAGATATTTGTTGTGCGATTACGACATTCATTCGAATTCCTTTTTGTAGCATGTACTTTATTACTGCATCGACTATTAACGATCTAGAGGCTTCACTTAATTTTTTAGTTGATTTATATATACTTAAAATTGATCTGCCTTGAACGGATTTTTCCAATATTTTATGAACATCAATTGTGACGTCATCGCAAGTACTGGAGTTTTCATCTGTTTGATATTTATCGTTTTCAATTTGCAACGGAGCATGCGCTACTTCGGTTGTTTCTAATATTTGGTATGCCTTAATTTTGGATTCAAGAATTACATCCGTTCCTATTTTTAAATTGTACTTGTTGACAAATTTTTGTATGTGTCGGTCGCTCATATTCTGGATGACATTTAAATTAATTAATTCTTCTGAAAATATTTAAAAGATATAGAATTATATAACAGCAAGAACACTATTTTTTGAAAATTTACCACAAAATGCTGGAAAGAGAGTGCTTAGATTCCATGTTTCCAATAATTCTTTTATGTCACACTTCTCCTTTAGAGTCAATGAACATTCTAGTGTAGATCCCGTAGATGCATCGATATGTGGTTGGGTCATTTGATCTGATTCCTTGGTATTCATCGGTACATTATAGTTTTGAATCAAATGATATTCGGTTTCATCTTCCATTGGAAGTAATTGATAAGTTATTACTTGGTCGTTTTCTGTGATTTTGTTCAATCGCGCAATATATTAAGTTAGGTACTAGGTTATTGGTTACTAACTATATTAAATGTTAGGTACTTATTACAGATTTACAAAATGTTACTATTTATAAGAAATAAAATTAAAATAACTTAGATAAGCATTATAAATTACAAATATTCTTTTAATTTAATCATCAGCTTTCCTTTTACAGTACAATGAATGTTGGTAGGCAAGCAATTAAAATCTGTAATTTTAAAGAATAATTTTTCGGCAATAAAATTTTGGGACTATGTAATTCATATGCATCAAAATGTGAACTAAATGAATTCACCAAAAGCTCATTAACCAGTAGAAATATTTCGGAAGTTTCTTTCAAAACAAATATCTCTTCTATTTCAAATAGGCCTAGCGATGACCTAAACAATGAAAGAATCAACCCATTTTTGTAGTTAGTTCCTTTGAAACTTATGTTGCTTAAAGCAATTACATCTAATTGTTTAATTTTAGTTTTGTTGAATAATAAATTTATATTTTTACTTTCAATGCGGTAATTATCTTTAAATACAAAATTATTTTCATTTGGTGACATTAAAGAGAGCGAGGATTTCAGATTACATTTTTTTGCTAAGCTTAACAAAATATTTTTTCTAGACGCTGTGACGTTTGCATAGGCTTTGATTTCTTTATGCTTAGCTTCGAACCTAAAGCACCAAAAATGCCTAGGTGGACCGGAAAATTCTACAACAGTTGGATAGTGCACTAATATATGGTGCTTTGGTTTAAGCGTGTCCGCGAATAGTTCTACATAACTTGTATTATGCTCACATATTAACTGTCGCATTACCGTTATATCATCCTTTGTTAAGCTTCGTCTAAGAAGTAAATCAATTATTTTTAAAAGAAGAAGGTAAACTTGCCAAACAATATCGTTTTCAGGAATCAAATCTCCTATCATGAGTGGAAACAAAAGAATAAAAGTTTTCATCTCACTTGCAGTCATCTTCAATCTACAACGTTTTATATGTTCAATTGTTATTGGTTTCGACAAATTACCTATTTCAATTGAACCATAATTAAACGTTTGTTTTCTAATATTTAATGTTTCTAACGAAAAAAGGGCAACAACGTGTATATAATAATCAATTATTTTGCAAACATCATAATGGCAAATACCTTCAAACAAATCATGCATAATATCTACAGCAAAGTTTTCAACTACATGAAAGGAACTAATTCTGTTTAAAGGAGAATTTTGATTTATTCCAGATTCTTCAAAATAATTTGTATCAACGTCTACATTATAATTTTGGATATTACGTAAATATTTATTTTCCTGAAGTGCCATATAATGTGTCTCTGTTTTCGGCGCCTTACAGAAGCGACAAAAAAAGGTGCTTGAAAAGGATTTGCTAAAATCACAAATTGAATTTATACCCAAATTATCACCAATGACCAAGCCTAAAATAAATCTAACATTCACTACTCCTCCAACAGTGCTTATAGGAATACCTTTGCATTCCATCTCGCTTATTTCATTTATTAAATGAGCTAAGCAAGCGTCATTTCCAAAGGTTTTTAGATCCTGAGATTTTATAAATCCAGCAACAAAAATATTATCTAATTTAGAAACATTATTAAGTAGAGGAAAACTATAATAAATTCCACAAACTGATTGAGATTGAGTGCCTAGAGGATTATTTATCTGGAAATCATCAGTAAATAAAAAATAAGGAATACAAATCTCACAAGGATATGGAGCAGTTTTTTTCTGCCATAATTTTCCATTAATGAAATTTGAAAGTAATTCTGGATTTTTTTGTATATTTTTCATATTATCCATCATTTCGCTAAGAATATCGCAGCCTCACCATTTTGCATTAATACACCCACTGACTCATTTATTAAAAATTGAACTGATTCTTGTAGTAAATTATTTTGTTTTAACCACACGTGTAGCAAATGATCTGTTTTGCAATGCTTAAACGGATTTGATAGTTTTTCAACAAAGTTTACTAAATCGTTCTTGATTTCAACATTCTCAATTCTATTATCTATATATTTTTTTAAATAAGATGTTGCCGGTTGTAAGAAAGTATCAACAATTAGTTTCTGAATATCCTCAACGTTCTTTCGAGTAAAATTATTATTATTATGAAGCAAAAGTGTGAATCTAGCAGCATCTTCGACTAATGAATCAGTTGGAAAAACTAAATTTTCACAAACTTTTTCGTCTGATATTGAATTAATTACATTGCTCTGAGATTTACTTTCATTGTTTTGACGCAAAGGAATAGTTGCTTGGATTTCTTCTTTGTTTAAACTTAAAGTGGCCGCTTGATGCATTTTATTAATATGATCCCGAAAGCTTTTAACGTTAGGAAAAGACTTGTTCGCGCATATTCCTTCGCAACATTCATAAACACTGTACCTTGTAAGCGAATGCATGATATTTAAATGAATAATTAACGACTTTAAATTAAAACTATCTAAATTACACAAATAACATTTCAACATATTTACTTTATTATAGATTATTTGTTAAGATAATTAAACAAACAAAATTCGAGATCTTCAAAATGACTAACAAAAATACCTGTAATTTTTTCAAACACAATTACTATTTGCAATATTACAATAAAGCGATATAAGCATAATTATATTAAAAACTCTACGTTCTGCCAGCTAATGTTTCACGTTATATATTATATTATGCCTATTTGTGCACTTTTAATTAATAATTATTATATTGGATTTAACCACCTACGTACAATATTTCTGAACTTGCTTTGTTAAACTGTAAACTAAATTCACGTGGAGTCGTAATTTTTTAGGTTATTTTGTCAATTCAATACAAATTTCTTCGATTGTAGTAGTAGCATTGTGGAATTGTACTTTGTTAACTAAATTTCTTCAATTTGACGAAAAAACTATGAAAAGGATACGAAACTGTTCAATTGTTGATTCTTTCATTTGAAGAAATTTCGTTAATTTAACACATTAAGTTAAATATAGTAAAATTGAAGAGGGGTAGTCCATCAATTTGAATAAAATGTTAGTAAAAGTCTTATTTTTCATTATATGTTGATGAATCCTTCTTCAAATGGACATGGTTTATAATTAAATCAACAATTTTTCTATCAAATTAAATAAAATATATTAATCAAAATTCAACGAAATTGATTATTCAATTTCACCTACGATATTTTTTTGAGTGTAGTTAATTAATTTAAACTTTTATTAATTAACATTTCCCAAAAAACATTTATTTAATTTTTTCGAAATTCACGAATAATACCATAACACATGAGTGTGTGGCGAAGGTATCAGAACGACGAAAATAAAAAGAGGAAGTCAAGTTTTACTTCTTTTTGCTTTTCGGTCAATTTGATTTTTTGTTTTTAAATTTTCGATTTCGAAAATAGATTGCCCATATGGCAGCAAGTTGCTGTAGGGCGCGGCGCTGCTAGCGATGATGGTTGTATTGGCGGCGCTGCGGGCATTGAAGGTTGTGTTGCGGTCGAATCGGCTACATAGGTATTAATTTAGTTAAAATATGACAAGAATTACTATTTGTTATTGTATACGAAGTATTCTTGATCCTTTGATAATTTTCTGAATTTAGTTTTTCACTGTAATGAAGATTGCTCGGCTGACTAATATCGTACAAGCGGTAATGTATGTTCAATTCAAAGAGATTGTTGAAGCATACTATCGGTAGTGTATCTTCAATTCGGAATTCGTCTGAGTTGCCGATGACTATGTATTTTGAGCAAGACAACAGTTCTGATCCCAACGAAATTGTTGAGTATTTTAGGAAATTTTTTCAAAGTACATATAGATTCGTAAATTGTTGCAACGTTAGCTCAGGTTTAAATGAAGAATTAGTAAATCCTCCGGTTCAATTTGAAATTTTGAAGGTTTCCGAGACTGATATTATGGATCAACTGGATGCCTTTAAGAATGGCTGTGGTCCGGATTGTATATCTTCCTCAATTTTGAAACTATTTAAGTTTGAACTTTGTTATCCTTTGAAATTATTATTTGAGAAATCTTTAAATTCTTCAGTTTTTCCGGTGAGATGAAAAACATACTCAATAACTCCCATCTATAAATCAGGGGATCGTTCTAATGCAGCCAATTACAGAGGTATTTAAATTTTTCAGCAATTCCTAAGCTCTTTGAGGCGATTTTGTCCAAATTAATTTTTTTAGCATCAAGAATAGATTATCAATTAGTCAGCATGGTTTTTTCAAAGGCAGATCAACTACAACTAATCTCGTTGAGTTTCAACGGGAAACTATTGATGCATTTGATTCTTATAGTCAACTGGATGTTGTCTATACTGACTTCACAAAAGCGTTTGACTCAGTTCAGCATCAAATCATCTTAAAAAAAACTAAATAATTTTGGATTTTCTCGAAAATTCGTTGCTTGGGTGGAATCGTATTTAACTGGCCGTACCCAATATGTTAATTTAAAAGGGATCAAGTCGAATTTAATAAACGTTCTTTCGGGAGTGCCTCAGGGCTCACACCTGGGTCCTCAATTATTTTTATTATTTGTAAACGATGTGCTGGACATGTTACATTACTCAAAAGGACTTATGTATGCCGACGATCTTAAACTATTCCGTCAAATTTCTGATGCTTCTGATGCTGCTAAATTACAATCCGACCTTGATTCATTATTTAATTGGTGTTGTCTGAATCATTTAGATTTGAATATTAAAAAATGTGCGGTTATGTCTTTCTCCAAGAAAAAATCGCAAATATATGTTATGATTATTATATTAATAATGAAATATTGAATCGGTTTACCCAAATTAAAGACTTCGGAGTGACATTTGACTCTAAATTGAGTTTTACAACACACATTGATAAGATAATCGTAAAGTCGTCTTCTTTGTTGAAGTTAATACAACGTCTTTCTAAAGAGTTTAATGATCAGAAGACTCTTCAGATTTTATATTCATCATTAGTTCGATCTAACTTAGAATATGCCATAGTTGTATGGGCTCCTTACTATTCGACGAACATTGAACGAATAGAAACAATTCAAAAAAAGTTCAAACGGCTAATATTTTTTAAATTTAATCTTTTTAATATTAATAGAAAGCTTATGTATTGGGAAAACTTAATTAATATGCCAAGTTCCAATTTAAGATTTATTGTTATGAATCTTGAGTCCTTGGCGACCAGACGTTGTTTTGCTGTAGCTTTATTTACAGCTGATGTTTTAAATGCTAGAATTGATAGCCCTTTTATACTTTAGCGTTTTAATCTGTATGCCCCTGTAAGACAACTTAGAACTAGATCTTTATTGTTTTCTGATTTCCGACGTTCCAACTATTCAGTTAACGAGTCAATTAATTTTATGATTGTAAACTTTAATCATTTCGAAGATATCTTTGATTTCGGAATGATGAAGGAGAGCATTTAATTCTAAGATACTTATTTCTATTAATTTGTAAATATATTATAGCCTTTTGTTTCGTCATATATATTTATTTTATTATATATTTGTAATTGTAAATGTTCATAGTCATAGGGAACAAATCCTGTAGATTATTATTGTAAATAAAATAAAATAAAATAAAATTAAATTTATCGAACTAGGACAAATTCAACGAGATCGTTGAAACGAACGACGGCTGATTTATCTTCAATCGAATTTATGGAACTAGGACAAATTCAAAGATATTGTTAAAACGCACGGTCGGGAATGTATCTTATTTAATTGAATTTATTGAATTAGTAGTATTATAGTATAAATTCAAAGAGATTTTTGAAGTCATTATGTACATTGAAAACAATATTCAAAATATTGGTTTTTATGATAATTATTTTTAGTGGAATAATTATCACCCCAATTCTCATAGTCGTATCACGTCATTTTTCATGACTATTGACGATTGGAGCATCACAGATTCCACCTAGTGGAACATTTTTAAACTGAGGTAGCTGCTAATTTGACGTTTGAAATTTATTATTTTTTTTTTATTTTTTATTTATTTATTTATTTGTTTATTTCTCTCAACCATTCAAATATACAATTATTTTAATTTTTTTTTTATAAACTCATACAAAAAAAAAAAAATAAAAAGTGTGGTTAAGAAGATTGGATAATCTGTTACGCCGCCCTGTCTGCGTAACATGCAGCATAGTTGAATTGGTCTGGTACGCGTAAGCGGGTTTAACCATCTCAGTTCACCGGTTGATTTGGTTACCCCTTAATGCTGATTAATCAGATTAAATGCGAAATTATATCTGTGATGTGTTACGGTAATCGGGTAATGACTAAGCAGCGAGCGGTATTAATTGTCTACCGTTGAGAATGAGATGCTGCAAGTGTATTTTATATATTGGGTGTGTCGCTTATGCGGTACGTGATGATTGGACCAATTGGTGATACGATGTTCGGGAATGTTCTGTAGTGAGAATAATTCATTCATTTTTTTTGTTCTGATGATGTATTGGTGGGCGGTGGTGCGGGATTGCAACAACGTGAGAGCGGCGGTGAAAAAAAAAATCAAATTAGAAGATAATGATTTAAAGAGACGGGTCGGTTTTTTTTTTTTTTGATATAAAATTTTCGACCGAGAAAATTTTTTTTTTGGACAGTCAAGTTTGGATTTTGGTGAAGAGTGGTCGATGAGACGATTAGACTCGACTGCCAGTTTTATTTCTCAAGTTTTTTTTTTATTGAACAATTTGGAATATTAGTGTTAAGTTATTGTAGTTTTCATTATTTTTTTTTTTGCTTTGATTGAAACTAAGTACATGGTAATGGGTGATTTAGTTTATATAAAAAAAAAACAGTTTAAAATCATGTACCGTATGTAGCATAAATTTCTAGTGACATAAGTTCTTTTTGTGTAAAGAAAAAAAATTCAAAATAAAATTGTATATATAAAAATTTTGAAATAAATAAATTAGTAAATAGTTCATAAAAAAAATTAATTGATCAAAATTTGTTTTGATTATTTCTTTATTGACTCCTTATGCCATTTCATACGTATTGATGCGAACAGATAAATTTGAAAAAAAAAAAAAACAATTCAAGTGCAGTGTTAGTGTAATCGGCAAAGCAAATAAGTGGTGCACTAACAATAGTGTTTATTTGGCTAAATATTTTGCTCGCTTGATTCATTTGGAGCATAAAAAAAAAAAATAGTGTGGTGTAATTTAAAACGAAAAATTAATTTGTTTTAATTTGAAAATTTGAACAGTTTGAGTAAACCGGTTAATTAGTGCCAGATAGTATTTTTTTTATTATAAACCGAAAATACCAAAAAAAAAAAAAACAAAAAAAACAAAGAAAAATTGTACGGCGTCACACACTGCCAAACAAGAGGGGGTACCTGCGTCGTCATCCGTCGTGAGCTGTTCCAGATCGGATTGTACCGGAGGTGGTGCTCCGATCGAAATACAGGTACTGTGGTTTATTTGATTCACGTCAACGAAAACATCGAGCATTTTCACTTCTTTTCCCGTTAAAAACGCGGGAGTTTTAACCTTTTCCTTGTTGAGAATTAAAGTAAATAAAAATATCAGCATAGTAAAATTCTATTATAACGTTCTTTCAAAATTTTCTTTTATATAAAATTTAAATTTCATTTGTTTAGTTAAGACATAAACATAAACTGTAGTATTTTTTTTTAGTTAATAATTTTTTTTTTCTTATGTAAGCCGACCTTGATTGTCCCGCGTTTTCGTTTCCGTGAATACTATATATATTTTCCTTTATGAGATAAATTTTTTTTTATACAGCTTTAGCGGGGTTGCAATCACGACCGCCGCCTAACTTTGATAAGTATTGTTCATCTCTTGAATAGTATGCCTATGATTTTTTTTTTCTTTTATGCTCTAATTCATGTTTTTTTTATATTTTTTTTTTTTGATTAATTCCGATTACTTCCTGCAATTTCTTTTCTTTTCCTTTTCTTTTTCTTCTCTCTAACATTCTTGAACATCGTGTCGGTTGTAGCTGTTCTCGACGGTTGTGTTTCATTCAGACGCTCAGCACTATTTAATATGGTTAAGATCCCTGCTACTAAAATGGAGTAGAGTAGCCACTGGGGGGTCAGGATATGTATAAGGGGTGAGGTTCTCTTGTTGGGTTGACCATTACACAGCTCTACGGTCGTCAACAGAACATAAATTTCGAATAGGATCGGTTTCTGTAAACAAGGACATTGGTTCATTTTCTTTTTCTCTAGTTTCCTTCGTACTGCGGTTATTCAAGCATTTCGTCAAGTCTGGAAAACCCCACGCCAACCCTGAGCTTTAGCCATGCTACTATACCGCACCAGACCGATGACCTAATGTCTGTTAACGAAATCTTAACGGTTTCGTTACAAATCTTTTTCAAAACGACAGTTACGATTAACCCAAATGTTAAAAATTAAATTTACAAAAAAAAATATAATAAAGACAAAATATTAAAAACCACAGTACATTAAAAGAAAAAGAAAATTATACAAAACAAAAATTATTTAGCAAACATAAACCCCACATCTTTAGTTTCTAGTATCCAGTCTTTGGCCACACGCAAAAATTTCCTATCATAAATCATCGTTCTTATATGAAGCGGCAATCGATTAAAAAAAGTGGGCGCAGAAACTATATAATATTTACGAAATAATTCAGATGAAAATGGCGGAACAGAGTACAAATTTCGATAATTATTCCGAACTTGATATGTGTAAACAATTCGCGGCAACCGATGACAACGTCGCAAATAAAACAATCTTAACACTTTAAAAATATATAGGTGCTGTAATGGCAAAATTTTGCAGGCATTGAAAATAGGCCAAGAATGATCGTATCGACGCTTGAAAAACATAACCCGAATAATATACTTTTGTAAAATTAATAGCCATTGAAATGGTATCAAAATAAACTCCACCCCAACATGGTAAACCATAACTGATGCGAGAGTCCACGCAAGCAAAATAAAAATTGAGTAAAACATTGGATGGACAAAATTTACGTATCAAATAAATTGTACGTAATGCAGAATTAACTTGATTTTTGACAACTTGAACATGTGATTTCCAGTTTAAATTTGCATCAACGTTCAATCCCAAATATTTAAATAAACGAACATTTTCAATTTTAATGCAAAGACTGCTACAATTACGTAAGTCACAATTACGTACATGATAAAAAATCTCGGGGATGAAACTTCGATAAGGATCACCAACCAATTTGAAGAACATTACCTTAGTTTTTTCACTTAAGAGCAAGGAGTGATTATCAAACCATGTGCGAAGAATTTTCATGTCAGAATTTATTTGGTTAGTTAGGTCATTAACAGTCAAATCAAAATAACTTAATGCAATATCATCAGCAAAAGCAACAATTTTACCGTTTAAGTTTAAGTCAAAAATTGAATTTATGTAAATTAAAAACAAGATATTGATTATGATCCACCATATCAAAGGCTCTCTTTATATCGATGAAGACTGCACCAACAAACTTCTTCTCATTCAGATTAATGTGAATTCCATTTAAGAAATTAATTAACGCAGATTCAGTACTTTTGCCAGATCTAAAGCCGTGTTGATGAGGACTAAGAAACTCAAATTTGTCCAAAAATATCTCAATACGGGATTTCATCGATTTTTCAACGATCTTCAAAATTGTGGGTTGCAATGCAATGGGCCGATAATTGTCCTTAATAATGATATCACCCTTTTTAAACAAAGGGATAACAATTGCAGTTTTTAAAACATTAGGGATAACACCATTTACAAAACATTGGTTAATGAATTGTACTAAAACTGGCGCAATTGCTATAACTACTAATTTTAGCATATTCGAGCTAAGACCAAGAATGTCAAGTGCATTACTGGATTTAAGTCCATTAATAATACCAATAATCTCTGATTCCTCGACTGGATTAATAAAAAATGTATCCAGCATTTCAGTAGAGTAAGAACAATCATTAGGACTCATACTTTGGGCAGAAAAGTTAGAAGATCTCAAATCGCTAACGATTTTAGAGAAATAAAAACCAAAATCGTTAGCAATTGATACAGAGTCAGACAGAATCTCTGAGTTAATAGACAAAATTCTTTTGATATTAGTTCTACTCAAATTCCCGCACAAAATATCATTAACAACCGACCAGGTCTTCTTGCAATCTTTACCACATTCATTAAATTTCCTACTAAAATAGTAATCTTTAACAGAAACTATAGAATCATTGATTCCTCTACACAATTTGAGATAATACTTATACAGTTTTTTATTCGCCGGATGTTTTTTACATTTAAGTTGAATTTTTTTCCTTTTATTTATTAAAAGTACCAACTTGTTAGAAATCCACGGTTTAAGCTTTAGGTTTGAATTATGCCTAATTACATTTTTGGAACATGAATCAGCTACTTTTGAAAGCATTGAAACCATATTGGTCAAAATTGATGTGGGGTTACTTCTTGGGTTACTTAGACTTAATAAACTAACGAGATTAATGATTCAAATTTAATAATATCAAATTCTTCATTCAATCTCTCCAATTCTTTTTCGTCAACATAATTACCAAGAATCTCTATATCAATTTTAACCAAATCATGGTCCGTAATGTGTAAATTATGCAATGATACATCCAAAGTAGCACCACTATTAACACGGACAAAACAGTGATCAATGCAAGTAGCAGTATTACTAGTTACTCTTGTGGCAGAATTAATAAGTGACAGAAATCCATTTGACGACAACATAAACATATAATCATTACAGGAAGCTGGAAAGTTCAAAATATCAATGTTCAAATCACCAACAATTATTACATTTTGATTTTTAATTTTCGAGATGAAATTTGAAAACTCACAAATAAATGATGAAATTGGAATAAATTGTAGGCAATACACACAAACAAAAATATAAATATTATTATTTAATGAAACAGATAACTTTAAAACATCCGCAGAATTTAAAGAAATAGCTTCACTAACACATTGCAAACTTGAATCGTAAAAAGCACAAACACCACCCGCTCTATAATTATTGTTACAGCAACCTATACATTCATAATTAGGAAGATTATAATAATTTAACTCATGATCAAAAATCCAAATTTCCGAAAGAAAAATAATAGATGGGTATTCATCAAATGAACTCAAATTTTCAACCAGTTTATCAAAATTTTCGCGCATGCTACGAATGTTTTGATGGACAACAGAGAAACTAAAGATGTTGGTTACAGAATGTTTACAATGATAAGTATTAGAATTTACTAAAACTGAACTTGACTTTGAGTTAAATGCTGGCTTTAAACAGTTAAAGCCGACCGAGGTACTAAAAAATGATTCGACGAATTCCGACGATAATTTAAAAATTCTTTAATAAATACACCAGGAGGCCACAATGCAGGGTCCAACAGCCGGTTGAATTTATTCTCAGGAACACCAATTTTAAATGAGACATAGTCACGGTCATCCCTTCGCCTCATCCGAACCAAGAAGGGTTTTTCAATCTCAAATTTATTTTTCAAATACCGAAACATATCATCATCACCAACATCCTTGCACAGACGTGAAACAAAAATCCATTTAACAGGTTCGACAGTGCGGAGAGTAGCATCGAAACCACCACTCCCAATAATAATTTTGGGATAATTGATATTATTAATAACACTTACTGATTGGGTAGCAGCAACTGTCTCAGCATTTGTTGTGGATGATGAACCCCTAGCTCTAGTAGTTCGTGACGATGACATATGTTGGTTAAAACGTCCATTAACCGCAATGTTTTTGTTACCACTGCGTCCCTGTTTATCCTTGACTGCAGGTACCAGTTCATTTTGTGCAGAAACAGCGGCAAAGCAGGCATTTTTTTACACAGTATATCAACAGATCGATGCATCTGTTGACAAATCGGCAATGAACTAGTTTCAGATGTAGATTGACAAATCGGCACTCCAGTTGTATCAGAAACAGAAACAGATTGGCAACTGGCTGGTGAAACATTCCATGGTATCGTACCAGCTGATTGTCGAGGTACCGAAACAGTTACATTTGTGGAATTATTTGGAAGAATTTCATCAGTTAAAATAGCATGTGCTGTAATCGCCACGTTTGGCAGACTTTCAGGTACCGACACATATACATCACCATTCACATCACTTCGGCTTAAATCATCACACTGTTTATCATGACTACCGAGTGAATCATTCGCGCACAAATAAATACTTTGAGCAGAATCTTGTTGAAGCAAAATATTCTTAGAACACTTTTCAATATTTTTGACTATCATATCAATGTTTTTACAAAGCCTTGCTAATTCTGATAGTTTATCATTATGTACTTTAAAAATATTGTTGCAATTGTCGCATAACTAATGTACATTATTGGAACTGGATATCAAGTCACAAGCTGATTTCTTCAAGCCTGCACATTTATAATGCATAATTAAATTGCATTGACCACTGCACCATATTCCGTTATCCCGAGCAACACTGTCACACGTAAAACACACGTTGGCTGCCATTATAATGGACAGAACCAACAGTTCGCGTTACACTTCTTGTAAAGAAAAGCACAAATAAAATTAAACTAACAAGAACAACACACAGAAAAAAAAAAAAAAATAAAAATAACCACGACGCAGGAAAAAACTAGAGAAAAAAAAATAAATATTAAATTGAAAATTAATAAAATTTTTTAAATTCTAACGAAAAAATTCGATGTTTATCGCAAGGCACACTGCACGAAAGTCGAGTGTTGTAAACAATTCCAATTTTGAACTGTAAATACAATTTTTACCTACCAAATTGATAGTAATGGTAAGTAATTCCAATTTTGGATTTTAAAAACAATTTTTAATTACCGGATTGCAAAAATTTCTTTCGTCGCATTTATGAGAAATGTCATTTTGGCGGTTGCCTCATTTTAACTTTTTTCCTCGAGAGGCGCTTTCTCTACTTTTACAATCGTCAATAGTCGCATCACATCAATTTTGCGATTCTCTTAGTCGTTTGTTACGACTAAAGTCACTTTATACGACAGATGTCACTTGATTTTTGCAAGTGACAAGCGAATACCACAAAATCGAAAGACGCAATTATTTTAATTTATATATTTTAAAATATTGTTTTTTTGAATAATTTTGTGCACTGGTTTTAATTTTTTAATGTTTAAAATTATAAGATTGTTGTTATAAAACGATTTTATTTCTAATTTGCCTAATATATTTCAAGTTGCAGTTGTGTCACTTGGTTCGCCTTCAAGAATATCAATTTTTAAGTGACGTGATACGACACACACATGAAATGACACGACTATGGGAAATACGGGGAATTATTTTAAATCATCGTATAATCCCCAGTTATTATTGCAGTGTAATGTTTTAAGAAACTATTATAATTTATTAAAGCTTTTAATAAAAAAATCTCTTCGTCTAATTTAATATTTTCTTCGATTTCCTTAATTCTAATATTATAATTGTCATTATATTGTAGGACTGGATAATTTTGTCCACTTTCAAATTTGACCCACAACACGAACAAGATAAGGACCCGAAAGACAGCGAATTTTGAACGTTGCGCATAATATTTTCATTGACTGTAAAAATGTCAAAAGGCAAATAACAGCTCATTGCATTTCTGGTAAACTATAGTAGGCTCTGGTATAATTTTATTGATCAAATAGGTAATTTGACATTCTGCATTTAACTCAGTAATGTTTTCGTATTTTTTAACGCAGTTTATATCATCATAAACATCAAATATAATATTTGTTCGAAAGTCGTACACATTGGAAATTATATTGGTATTGTATAGTAATGAAGACACAAATTTAAAATAATCAATGTCTATTTAATAAAATTTTATTTTTAAACATTCGTTGTCAATACCCATAGAAACTAAGACCTCTGTAATAAAATCGAAACCACATGTGTTCGTCACTGATATTATTTCCTCCACATATTTATTAGAATATCCGTTTTTTAAAATAGGTAGCTGCAGAGCCTCAAAACCTTTAATTTTTTTTTGGGATCAATTTCAAACACTTCCTTATTCAAATATCGAGCCAGCATTTTCTTTCCAAAATGTTTTGGAGATTGGTTAGATGGCTTTACTTTTTTGTTCCATTGCTCTTTATTAAACAAATTTTCTGGGTGGTATCTTCGTTTTGTAGTTCTTGGAGTAGATAGTAAAAGTTCTGGCATTTGTATAGATTTAAGTTTTTGGCCACACGTTAATATTGGAGTTTGTAGTTTCTAAAGGCATAAATAACATTGAAATGCGATATTCATGAAATTGATTTTTTTAATTCTAAATTATGAAATACATACTTAAATTCTAAAATATGAATCTAAAAAATCTTCTAACAAATTTAACCCTATACAATTTTCATTTCCAAGTTTATATATAACTTAATCACCTTATTTAGACTTAGAGAATATCTCTAAAATCAAAGTTAAAATAAATAAACGCTTATTACTTTATTCTTCTTACAATTCCACTGCAAAATAGTTTAAATTGAACCTGGAACACATTATTAATATTGTAATAATAGCTTGTAGGTGTTCATAATAAATTAAAAGTAAATAACTTGAATATACCTAAATCAAAAACTAGTAAATTAGTATATCATTATTAGTATCATAAATGACTAAACAATTAGCACACAAATGATTCTGCTCATAAAACATAATTACAATTTTAAATCAAAATTTTGTTCAACTAAATGTTGGTAAATTTTATATTTGAAGAAGATATATAAATTTAAATTCGATTCATTTTATTTTAGGAATCAATCTGAAACTTTATTAACCCTGCCTGAATGAAAAATGTTCTGAATAAATTATTTGAATCTTGAAAACTACTGCATTTTGGACGGTGAATCATTGCCCAATCATGCCTATTTTTTACTTGCATTGCAAAATTGATTCCAGGTATATTTTAAGACAAAAAACAACAATAAACATCATCCAGCGAGGATTGAACTGAAGATCACCAGAATATTAATCTCCTCTCTTGAATTTGCGTAAGATCTTATTTATATTTTTGGAAATATATAATTCTCTGATACATATTGTTACGTTTTTGCCTTGTCAATCAAGGTTCGTATCACTGGATTGTAAATAATACAAACTCAATTCAATTTATCACCAACGAATTTATTTATTTCACAAAATTTATTACAACACAGTTTATCAATAAAAATTCACAAAATCACTTTAAATAAATTATTCTTAAATTTTACTGATCACTTTTGCTTTTTATTTTACACTCAAACACTTTTTTAAATCACTTTTTAATTCCTTTTAATCTTTATACTATCGCTTACCAAATATTACTAATAATCTTACAAGTTTACTCTATCGCGTTCCAAATACGAATAATTCAATTCGATCTTGTTCGCCTTTTTATATACACAAACCAAGCTTCTCGAAAGTTCACGACTTTTCCAGTTGGAATAGCGTAGAAACATTACGTAACAATTTTTATCATGGAAAATTCCATTTAGTACAGTAAACATTGAGCTATTAGTTTTACTTCTTCTATTACACACTAGGTGTCACCGTCACAATATTTAATATTGTGACGGTGACACCTAGTGTGTAATAGAATAAGTAAAACTAATAGCTCAATGTTTTACTGTACTAAATGGAATTTTCCATGATAAAAATTGTTACGTTATGTTTCTACGCTATTCCAACTGGAAAAGTCGTGAATTTTCGAGAAGCTTGGTTTGTGTATATAAAAAGGCGAACAAGATCGAATTGGATTAATAGTATTTGGAACGCGATAGAGTAAACTTGTAAGATTATTAGTAATAATTGGTAAGCGATAGTATAAAGATTAAAAAGGAATTAAAAAGTGATTTAAAAAGTGTTTTTGTGCGAAATAAAAAGTAAAAGTGATCAGTAAAATTTAAGAATAATTTATATAAAGTGATTTTGTGAATTTTTATTGATAAACTGTGTTGTAATAAATTTTGTGAAATAAATAAATTCGTTGGAGATAAATTGAATTGATTTTGTATTATTCACAATCCAGTGATACGAACCTTATTTGACAAGGCAAAAACGTAACAATATTACAAAATTTATTAATGACAATAAGTAATAAATCTAATGTCTCTATTATACTTACATTACATATTCACAATATTGAGAATTTATATTTCGATTTGCCTGATTTGTTCTGTCCTAGTGTGTACAAGGAGAGTTTTTAGGGGCCAAGAAAAATCCAAGAGGGAGCCACATATAGGATACGAATAATACACGAGATCCAAAACGATCTCATCGGATTCAAATATTCTAGTGATGGGCGGCTAAATCGATCTTTTTTCGTTAAAAAACATATGAGAAAATAAACAAAACAGAAGGAAAAAGGTCGATTTAGCAAATCACTAATATATGCATCTAGGTTATGATGGTTAAGAAATGTTTTTCGTCCTGACATACCAAACAGGACTTGGAGACGGTAGCAACGAAAGTATGACCTAATCAGCGTCCATATTTCCTTAGTCGTGTCACTTGCACCGACAATCAAATTTTGGTATTCTCTTAGTCGATTGAAGTGTTATTTGTTCTGATAATAATATATAGGGGTACGGTGGTCTAAATCAGCAAATCCCAATGAATTATTCATTCTACTTGAAATAATACGCTACATAGGTTTATTTAATTTAATTTGAAAATCCTGTTTAATGCTCCATCAAAACCAACAAAAATGTTTATACAAGCCAAACAGTATAAACACTTAAGATATAAAAAAGTACGTTAAGGCTTAGTATTAGTGATGCATATAAATAAATCAGAAAGTATATATACAAAAAACAAATAAGTATAGGTGATAGATTCATAATAAATATAGTGTACATTTTTTTGATAGGATCTGTGTAAGGAGCGAACGAGACGGCTTGTATAAACATTTTTGTTGGTTTTGGCAAAATCTTCTATAATAAAAGTCATGAAACTCTCTTTTACAGACAAATACATTTATTGATTCCACTAGATTTGGCTGGATTAGTTACACTAACAATTCAACGTAAATTTGAATTTTTTTTTCTTGTTTCTACACCAACACCTTTATACTTAGTTAACTAACACATATAAATTTAGTGATGCCAAAATAAACATCTGTCATCAATATACATAGAACCTGATTTTTTTTATTTCATATGTATGGAATTTTCATGACTTTTATTATAGAAGCTTTTGGTTTTGGCTCCATACAACATTTACCTATACAATTACATTTATCTGTAAATATTTTGATTTCAATATTCTATTGTTTTTGCTTTCGACTGAATCTGTATAGACTATACCAAAAATTATGGGAATAATTTTTCCACATGCTTATACCCATTCGGAAATATTCCCTTAGTACCGAAAAAATTCAATTTTTATGAGTTTTGACAGATGTCCACATGTGGAAAATGGATGTGGAATTCGAGAATAGGGCCCCAGGTGCAAAAAAAAATATTTTGTATTCGATTACATAATATTACATATACATAAATACATAATACATCTGTATGCATTTTAAGTTCGTAGTTCGTAGTTGCATACCAAATTTTTACTATTTATTGAATTTTGGATTATTGAGCCGTATATATAGTATGTACATATGTACAATAGAGGAATATTGTGTTTTTATTTCGCTGTCGTCAATCTGATTTTCGTTATTAGATTTTACCGAATTTATTCTAATAATAAAATCTTGTTTATTATTACTTATTGTTTTTAGATAATTTTTCATTGCCGATATTTATTTTTGATTTTAATCGATTTATAGGTAATTATTTGTACTCGTTAAATAAAAATATCATTTTTGTTATTATGAGTAGACCGTCGGGTATTCAATGTGCAGTTTTGCACAGGAACAGGTTGAATTTCGATTTACCATCGAAATCTTCGCTTATACGGTGGCAACCAATAAAACATTTTTTCCCAGGTTCAAATAATGTACAAATTTTAAACAAATTAAAAGAAATAATCGGCACTTTAGATATTTTCGATAAACAATGCAGTTTAGTTTTTGATGAAATTAAGATTCGCAAGGATTTGAACTATAATTCAATCCGAGATTGTGTAGACGGATATGTTGACTTGGGCGACGATTGCAGAGAAGCTAAGAATGGTAGCTATATTTGTGTTTTCATGGTTCGCGGTATTATTGGAAACTGGAAAAACATTTTATGCTACTACGTCTCTGAGAATGCCATTTCATCAAATACATTAACCAATTTAGTAGAGATCAACTTGAAATTGTGTAATTCCTTATGTCTAACGGTTAAAGCTGTTATATGTGACCAAGGATCGAACAATCGAAAAGCTCTGAATAATTTGGGAGCTAATACTAATAATCCAATTTTAAGCTATGTTAGCTCTTCTCAAATTGTAGGTTTATTTGATCCCCCGCATTTATTTAAATCTTTCCGAAATTGTATGCTGAAACCTGACCTCGAAACACCTGATGGTATTGCGAGCTGGCAAGTTGTTCGTTAGCTGAATACATTAGAACAATCGTCCTCCACTCGAATGTGTCCTAAGTTAAGTGATAAACACGTGAATCCAGGTCATTTCGATAAGATGAAAGTTAAAATATCCACCCAAGTATTTAGCCGGACCGTGGTAGCTGGAATAAAAACAGCATTTGAGTTAAATAAATTCTCTGATTCTGTCAAAAATAAAGTACCTGCCACCTTGATTCTTTTTGATAATTTTGACAAATTGTTTGATTGTTTAAATTCAAAATGTTTATATGCTGCAAATAAATTTAAATGTGCTCTAACAGTTGAGGAAAGCTGTTGCATATTCAAATTCCTGAACGAAATGTTGATTTACATGCAAAACATAAAACTAGTCAACGAAAAGAAAGTTTATTCATTTGATGGAATGGTGCAAACGATTCGCGAAATTCTTTTCCTCCTTAAGTCATTTTCACACACATTTTCACGCTTATTTAATGACCAAACCAATGAAAGTGATAGCGACGATCATTTAATTGTAATCGAGATCGAAGAGGAATTAACTGATCTCGTACCAACTCAGATCCATCAACTAGGTATTTTACAGGATATCTAGTAAATAAAATATTAAAAAAATGTAATTGTGCTGTCTGTGTCTTAACACTTTTAAAAGAAAATGATTACCTAGAATGTACTTCTGAGTTGTTAATAAAGCACAAAAATTACATGACGGACTGCTTTGGCAAGCTTCAAGCACCGTCTCAATCATTTGAATGAAAAATGTTTAATATATCATTTTATGTTTTATGGGTTTTAAATTAAATTTTGAAATTTCAACCAAGAACACAAAATAAATTGTTAAATGAAATATCTTAAAAGTAACCAATATAATCTTTTTCGATTCATTCCAAAGAGATGAGAGACAAATAATGTCACCATGTTCTGATTTTACCAAAAAAAAAAATTTTTGAAACTCTGCGATTGAAAGCGAATACTATACATCAAAAGCACTTATGTAGGTATTACATTTACAATTTATTGAAGAAAATATAAAATAATGTTTCAATTTAGGTAATAGTTTCATTGAAGAAATGGAAGAAAGCTTCGTAAATTAAATTAAAGTCTTTGGACCAGATGAAAAGAATTCAAAGTGGCCTATAAAAATATATTTTGAACATTTTTATTTACAAATATAAATAATTTGATATTAAATATATCGAAATGTAATTTGCGAACAATTTTGATTGAAATTAATAATTATTTAAAATTTTGCATTTTTATAAAGTTATTTTGTTCTCAAAACATCATCATGCTTCGTGCTCCTTTAAACAATTTATGTTCATTTGCGTAAAGTAATAAAACTAATCGTATACATAGTAATCTATGTACGAAATGAAATTTTAAAGAAACACGAAGCCTGACCATGTTTGAGAATAAAAATCAATTTACTAAAATGCAAAATTGTGAGTTAAAATTTTATTAATTTCAATTAAAATTGTATTCAATATATTTAATTTCAAATTATTTATATTTATAAATACAAATTTTCATTTAAATTGAAAATAAAGACAACACAAAATCATGAATTTTAAAATCCCATATGATTTTGTTTTCGTGTCGTAGGAAAATAAAAATCTTTATTCCCTTCTTTATTTTAGAGATTTGGGTTTTTTAAAATAATGTGCATTTTTAAATGTGTACACACACAAATAAAATATAATTCGAAAAATAAGAATAGGATACACTGACAAAATCCTCAAAATAAAAAAAAATAAAAAAATCTATAAGCGAATGGTATGGTATGGAAACGATCGTTCGTTTCTTAATATATACACATACTAGTGAAACTTAATCATATGGTTGCGTTTTTATTGTTTCGTTCATTCGTAAAGTTTTGTTTACTATACTCGTATAGTATAAAAACGAAAGAATCTCCTTTGTTTTTCTTCACAATAATGTACAACAAGGATAGGAACATAATTAAAACTACAACACTTTGTGTGCGCACGTGAACGTATTAAATAAAAAATAAAAAAAAATTTGGATGGATTGTTGGTTTTGATTCTATTCTTTTCTAAGGCATTTCAATAAAGTATTTTTTTTTCATTTTTCTTTATCCATTTACTGGCTATGTTCTTCATTCTAGTTTCTATATGCATAAACCTACATACACACAAATTCAAATTTAGGTATATTGTACAATTTAAATGTATGGTAGTATAAGTCATGCGACGATCAACGATTTTAAATTTTTTACCGCTGATTATTTTAAGCGCTAGTTATATCCTTAATCTATCTTGTATATTCCTATAATCTCTGACTATACAAACTTAATGTGACGGTGACACCTAGTGTGTAATAGAAGAAGTAAAACTAATAGCTCAATTGTAGTGTTTTTTTATTCGCTCCGGATAGCTGCTATCGAGAGCCGTCATATGAAAAGTGGCTCCGGATAGCGCTCCGTGTAAATAGGTAGAGCCAAATATTTTTTATATCAAGTTTTCGCTAAACAATTGAATTAAAAATGATAGTTTGATGTTAAATAAGTTTAGTTTACCAATAAATAGCGCGTCAAATTTAGATTTAGGCGTATAAAAATGACGGCTCTCGATAGCAGCTATCCGGAGCGAATAAAAAAACGCGCTTAATGTTTACTGTACTAAATGGAATTTTCCATGATAAAAATTGTTATGTAATGCTTCTACGCTATTCCAACTGGAAAAGTCGTGAACTTTCGAGAAGCTTGGTTTGTGTATATAAAAAGGCGAACAAGATCGAATTGGATTATTCGTATTTGGAACGCGATAGAGTAAACTTGTAAGATTATCAGTAATATTTGGTAAGCGATAGTATAAAGATTAAAAGGAATTAAAAAGTGATTTAAAAAGTGTTGTAGTGCAATAAATAAAGTAAAAGTGATCAGTAAAATTTAAGAATAATTTATATAAAGTGATTTTATGAATTTTTATTGATAAACTGTGTTGTAATAAATTTTGTGAAATAAATAAATTCGTTGGTGATAAATTGAATTGAGTTTGTATTATTCACAATCCAGTGATACGAACCTTGATTGACAAGGCAAAAATGTAACAAATTGGTGACAGCGGTGGGATTGTGAATAAAAAGAAAAAGAAAATGATTCTCAACGAATTAAAAGTTCCAGAATTAAAGAGGGAACTTAAGAAACGGGGTTTGGCTACTGATGGTAGTAAAACAGCTTTACAAGCGCGACTACATGATGCCATGGAGAAAGAAGGGTTCGACGCGGATCAACATAATTTTGAGTGAAAGTAACGGATGCGGCAACCTTAGAGCAGAAAGAAGGAGATAAACAACCGTCAGCCGAAACAACACAACCACCATCTGGAAGTTTCGATTTGTCACAGTTATTGGCTGCTATGAAGGAGATGATGGAACAACAAAATCATTCTAACCAGGAAATTAAACACGAAATGAAACAACAAATAGAGAAAATTGAACAACCAATCCAGGAAATTGCAGATGGGCAAAAGAGAATGGACGAGAAACTTGTCGAGTTATCCACCTCCCTACGTGACGAAGTAGATAAATTGGAAAATGAAATTCAACACGCTAAAACGGAATTTAAAATGGGGATTCAACAGGTTGACCAAAAATTACAAGCGGAGGTTCAACGTCTCGAGAAAGATCTAACTGATGTCAAGGCAAGTGGAACAACGACGCAAGTGGTTCAAACCGTTCAATTGATTAAGTTAAAGCCACCAACATTCGACGGTACAACATCTTTCGGCATTTTCAAATTTCAATTTGAGACGGCAGCCAATCAAAACCGTTGGAATGATGAACATCTTGTCGCAGCGTTAATAGTGGCCCTTAAAGGTGAAGCTGCGGAGGCCTTACAAACAATTCCGGAAAAAGATCGCAACAGTTATCTCGAAAATATGAAGGCGCTGGATAGGAAGTACGGCAGTGATCACAAGCGGGAAATCTATCGAATGGAATTGAAAAGCCGCTACCAAAAGGTAGGAGAATCACTTCAGGAATTTTCATCGGCAATCGAGCGATTAGTACATCTAGCACATACCAGTACGTCGGCCGATTATATGGAAAGGCTAAAAATTGACGCGTTCATTGATGGCATTCGAGATCCAGTGACACGCAGGGCGGTGATGTTGTCACCTAAAGCGACCTTCGCGGAAACCGTTGCGTTTGCTTTGAAGATCGAGGCTGTGCAGAGCTTTACAAGACCGTCATTATTTAGGCGCCAAATGAACTCAGACAAGGACGGCGGCATGGAGCGAATGGTACCGAAAGGCGGAAGAGGCAGGCTTAGATGTTGGAAATGTGACAAGTTGGGTCACATTTCAATGGACTGTCGGAAAGTAATACATGGAGAGAGAAGATCGCCACCTTTTATGCGGGCAAACGCCGAACGGTCGGGACAAAGGTGTAGAAGCAGCGAGCGAAGATGTTGGGTATGTAACAGGATTGGCCACATCTCGCGAGATTGTTTGGAAGCAGGAGGAAAGCGGCACGGATCACCATCTTCCGTGGAAAGAGCACGAAGAGGAGAGCAGGGAACGGATGAGCGGATGGCAACAGTCGGTAAAGTGGAAAGGTTAGAAGTCAGTTTGGAGGAACCGAAGCTGGCTTCACCGTCTGGTTGCCCCATAACATTCATCCCTGTTACGAGTGAAGCACGAGGCGGAAGCAGCGTCACAGTTAGGAGCGGTGTTGATGGGAGGAGGTGTATTATTACGCTGGATACCGGAGCAACCCCCACAATTGTTCGGAAAGATTTGATCGCAGGAGCAGTGCAGCTAGTTGATGGGTTAAAATTAAGAATGGCAAATGGGGAGAGTGCAATGATTAAAGGGAAAAATATCGTGAGCATAAGGATCGGCGAAACTCTTTTCCCACACGAAGTTTTGGTCGCAGACATTGTGAACGAGGTCATTTTGGGAACGGACTTCATGAGGATGAATGGCTTTGTGTTGGATTTTGGACGAGGAATATTGAGCAGCGATAACATCGAGCTGAATCTTAAATTTAACGGTACGGATGTGACAGTAAGGCTAGTAACAATCAGTCATTGCGAGGAGCTGCCATCGAAATCTGAAACAATTGTTGAGGAAACGAATGGACACCAAGTTAAACAGATATTGGATAAAAAGTGCCGAATTGCGCGAAGAGGAGTGCTAGTGTTCGGTGGCTGGATGAGGGATCGTTATAACAAACAAACCAACGGCGGAAGATTTGGAGAAAAGCGGCTGAAACGGAACCGCGTCCTACAGTGGAAGAAGGATTCGTCGTCGAAAGTGCAGCCTATATCGACGGCACCCTACAGGACAAGAAAAGGACAAGGAGGTAAACCAATGGCGGTATATTTAGAGAGGCTGGCCCTCTACGGAGGAGGTAATTTCGGTCCTGTTCGGGACGAACAGGCTTAGGTGAGGGGTAGTGTGACGGTGACACCTAGTGTGTAATAGAATAAGTAAAACTAATAGCTCAATGTTTTACTGTACTAAATGGAATTTTCCATGATAAAAATTGTTACGTAATGTTTCTACGCTATTCCAACTGGAAAAGTCGTGAACTTTCTAGAAGCTTGGTTTGTGTATATAAAAAAGCGAACAAGATCGAATTGGATTATTCGTATTTGGAACGCGATAGAGTAAACTTGTAAGATTTGGTAAGCGATAGTATAAAGATTAAAAGGAATTAAAAAGTGATTTAAAAGAAGTGTTGTAGTGCGATAAATAAAGTAAAAGTGATCAGTAAAATTTAAGAATAATTTATATAAAGTGATTTTGTGAATTTTTATTGATAAACTGTGTTGTAATAAATTTTGTGAAATAAATAAATTCGTTGGTGATAAATTGAATTGAGTTTGTATTATTCACAATCCAATGATACGAACCTTGATTGACAAGGCAAAAACGTAACAATATCTTATTACTGTAATTATGATTTTTCCAGTTAAGTTTAGTCACTGTTAAGAGCTGGATCAATTTTAATTATTGTAGTGTATTCAACATCAAAATAAAAGTGTAATAATGTATAACAAACAGTTTTATATTTAACAAAACATAATATTTAGTGTTTTATTTTGACTATATAAACTACTAAGTGCCACTACAGATTTGTCTGTAGACACAACAATTGTTTTATAACAAATAATTAAGTAAGTAACTAAATAAATAAATAAGCAGTTTGTCGATATCATGCCATATATCGGTAAATACAAAAACTTCAAAAATGTATGTATCTAAAAACCTTCTTTCATTCGTATATTTTTCTATTCGCCGAGGATGTATACATGATATCGATGATAAGTTTTTTGGTGTTTTAGAGATATTTAAATTTTGATTCAAATAAATACTTCGTTCGGATAAAGTAAATTTGTATCCGATCGGTGGAATATTATATGACACCGATTCGGTGGAGGGAACCTCCGTTTTTTTTTCTGTGTATACCGTATTCCCATTTTATATTTATTTACTGCTGCTTTTGTGATTTTCAACAGGGAATTCTCTCGCCCATATTTGTTACGGTAACTCTGAGAAGCTGGCCCGAAACTTCGTTCCGAAAAATTACATATTTTTTTTAGGACAAATTAAATCTTAATTTTCAAGATAACATAGTAAAAGCAAAAACAAACCAAAGAATAATTTTATAGAGAAATGCCAAAAAATAAATTTTTCACATAATAGTCATCGTGTGATATATTCTCGAGAGACAAAATTCGAAACGGCGCAGTGGTTAAAGCTGCGACGTTTGGATCGGGAGGTACCGGGTTCGAATGCCGATAGGGGGGCGGGATGCAAAAGGGATGATGATGATCTGATTACGATCGGTGATGACGACGACACAACATCCCCGGCTATGATATTGAGCCTTAATATCTCTGCTCAGGCTTCTGCAGAACACGAAATACACAGTGATAAATGATGATGTTTACATATGGAGTAGGATTAGTAAAATTGCGTGAATTTTTTTTTTTGATTTTTTCGACATCTTGTGTGGCTTGCTGCTTTTTTGTTGTATTTTCCTCGTTCGTACTATGAACTTTTTCCAAAAAATTTAAATTTCTTATATTTCGAGATTATAGCTATATAAAATTATTGTTGTAATCTTATGTGTTTGTGAAAAAGAGGAAAAAATTAGTCAGAGGTTTTTTTCGTTTTTTACAAAATTTTGTGAATATAATTCTTTTACAAGTGCTTTTTTCGCGAAAAATTATTTTTGTGAAGTGTTTTTTGTTTTTCTTAATTACACGGGGCTCATTATTTAATATATTTTTAGTGATAAAAAGTGAAACGAAATACGTGTCTATATGTGAAAAAATCAAGTGTGTTAAAAAAAAAAGCATGAAAAATATGTTTTCATGGAAATAAGAAGAAAAATGAAAAATAAGTTTATGAAAAATGTGTTGTGTTTAAATATTCTGTTTTTTTGTTTAATTGAAATAATAATCTATGAAATGGAAGCGGCAGTATGTTCACAGTTCAGATTGGCCCACCTGGCCAAAGAAATTATACAGGGCTCCCCAGCCAAATTTCACGATTGGTACATACCAGCAGCGTGTATCAACGGGGGCTTCACCAATTCACAGGTAAGAGAATTACACGATTATAATTAATAAGCTTTTGTGTAAATATGAGTTCTCATATGGTACAATGAAAGATGGGATTATACAATGACATCATAACTGTAACTTGTTTTGAGCGTTTTTATGCCTATAGGTCAGTAAAGCATTGATTTTAAAGCAAAAATTATGATTTCGAGTAGATTTTTGACGAGATATCTACTAGATTGGGGCCAACTTTTTAATTTAAATATTTTTATGTTTTCAATTCGAAGGAAAACAACATTTTTTTTTGCCAAAAACCATTTATTTCTCAACATAGTCTCCATTTAATTCGACACACTTAGTAAGACGATATTCCAACTTTTTTATACCATCTGAATAATACGATTTCGGGAACCCCTCAAAATACGCGTTAGTTTCTATAATCACTTCTTCGTTTGAGATGAATCTTTGTCCTGCGAGCCATTTTTTTAAGTTTGGAAACAGGAAAAAGTCACTAGGAGCTAAATCTGGACTATAAGGTGGATGATCAACCAATTCGAAGTGTATTTCACGTAATTTTAGCATCGTATCTAATGCTGTGTGAACCGATGCGTTGTCTTGAAGAAAGAGCACTTTTTTCTTCTTTAAATGTGGTCGTTTTTCCTTGATTGCATCAACCAATTGATCCAATAATGCACGATAATACTTTCCTGTGATTGTGGATCCTTTTTCAAGATAATCGATGAGCAATATTCCGTGTGCATCCCAAAATATAGTGGCCGTAACCTTGCCAGCCGATTTCACTGCCTTTGCCTTCTTCGGAGCACTTCCACCAGCTTCCACCCATTGTTTCGATTGATTTTTGGTTTCAGGTGTGTAGTGGTGGACCCACGTTTCATCAACAGTAATTAATCGACGCCAAAAATCAACAGGATTACGCTTTATCATGTCCAAACACCGCTGTGAAGTGGTCTGTCGAACTCGTTTTTGTTCGACACTGAGCAAACGCGGCACCCATCTTGCCGGTAGTTTTTTCATACGCAAATGTTCATGCAAAATGTTGAACACACGTTCATATGATATGTTTACCATTTCAACAATCTCACGCAACTTGACTCGGCGATCATTCATAACGATATCGAGGATTTTCTTGATATTTTCTTCAGTAACCATCTCTTCTGGCCTTCCTGTTGATGGTATTGTTGCAGTGCTTCTTCGGCCGCGTTTAAATTCAGCAATCCAATATTTTACCATGTAATCTGACGTTCCTCGTCGATGATTGAATTTTGGTGCTCGACGGAGATGGACGTGTTTTTGTCTGTCTCCGTAAGTGAAATTTATTTTGTTTTATGTTTGTTTTAATTTAAATTTAAATTTAAGGTTAATAATTTAAAGTTAATCTTAATATTATTTTGCGTTTTATGTTTAAATTTAATAAGTTTTTAAAATGTGTAGTTGAAATATAATAGTGTAGTGTATTTTTAGTTTTGTTGTGTGATATATATAAAGTGAAAGTGTTGTTCAGTTAATGTATACTATATACATATGTACTACAGTAGAATCGCGTTATATCGTACACGCGATATAACGGACGCCTACTTTATAATGTACGAATCCACAAAATCATGCAGTTACAGACAAATTTTCATTAAATTCTCTCTCGATATAAAGATCGTCGTTATAAGGATATAACGTACGAATATATTTCTCCCTAAAATGATTTACCTTGTAATATTCTCTGGAAATAACGTACGATGTTCTAAAATATATTCAAGAAAAAACAGAAGTTATGCTATAAACGCACATAACTTTATTTGGATGCGGTTTAAAACCTTTGTTCCGACTACGGATAGATAATTTTTTCGAAAACTTACGGGACTTTCGTTAGTAAGGTCAATAAATTATTCAGTTAGTGGGTGTCTACTGAAAAATAAGGTACAATAAAATAGTTGTCGATTAAAAATAAAGTTAAACTATAATTAAAATTGGTAAAGTTGTTTTTCACACAGTAACAAATTAGCATTAATTTAAATTATTTGACTAATTTCAATAATTTCAGCGAAATGCCAAACGTGGTAAATAAATCGAAAAGAAATGCGATTTCTATTGAGACGAAATTAAAAATTCTACGGGAAATCGACGACAACAAAAAAAGTTACAGTGAAGTTGCTCAAATGTTTGGATGCAGTAAAGGATCAGTAGGCGATATCGTTAAAAACCGTAACTCCATCGAAAATTCGTCTTTTGTAAGATCGCGAATGAAAATGCGGAAAGGAAAATACGAAGACCTCGAAAAAGTTCTCATCAAATGGCTATCTGTTCACAGACAGAATAACATAAATATTAGCGGGTCTTTGCTTAAAGAAAAGGCTAAGCAGTTTGCAGAAAAAATGAAAATTCGCGACTTTAAGGTGAGCGATGGGTGGTTTGATCGCTTTAAACAAAGGCAATCTGTTTCTTTTAAAAAGGTGGTAGGTGAAAAATCATCGGCCGACGTTAGCAAGCTTTCAAACCGGATTGAAGACAAACTTCCTGGATTCCGAAGTAAATTCAAAGATGAGGACATCTTTAACTGTGACGAAACAGGTTTGTTTTTTAAGCTAATGCCAAATCGGACAATGTGCCTAAAAACGATGATTGTGCGGGTGGAAAACTGAGCAAAGAACGCATCACAGTCCTCTTAGGAGCAAACCTAAATGGAACTGAAAAGTTACCAGTATTGGTTATTGGGAAGAGTTCTAAGCCCCGTTGTTTTAAAAATATAAGAACCTTGCCTGTATTGTATAAAGCAAATAAACATGCCTGGATGTATGGTGCAGAATGAGAAGATTATATTAGAAAACTCGACCAAAAATTTACGTACCAAAATCGAAAAATTTTGCTTGTCATTGACAATTGCCCTGCACATATTCCGTTGTCCCGGCTTAAAATCGGTAACTATTGAATATTTACCTGCTAATGTTACCTCAATTGATCAGCCAATGGACCAAGGGATTATCCGGAATTTTAAAGTATGGTATCGTACACTTCTGGTAAGAAAAATGATTCAAAATATGGAAAATCATGACGAAAATAAAATCACACTACTCGATGCAGTAAATTTTACAAAGAAGGCGTGGGATTTAGTTACAGTTAACACAATTGCAAACTGTTTTCGAAAATCTTGGAACCTAAGGCTAGTTATTAATACCGATGATGATATTATTGATATCGTTGACGATATCACTTAAGAATGGAGTAATTCATCCATTTCCTTCGGCACTCCGTTCAATGATTATGTTGATATAGACAATAATTTGCCGGTTGCAGCACAGATCAGCGATACCGATATTGTGGATTCGGTTAATAACAATGGAAACGGAAACGTCGAACATGAATTTTCGGATGAAAGTGATGGAGAAGCCGAACCCTCGCCAACTTTTCAAGAATTTGAAAAGGCTTTAACAATTTGTAAGAAATTCATAATGTGTCAAAACAATTCTGAAGAAGAGTTGCAGAAGTTATTTTTACTTGAGAAAAATATAAATATTTTAAATTTAAATAAGATGAAACAGCCAAAAATAACCGATTTTTACAAAACTTAAACATATTGGTTTTATAAGACAATAGGTTTAAAATTACGTTTGAAATAAGTATTTAATTTTTGATAATACGAAAATATGTATGTAATTTTCTTCTTGAATTTATTAATTGTTTTGTATGTGACCGTGTGTACATATTTTTTCTGAATTTATAGGTATCAACATTTATTAAATAAATCCATACATATGTAGTTTGAAATAAACATACATACGTACATTTTTTATTTTTTTTTGTTATAACGTACCATTGGATATAACGTACGAAAGATTCCGTCCTTTGACCGTACGTTACATCGGGATTCTACTGTATATGGATGTACATATTCTTAAGTAGTGATGTCGAAATAGTGTAGTGATTTAGTGTTAAAAATAGTGAAAACATCAAAATTTATTATAGAAATTAGTTTCTGGGATGTTGTGGCCGAAAAAATTCTAACGGTACTTTCATAGTATCGAAAAAGGTGTATTTCATATTACATGTACTGTTCTCTGTACATATGCACATGTAATATGAATGTGTGTAAAAAATTATTGCTCTTTTATTTTTATAGATTATGTAGTATTGATTATTTGGTAGGAGATAGATTGAAACCAACAAGAATGTTTGTACACAAATGTGTACAAACATTTTTTGTTTTTGATTGGATGTATGCAGAGTCGATAGCGTTTCTTTGTATACATGTTGGACAAAGAATTACTGTATGAATATCCAAGCTGTTATACTGAGGATATATTTTATTTTGTTTGTATTTGTGTAAATATGTGTAGTATTTTGTTTCTGGTTTTTCTTGTTCTTGGTTGTAGATTTGGTATGCATACGGGGCCGACAAAGATGTCTGTCTATACATATATAAATATTTTTGTTGGTTTTGATCAAAAACATCTATAATTCCAAGACAAACTATTTTTTGTCATTGTCTGGTAATTACTACTGAAGGTAGTATTGGTGACTAAATCATGACGGCAACGTCGCATATTACTTTACATTTATTTTCATACAAACACATATTTACTTTTTATTTGTACACTCTTGACAAAAATATTGTACCTTTTTGAATTCATTTTTGAATTTAATAAAAAAATTATTAAGATAATTTAAATTTAAAAGGTGTCTTAATATTAAAAATCGAATTGTGTCTTAATATTTTAATATTTAACATGTAGTAAAGCATTAAAATATGTACGCTTATTCGTATTTTTTAACACAATGAAATGTGCCAATTTTTGGTCTAGAGTGTAATAAAAATAGGTTAGGTTAGGCTATACCAAAATCTTCTATAATAAAAGTCATGAAAATTCCATACATATGAAATAAAAAAAATCAGGTTCTATGTGTATTGGTGTATATTTGGCATCACTAAATTTATATGTGTTAGTTAACTAAGTATAAAGGTGTTGGTGTAGAAACAAGAAAAAAAAATTCAAATTTACGTTGAATTGTTAGTGTAACTAATACAGCCAAATCTAGTGGAATCAATAAATGTATTTGTCTGTAAAAGAGAGTTTCATGACTTTTATTATAGAAGATTTTGGTTGTGTACATATAAGCCTTCAATAAAAAAAACTAACCAACACTAATCTAATTTGTTTTGGTTTTGTGCTATGAAATATAAAAAAAAAAACAAAAAATACATAAGAAACAACAACAATATATATCACGGCAACGCCGTTTAATAATATCGTGTAAAAACAAATCCTATTTATGTGTATGTTTTGTGTTGGAAAATAATACCAATTACAATAACAACAATGGTCGTACACATTGTATAGCCCAAAATCTTCTATAATAAAAGTCATGAAACTCTCTTTTACAGACAAATACATTTATTGATTCCACTAGATTTGGCTGTATTAGTTACACTAACAATTCAACGTAAATTTGAATTTTTTTTTCTTGTTTCTACACCAACACCTTTATACTTAGTTAACTAACACATATAAATTTAGTGATGCCAAATATACACCAATACACATAGAACCTGATTTTTTTTATTTCATATGTATGGAATTTTCATGACTTTTATTATAGAAGATTTTGACACAACTAACACTATGGGCAGTCGTCACTTTGTACCTTTAAATTTCGTATAGTTCGTCTTGGAATTATAGATGTTTTTGGTTTTGATGCATGTGATCGGATATGAACGTGGAAAAACATGAAATATTGTTATGTATTGTCATGTTATATTTATATGGGGATGGGGAATCAGGTTTGTGTACAAGTATGTATGCATGATTGTAGAAATGTAATTATAATTACTTGAGATGTATATTTGTGTTTTATGTAGATGTATATAAGTGTGATGCCGTACATAGTGCGGTACGTTTCTCTCTTGTGTTTTGTTTCTTGTCCTTATTGTAGATTTGATGTACATATAATGTGATGCGGAACACGGTAAAATGTGAAAATGTTATTATGGTTTGTCATGTTGTATGTATGTGGAGCATCATGTTTGGATACATGCATATATACATATATGCGTGACAAATTAATGTACTCGTTGTTGTTTATATTTGTTTTTATATATAATTGTATATTTATATGCATCACAGATTTAAATTATAGGGTGGCTCAACAGTTTTTTAAATTTTAAACTGCGGCTTGGAAGAAATTTTATGTCAACTTCATAAGAGTATTATATTATACAAATTATATTGTTATTTGTTATATTACTTTACTATATGATGTTCTTAATGTATGTGAGGTTAATTTAAGATGATTAATCTTATTTTATTGTGTATTATTGAATTTTATATTATTTTATTTATGTTATTATCATATCTCGTCTTTATCATTGTGAACTAGACAAGAGACGCAGTGAAGCAGAATTTGAGTCTGAAGTTATAAATTGTGTTGTTTTGTGCCAATGTATTTTTACTACATTATTCTATGTAGCGTAGAAATTGTATTGGCTTGTAATATCTATTTTATTTTTTATTTAGTACTAACTAATTTATATAAGTTAATTTCTATTAATTAAGTAGTAAAGCAATTTAGTTTTCAGACTAACCCGGAAAACTCTATTTGAGTTTTATTAGTGAATATCATATATAGGTACATGTAGTACTTAACTAAACGATAAATATTCCAAACCTTTTGCGTAGTATATAATAATTAATTTAAACATTATTAACTTAGTAAATAAATAAGTAATTTAAGCATTATTAATATCCTTTTGCAAGATTTTTAGGAAATTGCCGATTAGTTGAATTTTTAATAGTATGGTTAAATATATAAAATATATATTTTTTCAGCTTTTATTTTTGAATCTAGTTGCAGTAGGTAAACCATGGGTCCGGGTCAAAATGCCGCGTTTTAAAATGTCGCGTTTTAAAATGTCGCGTTTCAAAATGCCGCGAGGTACAAAATGTCGCGTGGTACAAAAAGACGCGTTTTACGCGTTTTACAAAATGTCGCGTGTTACAAAATGTCGCGTTTTAAAATGTCGATAAAAAATCGTCGAAAATATATAAGGACTTAACTTTAACATTTTAGTGAAGGAATATTCTAATAAATTTCAACATTTGCGTTCTTTTTCTTAGACCCACTTTATAATTACATAAAATTACATTTATAAATAATTTCCATTCAGTGAAGGAAAATTTTACTATATGTTTAAACACAATTTGCTTGTTTCAAATAATTTTTATTAAATTATTTATTATTTCACATCATATTGTATTGATTTATAAGGGATTTTTCAAAACGCGTCATTTTAAAATGCGTCATTTTGTACCACGCGTGTTTTGAACCACGCGGCATTTTGAAACGCGACATTTTAAAACGCGACATTTTGTACCACGCGACATTTTTTACCTCGCTGCATTTTGAAATGCGACATTTTAAAACGCGACATTTTGTAACACGCGACATTTTGTACCTCGCGGCATTTTGGAACGCGACATTTTAAAACGCGACATTTTGTACCACGCGGCATTTTGAAACGCGGTATTTTAAAACGCGACATTTTAAAACGCGGCATTATGAACGGTTCCCGTAAACCATTAATTAACTATCTACAGGAGAACGGTGGCTAATGAAACAAGTGCTGTGAATTTGAATTATAACTTAGCAATTTATAATTTTTTAACATTCCCGTAGAATTTTATTGTTGATGTTGAATTATTCATATGGCTTAATATTATGGTTGAGGTTGGTATTGGTATTGAAGTGGGTGTTGGTATTGGTGTTCGTACTGGTGTTAATGTTCATACTTTTTGGTATAATTGTTAATGATAGTTTTGGTATTAGTATTCATATTGGTTAGTTAAAACGGTTTTAGTTTAGAATACTCCTGAGAAACTCGACCAAGATGACAATGGCTGTGATGACAGCACGATGGCCAGATGGTAGTTGGTTGAATGATTGTCAAACTATTAATGGTTATTTATTTGTGGTACACAGGGATTGATCTAGAATTTATTTCAGAGAATCAAATTTATACTTAATTAATTTTAAAATAGTTATTATAAAGAATTAATGCATATTTTAAATTTAGGAATGTCTTGAAGAACCTGAAACAACCTTACAGGAGTTGGAGCAGTAGATGAACTTTAAATTGTATTGTCTTGTGCTAAATAAATTACTAAAAATATATTACTAACAAATTTACTAACTATCAACTACTTAGGTGTCTGGAACCGGGTTGAGTCTTTGTTGCTAACATTCCTTTCCTGTCCCTCGATTTTGTTATATGTAAAAAGGTGTACGACGGCGGCCTGGCCAGGGGCGGATATCACAACTATTAGACTTATGTGGTTATCGATGTGGCGCCTTCCTTTACGGGGTGAAATATTGCTATGTTGGCTTCATGAAAAGCTGAGTATGATGGTACATATTTCCTTGGTAAGGGAGAGTTATGGTGTCGTGTTGCAACATGGGTATAGTGGTGCGGTATTCGCATTTATACTACGGGAGACTTGCTTAATGCTTGATCGTACATCGCAATCAATCAATCAATCAATCAATGTAATCTGACGTTCCTCGTCATCTGATGTAATCCTCGTACATTGGTATAATATTTGAGTGTGATTTTTGTGCCAAAAATATGTTAACATTTTTTCATTTATGATTCATTATATCAGCCATGTGCATTATCAGTGAAAATTTAAATAAATCAAATAATTAAAATGGTACGCTCAATTCGGGTTTAATTAATTATTTTGCTTCGATTAGTCAATTATTTTGCAATTTACTTTTTCGAAATCTTACCTATTCTAAAATTCTAGAACATTAAATTTATAATTTGGAAATTTCATATTTATTGGTGGGATTTCGGACGCACACAGGGGGACTGCAAATGTAAAGCAGCAAATGGTCAAATATATTTAAAAATTTTAGTGATGAACAGAAATAGTTGCATTCATCCGTATATGAACATCATAAAATATCCAATACAGTATAGGTATCTATAATTAACAACATGAAAGTGTCGAGACGGGGAGGAGAGTACAGCAAATTATCACGCACAACACATCTAGACCACAAGATCTATGACACGACGATGTACATAGTCTGTCGATGCTCGGAAACGCTGAAAACCATTATAATACACATTTTCGTACATAATGAATCAGGATTGGATTTTTAGTTTCAGAATGGGGAAGCCGGTCGCGGATTTTTAGTTTCATATTTTTTATTTATTTATTTATTATTCATTATACATATATGGAGTGGTTGGGCTGGAATTGGTTATACATATTATGTGGTTATAAGTATAAAATTAAATTACATTATATTGGTTAATATAAATTTAAAATTTATAATTTATTTTAGTTATAATTCTAATTAATTACAAATATTCAGTAAATGTTTTTATTTTCATGGGTTTTGAGGCGGGTTTAAATTATTACTTTAGAGTTTTAATTTTTAATTTAAATTGCTTGTTTATAATAGTTAAAGGTAATGGTGCATATATTTAAACTAATTATATTAATTAAATACTAATTTATAATTGATTTCAGGAGGTGGTGGTTTAGTATAAATTTTGAGTTTTTAATTTATATTAAAATTTTTGTTTAATTGGAACAGGCATCAAGAGACATAGAGTAGCAGAAATTGAGCTAATAGTTAGAAATTGCGTTGTCCTATGCCAACTTATTTTTACTATATTTTTATTATATTATTACTTATTTGTTTATTTTTTATTAGGTTTGTTATATTTGTTGTATTTTGGGATGAATTATGGATCAATTTGCTATATTTTTTGGTAGGTTTCTTTTTAAGGGGTCTCTCATTTCTACATACAGGTTTCTGCCGGGTTTTCGTTTCTTTGGGCCACTTGTTTTGGGGTGGCTGGGCAATTGCTGAGAACTAGGAAGTTGTTGCAGTTGTTGATGGGGGTTGGAATGTGTAGGCAGCGGTAGAAGTGTTTGCATATTTTTCACAACAACAATAAATGTTATTTTTGTCTAGATATGGGAACATTTTATTTACACAGTGTCCTTGACCAAGTTAATTTTAAGTTATTAGTTTCTATACACAACTGATTTTTGTATTAATTTGATTGTTTCATTATAAATTAATTATTTTTAATCTTAGTTTTGATTTTGAATTGACATTGGTTAGTTAAATTTATAATTTATTTAAGGATTTTAGTCTAATTCTAATTAACTTTATTATAGAGGGAAGGTGGTATCCCGAGGTTAAGAGGAAGCCAACAATGAAATTTGGTGGAAATGGGTCCATTAGCTGTTGAGATTTGCACTCACTAGCATACAAATTAACTATACTTTTAATATTACATTGATATTTAGATACACATATAATACGAAAAATTATTTATTTAGGCATTCTGCATTTTGATACAGGGCATAAACAGCATTGGATTATGGTGGACTTGGGATTTAATTATTGCATGATAAATTAATTATTTTTAGCTTTAATTTTGATTTACCATTGGTTAATTAAAATATTATACTTTATTTAAGGATCTACTTAATTCTAATAAACTTGAAATTTTTTCAACTTTGAGGATAAATTATTAAATTAATAACTTTAGATGTTTAACTTTAATTTAAAATTGCTTGTTTAGTTAATTGATATATGTATAGCCATTAATTCCTAATTTAATTTAATTATTTTAATAAGAAAATAATAAATAAAATTAACTAATTCAATTATAAATTTAAGTTTTTCAGATCAACAGGAACAAAAGTTCTGGAACAGTTGCAATGATCAAATGTTTAAGTAGATTAAGGAATAATTTAATTTAATTTGTTTCATAATTCAAGAGGGCTCCAAAACTGAATTATGATTAATAAATAGTAATGTTATTTTTAGGGATAGGAATATCTTTACATTTGAATTAATATTATATTATATTTATTGTTGTTTTAATATTTCTCTTAATTGTTGAAAGCTAATACTTAAATATTTGAAATTATAGAGCGGTTGGACTAAGTGAGAGTAGAAATAAATAACTAATTTGTTTTTTAGTTTCAGAAGAACATCGAAATATATTTTATCATCAATTTTGTTAATCGGAAGTTTGGGGTATTATATAAATATAAACTCTACTTTAAGATATTATTTCAGATCGATTAGGTTCCACCGTTTTATTATCAATATTTTAATTGTGTTGTCATTGTGCTGTCATAAAACACTAACTATCGGCTTTTTTAGGTGTCTGTAACCGGGCCGAGTCTGTCCTCACTAACATTCCTTTCCCATCCCGCGATTTTATTACATGTAAAAAGGTGTACGATGGCTGCCTGGCCAGGGGCGGATATTACACTATTAGACTTATGTGGTTATTGATGTGGCGACTTTCTTTACGGGGTGAATATTGCTATGTTTGGCTTCATGAAAATCTGAGTATGATGGTACATATAGTATTTCCTTGGTGAGGGAGAGTTATGGTGTCGTGTTGTAACTTGGGTATAGTGGTGTGGTATTCGCATTTACAATACGGGAGACTTGCTTAATGCTTGATCGTACATTGAAATCAATTAATCAATCAATCAATCTGATTACGATCGGTGATGACAATGAACACGACTATGACCTCCTGTTGGGAGTGCAGAATCCATGGGCCCGACCCACCTTTCATGTCATAGGTTGGCATGAAGCAATGTAATGTGCAGGTGGTTTATACAAAACAGGTCTATAGCCGTACCTCCTCGATTTGGCTAATACTGCTTAAAATAGAACGGTAAAAGTAAACTGCGAAATAATTTAAAACTAGATCTAAAAAAAATGTAGAGCATTCTGTGTGGGACATGCAATATAAATTTTTTGAATTAGGCTCCGATATTGATAAGTTACCCGGCTCATATTTTAAACAATACTATGCAAACAGTGACAGACCAACTATCTTGCGATATTGATCAAATCGTTTTTAAATTTTTCAATATTTTTCAATTTATACGGTCAGAATGGAGAGGTTGCAAAAATTTTGCCAATTTGTGGAAATTGAGTATAAAGTACTTTTTTCATATTCAAATACAAAAGGAAAGGATTTTAAAAACATTAGAAAATTTTTTTAGTGGCCCATTGAATGAGGCATATATTTTTTTGTTCATAGTTAGGCTAGTGCAATTAATTATGAAATTCTGAAAATTGAAAGACGTTGCAAGTCAATAAGTGGATGTTTTAGAAATTACTTTAATTACCGCAAAAGATAAATTAAGTGCTGGGTTTTACCACAAAGTGTTAAGATTTTAAGTAAAAATTAAGAAATGGGATTTAAAGAAAATGTAGTACAGATTAAAAACGATTCGTTTATAGAATATTTAGCCGCGTGGATTGCTCCTTTAGAAAATATTCAATAATTTCATAGATGAACCTTAAAGTTGAGCCAGCATGGGAGAAAGTGGAACAGACGAAAAACTATCTCAAAGAAAAAACATAGTTCTAAATGATAAGTTTCTTTTCAACCAAATTAGCAAAGTGGGAACCATAATGATCGAGGAAAGCCGCAGAAAAACGGAGCTTCATTTTTTGTAAGATGGAAACCGAATTTCCAGAACAGTACGAAGATTTGTATAAATTGTGTGAATAATTATTTATTTTATTTATGTTGAGCGTATATTTTTACTAATGGAAATACAATGGTCAGACGAACGAAATCGTTTAGGTCCTACTACCAGAAACCGTTGAGGGGGTAATACAATGCCTCGTCAATTACGAAACAAATTGCTGTGATATGTATGATTACATTTTGAAAATAAAACTTTAATGATGGATGGTAAATCTGGCCGTAAATATGACTAGCATATTCCTTTTAATTTTTAAATTTAGAGAGCTTATCGCTAAAAGAATATAACATTTTTTTATTGATTTTCATTTTTTTTAATTAGTAACTATTTAATGGGGAAGCAAAGAGCCACTAGTAATAATGTAATTAAACTCCTTAAATTAAACATATTACTTTTTGTGCTATTAGTCATATTTATACACAATATTTTTAAATTTTTATTATACTTTCACGTTAAGAATTATTTTAAATAACAATTTAACGAGAAAGTCAAAATATCAACGCGAATTAAATATGTCCTTTTATTTTATGTCAAAAAGCCTTCAATAGCCTCACAATAAGAAAAAAATACGAACAATAAATTGTTACGTTTTTGCCATGTCAATCAAAATTCGAATCACTGGATTGTGAATGAAACAAGCCACTTCAATTTTTTACAAACTAATTTATTTATTGAACACAAAAATTAAATCAATATTCGCACAATTTTAATAACACTTATAATTTTTGTATCGCACTAAATCACTTAATTTAATCTTTACACTATACGATTAATCCAATTTGATTTCATTCGCCTTATTATCAAATCAAATTTCTTCAAATTTCATGGTTTTTCCAACAAGAATTTCTAGTACAATGTCGAAAGTTTTCGCATAGAAAAATTCCATTTTAGTACAGGTTAGTACCACTATTTTGCCCTAGGTGTCATCGTAACAATAGAATGTTTGTGACGGTGACACCTAGTGTGTAATAGAATAAGTAAAACCATAAAATAATGAAATATAAGAAAATTCAAGCGCATACAACAATGAAATTCAATCAGCGCACGAATAATGTGTACGGCCGAAAACAAAACTAACATTAGGTGTCCACCGAGGGAAACAAAGTTTTTTATAAACGTAATGAAATTCTTTATTGGAAATGGAATATTTATTTCCTTCACTGAATCTGCTCTTTAAACAACAAAAAAACAAAATTTACCCTTCTCTTGCTTTTACGAACATTTTTGTTTCCTTGTTTTTGTTTTTTTTTTTGGTATATTATGTAGATGTACGTCTGTATATTATCTTGTACGTACATAATTGAGTCGATTGTTGTCGATTAGTTTTAGTTTAGAAAAAAAACATGAACGTCGGTCGTGCGATTTTTTGTATCGCGAACTAAAAAAGATGAATTATGGGTTTTCTTAATTAAAATACCCATTTTTCGTCTAATATGAATGAAAACAAATTGATTTTGTTTCGTAATAATACGGCCCAAAACCTACATAGGAATTCAAACATAGTATTTTTCTTAAAATCGATTTTTCTATAAAGTTAGCAGTTGGTTGGACTAATAAAGCTTTATTTAAAATTGTTTGTTTAAATTAAAAATTAAGACAAAAAAACACATTTAAAGGAACAAACAGTTACCCGCGACATGATGTGTTCTTTATAAATAATAGATCTACAAATAAAGAAAAGTGAGTTTTCCAGCGAGTGTAAAATTTCTCAAAGCATGCGGTAAATCACTTTTGTTACGCGTCGAATATGCCATTTTTCGTTGTATACTTGACGAAAAATACCTAAATTAAACAATTACAACCACTGGAAAACTTTCACTTTTCTTTACTTGTAGAACAATCTACTATTATTTGTGTAAATTGTCCCTTTTAAAGTGGAGAAAAAAAGAAAAACTGATTTTTTGTTTTCTTCACATTTTTATTTATATTTCGATAATGGATGAACGGCCGTTAACAGGACGAAAACCTTTTCACGTGGTTCGACGACCTCTATAACAATTTTTATTTTTGAAAATCGCAGAAAATATTTCTCTCATTTAAGGTCGCCGGGCGCGCGTTGTTTTATTATTTATAACTCGGTAAGGGTTGGACGGCCTTTAGTCGACCAACACCATTTAATTTGCATGAAACGATCAAACTATCCTAATTCACATACTACCAAACTATCCTATTCTATGTGACCTCTTACTTTATACTCTAGGCGTATGTAGTTCTACATTTAAAGGTCATGTCTCACAATCTTCTGCTTTTTTGTCTTAAGTTTTAATATGCACAAACAATTTTGAATTAAGCTTCATTATTAGTTCAACCAACTTCTCTAATTTTACAATGAAATCGATTTTAAAGGAAATATTTTTTGAATTCCTATAGATTGTGTGCCGTGCATGATGTCAAAATATAAAGTGTACGCTGTTTAATGCGGGACACCCTTAAAATTGAAGAAGCATCCCGTCTTCACCCTTTTTCTTTATTTTAAAAGTCCTATAGGGTCAAACTAAAATACTTAAACTTAATTTCCGGCAGAGATATGTGGTACAGTGTTCGTTATGTTGCGAAAATGGACACGCGTTTTTCAGTAGTAATCTACTTGTAATTGTTAATTTTTTTTTAAATTCCTGTATATCTGTGAATTTATTTATTTATTTAGTTATCCTTCACCAACTTATTTAATTGTTTATATAGTTATAACGAACTGGTTACATTATTAAAAGAATTAATAAAATTATATCATTAAAATATTTCAAAATTTTTTTTTTCAAAATTTACCAATAATCTAAAAGATGCTTTGGCACCAATTTCTTAAATGGGTCTCTACGAATAAAGAGGGACTCGATATGCTGGAAGTATGAAAGCAGGCAGGCTTACATCTCTAGGTAGCTTTGAAAGAGCTTACATTTAAAAGCGCTTTTACACTCTATCTATGCCATCTGAGTAGTTATTATAAAAAAGATTCCATACGGCAACACCATATTCTAACAATGAACG
Source organism: Tipula vernalis (assembly GCA_958295665.1). Taxonomy (NCBI): domain Eukaryota; kingdom Metazoa; phylum Arthropoda; class Insecta; order Diptera; family Tipulidae; genus Tipula; species Tipula vernalis. The sequence continues at coordinate 2,886,549 of OY282561.1, forward strand.
AACAAACGGGATGTATACAATTTTAATCACGTAAGAATCCTGAAAATCTTTGAAAAACCTTTTAAAAAACCCAAGCATAGAATTCGCTTTAGAAACGCAACCGTCAATGTGCTTATGAAATGAAAGATTCGAAGTAAAAGTTATACCTAAATTTTTAAACTTATCGACACTTTCAATAAGGCAATCGTCAAAAAAGTAAACGTAACTAGCGGGTGAGTGTAATCGGGTGAAGCAGATTGTTTTGCATTTGTACATCTATAGCATCAAATTATGCGATGTACACTAAGCTTTGAAGTTTGTCGGACCCGATTGAAAGTCAATTGCATCATTGGCGCAAGAAATAGTTGTGAAAATTTTAATGTCGTCCGGATAAATTACTCAGACAATTTACCACATCATTTACGAAAAGAATAAAAAACATGGAGCCAAATGACTATCTTGATGGGCTCCTGAAGAACTCTTGAAGTGAAATTATACCAATTTTCACTATTTGAGTTCTAAATTCCAGGTAAGACTTAATCCAATCAATAGGCAAAACAGTTACAATCCAAGGAGTCAAGTTTCCGCAGCAGCAATTCATGATCGATCTTATCAAAGGCCTTTCACAAATCAGTGTAAACGACCTGTACAAAATTACCATTTAATAGTGCATATAAAATACAATTTGAAAAGAAAACTAAGTTAGTTACAGTTGACCTATCAAGGAAAAATTCAAGCTATCCTGTGAAAAATCCATGAGAAATGAATATCATAACATGAAACCACAATTTCCCTTTAACTAGTTACACACAATGCTTTGTTAAAACTGAAATAATGCAAATACCTCTATAGTTCTCGACATCGCTTCAAGATCCAGATTTAAAAATTGGCTTAATAAGTAAGCGTTCCCATAGGAGAGAGAGGCAACTAGGGAAATATGGCCAGAAATTGCACTACCGGCTAATTTTAGAAAATGGGTGGAATACAATCCGGAACTTTCATTAATATCAAGGATTGACCATTCGGATTAAATAGTATCTACTTCGAGACGAAACATAGAATATTTTGAATCCCTTACAACATTATTCAAAATACATAGATTTTGAATTATATACAATGTCCAACAAATTAGTTGTCCATTAGATTTGTTTTTGTAATTAACAAAATGCGAAAAGTTATTCGGTTTTGATTTAGTTGATGATGCAAGCTCCCGAATATAACTGCTGTAAAGAATATATATGTACATATATACTATATTTATATATATATTCTTTAATAGAGTTTCCCAAAATTTGGCTCTTTCCAGCGCCCCTCCTCTCCCCTTCACGAGTAATACTTTTTTTATTTTAATGTTATAGGCATCATTCTCTTCGTTTTTTATTGAACTTTCATTTGAAGTCAGTTTCAGCCTCATATTAAATATTGGCTGAATGCGACACCAAAAGGTACAATCTTATTTTTTTATTAGAAAATGGCATGTTTTAAAATTTTCACTAAATCAGTGAATTTTTATTAAAATACATAGACTCAGTTTTTTTATGTTTTCATGACCTTTACAAATTTTTGAACCACATTTAATTTTTTCAAACACTTTTAAAGCTGGGTACAAGCATTTGAATGCACCCAATTTTTCGGAAATCGTAATATTCACACCTCTGTAACTTTTCTCGTTTTACTCTGAACGACACTAGCTTTTGGAAAGAAGCTCATCGTTTTAACCTCACAACACCTCATGAAATACTTATTTGGATATTTAGATCCTAACTGCATTATAATTTTTTAAAACACCTAATAACTCGTTAAAAAAAATTCAGGGGTAGTAACGCACGTTTTAATTCTGTATTTCACAAGTATCTCAGCTTCTGTTTATCATGTTAAAAAAAAGTATGTACTACTTTATTTATTTTGAGTTTGCCTTTAAATCGAACATTTTTAACTTAATATTACAGTAAACAAATTAAAATCTCTCAGATCAAGTTTGATTTTATATAGATCATAACAAAATTCAGAAGCATAAGGAAAAGCTCAATAGTAGGTTCAACACTGTTAAAAATTCACAGTTATGATCCCCTTGATGAAAAAAGGTGCAAATTAACTTGTATCTACTACTAAACTTACCCCTACTTATAATTTTAAAAATGTTAAATTTAAAGGCAAACTCATAATAAATAAAGTGGTACATACTTTTTTTTTTAATATGATAAACAGAAACTGAGATATTTGTGAAATACTGAATTAAAACTTACGTTACTACTCCTGATTTTTTTTTAACGAGCTATTGGGTGTTTTAAAAAAATTATAACGTAGTGGGGCGAGAAAACGGAGAGAATGAGGCCTATACCTTTAAAAACAAAGCAACCTAAGTAGAATGGTTACTTATCTATTAGCCTAAAATCACTCAATTTCTTAACTTCAAAAAATCATAGCTTGAGAAGTGTGGGCCGGGAAGGGGTCAAATTTTGGGAAAATCCATTTTTCATCGAAGATTTTCTGGAAAAAAGTTACAGATAAATCGGTGAATGCAGTTAAATGCATGCGCCCGGTTTTTTTAAAAAGTAATGGATAAGCCCATATGTATATACTTCTTACGCAATTAGGATGTAATTTATATTTTTTGTGAGCCTTGCCCCTTCTATTTTTAGATTTATCAAGTCATTATTATGCCACGGTTCCATTTTTGTACTTGAAGCTGTTATCCTAGGGATAAAGCTCTCCATACCTAAATTAATGTTTCAATTGAAAATCCGGAAATGCATTTAAGGAAATGTAATCATTACAAAATTTAAAATTCATGAGTTAACATTTTCTTCAACCAACTCGCAGCATTTAAATATATAAAAATACATATTGTATATTAACGAAATTCGTAATTTCGTATGAGTTGAGTTAGAAAAATCTGTATGGTACGAGGTGCAAATATCCATGGCAGAAACGCGAGATAAAAACAACTTATTCATAACAATAATATAAAAAAACACGGATAAGGTGTACTACTTCAGCATTATAATTACTATATTCTCAGATGAGAGTAACTTTAATATTTTTGGCTTCGAATCCCAAATGGAATGATGAAATAATAGTCAATCAATTCAACGCTGCCGTACCTAACTTGATTTACATAACGAGAGAAAACGCATTTTGGGAAAATCGATGTAAAAGTTTTGAAAATATTATATTCTGCACCAAAATTGAAAACTATTCTTCTTAAGCGTTTCTTAATCTAGTTTTATGTAATTATTTTTGTTAATTTTAATGATAAAGTTTATTATTAGTTATCGTTTGGCATCAATAACTGAATTCGGCCGAAAATATAGTTCTGTAAAATATGCAGTGAAATATGAATGTGGGCATGATGAAATGGCATGGGGGTATATATCAGACGGAAATATGAACCGATTTCTCAAGGAAAATTTGATTCCAAGCTTTTTAACCCTTGAAGTGTTAAAAAGCTTGGAATTAGAGATTGTTTCGAAATTTATCAGGAGTTCATCTTATATCGTCCAATAATGACTTTTGTATAATTGTCTCGAAGTGATGAAAATACCACACATCACTGGGCTTAAATATTATTGAAAACTTGTCGCTTAAGTTAAAACTCGGAATTCGAAATCACCCCATTTCCAACAAAAATGGGCCCAAAAAGCGTTGGCTGTTTGGTATTGGCTATGTTTTTGTTTTGTATTAATGTACTAATAAATGTATCTGCAATTAACAATTAAGTCGCTATAGCATGAGATGGAAAACAAAATTAAATTTTTCATAATTCTCATTCAGATCGAAACTGAACTTGCAAAATTCTTGATAATTTCGCTCTTCGTAATAAAAGTATTGTAATATTACAAACCGATAGAAATCTTTGTTCAACTATTTTAATTATACCTACCTATTTTAATTATTAACTACAAATATTTTAAATATATTATAATATTATTTAATATAGTATACATAAAAAATATTTTAACTATATAATTAAATATTTAATTTTATAATATTTGTTTTTTTTTTTTCAAATTAATCTAAAACTAATTTTCATAATTTTAAATGTTAAAATGAACTGAAAATTGTTAATTTAATTGTTCAATAATTATATTTGGTTAAATAACCGAAAGAAATAATTGAATTAAAAATTTAAACAAATAAAATAAGTAAATTAACAAAAAAAAATCGTTTTTTCCATGTTTAACCTGGAAAGCTCATTGTTTCCACCAGAAGTTGAACATTTCATATTTGGTCTAATTAAATAAAAATGCTATGTTGAAAAAGTTAACAATTTGTAAAATAATTAAAAAGTAGGTAGAAATGAAGAGTGTTTTCCCATTTTAAGGGTGTTCCGAACTAATCGATTTCTCATTTTTAACCTTTTTTACAGATTAACTGGACTATATCATCTGTACTTTTCTCTAGAATAAAAATTTAATACAAATTATATTGATTATTTTCCAAAATGATTTTGAATTTCAAACCGGGAAATACCGTAGATCACACACAATTTAAAAATGAATGTTTAAAAAACCACCAAATTTTGGTTTACAAAATATGTAAAAACATTTACATATTTTAAAAATTTAAGCATAGTGCATATCGTGAACAAAAATTCACATCATCAGTTGCTTTTATTTACTTCTTATTGAGTAAATAAAAAGCAACTGATGATCTGAATTTTACTTCACAAAATGTATTTTACACAAATTTTTAAAATAAATGTTTTTATTTTTTATTCGTTTTGAAAATCAAAATTTTGTGATTTTTTAAACTTTCATTTTTAGATTGTATTGAAATAAAAAGCTTAGATTATTTATTTATTTAAAATAAAAACAATCTTAAAAAATTATTATTTGATCTATTTTTAATTTCATAGGATTGGGTTACGCTGTAATACAAGTTTAGCCTGCACAAACTATTTGAATATTTTGAATGCAAGAAAAAATAAATAAAATTTCGTAGAAGTAGCACAAAATTAGATAAAACCATGAATGAAATATTTTCTACGTTTTCAATTCCTTTATTCATAAATGTGTAGGTTGAAATCAAAACATACTCTTCCACCAAAAAAAAAAAATTTTGACATTTAGATGTCGTTCGATTCGTTATGAAAAGGGGCACCTATGGAAATGACACATACCTTGATAAACTCCTCTTATCCCGTTTTAAAAATGTGAACAAAACTGGTACTACAATCAACAACTTACCTTATCCAAATGATTGTTTACTGCAAAACGTTACCTTATCCAAATAAAAAATATTTACAGCATAATACACCTTATCCCACATACATATTTGTTTTAATAAAGCAAAATGTACCTTATCCCTTTTTATTCCGTTAGAACAAAATCAGGTGATCGGCAAAGTATTAATCGAATTGACAGGTGATCAGTAGTATTAATCGACATTTTAATGAATGTAGTCAAGATTGTTTTATAAAAAAAGTCGTTAGAAATGGATAATTTCGCAAAAAATGTAGTGAACGGTGAAAAAGCCAGAAAATTGGTGTTAAATAAAAAAAATTGGAAACGGGATCAACAGAAAATAAAACGGTAACCGAATTTAATTATAATTGTTTTACTATTCATTTAAAATCTCGTAAATTTTAGGTATTCTCGCAAAAGTTTACCTAAACTGCCAAAGTGTACACATAAAGGTACCATTTTCTGTTGCAAAACAATTAGAGAGGTTGATGCGTTGAGTTTTTCGGGCTCATTTTACAAATACAAAGACAAAGTTTCGCAAGATTCTTTTATATTGTTGCATACTAAAATAAATACCATATACCAAAGCGTCGTCGAGGTATAGGTGGCCCTCCTAAAAAGTTCAGCGTTGAATATTTGATGAGAAAAAACAACTCTAAGCTTGTCAGAATATGCCAAAATACGTTTGCGAACATTTTGGGTATAACAAAAATAATAATAAAAGGGGTAACAAGAAGACATTTTGATCTCAAAACAGCACCAACAGAAAGACCGTATATCAACTAAATTTAACGCCAAAAGGGAAGCTATAATCGATTTCGTCAAACGATTTCAGGTAATTATTATATATTATTTCATATTACTACCTCCAAATTTGCGAAATATTAAACAAGTGTTTTATTTAAAATGTTATTAAATGTGTTTCGTCAAGTGCCGACGACAATAAGTGTTAACAATATTACTACCTCGTTGTTAATTTTGGTTTGTTCTAGGTTTTAGAGAAATACTACTGTCGATCTGTTATCGCAGAACGACAATACTTTTCTAGTGAATTCTCCATTAATAAGCTTTATAAGTTGTTCACCGTTGACTTTCTAGCGATGGAAGTAAAGCTACTTCCGCCACATATTTAATAGGAGCTTTAATATAGGTTTTAAAGCATCATCTTGCGATGTCTGCAGAACTTGCCTAGGTCTTAAGGAACAGCTAAAATTCGAAACAGATCGACAGACACGGTCAGTTTTGATTACGACGTCGCGAGTGCATAAGTTAAGGGTAAAAGCCTTTTACACTTTGGCTAGGGAGGAAGACGAACATATGAAAACATTTTCTTTCGACTGCCAGAAAAATATGTTGCTACCGAAAGTTGCAGATCAGGCAGCGTATTACAGCAGACAATTATATTTGTTTAATTTAGGAATCGTTCAAGGGTCGTCACGGTCAAAGTTACAGAAAGATAATGTATTTCTCTACATTTGGACTGAAAACCATCGGCCAAAAGGGTCAAATGAAGTATCATCAACAGTCCTCCATCGACTGCAAACCACAAATTTTAACTCTAAAATTAAAAAAATTTGATTTATATGTGATGGCTGTGGTGCACAGAATAAAAATAGCGCCATGATGACTATGTGCTGATATTGGCTGACCATGGAAGCTCCGAATCACGTTGAACATATCGAAATTGTGTTTCCTGTACCAGTACATTCGTTTATACCGCCGGATAGAGCTTTTGCTCAATTAGAGAAAAAAATAAAACGCAGAGAAACAATACTGCCAATTATATGAAGATACTGGTACTATTGTCGATCTTGGGACTCCAGATTGTTTAGTCAGAAATTGGAAGAAGGCTGCGGCTGATGCAATTAAACCGCCTGGGCAGAGGCATTTTAAGTTCAATGCTTCAAAACGGTTTGTGATTAGACGTTCACTAAACCGATCAATAACCATTCATGGAGAGGTGGCTTACAAATCCTATCTGGGGATAGCCAAATCTGTTCTTAAGAAAGGACAAAAGTCCAAGTGAAAAGCTTAAAGACGTAACCGCTTTATTGGAAAAACTGTATGGGGAAAATTGGCTGTTAAATGAGGAACTCGAATTCTATAGAAATATTCTACAGCTAACTGAACTAGCGGAACAGATTATAGAAGAGGTAGAAGAAGAAAATTGCGAACCAGTAGAAGAGGAGCTGCAACTCAGGATTTGAAAAATAATTATTTTTTTATTATAATCAGCAATGGAGAAGCTATATTTTAGTAAAGTTCCTAATGTGCAATGAGTTAACCATTTTAGAATGTAATGAAGTATTATATTTATTATTATTTTAATATTTAAAAAAATAAAGTTTGACTACACAAATCAAAAATAATTTGTTCATTTTTAATTACACTAAACTACTATATACCTTATCCAGATCGATTCATAGCAAAATCTACCTTATCCATTTGTGCATCGCAAAACTATCCTTATCCATTTTTGAATTTATTATATCTTGTAATTAATTATTTTTAAATATATGTTAAATACTTTATTAATGCTATTTTATCGTAATCGATTAATAAATAGTGTCGGAGATATCATTTTCTGTTTCCTTAATACACAGGAAGTTTTTTTAAATTTTCTCAGGATGGCATTTGATGGACAAGATCACGTTTTGTTTTTAGACTACACAAATTAAATAGTTCGATGCAGAAAAAATCTATTTAAAAGTATATGTTGTGTTATGTGTCTGTGCATACTATAATATGTATGTATAAAAAATCAACATAAACAAAACTATGTAGATATGGTTTCTTTCTCTTCTGCATACCAAATGTAGCTAATGGAATGGCTAAGCTATATGTATATATATATATATATATATATATATATATATATATATATATATATATATATATATATATATATATACAGTGCTGGTAAAAAAAAATTGGGCAAACAAATTTATTGCAAATTGGAGTCTTTTTTTGCTAAAATTACAAAACTTTTGAAAGCAATTGGTTTATTGTTTCATTTTAAATACATGTATGACGTAATTTTTTGAAAAAAAAATTGACCTGCAATTTAGGTGCAAAACACCGAAAAATGCCAAAATATTCAAAATACGTTGATTGGAGTTAAAGTAATGTAATAAATTAAACATTTATTTTTTATTTATTTTTTGTTTTTTATTGATTTATAGAAGTTCAATCTTTAATATTAATATTTTGTTGGACCGCCTTTTGCTTTTATTACAGCGATACACCTCCGATTCATTGAATTTGATAAAATTTTCAAAGCCGCAGGAGATATGGATTCCCAAATCATCATCAACAGACTTTTTAAAGCTTCAATCGATTCTGGGCGCTTCCTTGCTACTTATAGCTTCATTATAGACCAAATATTTTCAATTGGATTTAAGTCTGGACTATACGGGGGCCAGCTCAACACATCGATACTTTTTTCTTCGAAGTACTTTTTTACCTTTAAATGAAGAGATAAGAAAAAAAAAACAAGTTTTTAACAAATTATTTATGTTTATCTGAAAGCCAATTTGTCTATCTACAATTCAAAATTAATAACTCAAAATTTTGGCGGTATGGCACGGAGCGTTGTCCTGTTGAAAAATAAATTTGCAAGTCTCGCCAAAAAGCTTTAACGCAGAAAGCTCAAATTCGTTCTGAAGGACCTGCAGATAAACAGCTGCTGTAACGCTGGAACTAAGGAAGCACAATCGACCGGTTTCTTTTTCAGAAAAGCATCCCCAGACCATAACTCCTTCTTTTTTCGGTGGAAGTCTTATAAGACATTCGTTGCTAAGTCTCTCGCCAGGTTTTCTCCTTACGAGAATTCTTCCATCTCCAACATGCAGCTTGAATTTTGATTCATCGGAGAAAATCACATCATTCCACATCTCTGGAGTCCAATTAACATGCTCCTGGGCCCATAGCAACCGTTTTTTTTTTCACTAGTTATGTGAACTCAGGCTTCTGGACTGGTTTAAGTGCTCTCAAACCAGCTTTAACAAGTCTTTTTCTCACTAAGCCGGCTGAAATTTTTTGTCCCGTTGCTCGCTCAAGATCCTGTCTTATGTCCGATGAAGTTTTAAAACGGTTCCGACGACTTTGTAATAGTATAAAACGATCTTCCACTGGCGTTGTCTTTCTGGGCCTTCCAGAGCCTTTCTTTCTTTGTGTACCGCCCTTCTCTCGATTTTTTTTAATATTCCACACGACAGTACTTTTAGGAATGTTTAATCTTTCACCTATTTCACGCGTGGTTAAATTTTCTCGCGCCAAAATCAACATATTGCTTTTACACTGGTCCATTTTTTAAACTAGAATTGCACTTTATTCTTTATTTGTCTAGGATCACTTACAGAATAACTTAATCTTACAAAATATGCACTATTTATACTCAAAAAATAAATTACAGGCAATAAAACATCTGCACCCTAAAATGACGGCCAAGAACGGTAGGCGTAAAAGAAAATAATTGCTTGCCCAATTTTTTTGCACATCAGTTGCGGGGTTGTACCGGTGTAATAAAAGCAAAAGGCGGTCCAACAAAATATTAATATGAAAGATTGAACTTCTATAAATCAATAAAAAACAAACAAAAAAATAAAAAATAAGTGTTTAATTTATTACATTACTTTAACACCAATCAACGTATTTTGAATATTTTGGCATTTTTCGGTGTTTTGCCCCTAAATTGCAGGTCAATTTTTTTTTCAAAAAATTGCATCATACATGTATTTAAAATGAAACAATAAACCAATTGCTTTCAAAAGTTTTGTAATTTTAGCAAAAAAAGACTCCAATTTGCAATAAATTCGTTTGGCCAATTTTTTTTTTTACCAGCACTGTATATGGTATGTAGAACTTTGTATGTAATTCGATATCGGCTTCATATTTATTTGAAATAATTAATAAAATGTGTGTGTTTGTGAGCTCAGTAAATGCTATTGTTTGTTTAGTTTGTCAAATGATTATAGCTTTGTCGTGATATCGGAAGATTAAGATAGTACAATTGTCCTGACCTATAACCGTATTATATTTCAACGAATACTTCTCAACATAAAAAAAATTATCAATTTGGGCACTTATTGCTGTAAAAATTATATTTAATTTCAGATTGACATTAATTTTGAAATAGTTCACCCAGACTCAACATTTGCTTTATTTAAGAAGTGGGATTCATTTATTAAAAACCTTCCTTCAGTTTTACTGAAGAAAGTCAAAAACACAACTGTAATTCAGGAATATAAATCTCTGACAAAAGACCAAGGTAACTTAATTATTTAACCAAGTATTTTTTTCATTTACTTTTATTTAATCACACAAATCCAATTTTAATAACTATACTAGCAACAAATTCAATGTTTTTATTTTATTTACAGACTACACAAACTATCAGTTGATCCAGTTTCTTCATTACATTCTCAAACCATCGGCAAGTGTTACCGGTAAACTCAAAACAACTGTTTGGGAACCTTTAATTCAAAATTCTATCAAATCGTTTGCTATAGAAGTTGGCCCGATAATAGAGCTAAACAAAATTATTGAAGATAAAACACAGCATTATCTCAATTACGGTATTACAATATATACGGTAATATAAAGGAACATGTTACAAAAAAGGGATTTATATTTTTAATAAATTTAAGACATTTTTGCTAAAAATAGCTGATATTGCTAACTCAGATACTAACGTTATATTGGTTACTGAAAAAGTAAAAATAATTCGGTACGATGACCATTATCAAGCATATGGTATATTAAAGATGGTTCAATTGTTTTTAATTTATATAATTTTATTGTTTTGGATTTAAAATAGTATATGAAAGCCAATTTTACCACATAAACTAACGAAAGGCGCCAAATGCGTGAAACCGGGATTTATTTGAATTACAGCAAATATAAAACCAATTTGTTATTTACTATATTTATTTGTTATGTATTTACTTTATTTTATTTTAAGTAATTAATTTTTTTATTATATAAATTAAATTAATAATAATTAATGTATTTATTAAAATAATTGGTTGGTTTTTTAGCTTACATGAATATATTTTTAATTAAAGCCAATGAAGCCAAAATATTTATGAATGTAAAATATCAAAAGGTATTTTTAATTATTTGTCCAGCGAGCATGCTTTTTCCTAATGAAAATTCTTAATTAAAGCAAAAAATTGCTTAAAAGAAGAGGGCCCTTCCTAAAAGAAAAAGTTTCACTTGCATTCAATATAGAAAGTAGTTGCTTAATTTTATAAATCATTTTATTAAATTGAGAACTATTTGTCTTTAATCTAGCGAAAATATAATCAAATTGATCAGTTTCGTGTTCACATCTAGCAAGTTTTTGGTTAAAATTTAAAAACAAAATTCTTAAGCAAAGCAAAAATCACTTAAAGGAAGAGATGAATAATTTCTGTCGTATTCAATAAAGAAATCAGTTGCTAAAGGTTATAAATAATTTTATTAAATTTAGAACTATTTTTCAAAAATATTATTAAACTGTTGTTTTGTGTTGTCATAAACAGCGAGTACTCGTTTAAATTGAAAAAACAAATTCTTCATTAAAGCAAAATGATTCCTTAGTTTAAGAAGCACATTAGCTTGATTTTTCGTTGAGACGTATTCAATTAATGAACTTATTTAATTACCTCAAGCAAGCCGTTTTCTTGGTTTTAATCATTTTGTTATAATGTTTTAAACCTAAATTTAATAAAATAATTGCTAGATTTAATACTACTGGCTGACCGAAAGGCTGGTTCTTCGATCTAACAAATATTTATTAAGCGAAGGAAACCGAAATAATATTGTCCTATTCAAGCCGATTCTCAGTTCAATAAATGGGCTTGATAGGTTGAAAATCATTGTACCAAAATGATTAAATGAAGCAAGTTTCGTTTCATAAAAGCAATCTTTTCTCTCTGTGTAATTTTAATTTTAATTAAAATTTATGTGGAGAATAATTATTTTAATTTAAAATAAATTATCTGTCACAGTTTCTTTACGCACAAATTGACACCAGAATTGCGCCGATCAGATGAGCCGTTTCTCACAATGGTTCAAGCATTATAAATCGCACGAAAACGGAAGTTCGCTGCGCGGCTTTTCTCTGCGTCATTGCAATAGTATTATGCGTAAGGCATGAATCCGTAGAACCAACCTATGCAATCTTATATTTAAATTAAAGGTAATGCTTACTGTTGATTAGTAATTGCCCACGACCAAGGGAAATATTTTCTTCGCTCACTTTCCGAACAAGGGGCTCTGAGTAAGGTGAAGACAGCAAACTGAGAAGGACAAGCAACTTGATAAATTATTGCAATTTGTAATATTCATATGGACTCGCATTTATTAGTGAGCATCATAAAATCTATTTCATAAAAATAAAACGTCAGGGTCGTTTTTTTTCAAGGAAAATTAAAAGAATTTATATCATCGGCATGTTTATAAAAGAGGTAAAATAAATAGAACGCCTCGCGAAATTTATCAATTTCCTAACAAACTGGACGTTGATACCAAAAGATTAACAAACACACTGAAAAACGCAACGTAATTTGGTTACAATATTTAACGGTTTTAGGCCGATATTAAGGGTATAACAGTTGAGGATAATTTTTTAACAGCCGAGGCGAATCCGAGGCTGATAAATATTATCCGAAACTGTTATCGCTTTAATCGGCCGTATGTTGTTCACTATTTCTTCTTGTGGCTTATTTGAGAAGGTTTTTAACTTTGAAGTGGCATTATAAGGTGCTGGCAATTGTAAAGGGTTTGATTTTTGAATTTGATTAGTTGACTCAGTATTTAAATTAATTACCCCTTTGCTAATTTGTAGATTGGGGTAACAATAATGTTGGTACAGCTGTCTGTTTAAGCTTGCGTTTAAGAATATAGCTTGCCTAAAAATGGTTTGAATAAATAAATATTCTCTTTTTACTGAATGGTAATATGCCACAATTTTTTAGCCAAAGTTCGTGGTGCGAATAATGCTAAGAATATTTAAAAAGACGAGCAGCATCTTTTAATTTAGAATTAGAGTGCAAAACTGCACATTTAACACCCGACGGTCTACTCATAATAACAACAATGATATTTCGATAATACGAGTTCAAATAATTACCTATAAATCGATTAAAATCAAAAATAAATATCGGCAATGAAAAATTATCTAAAAACAATAAGTAATAATAAACAAGATTTGATTATTAGAATAAATTCGGTAAAATCTAATAACGAAAATCAGATTGACGGCAGCGAAATAAAAACACAATATTCCTCTATTGTACATATGTACATACTATATATACGGCTCAATAATCCAAAATTCAATAAATAGTAAAAATTTGGTATGCAACTACGAACTACGAACTTAAAATGCATACGTATTATGTATTTATGTATATGCAATATTATGTAATCGAATTCAAAATATTTTTTTTTGCACCTGTACTGCTAAATGTATCTTATTTGGTTATATAATTGTAATTTGTTTAAAATACGGATATTTCGTCAAACTGGAAAAACCAAAATAACATAAACACATTGAAAATTTCCTTAAATATTTTTTTTGTTATATACATATACATAGCTATGTATCTACAACCAGAACCGACTGTAAAAATATAGAAACGAAGTAAATAAATAGGGATATCTTCAATTTTATTATTTACATGGTTTGGATTTGGAAACATTTGAATCCAATTCATTTTATAAAACAAAAACGGTTTTGTTTGCTACTCGTACGATACATTAAAAACTAAAATAAAATAATTTTCTTTTATTCCTTTCTAGCTGCTTTTATTTAGTGTCTCGTTTTCGTGTGTAAGTTGAAAGAAAAATAATTTCTATAAGTATACTAGTATGTGTTCAATATCAGCACAATTTTACAATTGTTTATGTATTGTATTTTTTATGTTGTTAACTTGGTCGTCACTCGTCCGTATATAATAGCGACGATCATCGTAGTTCCAAAAATTGGAATATGTTGTGTGTCGCTACAAAAAAATTACCATTCAAGAAATACACCACTTGAATTATCTTATATATTCCCATAATTTTTGACTGTACTAAATGGAATTTTCCATGATAAAAATTGTTACGTAACGTTTCTACGCTATTCTAACTAGAAAAATCTTGAGCTTTCGAGAAGTTTGGTTTGTGTATATAAAAAAGGCGAACAAGATCGAATTGGATTATTCGTATTTGGAACGCGATAGAGTAAACTTTTAAGATTATTAGTAGTAATTGGAAAGCGACAGTGTTTGTTTCTTTTAATTTATTTTTTACCGTCCTACTTTACGCCTGGAGTAGCCAAATCGAGGACGAGCGGACAGATCCATCTTTGAAAAACCACCTGCACATTGCATTGCTTCATGCCAACCTGTAGTGCTGACATGAAAGGTGGGTCGGTCCATGGATTCTGCACTCTCAACAGGGGGTCATAGATGTGTTCATCTTCATCACCGATCGTAAAATGGAATTTTCCATGATAAAATTGTTCTACACTATTCTAACTAGAAAAATCATTAGCTTTCTAGAAGTTTGGTTTGTGTATATAAAAAGGCGAACGAAGTCGAGTTCAATTGTATGCGACAGTGTGAAGATTAAAAAGTAATTAAAAAGTGATTTAAAAAGTGTTGTAGTGCGAAATAAAAATTATAAGTGAATAGTAAAATTGTGTAAAAATTATTGTTAAATAGTCAGCTGCAAACAAATCGGAAAAGAAACAAAATGTATTAGTTGTTAGTTATTATAATTATTGATTTTATACTTATCTTTTTGATTTAATCTGCTCATAATAATTAAAATTGTATTCCTAGAAGTTAAGCGACATATTAATAATTTAGATATAAATTGGTAAAAATGTATAGAAACTTACCTTTTGGCAAACACAACTTTTCCACAAATTTGACATAAATTTGTTGTGATCAAACGTAGAATCAATACCAACGTAAAAATATTCCAATTGTACTAATAATAAATATAATCGAAAAAGCCGGTTGATAATTTGAGATTGGTTTGAATATCTGATATTCACGCTTTCGTACCATAATAATTGCTTCTTATGGATAATTTAAAATATCGGCAGCTAAGCAATTAATTTGGGCATCAGCCAATCAATTGCTGCCAACAAAAATATTATTATTACGTACGATTTAGTGAGGGGAATTTTGTGTCGGTCAAATTTGGCAAAGAATATTTGAGTTAGTCTAAGTTTATCAGAGCAAGAATTCGGTAGAAATTAATATTAAAATTATATAAAATAAAATAAAAAACTTTTTTTTAATTACAAAATCGTGCTTTGGGGATTCTTTGAATCAAGCTATAAACAGTCTGATCATATACATTCGTTTCTTAATCAATTATTTAAAGTGATTTTGTGAATTTTTTTATTGATAAACTGTGTTGTAATAATTCTTGTGTGAAATAAATAAATTCGTTGGAAATAAATTAAATTGATTTTGTATTATTCACAATCCAGTGATACGAACCTTGAGTGACAAGGCAAAAACGTAACAGTATATTTTCATAGTAATCAAATTTAATTCTCCAGTTATCTTGTCGTTTTCGTTTATTTTGCGTTTGATGGCGACATTGTCGATTCATATGGAAATATATGGAGTTTGTCATGTTTTAATGCCAATGAATTTTTTGAATTACAATTTTAATACTAATTTGCCGAGGTTGAACCTAACTAATAAATAACACGATTATGTGGAGATTGAAATAACAAAAAAAAAATAACATTAGAAGCTCATTTTAGCGAAAAATAGAGAGCCGTGTTTGATTCTACACGTCTCAGAAATCAAATCGAAATATTATTTTTGATTTTTACTAGTACACTATAAAAACATCGATTTCACACCGGATAGCACTATACTACAATATTTTTCTATTACAGTATACTATTTACGTTGTGAAATTGGTAACATGCACTCATTTGAAGCTATCATGTATTCGTTCTCAATTTTAAAAAGTATTTATATCTTTGTTGACGATGATATTGTGTTTTCTTATCTTTATTATTAAATAATCATTGTTGAATTTTTAGTTTTTTAGTATGTGTTTCAATTATGCTAAGATGAAGGCAAAACGTTTTGTGTACGCGAAGGCTTTCGTTGGTGAACCAAAAGTAACCGATTTTGAATTGGTTGAAGAAGATTTACCAGAATTACAGGATGGAGGTACTGAGTTAATGATTATTTTACATTCATTTATGATTTACATTTTTTTTTTTTTAGAAATTCTCACGGAAGCCGAATTTTTGAGTGTCGATCCCTATATGCGAGTAAGAATGACCAATTTTCCAGTGGGAATTACAATGATAGGGCGTCAAGTTGCGAAGTAAGTAAATTAATTTTATTTAAATACTATATAGTCGGGTTTCTCTCAATCCATACAAATATTTGATTCTCTACTAACCATGTCAAAAGTGTACACGTATATTCTCATTGATTAAGCAATATGCAAAGTTTTATTTTTGGGTTTAGTTTTGGTTTGATGTGTAATTGAATGAGTTGAGCAGTGGTGAAGTGAAATTTCCTGCATTCTTGTTATAATTTACCTCTAAGCAGATTTTTAATTTAATGTTTTATTAACTATGGTACGCTACAAAGTGTATCAGCCTATATGCTCAAAAAAGTGTGTCATCCCAAAATTATTGTAAATGTTAATGTAAATATAAGTTTTAAAAAACTTTTTTGGATTTATCCAATGCAATTGTGGTTGTAAATTTACCAAAGCAATACATTTAATTGTAGTAGATTAAGAAAATTTTGATTTATAACTTAACTCATACATTTTCACTTGTGATTTGCAGAATTATTGACACCAAAAATGAAAATTTCCCGAAGGGTAGCTATGTGTTCAGCCAATTTGGGTGGCGTTCGCATACCGTATACAAACCAAACGTAGCCGAACCATTGGAATGTTACGTGCTACAAAATTTTGGTGAATTACCTAGATCATTGGCCGTCGGGTATCTAGGTGCGCCTGGTAATTCTGCTTACTTTGGATTTTTGGAAATTTGTAAACCAAAAGAAGGTGAAACAGTTGTAGTGTCTGGAGCTGCAGGTGCTGTTGGTACTCTAGTCGGACAAATCGCTAAGCTTAAAGGATGCCACGTGGTTGGATTCGCCGGATCGCAGGACAAATGCGATTGGCTTGTGAACAAATTAGGTTTCGATCATGCCATCAACTATAAAGCCGGGAATCTTGAAACGGCTTTAAAAGCAGTAACACCTAAGGGTGTCGATTGTTATTTCGATAATACAGGTGGTGAAATTAGTTCAACTGTTATTAGCCAAATGAATTTATTTGGACGAATTTCGGTATGCGGATCAATTTCTTCATATAATTCGGATCCTAAGGATTGGCCCAAAATGCCCCATGTCCAACCTGCATTCGTATTCAAGCAATTGACAATGCAAGGTTTTATTGTGCACGGATGGGCTGATCGATGGTTCGAGGGCATTGAAGCTATTAAGAAGTGGATTCAAGATGGTAAAATACAATACACGGAAACAGTTTCAAAAGGTTTCGAAAATATGCCAACAGCTTTCATTGAAATGCTGCGAGGGAATAATTTTGGAAAAGCAATTGTTAAGGTTTAAATCATTTGGGACAATTTTTTTTTTTTTTCATTATTGAATTTATTAAATGTTTATGTTGAGGTCGTTACTTATTTGAAAGGTAATTACTTCATAGTTATTGAAGTTTTGTACATTGTGGTACCTGATCAAATTTTGAATTTAAAATATAAATATCATTTCTGGTAGAAAAATATCATAGAATTAAACATTTCTCTTATATACATATGTATATAATAAAACCATTTGAAACTTGGCCAATTGTGCCTTAATATCTTAAGGATCCATTTGTAAATTTTGGTGATTGCTATAATCACGTGGCTAGACTAGCGAATCACTCGCTCGGCTGTTGCGTAAGTTAATTTGATACGTATGATTTGATGGTTGATGAGAATTTGAGAGTGATGTTCATATCGTCCTGCCAATCGCACGCATTATGCTATTGAAAATAAGTTATTCCACCCAAGAAGTTCTTCGGATAGAACATTTTTCTAATGAGCCACTAGAAAGTTGGTCGATACATTATAGGGAAAATTGGCTCTTAACATTATTATTTTGCTATTCTTGGGTTAAGCATGGATGAGGATAAAGGCTAAGTAGAAAGCCATCTAAAATAAAGGAGACGAAAAGTCTACAATTGCTGGTCAATTCAATTATTACATACGAGGCCGGATTGAAAATGAAGCTACCTAGCGCTAGATGGCAGCACAAACACAAAATTTTTTGTTTTTTAGAAATTGCGATCTGTCAAACGTCAGCTGTTAAAATTTCACCCAAATTCATTGATTAGTTTATTTGTTGTAGTCGTTTGAAGTAAGCAACTTTTGTGTTTCTTGAAAAATGGAAAAAAACGAATTTCGTGCAGTGATTAAACACTATTATTTGAAAGGGAAAACGGCGAAAGAGACAAAAGAAAAGCTCGATAAACATTACGGTGAGTCTGCTCCGTCAGATTACATGGTAAAATATTGGATTGCTGAATTTAAACGCGGCCGAAGAAGCACTGCAACAATACCATCAACAGGAAGGCCAAAAGAGGTTACTGAAGAAAATATCAAGAAAATCCTCGATATCGTTATGAATGATCGCCGAGTCAAGTTGCGTGAGATTGTTGAAATGGTAAACATATCATATGAACGTGTGTTCAACATTTTGCATGAACATTTGCATATGAAAAAGCTATCGGCAAGATGGGTGCCGCGTTTGCTCAGTGTCGAACAAAAACGAGTTCGACAGACCACTTCACAGCGGTGTTTGGACATGATAAAGCGTAATCCTGTTGATTTTTGGCGTCGATTAATTACTGTTGATTGAACGTGGGTCCACCACTACACACCTGAAACCAAAAATCAATCAAAACAATGGGTGGCAGCTGGTGGAAGTGCTCCGAAGAAGGCAAAGGCAGTGAAATCGGCTGGCAAGGTTATGGCCACTATATTTTGGGATGCACACGGAATATTGCTCATCGATTATCTTGAAAAAGGATCCACAATCACAGGAAAGTATTATCGTGCATTATTGGATCAATTGGTTGATGCAATCAAGGAAAAACGACCACATTTAAAGAAGAAAAAAGTGCTCTTTCTTCAAGACAACGCATCGGTTCGCACCGGGCACAATTTACCTAGGAAATACTGATTACCGTGTCGGGCAATTATTGACAGAATACCTACAAAAGAATGTATTTTGGTGCTCTTTGGGCAGGCTGATTTTACCGATTCGGTAATTTTGTGGTTCCAGTTTACTGTAACTGTACTTACTCGCCTATCGGCTCGTGTCGGTAAACTTCATCTTCGTGACTAACAGCTGATTGATTTTACTTTACCGAATCGTTATTTTTGTGGTTTTACATTACTGTAAGAAGTCAGCCTTTACTACTGAACTTATACGGAAATCATTTAGAATTTTTACTGGTCAATATTACCTCACCGAATCGGTAATTTTGTGGTTCCATATTACTGTGAAATGTAATTGTGGGTTACTGAACGTTTACATGCCGATATTACTTTACCGAATAGGAATGTTTGGCGTTTAATATTACTGTAATAAGTCAGTCTTGATTACTGAACATATACGTTAACGATTTTTAGATTTTTGTTGGTCTAATTTACTTCACCAAATCGTTAATTTTTTCGTCCCAGATTACAGTGAAATATCAGTTTGTATTACTGAACATTTACGTATACTTTCATATGATTTTTACCTGTCGATTTTACTTTGTCGAATCATTATTTTTGAGCTTTTACGTTGCTGCCTCAAGTGCTTAACTTGTCAGTGACGTGCATCAATAATCTTAAAATCTGAAAAATTCAATTATAGATGAAAAAAGCTAAATGTTTATAATCAAGTAATTAATTGCTACCATTTGGTCCATATCGTCGTGTCCAAATAAGAGTATTACATCTACAAATCGCTATTTTTTTGAAGAGGCTTTAAAGTTGTAAATGCTAATTTCGGCTTTATTTTTTTTTAGATATAGTTCTTTCCAGAAAGTGTGGCAAGAATTTTATTTAAAAAAAAAATTAGGCCAAATTTAACATTAAAAACTTGAGACGCCCCTTCAAAAAATGAATGGTTTGCAGATGTTATACTCTTATTTGGACGCGACGATTTAAATCTGGTTCATTAATTTGGAATTAAACTGAACCACCTCTTGCATGGGTGGTTGAGGAAAAAATAAAACTGTGGTTCTTTTCGATTTTGAATATTTTAAGCACGTCAAATATGGTGTCTGTTTTCTGATCCAATTTCATTTTCATTTCTTCAATTTGTTTTAATTGTTTTTTTTGAATTTGTCAATATGTATATGGTGAAAAATACGTCAAATCACAAATTTTTGAAAGTCATGTTTTAATTTTATGATTTTTATGTTTTGAATTTGTAATCTTGATTAAAAAAAAAAATGTTGTAGAACGTGATTTTTTTGTTGTTGTTGTTGTTTAAAATACAGGTTGTCAAATTTTGAGAAAAATGATAAACATGATGTTGTGTTTATGGCTATAAAAGGAAAGGTAAATATCCGATATTTATGATATAGGGCTCGTTTTAAAGGTAAGTTAATACGGATTAATACAAAAATATAAAAACGGTATGTTATTTAATTTCTTCATTTTCAAATTTCCCGCCAAAATTTTATTTTTGAATTTTCTCAATGATCGTCCAATTTTTTTTTTTTTTTTTTTTATATTTACGTCCTTTAATTCTATTGAACATACTTAAAACTTGCGCCAGTAAAATTTTTCGTTTTCGTGCAAAATACGTTTAAGTATGACGATTTACCCGTTTTTGGAATACAAAATCAAATTGTTATGTATTATTTTCAATTTTTAACTAATTTACGCTCGACCTGATAATGCAATTGTTTAAAATTATTTGGTCGATCTTTAGTATATTCTTACTTCTAATAGAAAATTAAAAAACAAAGAGGAAAAAATTTGTAACAGTCCGTTCATAAACTACATCAAGTTATTTTGGGCCATTCTTAACTCCGTCTCTCTCACTTCTTGATCACAAGTCGTCACAAAACTGAATATGTGAGCAATGATGTAATCATTTAAGAATATGAAGTAAGTGGTATATTAAAGAAATACTCCTCTAATGATATACCTGTAAATTATTGTATTATTTCATATGTAATATCCCATAACAGTAACTTCTTATAATTATATGACGTCATCTTTTATGAAATTCTCCCTGCCCCAGCCTAAACGTGACGACAATCAATACTCCTTCCCCAAACAAAGGCATAACGTAGTTTAGGGATAGCCCATAAAGCTATTAGTAAAAAAATAAATTTTGGTATGAGTCATTTATTTTGTTAGTTCCAACCCTAAAAATGGCCAGAATAAAAATAAGCCCAATATTATACCCAATCAGCTCCTAGAACTACAAAACACTTTGGTGAAAAACATTTTGAGAATTCATAAATAGGAAAAAGAAAAGGAAAAATTAATTTAATAAGTATTACTATAGATCAGACGATTCAGAGCTTTAAAAATCCAAAATCTGCAATTGTGCTCCGATTGCTGTTCTTGTTACCTCTAATGATAGGCCTCAGGACCTGTAAGTGCTGCGCCAACGCGTATTTAGGTTCCTTGATTCCATTGAAAATCACCTTACTATACATCAGCCGATTCAGAGCCATAAAAATCCAAAATCTGCAATTGTGCTCAGATTTCTTTTCTTGATACATTTAATGAAAGGTCTCGACTGCTGTATCTGCTGTGCGAACGCGTATTTAGATTCCATAATTATTTCCGTACATTTCATAGAAAATTCGATTTGATGAAAATCACCTTACTATAGATCAGACGATTCAGAGCTTTAAAAATCCAAAATCTGCAATTGTGCTCCGATTGCTGTTCTTGTTACCTCTAATGATAGGCCTCAGGACCTGTAAGTGCTGCGCCAACGCGTATTTAGGTTCCTTGATTCCATTGAAAATCACCTTACTATACATCAGCCGATTCAGAGCCATAAAAATCCAAAATCTGCAATTGTGCTCAGATTTCTTTTCTTGATACATTTAATGAAAGGTCTCGACTGCTGTATCTGCTGTGCGAACGCGTATTTAGATTCCATAATTATTTCCGTACATTTCATAGAAAATTCGATTTGATGAAAATCACCTTACTATAGATCAGACGATTCAGAGCTTTAAAAATCCAAAATCTGCAATTGTGCTCCGATTGCTGTTCTTGTTACCTCTAATGATAGGCCTCAGGACCTGTAAGTGCTGCGCCAACGCGTATTTAGGTTCCTTGATTCCATTGAAAATCACCTTACTATACATCAGCCGATTCAGAGCCATAAAAATCCAAAATCTGCAATTGTGCTCAGATTTCTTTTCTTGATACATTTAATGAAAGGTCTCGACTGCTGTATCTGCTGTGCCAACGCGTATTTAGATTCCATAATTATTTCCGTACATTTCATAGAAAATTCGATTTGATGAAAATCACCTTACTATAGATCAGACGATTCAGAGCTTTAAAAATCCAAAATCTGCAATTGTGCTCCGATTGCTGTTCTTGTTACCTCTAATGATAGGCCTCAGGACCTGTAAGTGCTGCGCCAACGCGTATTTAGGTTCCTTGATTCCATTGAAAATCACCTTACTATACATCAGCCGATTCAGAGCCATAAAAATCCAAAATCTGCAATTGTGCTCCGATTTCTTTTCTTGATACATTTAATGAAAGGTCTCGACTGCTGTATCTGCTGTGCCAACGCGTATTTAGATTCCATAATTATTTCCGTACATTTCATAGAAAATTCGATTTGATGAAAATCACCTTACTATAGATCAGACGATTCAGAGCTTTAAAAATCCAAAATCTGCAATTGTGCTCCGATTGCTGTTCTTGTTACCTCTAATGATAGGCCTCAGGACCTGTAAGTGCTGCGCCAACGCGTATTTAGGTTCCTTGATTCCATTGAAAATCACTCTACTATACATCAGCCGATTCAGAGCCATAAAAATCCAAAATCTGCAATTGTGCTCCGATTTCTGTTCTTGATACATTTAATGAAAGGTCTCGACTGCTGTATCTGCTGTGCCAACGCGTATTTAGATTCCATAATTATTTCCGTACATTTCATAGAAAATTCGATTTGATGAAAATCACCTTACTATAGATCAGACGATTCAGAGCTTTAAAAATCCAAAATCTGCAATTGTGCTCCGATTGCTGTTCTTGTTACCTCTAATGATAGGCCTCAGGACCTGTAAGTGCTGCGCCAACGCGTATTTAGGTTCCTTGATTCCATTGAAAATCACCTTACTATACATCAGCCGATTCAGAGCCATAAAAATCCAAAATCTGCAATTGTGCTCAGATTTCTTTTCTTGATACATTTAATGAAAGGTCTCGACTGCTGTATCTGCTGTGCCAACGCGTATTTAGATTCCATAATTATTTCCGTACATTTCATAGAAAATTCGATTTGATGAAAATCACCTTACTATAGATCAGACGATTCAGAGCTTTAAAAATCCAAAATCTGCAATTGTGCTCCGATTGCTGTTCTTGTTACCTCTAATGATAGGCCTCAGGACCTGTAAGTGCTGCGCCAATGCGTATTTAGGTTCCTTGATTCCATTGAAAATCACCTTACTATACATCAGCCGATTCAGAGCCATAAAAATCCAAAATCTGCAATTGTGCTCAGATTTCTTTTCTTGATACATTTAATGAAAGGTCTCGACTGCTGTATCTGCTGTGCCAACGCGTATTTAGATTCCATAATTATTTCCGTACATTTCATAGAAAATTCGATTTGATGAAAATTACCTTACTATAGATCAGACGATTCAGAGCTTTAAAAATCCAAAATCTGCAATTGTGCTCCGATTGCTGTTCTTGTTACCTCTAATGATAGGCCTCAGGACCTGTAAGTGCTGCGCCAACGCGTATTTAGGTTCCTTGATTCCATTGAAAATCACTCTACTATACATCAGCCGATTCAGAGCCATAAAAATCCAAAATCTGCAATTGTGCTCCGATTTCTGTTCTTGATACATTTAATGAAAGGTCTCGACTGCTGTATCTGCTGTGCCAACGCGTATTTAGATTCCATAATTATTTCCGTACATTTCATAGATAATTCGATTTGATGAAAATCACCTTACTATAGATCAGACGATTCAGAGCTTTAAAAATCCAAAATCTGCAATTGTGCTCCGATTGCTGTTCTTGTTACCTCTAATGATAGGCCTCAGGACCTGTAAGTGCTGCGCCAACGCGTATTTAGGTTCCTTGATTCCATTGAAAATCACCTTACTATACATCAGCCGATTCAGAGCCATAAAAATCCAAAATCTGCAATTGTGCTCAGATTTCTTTTCTTGATACATTTAATGAAAGGTCTCGACTGCTGTATCTGCTGTGCGAACGCGTATTTAGATTCCATAATTATTTCCGTACATTTCATAGAAAATTCGATTTGATGAAAATCACCTTACTATAGATCAGACGATTCAGAGCTTTAAAAATCCAAAATCTGCAATTGTGCTCCGATTGCTGTTCTTGTTACCTCTAATGATAGGCCTCAGGACCTGTAAGTGCTGCGCCAACGCGTATTTAGGTTCCTTGATTCCATTGAAAATCACCTTACTATACATCAGCCGATTCAGAGCCATAAAAATCCAAAATCTGCAATTGTGCTCAGATTTCTTTTCTTGATACATTTAATGAAAGGTCTCGACTGCTGTATCTGCTGTGCGAACGCGTATTTAGATTCCATAATTATTTCCGTACATTTCATAGAAAATTCGATTTGATGAAAATCACCTTACTATAGATCAGACGATTCAGAGCTTTAAAAATCCAAAATCTGCAATTGTGCTCCGATTGCTGTTCTTGTTACCTCTAATGATAGGCCTCAGGACTTGTAAGTGCTGCGCTAACGCGTATTTAGGTTCCTTGATTCCATTGAAAATCACCTTACTATACATCAGCCGATTCAGAGCCATAAAAATCCAAAATCTGCAATTGTGCTCAGATTTCTTTTCTTGATACATTTAATGAAACGTCTCGACTGCTGTATCTGCTGTGCCAACGCGTATTTAGATTCCATAATTATTTCCGTACATTTCATAGAAAATTCGATTTGATGAAAATCACCTTACTATAGATCAGACGATTCAGAGCTTTAAAAATTCAAAATCTGCAATTGTTCTCCGATTGCTGTTCTTGTTACCTCTAATGATAGGCCTCAGGACCTGTAAGTGCTGCGCCAACGCGTATTTAGGTTCCTTGATTCCATTGAAAATCACCTTACTATACATCAGCCGATTCAGAGCCATAAAAATCCAAAATCTGCAATTGTGCTCAGATTTCTTTTCTTGATACATTTAATGAAAGGTCTCGACTGCTGTATCTGCTGTGCCAACGCGTATTTAGATTCCATAATTATTTCCGTACATTTCATAGAAAATTCGATTTGATGAAAATCACCTTACTATAGATCAGACGATTCAGAGCTTTAAAAATCCAAAATCTGCAATTGTGCTCCGATTGCTGTTCTTGTTACCTCTAATGATAGGCCTCAGGACCTGTAAGTGCTGCGCCAACGCGTATTTAGGTTCCTTGATTCCATTGAAAATCACCTTACTATACATCAGCCGATTCAGAGCCATAAAAATCCAAAATCTGCAATTGTGCTCCGATTTCTGTTCTTGATACATTTAATGAAAGGTCTCGACTGCTGTATCTGCTGTGCCAACGCTTATTTAGATTCCATAATTATTTCCGTACATTTCATAGATAATTCGATTTGATGAAAATCACCTTACTATAGATCAGACGATTCAGAGCTTTAAAAATCCAAAATCTGCAATTGTTCACCGATTGCTGTTCTTGTTACCTCTAATGATAGGCCTCAGGACCTGTAAGTGCTGCGCCAACGCGTATTTAGGTTCCTTGATTCCATTGAAATCACCTTACTATACATCAGCCGATTCAGAGCCATAAAAATCCAAAATCTGCAATTGTGCTCCGATTTCTGTTCTTGATACATTTAATGAAAGGTCTCGACTGCTGTATCTGCTGTGCCAACGCTTATTTAGATTCCATAATTATTTCCGTACATTTCATAGATAATTCGATTTGATGAAAATCACCTTACTATAGATCAGACGATTCAGAGCTTTAAAAATCCAAAATCTGCAATTGTTCACCGATTGCTGTTCTTGTTACCTCTAATGATAGGCCTCAGGACTTGTAAGTGCTGCGCTAACGCGTATTTAGGTTCCTTGATTCCATTGAAAATCACCTTACTATACATCAGCCGATTCAGAGCCATAAAAATCCAAAATCTGCAATTGTGCTCAGATTTCTTTTCTTGATACATTTAATGAAACGTCTCGACTGCTGTATCTGCTGTGCCAACGCGTATTTAGATTCCATAATTATTTCCGTACATTTCATAGAAAATTCGATTTGATGAAAATCACCTTACTATAGATCAGACGATTCAGAGCTTTAAAAATTCAAAATCTGCAATTGTTCTCCGATTGCTGTTCTTGTTACCTCTAATGATAGGCCTCAGGACCTGTAAGTGCTGCGCCAACGCGTATTTAGGTTCCTTGATTCCATTGAAAATCACCTTACTATACATCAGCCGATTCAGAGCCATAAAAATCCAAAATCTGCAATTGTGCTCAGATTTCTTTTCTTGATACATTTAATGAAAGGTCTCGACTGCTGTATCTGCTGTGCCAACGCGTATTTAGATTCCATAATTATTTCCGTACATTTCATAGAAAATTCGATTTGATGAAAATCACCTTACTATAGATCAGACGATTCAGAGCTTTAAAAATCCAAAATCTGCAATTGTGCTCCGATTGCTGTTCTTGTTACCTCTAATGATAGGCCTCAGGACCTGTAAGTGCTGCGCCAACGCGTATTTAGGTTCCTTGATTCCATTGAAAATCACCTTACTATACATCAGCCGATTCAGAGCCATAAAAATCCAAAATCTGCAATTGTGCTCCGATTTCTGTTCTTGATACATTTAATGAAAGGTCTCGACTGCTGTATCTGCTGTGCCAACGCTTATTTAGATTCCATAATTATTTCCGTACATTTCATAGATAATTCGATTTGATGAAAATCACCTTACTATAGAT
The DNA here is from genome assembly GCA_958295665.1 of Tipula vernalis. Classification (NCBI taxonomy): domain Eukaryota; kingdom Metazoa; phylum Arthropoda; class Insecta; order Diptera; family Tipulidae; genus Tipula; species Tipula vernalis. Next base: position 2,913,932 of record OY282561.1, read on the forward strand.
CAGACGATTCAGAGCTTTAAAAATCCAAAATCTGCAATTGTTCACCGATTGCTGTTCTTGTTACCTCTAATGATAGGCCTCAGGACCTGTAAGTGCTGCGCCAACGCGTATTTAGGTTCCTTGATTCCATTGAAAATCACCTTACTATACATCAGCCGATTCAGAGCCATAAAAATCCAAAATCTGCAATTGTGCTCAGATTTCTTTTCTTGATACATTTAATGAAAGGTCTCGACTGCTGTATCTGCTGTGCGAACGCGTATTTAGATTCCATAATTATTTCCGTACATTTCATAGAAAATTCGATTTGATGAAAATCACCTTACTATAGATCAGACGATTCAGAGCTTTAAAAATCCAAAATCTGCAATTGTGCTCCGATTGCTGTTCTTGTTACCTCTAATGATAGGCCTCAGGACCTGTAAGTGCTGCGCCAACGCGTATTTAGGTTCCTTGATTCCATTGAAAATCACCTTACTATACATCAGCCGATTCAGAGCCATAAAAATCCAAAATCTGCAATTGTGCTCCGATTTCTGTTCTTGATACATTTAATGAAAGGTCTCGACTGCTGTATCTGCTGTGCCAACGCTTATTTAGATTCCATAATTATTTCCGTACATTTCATAGATAATTCGATTTGATGAAAATCACCTTACTATAGATCAGACGATTCAGAGCTTTAAAAATCCAAAATCTGCAATTGTTCACCGATTGCTGTTCTTGTTACCTCTAATGATAGGCCTCAGGACTTGTAAGTGCTGCGCTAACGCGTATTTAGGTTCCTTGATTCCATTGAAAATCACCTTACTATACATCAGCCGATTCAGAGCCATAAAAATCCAAAATCTGCAATTGTGCTCAGATTTCTTTTCTTGATACATTTAATGAAACGTCTCGACTGCTGTATCTGCTGTGCCAACGCGTATTTAGATTCCATAATTATTTCCGTACATTTCATAGAAAATTCGATTTGATGAAAATCACCTTACTATAGATCAGACGATTCAGAGCTTTAAAAATTCAAAATCTGCAATTGTTCTCCGATTGCTGTTCTTGTTACCTCTAATGATAGGCCTCAGGACCTGTAAGTGCTGCGCTAACGCGTATTTAGGTTCCTTGATTCCATTGAAAATCACCTTACTATACATCAGCCGATTCAGAGCCATAAAAATCCAAAATCTGCAATTGTGCTCAGATTTCTTTTCTTGATACATTTAATGAAAGGTCTCGACTGCTGTATCTGCTGTGCCAACGCGTATTTAGATTCCATAATTATTTCCGTACATTTCATAGAAAATTCGATTTGATGAAAATCACCTTACTATAGATCAGACGATTCAGAGCTTTAAAAATCCAAAATCTGCAATTGTGCTCCGATTGCTGTTCTTGTTACCTCTAATGATAGGCCTCAGGACCTGTAAGTGCTGCGCCAACGCGTATTTAGGTTCCTTGATTCCATTGAAAATCACCTTACTATACATCAGCCGATTCAGAGCCATAAAAATCCAAAATCTGCAATTGTGCTCCGATTTCTGTTCTTGATACATTTAATGAAAGGTCTCGACTGCTGTATCTGCTGTGCCAACGCGTATTTAGATTCCATAATTATTTCCGTACATTTCATAGATAATTCGATTTGATGAAAATCACCTTACTATAGATCAGACGATTCAGAGCTTTAAAAATTCAAAATCTGCAATTGTTCTCTGATTGCTGTTCTTGTTACCTCTAATGATAGGCCTCAGGACCTGTAAGTGCTGCGCCAACGCGTATTTAGGTTCCTTGATTCCATTGAAAATCACCTTACTATACATCAGCCGATTCAGAGCCATAAAAATCCAAAATCTGCAATTGTGCTCAGATTTCTTTTCTTGATACATTTAATGAAAGGTCTTGACTGCTGTATCTGCTGTGCCAACGCGTATTTAGATTCCATAATTATTTCCGTACATTTCATAGAAAATTCGATTTGATGAAAATCACCTTACTATAGATCAGACGATTCAGAGCTTTAAAAATCCAAAATCTGCAATTGTGCTCCGATTGCTGTTCTTGTTACCTCTAATGATAGGCCTCAGGACCTGTAAGTGCTGCGCCAACGCGTATTTAGGTTCCTTGATTCCATTGAAAATCACTCTACTATACATCAGCCGATTCAGAGCCATAAAAATTCAAAATCTGCAATTGTGCTCCGATTTCTGTTCTTGATACATTTAATGAAAGGTCTCGACTGCTGTATCTGCTGTGCCAACGCGTATTTAGATTCCATAATTATTTCCGTACATTTCATAGAAAATTCGATTTGATGAAAATCACCTTACTATAGATCAGACGATTCAGAGCTTTAAAAATCCAAAATCTGCAATTGTGCTCCGATTGCTGTTCTTGTTACCTCTAATGATAGGCCTCAGGACCTGTAAGTGCTGCGCCAACGCGTATTTAGGTTCCTTGATTCCATTGAAAATCACCTTACTATACATCAGCCGATTCAGAGCCATAAAAATCCAAAATCTGCAATTGTGCTCAGATTTCTTTTCTTGATACATTTAATGAAAGGTCTCGACTGCTGTATCTGCTGTGCGAACGCGTATTTAGATTCCATAATTATTTCCGTACATTTCATAGAAAATTCGATTTGATGAAAATCACCTTACTATAGATCAGACGATTCAGAGCTTTAAAAATCCAAAATCTGCAATTGTGCTCCGATTGCTGTTCTTGTTACCTCTAATGATAGGCCTCAGGACCTGTACGTGCTGCGCCAACGCGTATTTAGGTTCCTTGATTCCATTGAAAATCACCTTACTTATACATCAGCCGATTCAGAGCCATAAAAATCCAAAATCTGCAATTGTGCTCCGATTTCTGTTCTTGATACATTTAATGAAAGGTCTCGACTGCTGTATCTGCTGTGCCAACGCTTATTTAGATTCCATAATTATTTCCGTACATTTCATAGATAATTCGATTTGATGAAAATCACCTTACTATAGATCAGACGATTCAGAGCTTTAAAAATCCAAAATCTGCAATTGTTCACCGATTGCTGTTCTTGTTACCTCTAATGATAGGCCTCAGGACTTGTAAGTGCTGCGCTAACGCGTATTTAGGTTCCTTGATTCCATTGAAAATCACCTTACTATACATCAGCCGATTCAGAGCCATAAAAATCCAAAATCTGCAATTGTGCTCAGATTTCTTTTCTTGATACATTTAATGAAACGTCTCGACTGCTGTATCTGCTGTGCCAACGCGTATTTAGATTCCATAATTATTTCCGTACATTTCATAGAAAATTCGATTTGATGAAAATCACCTTACTATAGATCAGACGATTCAGAGCTTTAAAAATTCAAAATCTGCAATTGTTCTCCGATTGCTCTTCTTGATACCTATTATGATAGGTCTCAGGACCTGTAAGTGCTGCGCCAACGAGTATTTAGGTTCATTCATTCCATTGAAAATCACCTTACTATACATCAGCCGATTCAGAGCCATAAAAATCCAAAATCTGCAATTGAGCTCAGATTTCTGTTCTTGATACATTTAATGTAAGGTCTTGGGACCTGTAACTGCTGTGCCAACGCGTATTTAGATTCCATAATTATTTCCGTACATTTCATAGAAAATTCGATTTGATGAAAATCACCTTACTATAGATCAGACGATTCAGAGCTTTAAAAATTCAAAATCTGCAATTGTTCTCCGATTGCTGTTCTTGATACCTATTATGATAGGTCTCAGGACCTGTAAGTGCTGCGCCAACGCGTATTTAGGTTCCTTCATTCCATTGAAAATCACCTTACTATACATCAGCCGATTCAGAGCCATAAAAATCCAAAATCTGCAATTGAGCTCAGATTTCTGTTCTTGATACATTTAATGTAAGGTCTTGGGACCTGTAACTGCTGTGCCAACGCGTATTTAGATTCCATAATTATTTCCGTACATATCATAGAAAATTCGATTTGATGAAAATCACCTTACTATAGATCAGACGATTCAGAGCTTTAAAAATCCAAAATCTATATACCACACCAAACGTACAATGAATTAGATTTTCATAGATTTTTTGGTAGTATTTTAGGATCAGATTCAATGGGTAAACTGAATACTAACATTGATTATGGATCAAACACCTTTTCCCTAAACGATCAAAAATTTAAATTTTACCGTTATTATCCAGCGGAAAATTTTTATCACCATACAATCACTTTCGAAACCTCAGAGAACGGCGAATGGGTCGTACCAGAGTATGGTAGAGTAAATAATAAAATTACCATCCAACCTGGTCTTTACAGAGCGACTAACCTTAAAACTATAGTTAGAGTTTTAACGAGTGCGCCCATACCACCAAAAGAATTACCAAAACTCAAGTTGAAAATTAACAATTTCTAAATTTTCTGTCTTGTTTAATTAGTGTTAATTCAAAAAGAGTTGCAGTCAAAGCGTGTTAATTTGGTTCAACAGCTGATCGTACAAGTATAAATTATGTTTGCTCTTTTTATAAAAATATCAGCTAAAATTTAAACTAAGTGAACTAATTAAAGTTTTAAATGTTGACAATTTTTAACCTACTAATACCCGATTTCAGAACAAAACAGCAATTCGCCAGTTAAATAATATTTTCTCTCTTTCTTCTTTTATGAAATTGTAATTTGTTTCATAATTCAAAATCAATGCTATCTGGTTATACTTCTTTTTTTTACATGAGCATTTTAAAGGGAGAATTTAATATTTGACTTTTCAATATCGCTCAAATAAATATTTAATACTTCCTTTAAAATTCTCATGTAAAAAAGGAATATAATCAGATAGCATTGATTTTGAATTATGAAACAAATTGCAAATATTGAATTTTATTTATTTTTAAAAATATTGAAATGAAGGGATACTACTACTTACTTATTGTTTTTAAAAAACATCCTAAACTATTTCAACAGATTCAACGCACCAACTTAAATTCTAACACAATTCTATATAATATATTTTTAACTAAAACCAGTATAATTACATTCATTCGGATGTACTACAGCGCTGCATCGGAAAACTGGGGTTCCTTCGTCACTACCATCTCTAAAAACACAAATTATAAACTGTATCATAAAATATATTAATTTAACAATATATTTAATTGTGTGTTCCGAATTTACCTGAGAAAATGGTAGTTTCGCTCAACGGCTCATTAATTGCTCATCAACTCGTTTCCTTTTTTGGTTTTGAGTGACTTTGGTATTTGTTACGTAATTTTGGGTAGGAGTCTCGTTTGTTGTGGTTACGTTTTCTTCGCATTCAGTATCCGTAAGGTTATTGAAGTTATAGGATTTAGTGTTTTTATTTAAAACAGCAGTTTCTCAAATTCAGAATTAGTATACTCAATGTATACTTCTTCTGCCCTAATTGCTTCATCTGATGTTTCTGAAAAATTATTGTTGTACAAAATAAAAATAGGAAAATAACTAAAACAAGGTAAAATACTTACCGATACCATTTTTTAGCATTTACAACACATAGACAAACTACATGTAGATAATCCAGTGGAAATTGATTCACCAAATCTAAATCTAGCTCTTCCAAAATAGATGATCTAATATGATGATCCTCATCATGTTTATTTCTGAATGAAACAATTGTGCCTAACTGAGCATGATGCTCTGGAAAAGTCATTCTGTTATTTATGTGATTTCCTTCTTGCGTACATACTCCGCATCCAAAATAGCCGCCATGTGATGTAATGCCCAACACACTAGATTTTGTGCCACTGTCCCCATTTCCATTATTTCCTTCGACGCTATATTATATACGTATATTATATGTACGCTATATATCTTCTCTGTTTGATAATAGAAAATGTTGCTTAATACTGGGGGTCAATTCTCGTTCTATGAAAAAACCTAACGAAAAAAAAGTTTTCATGTTGATTCCATCAAGTCTTTTTCATTTATAACATTTCACACAACGACAATAAGCGATTCTCGATGTCCAAATGAAAAAGAATCGTGAGAAAAACGCTGAATAAGTTGTTTCCATAGTAAGCTACACTGTAAACACACATTTTTTCGAGTTTCATGTATATTTCCGCTAGCTGATACAACAATTGGTTTAAATATTAGCTAAATAAATGATAAAGTAGATTTAGTTAATCAGTTTTTGTCATTGGCTGTCAAAATATAAAGTAAATTATAAAATTGACCAAATTATTTTTAAAACTTAACTAAATTAATTATTTGGAGGCTTTTCTTAAATATACGGAATAGTTTTTAATAGATTTACTTATTAGTTAAGTTTAAAGTGAATCATATTATAGTTTCAATGCACATTTAATGGTAAAAATACAAATTTAGTTTTTATAGAATTTTACTTCCATATTTATGATGTTCTCACCGCCAAAATGGTCGGTGAGAAAGTTTTATTCATATGAAAAGATTTTGACGTCATTTTTCTCCTTCTCATGGAACATGAATCGGAAATGTGTATTTCTCACTGAAAAACTTTTCATTGTACTTTTCATAGAACGAGAATTGACCCCCTGATGGTCCTTATAGGCATTGTCGTATAGCCCTTTTAATACTTGTTTTGACCAAGCCAAGATGCCCTTATATTTTGGCATTTGGCTTAACATAACATATTGAAAAAATTAAAATTATTAAATTATCAAACAAAGTAAGTATCACAAAGGTGGTTTGGCGTCTATTGGAGAGGGGGCCAAAGTTGAGTAGATTAATCTACCGGCTCCGTAACCTTCCAGTAGGGTGCGCATCACGTGAGCTGTTCTGGTCATGTATTAGGCAGCTGCGTGATGGGTACAATTGTGTAAGGGGTAACCTGTTCACAATTCGCAAGTGTACGTGCTGCCTCCTCGTGACAACCACTGGTAACTAAGGCCATTTGGCACATTTTTGGTCATTTGGCACAGGCTAAAGTACGGCACTAAAGGAGAAAACCTTGACAAAAAACCCTAATCTAAGGTGGAACAGCATATGCCGATGGCTGATAGGTTAATCAGTCCAAAGTATGCCGACTCTGGATACCAGGCACCCTCCAGTTTTATTTAGCCTTCCTGTAGTAAAGCTGGGTCATCTACAGACGATTTGCAATTCCCAGCAACTCGTAAGAGTAAAATCAAAGGGAATGCGGGGCAGGAGTAGGAATATACGGGAGTGGGACAGCCCTCTCGAAGTCCTTGGGGTCCAATGCTACCGTCTTTCTAACGGAACTACATGCTGTAGTAAACATCTAGGAGGGAGAGCAATAAGCCCAGATAGTATTACCAAGTTCATTAAGAACCTGAATATTGACTGGACGGATAATTAAGCAGAGTCCAGCACAATACATCTTTTAGGTCGCAGTGTGAGGTGTCTGATCGCCCACATGGCCCTTCAATAACAATAATAATAATACCTCTAATTTGGTTACCTGTCATCCATGGCTCCTGGGTTAGAGCCATGCCAATGTTATGGCAAATAAACATACGACAAAGGACGTCCGAAGACGCCTGTGCATGATGCAGGTTTATCTGCTCAGCTCCATTTTCTGCATCGCCACCACCTTTCAGGTTTTTTTGACCGGCCAATGGCTGACCAATGTCCTTCATCACCGTTCTGCTGACCGCCGCTGCCTGAGAGCCTCCAGGCCTCACTAGTGGCTTGCTCGGGGTACGCCCCTGTGGTACCCCTGACGCCTTCTTCTCCCTTTCCCGCCTTCTCCTCACCTATCTCCTGAAGAGGGGCGCCACTCCTGTGGTCTTGGCTATAGGTGCCGCCACCGTAACCTCCACAAGCTTAACCACTTGGGTTCCGCCAACAGAAACCGGTTTGGCACCACGCTGACCACCCTTAGGATGCAATTGGACAATCCCAAACTTGCCCACCAATAGCTTTAATAAAGAATTATTAAAAAAATAAAAAAATAAAACAAAATAAAATGCAGTGAGCCAGAGCGCAGAAGGTTGCTTTAATATTTGAGAAATTACAACGTTAGTAATAACTTACCTCGAAAATTCCCAGAAAATAACGAAAATCACTACTAGTTCGCAATTTAGCATTTTGGAATAACCTCGTTATTATCAAAAAATTCGGATATCCCCAAAATTTTCGAATAAAATTAGAATACAAGAATAATATTAGGAAACAAGTTTTTTGAAAAAAAAAAAAAAAAAAAAACAAAAAAAAAAAATTAAAATTACTGGAAAATGACGAGCAGGTAAGTACACTAGGTAAGGGCATCATTTTGTTGTACACATTTTCGGAAATACAATTATTTATGGATGAGTATTGCATTTAGTTTTAACGTGGGATGAAGGTAAGAGAGCGGACTGAAACGATGGAGGTCTCGAGTTCTCAATCCTCCCAGCTGAAGGAATTGTTTTTTTGTAATACAAAGCTCCAAATTTTGTATTTGGATGGTTGCTTTTGAGTTATGTTTGCCTGTTATAACCAAACTATTTCAAATTAAAATTTCTGATCAAGAATCGAGCCTAGAAAATTTTTGTTTAAAACTTGTTTTTTTTTTTAATTTGGCTTATTAAATTCACACAGAAAAATCCTGGTTTTTCTTAATAATAGGCAAACAGAATTAAATCGGATTAATATTACTGAACCAGCCAATCAAATCACCTCACATAATATAACCCTCCTCCTGATTGTCCAATAACTCTATATTTGCTTGTTTTGGGTTATATTTGGCTGTAAAAACAGAAAAGTTGTTTTGAATGTATCAGACGAGCAGAAATTTAAAAGACTTTTTTGCTTTCATCCAAAAATTGCATAAACATTTCTGTTATTTTACCAGGCGAACAGAATTTAAAAACAACAGAATTGTCAGCAATGTGACATTATTTTGTATCAAAGCGTGCCACTTCAAGTTACGTGACACTTGAACTGGCACGTTTTCATACAAAATAATGTCATATTGCTGACAATTCTGTTTTCTTGTAAATTCTGTTCGCCTGGTAAAATAACAAAAAATTTTCTGCAAATTTTAGATGAAAAACAAAAAGTTTTCTTTTAAATTTCTGCTCGCCTGGTAAATCCAAATTAACTTTTTTGCTATAACAGGCCAACATAACTCAATAGCGACCACCTAAATAGGAAATTTGGAGCTTTATGTTACAAAAAAAGAATTCCTTCAGCTGCGAGGATCGAACTCGAGACCTCAATCGTTTTAATCTGCTCTCTTACCATATATTAAATTCGAGAAAAAATTATTTTTGGAAATTTTAATGCAATAATGGTACGTAATTACTTAATTATTTAAAAAAATCCAACCTCAGACATTTTGCACAAAAGTCCAACACACGCCATCTTTTAAACTAAACCAAATATTTTACCACTTTTAGCAGAAACACTCTATATAAATGTAGTACGTATGACCTAACAGAGATGTCACTATATCCACATGTTATCGAAACATGTCTTTTGCTCTGCACGATTGCACAAAAGAAAGAAATTTTTGATAACTATATTTATATGATGTGGTAGCCGAGATAGGATGGTGATGGACTGGAGTGACGAAGGTCTGGAGTACGATTCCAAGCACGGCCACCCAAAATATTTGTTTTTTAGATATTTAAATTTTGTGAATTGAGGATAATCCGAGAAGATATCGGGATCGTCAAATTCGAATAAATTTGTAGAAAAAAAATAAAAAAAATCACATTTTTGCTTAGAAAAAAAAAAGAAAAAAAATTCGGATGTTATAAGAATCGAACTCCAGACCTTCCGTACAACACTTCTTCATCTTACCACCCAACTACTCATCATTATATAACTACTGCTCAGTTTTTCGTTTAAATACTGATAAAATCGGACTTGGCAAAATAATAACTTATATGTAAAATATTATGAAACTAGCAGAAAGCATTGGAATCAATTTTCAAAAATAGGTATGGATATTTGATCCAAACGACGCTTCAGAATTTTACTCGCCGGGTATTTCTTTTTATACTCGTTGACGGAACAGAATATTACTGCTTTTTATGCCAGCACAATAGATGTTTTAGGTCGCAGTGCGAGGTGGCTGACCGCCCACATGGCCCTCCAATAATAATAATAATAATAAATACCAGGCGAGCAGAAATTTAAAAGAAAACTTTTTTGTTCATCCAAAAATTGCATAAAAATTTTAGTTATTTTACCAGGCGAACAGAATTTACAAGAAAACAGAATTATATATGACATTATATGACATTATATATTATATATATAACATTATTTTGTATGAAGACGTGCCACTTCAAGTGTCACATAACTTGAAGTGGCACGTTTTGATACAAAATAATGTCACATTGCTGACAATTCTGTTTTCTTGTAAATTCTGTTCGCCGGGTAAAATAACAAAAAATTTTATGCAATTTTTTGATGAAAAACAAAAAGTTTTCTTTTAAATTTCTGCTCGCCTGGTAAATTCAAATTAACTTTTTTGTTATAACAGGCAAACATAACTCAATAGCGACCACCCAAATAGGAAATTTGGAGCTTTTTATTACAAAAAAAGAATTCCTTTAGCTGCGAGGATCGAACTCGAGACCTCAATCGTTTTAATCTGCTCTCTTACCATATATTGTAGCGTGTACTTTGGCATAAAATAAACACCCATACCTCATATATTCTTTTTTTTTCCAAATTTTTTATTTTACAATTAAAGTTTTTATTTTTAAATTAATAGAGAAAACGTAAATAGATTAATTTTAATAATTAAAACAAGATGAAAAATCTATTACAAAAAAATGGTTGATCTTAGTCAAATTATTAATAATAAAAATTATGAATGGCCTCTTGATTTCTGAAGGTTTCCTTTTCTCTCTACATTCCGTTATTTTGCATTCTAATTTATAGAGGAGAAACAAAAATTAAAGTTAGAAAATCAAAAAAATAAATAATTTGATGAACAGAAAAACGTTGCAAATAATAATAATAAAAATAGTCCACCCTGCAGCAACACGATGTCAAAAAAAAAAATTTATCTTTGAGGTAAGTTGGGCGCCATGACATCAACACGCTTGAAATTGCACCGGCTTCACACTTGGAGCAGTCCACTCTGGCGTAGGTTCAAGTTGCTAAGGGTAAATATTGTGAATTCAAGGAAAAACTAAACGGAAATGAAAATAAAAGAAAAATCTGGGAGTTAAATGTTTTGGTAACTTACCGATGGTATTATTGGTAGATCCCCTCTTTATAGAATTGTGACCATGCTGTCCATTTGGTGTTAAAATAAGGCCGCCATTCTGAAAATTTAGTTGCACCCTTCCGACTTTGAAAAAAAATTAAAGTTTATGATTCGGAAACCAAAAAAAAAAAATTGCTGATTCCTTATGTAAATTTAAATCAACTAATAGTGCAACTAAACTTCCACAAAATCAAATAAATACGTACTACATTGCAAATTATCATAAAACGTGTGGCTTATATCGAGAACAAAAAACTCTAGCCATTCTGTACATATACTTATTCACACTCCCCTTATTCACTGTTAAATTCACAATCACAATAGCGTATCTTACGGTTTAATCAACCAACTACGTTTTGACAAGCATAAAAAAATGTTATCACCGCTTGTAAAACTCACTTATATTAATATATGTATAAGTCTGTATATAAACTATATAATATAATTATTATAACCATTTTATTCTTAGGTAAACTAATCACAAAAATGTTAATCCAATTTTCACTAAATGTTATTTATATTTTTGTTTTATTTTTTTTTTTTTTTATTCTTATATTATTTAATAATTTACCTACGACCAGACAGCAAACCAAATGGCACCTCTTCTTGACGATCAAACTGTATCTCCCAAAAATTTTTTTTGCAACTCTCTCGATTGACACCGTTGCCGCGCTTTTATAGATCATAATTTTTTCCCCCACTCACTCTCCAATCAAATTACCAAAAACAATTACTATAGGAGAGGCATCTATGAGGAAAGTTGGACGATATGCCATTGTGAATTACTCCAAGTCTTTTCCAAATGGAAAATAAATATTTTTATCTTACCACAGATGCCACCCGACTCACATCAAAGTCAACTAATTGCTATAAAAGTTTAAAAAATACAGTGCAACCTTTTTGTTTTAATCTCAATTATTTATCGATGAACCGAATTAAAATTACACGTTCCATTTAAATACAATTCAGAAATCAACAGCTCATTCTCAATTTGTTTCCCCGAAACTGTACAATATTAAATTCGAGAAAAAAATTATTTTTGGAAATTTTAATGCAATAATGGTTCGTAATTACTTAATTATTTAAAAAAGCGCTAGTTTTAAAAAATCGAACCTCAGACATTTCGTACAAAAGTCCAACACACGCCATCTTTTAAGCTAAACCAAATATTTTACCACTTTTAGCAGAAACACTCTATACTAAATGTAGTACGTATGCCCTAACAGAGATATCACTATATCCACATGTTATCGAAACATTTCTTTTGCTCTGCACGATTGCACAAAAGAAAGAAATTTTTGATAACCGTATTTATATGATGTGGTAGACGAGATAGGAAGGTGATGGACTGGAGTGACGAAGGTCTGGAGTACGATTCCAAGCACGGCCACCCAAAATATTTGTTTTTTAGATATTTAAATATTGTGAATTGAGGATAATCCGAGAAGATATCGCGGGATCGTCAAATTCGAATAATCGTCAAATTCGAATAATTCGAATATTCGAAAATCACATTTTTGCTTAGAAAAAAAATAATAATTTCAGATGGTTCAAGAATCGAACTCCAGACCTTCCGCACAACACTCCTTCCTGTGTTTTTTTTTTAAATATGACTCTTTATTTAAGCTATTATTAAGTTTACAATAAGATAAGGAAAGAATATTACAAAAAAACTTATGATCAATAATCTTATTGCTTACTACTGTCCCATTAAAGAGCTCAAGTAATTTCATTTAAATTATAATTTTTTACGGAAACAATGAACCACATTTGGCATTATGGTTTTGGAGCAATAACGGTTTAGGAAACCAATTTTATTATAAATTATTATAAAAATTATAAAATATTTAAAATTAAAAAAATTAAAATTAAAATTATTAATTTTAAGACTAAACTAAAACTAAAAGTTTTAAGGAGAGGGGATAGCTAATGGATTTATGGTCCTTTAAAAGCTAATCAGCTCTCCTCTAAACCAAAAATTAGACAGAAATAATGAACAAGATATAAAACAATAATTCAGCAATAAACTGAAAGTTAAATATATAATAATAAAAAATATAAAAAAAAAAAAAAAAAAAAAATAAAACAATGAAAATAAAATAATAAAATAAAAGATACAGATAATATGTCGCGTTAAAGATAATCTTCGACCCGTTCAGTCAAATACGCCTTTAAAGTTTTCTTGAAATTGTGAACATTCACAGATCTAGTAATAACAGTCGGTAAATGGTTATATACAAGTACATATGGACCAAAGTACGATATGGATTTTCTACCAAATTCAGTTTTGATTTTATAACATTTTAAAAGATTAGAACGACGGGTTGTATGGCTATGATTTACATACTGAAACTCAATGTTTGATAGCGTTGACGATAACGGCAGGTTATTGGCAGGATTCCTTCAGTTACATTCTTATAAAGCTCGATGGAGGGAAACAAGTGTGGAAGCCTATAGATAGCTTTGCAGTTTTTGTTTTGTAAAATTTGCAAACTTTTTATCTTTGATTTTCCAGTATGGCCAAAACAAGCAATCGCAAAATAGAATCTTGTGTGAATAAATGAAAAATAAATCATTTTTAGAATATGTTGTGGAGCAAGCTTCTTAATCAAAAATAAATTGTATTATAAATGCGAATACCACACCACTATACCCATGTTGCAACACGGCACCATAGCTCTTCCTCACCAAGGAAATATTTACCATGATACTCAGCCTTTCATGAAGCCAAACATAGCAATATTTCAGCCCGTAAAGATAACCACATAAGTCTAATAGTTGTGATATCCGCTCCTGGCCAGGCAGCCGTCGTACACCTTTTTACATATAACAAAATCGAGGGATGGGAAAGGAATGTTAGCAACAAAGACTCAACCCGGTTCCAGACACCTAAGTAGTTGATAGTTAGTAAATTTGTTAGTAATATACTTTTTTTTTAGTAATTTATTTAGCACAAGACAATACAATTTGAAGTTCATCTACTGCTCCAACTCCTGTAAGGTTGTTTCAGGTTCTTCAAGAAATTCCTAAATTTAAAATATGCATTAATTCTTAATAATAACTATTTTAAAATTAATTAAGTATAAATTTGATTCTCTGAAATAAATTATAGATCAATCCCTATGTACCACAAATAAATAACCATTAATATTTTGACAATCATTCAACCAACTACCATCGGGCCATCGTGCTGTCATCTCAGCCATTATCATCTTGGTCGAGTTTCTCGAGAAAACCATTTTAACTAACCAATATAAATACTAATACCAAAACTATCATTAACAATTATACCAATAAGTATGAACATTAACACCAACACGAATGCCAATACCAACACCCACTTCAATACCAATATCAACCTCAACCATAATATTAAGACATATGAATAATTCAAAATCAACAATAAAAATTCTAAGGGAATGTTTAAAAATTTTAAATTGCTAAGTTATAATTCAAATTCACAGCACTTGTTTCATTAGCTACCGTTCTCCTGTAGATAGTTAATTATTGGTTTACCTACTGTAACTAGATTCAAAAGTAAATGCTGAAAATATGTATATTTTATATATTTAACCATACTATTAAATTAAACTAACCGACAATTTCCTAAAGATCTTGCAAAAGGATATTAATAATGCTTAAATTACTTATTTATTTACTAAGTTAATAATGTTTAAATTAATTATTATATACTACGCGTTTAGTTAAGTACTACATGTACCTATATATGATATTCACTAATAAAACTCAAATAGAGTTTCCCAGGTTAGTCTGAAAACTAAATTGCTTTACTACTTAATTAATAGAAATTAGCTTATATAAATTAGTTAGTACTAAATAAAATAACATAGATATCACAAGACAATACAACTTCTACGCTACATAGCTGCTGGATGCTTGGAGTTTCTGGGTGTTGAGCGAGACTTCACCAATATTTCTGTAGCTTAGAGACGATCTAACAATTATATATAATTAAGTATTGTATAATTTATAACAACCACACCATCAGACAAAAATACTTGAACAACTATGACACTTTGATATAATTAAATTCAGTAACCAAAAAGTGCTGAAACGCTTTCATCACTACCTCAAATATTCTTGCAATGTAATGTAGTATACAATATCAAGTACTACTACTTGCACTTACTGCATCCAAGGCTAAAAACTGTGACCCACAATTAAAGAAAAATATCCGTCAGACTATAAAACAATTATCGGACCGACACAACAGGGGATCATGGCGTCATTGATCCATCGTCCGGCAAAAAATATCCGTGTGTCAATACCGGACTCGGTGATGTATCGTGAAACAGAAAAACCTTGCATACACATTTACGCAATTTGCGATCCGATGACATCGTCACAGACACATCATTACAGTGTCGTGCAATGGAAAAGCGGTCAAACAAACAAAACATTGTGAACCCCATCGTACAATTTCAAACTTGACGTATTAAAGACTGGTACCTAGGAAACTCTGATACCAATTCAATGATCCTCGAATAAACTTTACCAGGTCTATTCAAATCACCTTTCCCGTTAACAAAACCTCCCTGATTCCCTGAATTATACAGGCCATTTCCAAAAAAGAAACGATAATTGAACTGAAATTGGTGTATCAAAGGAACGCTGACACAAACAGTGGCATGGGCACTCCCATCGGTGGTTTCACAGCAATTATTACACGGCAGTTATTACACTGTTATAGATTCGTTTAATTTCAGTGTACTCTCTTCGTCTGACCATTGATCTGTTTGAAGTGGCTGTTGAATATGCTGAAATAGCCTGAATATAAACAAAATTTCAAAAAATCTAAAAAATTTTCATTAAAAATATTTTATAGGGTTCTATATCATTGACCGTCTATCCGGAATTATTCCCTCCGCCACATTTATTTTAATACTTATTTGTAAAAAATGAAACTACGAACAAACTTATCAGTACATATCTTTGTGAGATATTCTACCATTTAATAAAATTAATTAGATCATAATATTCCAAATTTTAATAAATCAGCCAAAAAATTTTAAAGTTCTGTAAGTTGGACTATAATCTTAGTACAATTATCTTTGTGAAGTATAAAAAATATACAGAATGTATAGGTATCACCGAGGTGTAGGTCGTTAGTTTCCTTTTTGCTTCTTTATCAATATAAATTAGAAGTGTTTGCATGTGGTGGCGTGATGTATGAAAATACCAACTAAAATGTATGTTGCCTAAAAGTTGTTGGCAAAGAGATAAGAACAATGACGTTGGCAAAAACTCTGAATTTCTTCGGACCAGCCGCCTCTTTTTATTGTACTATTAATATCCAATTATAGAATCATGATCAGTGTATTACAAATATGTTGATCTAATAAATCCATACATATTTTTACGAATCTTATATTACATGTTCGTTTTACAATACAGCTGTTTACAGCTGTGGTCCTTTACATCGTGTCAAGTTTTGTAAAATAGTTCGATAAAACCCTATATTTATAAGTTTGACCTCCAAATCCAAGGCTTTCAAATTTTGTTTTACAATTTGTTATATACAAAGTCGCCCATTCCATGTAATTATTTACTTAATTAGTTCACGAAATCGATAAATTTTAATCAATGCTGAACCGAAAATGATAATAACGTTTAGTTTTACCCTTTTTTCAAAATTATAATCTTCCTTAAATAATTGTTGTAAGAACGAATTCATTTGAGAGGATCATTAATCATTATGCATATATGAATACAAATCTTACACAAACACAATTCATCCATTTCATCCGCTGCTTGATTAGGAAGTGTACAGGAAACAAAATAAAAATAAATAAACAGGTGGCACAACGAAACTATTTGGATACTTATTTTTTTTTTTCTAAAAGGGTGGGTGTATGCAGACCATTGAGGCCTATTATGCATTGCGTGGATATCCTTAGTAAAGTTTCACTCAATTATGTTAAAAAACTGTAATACCTCCCGCTGTAATGTAATTTGTCATCGAATAAACTTTAAAAAAATCATAAAACCTAAACTCCAGCACTACATAGCCTCAAAACAAAACAAAAAATCAAAAAATCACTTACCTTATATTTAACCTCTTTGCCATCTTTCAGATAGGCCATACGATAATTCAACACGAATTCCACCCGAATATCATATCATCCTTGCATTCGATTAAATTCCGCGTGAATGTTCTATCCGACGGTAATGATTTCTGTATTTCATCGAATAATTTGGTCGCACATAAATTAAATGTATCGGTAATTTTATCGAATCGAGACATTTTCATACAATTTTCACACTAACAACTTTTCTCACTAAACACTAATCCACTAAAATAATCACTTCGATACGAATTTTATTATTTTATATCGAATTTAGTTAATATGCGGCTTTTTTTACGACAATTTTGTGTAAAACCAATCAAATAAATAAACGGACTGACTTTTAAACTCAACGTATGAATGTGTTCATTCCAAGACATATGCTTATCAAGTAAAACTCCAAGATATTTGAGTTTATCAACTCCCTCGATCATACCATTTGAAACTTGCAAGGGTTGGAAATCACAATGAGGGAGGAATGGGGATTGAAAGATAATAAATTTGGTTTTGTTGAGGTTTACAGATATTTTATTTACATTGAAATATTCTATAAGTACAGCAACGTCGTTTTCCATGTGTGTCATGGCTTGGGAGCAATATTTGGAATTATAGAATATTGCGGTATCATCAGCAAACATTCTAATTTTCCCAGCCAGAGGTAGGTGTGATATATCATTTATGAAAATCAGAAATAGAATAGGGCCAAGTACACTACCCTGAGGGACGCCGCAATTAATAGTTAAAGTGCTACTTATTACACCATCGAAAGCCACAAATTGTTTACGATTTTGAAGATAACTCATCAAAAGATTATAAGCCAAGCCTCGAAAGCCATAGCAATACAACTTATTTAGAAGTAGACGATGATCAATGCAGTCAAACGCTTTATGCAGATCTAAAAATAGACCACATATATACTCCTGATTATCGAAAGCTCGGTAAATCAGATCAGTAATCTCAATTAAAGCGGTATCTGTGCCAGACCCCTGTCTAAAACCATATTGATGATTGTAAAAAAAATCTGAAGCGTTTAGATATTCAGTCAGGCGAGTTGCAATTAATTTTTTAAGTATTTTGTCAAACACAGACAAGACAGAAATTGGTCGGTAGTTACTAGCAGCTTTGCAGTCTCCTGATTTAAATATTGGTGTCACTTTTGCAATCTTCAAACAATCAGGATAAATACCAGTTTTAAACACTAAATTGAATAAATCCGTCAATATTTGAGAAAAGAATTCTGAGTTACGTTTTATAACAGTATTATGAATATTATCATACCCACCACCCTTATTATTGTCTAAATTATTAATTATATTATATGTTTCCGTAACGGAGATTGGGCGCAAAAAAAATGAATTCGGGCTGTTATTGTGCAGTTTGTATAATTCAGTGTTACCATTACTTGTAGAAGAGAGGCTGTTGCCAACATTTACAAAATGGTTATTGAATATATTCACAATACTGGGAAGGTCTTTGTATTCGACATCATTTTGTACAATGGAGTGGATATCCGCTTTAGTATTATGCTTTATGAATTGATTTATTTGAATCCATACTTCCTTTTGATTTAAATTATTAAACAATTTTTTGTAATATAATTTTTTTGCATAGTATTTTTTAGATTTCATCCTTCTATTGAGCAAATCTAGTCTGCCCTTTAACGCAGAGTTGTTTGTGCTTTGTTTAAACCTTTTGAGTGTGCGATTTTTTTCTTTTATTAGATTCCAAAGATTTAGATTCATCCAGGGACAAATACTAGCATTTTTCATTTTCACCTGTACTTGTTTAGACTTCGAAAATTTACCAACCAACTCATTATATTTTCCAAAAATTAATTTTAGGGTTGAATCAGGGTTGTGAATGTCAAATGAGGTTGAAAATAAAAATTCATCGAAGTATTGATTCACTTTGTCATAATTTATCGTTTTCTTTTCTAATACCTTATTTATGTATTTCGGTTTAAACACGAATTTTGAAAAAATAAAACTATGATCACTGATATCAGATTCAATTGTTGAGTTAAAAACTCGTTCTATATTAAGAAAACTGCAAATAGCATGATCCAAGATATTACCACTTACTGGTCTGGTAGCAAATGTGTTAGTAACAATCATACCATGACTTAATAAGGTGGAATTGTACTCAGAAATTAGTTTTAATTTTTTATTAATCGGTATATTCAAATCTCCTACAATAATAAAGTCAGAATTGGAATTGTTGCTACATAGAAGTTGTTCCAAGATTTCTAAAAAATAAGTAGTATCAGAGCCAGGTGGCCTATAGATCCCACAAACATTAATTGGATTAAGCCCCGAGAGTTGAATATAAATAAATTGGAACGGCAAGGTCCCATCGTCAGTGTTTAGGATATTATAGCGAATATCTTCCCTGATGAACATCGCAATTCCCCCCCCCCCCCAGACCTGTCATCTCTACAAGAGAAGACGTTTGAGAAATTTTTAATATTAAAGGAGAATATATTTGAGCTTTTAATAAATGTTTCGGTTATAACTATCAAATGAATCTCAGTATGTAAATGTAAACTATCAATGAAATTTAGTAAATCGTCAAACTTACTTAGTTCATTCATACCCCAAATATTAAATTGAAGTACACACAGGCTTTTGGAAGAAAGATTCATATCAGCATGATCCAATGAGAAATCATCAATATTTGAAAAATAATTGTTAAAACATTTTGCTTTTAAAGATTTAAAAGTCATTCAATAAAAAACTGATTAGAAAATCTAAAGCGATATATAAGAAAGAAAACTTTAAAAGTATGTAAAAAAAAATTTGAATACAAAAATATGAAAAGCTGAACGTGGATATAATATAAAGTGTGGAAAAAAAAAATAAAAAAAAAATAAAAAAATAAAAATCCATGCACTAAAACTAAA
The DNA here is from genome assembly GCA_958295665.1 of Tipula vernalis. Taxonomy (NCBI): domain Eukaryota; kingdom Metazoa; phylum Arthropoda; class Insecta; order Diptera; family Tipulidae; genus Tipula; species Tipula vernalis. The sequence continues at coordinate 2,934,086 of OY282561.1, forward strand.
AATATTGATAAAAGACTGAAGGACAGAAACAATGAATCACGATAGTGTAATATTACCTTTAAAATACAGAATCTTGATACCAACATATAGTGCAAATGTAGTTGTGTGATGTAGTTGTAATGATGCTTTATTAATTGTAGATGTGTATTACACCGTTTCCTGTGTAGCGGAAGCAGCAGCCGGTGGTGATTTTGGTGTCCTAATAGTAGATGAATCGTATGGATGATGAAATTTATCAAATTGATCAATTTGATTAAATGAATCAATTTGATAAATCCTTGAATCAGCTTTTTCCCGTAGGTAAATAATATTGTTTTTACACCATAGATATTTGAGATTGAGTCTATTTTTAACAATTTTAGCTGCATTATATAGTCGTGACTGGAATTTCGTGAGATGGTGTAGTAAAAATAAATAATTAAACCATTTGCCAATTAGCCTTATTGTTAAAAGTTATCTAAACTTATGCATTATAATTTTGTAGGCATGAAAATAGCCGTAAAACATGCCATTTATCTATTACATTTGAATTTAACTACTTAAAACTAAACTATACTACACATATACTAACAAAAATTAAAAATTTAGAACTATGATTTGTGTAATGATTGCATTTAATTTCTTTGCAACCACCAATATTTCTCGTTATCCATTTTGACAAATTCTGAACTAAACCTAAGCTGGTTAGAATTACAGTTCAAGAATTTCGTTGGGTTGAATCCCTTTTCGTTTGGTAGTCTTCGTATATGGTAAATTATAGGTAACTGGTATTCATCCTGTATGTCGTATGCGTCTATGTAATGCCTTTCTTATCCAAGTAAATAAATGCTTCCGGTCCTGGAATATTGTTTGGTTTCGTGCTGTTCTCCATTATTTTATCGTCTGTGTAGAAGGGACCAAATGTTAGCGAATTTTCGCAAAATGTTTTTGTTCTATTTATATGATTCCTTATTAGCTTAATCATATGAATATCTATTCGATCCGTTTTGAAGTTCCTGTATTGAGCCCGGTTTGAGATATAGTGGCGAAACTCCATTTCAGCTTTTCGATAACGACCTGTACAGAGTCTAATGCATTTTTACAGGCGGATGCGTTCCATATAACTGTCGTTGCAGTTAAACCATATTGGGCATCCGTATGTTAATATCGGCCTTATCAAGGATTGATAGCAAATTCTTTTAACTTCTGGACTAAAGAATCTGGAATAGAAAATTGATTTATTTAGAAAGACAGTGTTTCTTGCTTTGATTAATTGCTTATTTATATGGTTCGTTAGGTAGCAGAATTGGTCGATATTAATTCCCAAGTATTTCACTGACGGTTTTTGTTCGATGCTAATGTTATTAATTTTTATTTTCAGGTTATTTCGGTTTCTTCTTGTATCATTATTAGCCAGCTGATATGGTCTTCTAAACAGGATTGATTCGCATTTCGATTCGTTTATCTTGATTCTCCATGTGTGTAGAAAACTCGTGGTAAAATTAGTAGCTATTTGGAGATTTTCTTGTATGCTGCTGATTTTTCTTTCGGAACAGAAAATTACTATATCATCAGCATAGGCGATGGTATGGATGTTGTTATTGTTGATTTTCTCATTAGATACTAAATCATTTGTATAGAGATTAAACAGGATTGGATCCGTTATGGATCCTTGTTGTAATCCGTTGTACACATTGAAAATTCTTGTTGACGCTTTGCTTCCGTTGGTGGTAGTGAATGTTCTGTTATATAGCATGTCTAATAATATGTGTAATATGTCAGTATCGAATTGCATTTTACTCAATTTAAATATTAATCCATCCAGCCAAACCGATTCGAAAGCTCTCTCCATATCAATAAAAACTGCTCCAGTACAAATTTTTTGGTTTAAATTCTGACATATATGCGATGTTAGGTTGGCAATACCATGTACTGTTGTGTGGTTGTGCCTAAATCCAAACTGATTATCTGGTAATAGGTTGTTGTCCAGTGTATCTTTATGGATTTTAATATAGATTATTATTTCATACATTTTGCCCAAATTTGACAATAGGCTAATCGGTCTATAGTTTACTGGATTGGCTGCATTCTTATCTTTTTTTCGGATTGGGCAGATTCTGGCCTGTTTCCAGCATTTCGGGAAAGTTCTGTTGTTTAGCAGATTATTAAACATTGTGCAAATTTCTGCTATTATTGGCTCTGGCAAATGTTTTAATACAATGCTAGGGATCTTGTCTACACCATACGATTTTTTATTGTTTGAGCAGGCCAGCATCGTTTTTACTTCTTCTAAGGATATGAAATAATTCTGATCTTTGGTTTGTTGCTCGTTCGCTCGATTCGAGACGGAGAATGTGCACTTCGTGATGTTATTTGATATTTCATGTGAATGTTGCTGTTTAATGCTTCGAACTTTTTGTGTGATAATTGATTCGTGAGGTTTCTTGCCTAACAAAGGATTAGCGTGTGTTTGTTTTTCAACGTAGTGTCCTATGATATTCAGGTTATCTTTTACGTTGAAGACATTATATTTCGTTCCAGATTTCGGTATTTTATTCCAATCAATATTTAGATCTGTTATGGTTTGTGCCTCCTTTACCTCGATTTCTAGCCTACTAATTTCTTGGTTACCTGTTCCTCTTCTAAATGTTTTAAGGTTATTGAACATTTTTGCTCCTGGTCTTATGGCTTCTAGTTTGTTCTTCCAGTGTTTATTGATTTGCAGTTGTATGTTTTGTTATATAATTCATTTGTCCGTTTGACTTCTGCTTTGAGCGTATTTATTTGTTGAGACTTGCTCGTTCCAGCTCGTTTCAAGTTTTTAATGTTTGTTATTATACGGCTTTTATGTTTATAGAGTTTCTCTATTAAATTGTTTGTGAAACATTCCATATTGTTAAAGCGTCTTCTTTTAATAGTATTCAGTGTTAAATTTTGTTGTATTATTTCTGTTATGTTTATTATACACTGTTCAGTTTCTGTAACTGTGAGGTTCCTATCGTTTGGGGCTATACAGGTTTGGTTTGTTCTGCGTAAGTGTTTTAGATAATTTTTCTTCAACCGTCCTTTCCATGTATTCCAATTGGTATTTTTAAATTGCAAAAATTGTTCGTTTGTTGTATCGTTCAGGGTATTATCCATATCTACTACTTCTACTTGAATTTCTATAGCTTTATGGTCACTTTCATAGAAATGTGAAGGTATTTGTCCCGTGCTATTGGTTGCCACGCTTAAACGAGTATCTACAATTGCTAGATCTAAATAACTATTTGCTGCTGGAAATGTAGGCGCATCTGCCTGGAAGATTTGAGATCTGTATAGGACAGCATTGTTGATTTGCCATCGATTTAAATGAACTCCTTTATTTTTGTTTGTACTATTACCCCACATTGTGTGTCTCGCGTTCAGATCTCCTGCTATGATATAATAATTTCTTAAATTACCCAGGTCTAGTTCTTCGAAGATTTGTTTCCATTCGACTTCAAATTTTTGATCACTCAATACAATGTTACTTCCGGAACAATATATCGCGATTGTTGAATCACGGATCAACAGGTTTTAAAATTATGTTATCTCAAAATGCTCAATATGCATTTTGTATTAAACTTATCTTTTTATATTTAAAATTATATTAATGTGTACATGTTTCATGTTACCTCAAAATGCTCAATATGCATTTTGTATATAAATTATATATTTTTTGCACTTTTTGATAATGTGAGAAAATTAGTATATGTTATGTATATATTCTGTACATACATAACATATAGAATGTAGAATGTAGTGTAGAATGTATCACATTTTGTATAAATAGCACGGAATATGGTAAAATAAAGCAGAATTAAAACGAACGTTAAACTAGTTTAATTAAAAGTTCTCTCGAGTATTCGCTTGGCCCTTTCCTGGTAACCAGGCTAATACTCCCACAAATTCAAAGCAGAGGCTTGAGTTTTTCATGGTCCTTCGAGCCGAATGCGCTACAAAGAGCGTATTCCGCAATCAGCAAGTCCGAAGCCAGTCAACAACAATCGGATATTCAGTGCCATCTTTACCACAAGAGGAGCCAAATTCCGAGGCTAGTAAAACAACAAGTCGGACAAGCAGGTATTGACGTCGTTCCAGACGAACCATCTGCAAATCAACAAGCGCTACACAGAGCGCATTTCCCGAGCCGATAACAACAATCGGGAAAGACTGCGGTTGACGTCGTTCCAGACATAATGGCAGCAAAAATTTGATACGCCACAACCAGCGTAAATTAATTAACAACATGGAGAGCAAACTACGGCTGCAGGCAGAAATTGCCGAAGAAATAACAACGTTGCAGAGAAATTATGGCAAAGATAGTTTATCCCGCAAAACTAAGTCGTACTTGGAATCGCGGATAGCAAAGGTAAAGGCTTTATACGTGAAGTATTTAGCAGGCGACGAAGAAATTCGTGCTGCAGAGCCACCGCTAGATTCAAGTCATCCATACCTCAAAAAGAGGAAAGAAGTTTCGGAGAATTACGAGATTCTGATAGCTGACATGCGCCAACGGTTAAACGCCGGACCTCCATTAACACCAACAATATCGACGGCGGATATTTCACAACTTCAGCAATTCGATATCAGCGGATATGACGAGTTTGTGGTTACGCCACCCGATATCCCGGGTTTCGGTGCAAAAACCTATGCTCCGTCAAACAACAACGAGGGGGCAGAGCCGAAGCAAAGTGAAAGCGATGAACCCCAACAACATTCATCGCTACATGGCAACGAGCGAGACACATCTGATGGACATGGCATCAGGCAGTTGCTAAAAAAACAGGACGTGCTAATGCGTCAATTGTACAAAAAAATCGGGTCAATTGATTACGCCTTAGAAACGGGAGAAGTTACAAAGGAATATGTGCAACTAAAGGTTCATCAGTTGCAAAAGGGAGTAGACCAAATTGATGAGCTGCACACTACTATCATGGTGGAGTCAGAGGAAGAACATCGGACAGATAATTATTTCATGAACAACTACCATGACACCTTGCAGGATAAAGTGGAAACAACAATTATTCGACTGCAGCAAGCTCAGATTGAGGCAAAAGAAGTTTCAACAGGTTGTACCAAGCTCCCAAAAGTGGAAATTCCCACTTTTTCCGGAGATTATGAGCAGTGGAGTTCATTCAACGACATTTTTACCGAAGTTATTCATAGGAATAAGAAAATTTCCGATACGGTGAAAATGACGTACCTAAAATCTCACGTTCAGAAGAGTGCGGCCCAGCTGATCCGTCACCTATCAACAACGGGTGAGAATTACAGAGCGGCCTGGGACTTGCTTCAGGCAAGATTTGAAAATCCAAGATTATTGGCGAGCAAGTATTTCAACACATTGTTGTCATTACCAACCATACAAGTAGCCACTGCCGGGGCAATTCGTAACCATCACGATACTGCAAAGGAGATGTTACACAATATAGAACGATTACAAATGTCCATCCCATTTGAGTCATTTGTGGCATTTATATTGCTAAAGAAGTTAGATCCCGATACCGCTAGGCTGTATGAAACAACATTAGCCAAACCTCGAGAAGTTCCAAACATAAAAGAATACTTCAATTTTATGGAGAGAAGATTCCAGTCTTTGGAAACCATGGGGAGCGCCAAACCAACAACGGTAAGAGCACCTCCACTGACCATGCCACCATTAAATAGAGTGGTTGCAGCGACGTCCATCAACAAATGTCTGGTCAAACCTTGCTGAGAAAATCACAGGCTGGATCAATGCAGCCAATTCAGGGAAATGTCGACACTGGATAGAGCAAGGTTGATAAATGAGTCCGGCCGCTGTGTTCGTTGCCTCTCCCAAGCTCATAAGAGAGGTGATTGTAGAGCGGCAGTATGTATTGTCTGCAAGGGGCAACATCACACCCTTCTGCATTGCAACAACGCCGCTACAACGAGCATGAGCACAGCTAAGACTTTCCTGGTCAACCAACAAGGACCTGTGCTATTACCAACTGCACTAATTAAAGCAACAACTAGCAATGGGCAGATCATCTTGTTAAGGGCCTTGATAGATTCTGGATCTCAAGCCACTTTAATATCATCAAAGGCTGCCAACCTATTGAATATTAGAAGACAAAAAACCCACGTCAACATTTCGGGTATAGGCGGAAATAATGCTGGCATATGTCGGCAGACTATCAACGTCGAGATAGCACCAAGATTCTTTGGAGGTTTTCGTTTGAATATCGATGCCTTAATATTTGATAAACTGGCGCAACAGCTTCCTGAGACCAACATCAATGTCGACAAATGGAAGCATCTCCACAACATACAGTTAGCGGATCCACAATACAATATGTCACAACCCATTGACCTGGTAATTGGTGCGGACTATTACCCATTATTGGTAACCAACGATATCCTGAAGGGAGAACGCCATGAACCCATGGCTCAACGTACGGAATTTGGGTGGACCATTATTGGCAACTTAGGAGCCCTTGCAGACCAAACAATAACAAGCATGGTGACTACCAAGACGATTGAGGAACAACTAAAATTATTCATCGAAAACGACAATATTCCAGAGGAAAGGAGCCGCACTGAGGAAGAAATCAAGATTGAGTCACATTTTGAGTCAACTGTAGAGCACTGCCCCGATGGAAGATACATGGTGAGGATTCCATTTAAGACAAATAATATCAACTTGGGGGAGTCAAGACGAACAGCGGTAGCCAGATTATTACAGCTCGAAAGAAAGTTCGACAAGGATGCATCTTTCAAGCAGAATTATCATCAGTTCATGCAGGAATACATTGACCTAAAACATATGAAGATAATCAACACAGAGTCTGAACGCTTGAAAGCGAGTGAAAGCTATTATATACCACATCATGGCATTATAAAGCAAGATAGTACAACTACCAAACTCCGGGTCGTTTTCGACGCTTCTGCAAAAACAACTACGGGAGTGTCACTAAATGATTTAATGATGACTGGCCCAAAATTGCAAGAGGACTTAGTTGACATTCTCCTCCGGTGGCGTAGACACAAATTCGTCATAACCGCTGATATCGAAAAAATGTACAGACAAATTTGGATTCATAAACGGGATCGAGATTTTCAGCGCATATTATGGCGAAATGATCCAACAAAACCTATGGCCACCTACAGACTAAACACTGTTACATATGGCACCACCGCTGCCAGCTTCTTAGCCGTAAGAGCGTTATTAAAACTAGCAGAAGATAATAGCAGTATCTATCCAACCGCTGCTAAAATTCTATCATCAGATTTGTACGTAGATGATCTTTTAACTGGAGGTGACAGCAAGGCGGAAATAATCTTGGCCGTGAATCAGCTAAGGACTCTCACGGAGCTAGGCGGAATGACTCTAAGGAAATGGGCTTCGAATTCTGCGGAGGTTCTGGATCATATTCCCAGTGAATTGCATCGTACAGGCAACCTATCAATCAAGCTAAATGATTCCGTCAAAACCTTAGGGATAATATATCATCCCCTTGTGGACGTTTTTAAGTTCGATGTATCCGAATTGCATCTATCCGATTGCAATCCAACAAAGCGTTCATTGTTATCAGATTCCTCAAAATTATTCGACCCCATAGGATGGCTATCACCAATAACCATCACGGCCAAACTGATGATGCAAGAAGCTTGGAGAATTGGAATAGATTGGGATGAATCATTACCAGCAACATTAAACACTAGCTGGGTTAAGTACAAAGAGGAGATGTCAATAATGACGGAGATTGCAATTCCTCGATGGATTGGTATAACGAGGGAGTCATCAGTTGAGCTTCACGGATTTGCAGATGCATCAGAGATGGCATACGCTGCCGTGGTATATTGCCGAAACATCGACAGTATGGGCAACATTACCACAAACTTATTAATGTCAAAAACACGAGTGGCCCCTATCAAAACAAAGCTGTCAATTCCACGTCTTGAGTTAAACGCAGCATTGCTATTGGCAAAACTGATGAATCATGTTCAGAGTGCTATGGGACTCAATAATGTCAAAACGTATGCCTGGTCCGATTCAACAATTACATTGTGTTGGATAAAGGGGGAACCAAACCGGTTCCAAACATTTGTGGCAAATAGAATATCGGCTATAAATAGTATGTTACCAACAACAACATGGAATCATGTGAAGTCAAGTGACAACCCGGCGGACATAGCATCACGTGGAACAACCCCACTGGCGCTGGCAAACAACCATTTCTGGTGGAAGGGACCTGACTTTCTTCAAAACGAGGTAATATCAGATACACCTACACCAGAAAACCTGGTGGTATTAGAACCAAATGACTTAGAGGAAAAGGTCGTGCAAGCATTCATCGCAGTAAAAGAAGCCAACCCGTTTGCAGCACTATTCAAGCGCCATTCCAACATCAAGAAATTGAAACGGATCATCGCGTACTGTAAACGTTTCATTAATCGTAATAAACTTGCAAACCAATGGAATGAAGTGCCATCAAATCAAGAACTCCAGGACGCGGAAACTACAATCCTCAGAATTATGCAAGAACAAGATTTTCATGATGAAGTTCTCTGCCTTAAGTTTGCAAGAAAAATTAACAACAAAAGCAGGCTTGCGTCATTGAACCCAATGGCAGGCGATGACGGCCTGTTACGTGTAAATGGGCGTTTACGAAACGCAGATCTTCCAGCCACCAGCCGATATCCGATCATTTTGGACAGCCATAATATTATCACACTACGAATCATTGAAGAAACCCACCGTAACACGATGCACGGTGGTACTCAGTTGACTTTAGCACACTTAAGAAACAAATACTGGGTTATAGATGGTAAGCGTGCTGTCCGCAATGTAGTGCGAAAATGTCTAAAATGTTTCCGCTACAAACAACACATATCGGATCAACTAATGGGCATCTTACCAGCAGCTAGGGTTCAGCCAGGAAGAGCATTCGCAAAAACAGGAATCGACTATGCTGGTCCCATCCAATTAAGGACAACTAGAGGAAGAGGTTACAAGTCATATAAAGGATACATAGCTCTATTCATATGCATGGTAACAAAAGCTATTCATATCGAGATAGTTAGCTGCTTAACAACAGCAGCATTCATTGCCGCCTACAAACGATTCGTGTCCAGACGAGGCTTATGCACGGATATTTACTCCGACAACGGAACTTATTTCGTTGGAGCTGATGCTGTATTAAAGAAGAATCATCACACCGCCATAAAATCACTACCAACCGACATCGCCGCTATGATAGCTGTTGATGGTACTAACTGGCATTTCATACCACCTCATGCTCCTCACTTCGGAGGCATTTGGGAAGCAGGAATAAAATCAGTAAAATTCCATCTCAAGAGGGTTGTAGGAGAATCCACATTAACATTTGAAGAACTGTACACGGTAACCAGCCAAATCGAGGCATGTCTCAACTCCAGGCCATTAATAGCACTTTCAAATGATCCTTCTGATCTAACAGCACTAACACCAGGGCATTTTCTTATCGGTGATGCACTCAAGGCGCCACCATCTGCGAGCATCGAAGCCATTGGGTTAAATTCAAGATGGCTCATGATTGAACAAATGGTACAACAATATTGGAAACGCTGGTCATCCGAGTACATTCACCAACTACAACAGCGGTATAAATGGAAAAATGTCCAACCCAATCTAAAAGTACACGATCTAGTACTATTAAAAGATGATCAGCTACCTGCCACTCGATGGAAATTGGGACGTGTTCTTGAGGTTCATGCTGGCAGGGATGACCTAGTTAGAGTCGCAACAATTAAATGCCAGGATGCGACATACAAAAGACCAATTGTCAAATTATGCAAACTTCCGATTGAGAAAGAACTTAGTGATGCAGCACCTGCACCATATATTGACAACGGCTCCGCTAGCAGTAACAGCGCAAGTCCTAGACAAGAAAAAGTCAGCAACGCATTACCTAGCAGTAACAACGCTGCTCCCAGGCAACAACCTCAGCGACGAGCAAAGCTAGGTAGAGTGTGGCAAGTGCCAGCTATGGTTCTAAATTTCTCCTTACTCAAACTTGGTTGTGTTTTTTTTTGTTAATGGATTTTGTTTGTAATTGTACGAAAATAATTCCAAATGTAAAACGATCAGTAAAAATGTATTTTAATCAGCTAAGCTATGTATGTATATAGGAAATTAAGTAGTAGAATATTTACTTGAATATTGATTGTATATTATCAGAATCTATGTATAATAAAAATAAATAAATAAATAACAATAAGTATGTAAATGTATGTAAAGGTAATGCAAATGTAACTTATATAGAATGATGAAGGGGAGAAATTAGCAAAAACACAAAAAAGAACGATTGGCATTTTTTTGAGATGAAAGGGGTCAGTTGGTTTTTGGCGATTGAAATAAAAACATGATTAATTAAAATAAATTTGAATAAGTTTAATGATAAAACATAAATATAATAATATTTGATTCAAAATAAAAATATAATAAAAATTAAAATTATAATTCGATAAAAAAAAACATATCGGAATACAGTATAAGTCGCTGTTTAATCATAATATTCCCGTACATACGTATATTAATAATAAGAATTACATCTAATAATTGGAAAAAAAAAAATATATGTATGAACAACAATAACGATACCATAATGAATTCGAGAAGGACAATGCGTCGTAAGATGGCCGTATGCAGCTTTGTTAAATAAAAACTAAAATTCCCATGCAGTGCGGATTATCAAACTTGAATTTTGGAATCATCGCTTCGTAAATCGGATCCGCAACGTTAATTAAGGTTCTTTCTTTTATTTATTTAATAATTTAAGTTTAGTTAAAAACGTTATTGGTAAATGGGTTTTAGAATTAGTAAAATTTAGTGTAAGTTATGTATAATTATTGTACTTCTTTTATGACCAAGATTTTTGTTTGAATTTTTATTGTTAATAAACTTGGTTCATAAATTTAACAAATTAAATTGATAGTGTTCCTGTATTTTTGGATTTATTTTCTTTTGAGGAATTTTTCTTCTATGGATAATATTTTAGTGCAAAATATGAGTGAATAATTTTTATTAATATTTCATTGGTGATGATGTGCGGTGTATGAGCGAGCAGTGAATCAAATATGTTTTCTTTTGTTTTTTTTTTTTTGTTAAAGTTTTAATCGAACAGCAATATCTAGCTCTTTCGTAGTCCCAGAGAAGAACCCCCCCCAACACGACTGTAAATTAGCCGGCTGAAAAATGCTGTCTGGGGTAACTACGAGGGAGTCTGCAGCAGGCTTCTGGTTCATTATTGTAATGTGGTTAGAAGACTGTTACAGTGGCGCCCAAACGTATCGGCTTTATGGGGGTACATTTAATTTATGATGGTAATTATGGTGTGATATTTTTATTTTTTTTTTTTTTTTTTTTTTTGTGTGTGATTGAAATAGTTGTAAAGACCGTTACAGCGCATTTATTCTGTCTTTGGACATTTGGATTTAAATGTTGGTACTGTACTTGTCAAAGCCATCTGTTTCAATTTCGGCCATTTAGTAATTTTTTTTTCTTTTTCAATTTTTTTTCTGTGATTAGTGATTTTGATGTGTGAATTCATATTGCTTCCATTGAATCCATTGTGATCGATGTTGTTTTTCTAGACTTCAATATGGAATATTCAAACATCAAAATTATAAAACAATAGTTTCAATTTTGATCAAGTGCGCATATTTATTTTCCACTAAGACGTGTTTTCAAAATTATTTTGATCTAGAATGTTAATGTAAGGTGCTTGATTAAAGTTGATGACGTAAATAGTTTATTGTTCTAATATACAAACATGAATTCCAGTTATTTTACTGTTGTTGCTATGAATCATGAATGTTAAGAAGAATAATAAACATGCTTTAAATTTCAGTTAATTTTATTAGTACTATCATATGCCATCAATCATAAATATTTGAATAACTGTAGGTTCATGTCATTTGTAATCATCACCAATGGAATTATCTTTATTATTCGATTAATTAAAATATTACAACACATTTAATTTATTATTTAAATATTGATAAAATCAAGGATAATTTTCATTTATTAGAATTATATTTGGTTTTTCATAATTTTTATTTTTGTTTCGTAACATTTTTCAATACAAATAACATTAATACTATTAAGTATTAATAATCAACAATACTTTCTTTCCACCTATTAATTTGAAAAAAAGTGCATCAAAATGGATCCAAATTTTTTGAGTATCGACGAGCTTGAAATTGAATGCGTCGTTCGGAAAATAACGGGATCCCTAGGCGAACAATTAAAACTTTTAGATGAAGCGCTAACAAATGAATTTAAAGAAACGGTTAACTCACCTCACAAAGCGCATTTATCGGCACGAAAATCACCGCAACGAGAACTTGAACTGTGTTCTAATAAACTACGAGAACTGAAACCCCAGGTTCAAAAAATTGCCCTATTACATCCAGACCAACGTAAAGATAAATTATTTTTTTTACATTCACGGATTTTGCATGTTAGGGGACGATTTAAACGGTTATTTAATACGTCTCCCACATATCAACCACAATCGTTTGAAATGCTTACGGCGTGCGACAAATTATTAGAAGCCATAAAATCTTTACTGGATGACAAATTGTCGGTTGATGACTTCGAAAAATCGATTTGTGAAGCAATACCAGTAACTTCGGCCAATGATGAAAAGCTTGATGAATCAGGAGAGTCGGATTCGGAAGGGTTATCGAAAACAAGGTCGCCAGCACTCGTCACATCACAAAACGCACCGGTATGCGAGGGAAATGGTCAAGCACCGATGGTTCCCTCGTCTCAAATTATTTCGTCTCCTTCACGATCTCGCCCAGAACTAATTACAAGAGATAAAAAGGATAATATTCAAATAGATCTATCGGGTTCCTCTAGTCAGAATATTATTCATTCTGATTCTAAACGTGTGTCGGATGGTGACTTGGCAACCGTTACTGAGGCAGCGCGGAAAATTTCTGTGGGTGAAAATATACATTTCCCAGTTTCACCAAATATACTGAACCCGAATATGAGTACTCCGAGAATGGCAACAAAAACGAAAAATCCAGTATCCTCTGATATAAATTTACCAGAAAAGTTTAGTCACACTATTGGAATCCATAAGTGGAATATCAGTTTCGATGGTTCTCCTACCAGTCAACCAATCGAACGGTTCTTGTACCGCGTTGAAAGGTTATCTGGATCCAACAATGTAGCCTTTGACCGATTAGTAAATGACTTGCACATACTATTGCGGAAAAATGCGCTTGAATGGTATTGGTCATATTTAGAGCGTAAAGGTGACGTCGAATGGTCCGAATTAAAAAAGGAAATGAGAACCAGATTTCAGGATCGAAGGACGGATTTCGAGATACGTCAGTCTATCGCTGCTCGAAAGCAAAAATCGAAAGAAAGTTTTCTCGATTTTTATTCAGATTTGCTGGATTCGACACTCGCACTTAGTCAACCCATTTCTGATTATGATTTGTATTTTATGTTGAGACAGAATATGAGTACAGATTTGCAATATAAACTTGCAGGAAAGAATATTACATCAGTAAGCGATCTAGTAACTCAATGTATTGACATTGAGGATACATGGAAACGGTTAAATACTCACCATGATAGTGCTCGAAGAGTTGTTCATGAATTAGCTACTGGAAATCCAATCCCATTTCCTTTTGAAAATATGGTCCCTATTCAAGGCGTGTCTGCTGCGTCAATGTGCAATCCGACAGGAAATGGTTTTTATGACAGTAATGGATATTACTGGCCTCAAGAAGTGTGTGCAGTTTCCGTAGAACCAAAGCCTGATAATTCAGCCACAAGGTATAGACCACCAATGCAAAATGTTTCTTTTAGGCAATCTAATTCACAAAACCCAACTAATTATCGTTTAGCTAAGCATTGCTTCGGTTGTGGGGCTCCAAATGTCACCAGATTTACTTGTTTTACTTGCAATCGAAGTGTCGCGGAAAACCCCAAAAGGGAAGTGAGTCAACCTGGTACTCCTTCTTCCCCACAAACAGGAGCTACCAGGAGAATATTCGAGGAAGTAGCCACAAATACATGTCCGGAATTACACCTCACGAAACCCTAATCTCTGAATTAGATCCAAATTCGTCAAATTGTATCAATAATAATTCAAATAGTCACAATACTAATCACAACCCTCAGTTTACTCCATTCCGAATATCACAACAAATTAGTACACGTCTTTTGCATAATAGTCATAGTAATTCAGCCCAATTTCAACCAGATAAAATCCATAATTTCAAAACTACCCAATCTACTCAGACATCTGACATATTTCATCCCAAATGTGAAATTCGTTGCCGTACAAAAAAGTATTGGAAACTTCGCAAGACACTTAAGACAATGGTTGCGGAATCGGTCTTCAGCCTAAAAGAGGACAAGCGGCCTTATGCCAAAGTAATGTTAGCAGGGATACCCTATACGGGACTACTAGATAGTGGCGCGAATGTCAGCGTTCTGGGTTCCGGATCCGAAAGCTTCTTAGAACAGAACAACTTCCATATATATTATCTTCCATCATTTTTGCATACTGCGAGCGGAGAAAAACAGAGGATTTTCGGTCACGTCATACTGCCAGTTTCCTATAATGGAAGAGAGAAGCGTTTGCGTTTCCATATTGCGCCAGGACTCGTTCAACCGCTTTACCTGGGTATGGATTTCTGGCATATGTTCGGACTGGCTCCGACAGTAGTCGAAACAATTAATATGGAAGGACCTAGCATACCAACTAATCAACATAACCTTAACATTGACCAAAAACATCTGTTAGATCAGATAGTTGAGAAGTTTCCCAGTTCCACAAGAGATGGTTTAGGTCGAACCAATTTGGTTACACATTCAATAGAAGTGAATGGTGCTAAACCGATAAAACAGCGGTATTATCCGGTTTCACCAGCTGTGCAGGCGGAGATTTGTGGGGAGCTGGATAGGATGCTTGGATTAAGAGTGATAGAGGAATGTCAAAGTTCATGGTCCTCACCTATCGCTGTTGTCCGAAAAGGCAATGGTAAGGTGAGGCTATGTCTTGACGCCCGGAAAGTGAATGAGGTCACGGTAAAAGATGCTTATCCACTGCCGTTGATCGAGGGATTGCTAAGTCGATTGGACCAAACCAAGTATATTTCCTCCATCGACTTAAAGGATGCCTTTTGGCAAATCCCTCTCAACGAGCAGTCCAGGGATAAAACCGCATTCACTGTTCCGGGCCGACCCCTCTATCACTTCACGGTGATGCCCTTCGGTCTGTGCAACGCTCCGCAAACGTTGTGTAGGTTGATGCACAAAGTGATCCCGTTCCATTTGCATGACCGAGTGTTTGTCTATCTAGACGACTTGCTCATTGTTTCGTCAGACTTTAACGAACATTTATCTTTGTTAGCAGAAGTAGCCAGACTGCTTAAATCTGCAAATCTAACAATAAATTTGGATAAGAGCAAGTTCGTTCTGAAAGAGACTAAATATCTCGGTCATGTGATTGGTAACGGGATCATCCGCATGGACCCAGATAAGGTAAATTCCATTGCAGATTATCCAACTCCTAAAACTACAAGACAGCTGCGTCGATTTCTCGGATTGGCAGGATGGTACCACCGCTTCATTTCTGGGTTTGCCACAATATGTTCTCCGCTTACCGATCTCTTGAAGAGAAACCAAAAGTTATCTTGGAATGAGGAGGCAGACTGTGCATTTCGTAAATTAAAAACCGCTTTAACAACAGCGCCCGTGCTCCGTAACGCCAATTATTCTAAACATTTTTTTATTCAATGTGACGCCAGTGCGTTCGGAATAGGAAGTGTTCTTTTTCAGAAAACGGATGAAGGCGAGGAATACCCCATTGCGTATTATTCTCATAAACTTAATTCTGCTCAGCGAAAATACAGTGTCACTGAACTTGAATGTTTGTCGGTCGTTATGAGCGTTAAGAAGTTTAGGCCATATGTGGAGGGGTATGAGTTTACCATCATTACGGACCATTCGAGTTTAAAATGGCTTATGGATCAGCGGGACTTGTCAGGACGCCTAGCAAGGTGGAGCCTGAAATTGCAGGGCTATAACTTTAATATAGAATACCGTAAAGGTTCTCAGAACATAGTTCCAGATACGCTCTCCCGTATTCATCTCGAAGTGTTGACGGAAATGGATTCTTCTGATGCTGGTGCACGCATGCCTCCCCTACATGTTGACCTGGATGACAAAGCGTTTAGTGATACTGTTTACGTTGGCAGAATTAATGCTTTAAAGAAGAATACCGGCATAACAACTAATTTTAAAGAAGTAAATGGCAAATTATACATCCAACCCAGTGCGAATCAGAACAGTTTAACTGATATATCTGAGTGGAAATTAGTGGTGCCAGATCCACTTACACAATCACTTTTACAAAAAGCACATAATTCACCTTCAAGTGCACATCTGGGTTTTTCCAAAACATTAGAAGTGTTACAACGACAATTTCATTGGACTAATATGGCAAAAGATGTTCGAAAATATGTTCAAAATTGTGAAATTTGTAAAGCGATTAAACCAACTAATTACATCACTCAGCCACAAATGGGTAAATATTTCGAAATTCAACGTCCTTTTCAAAAGATTTTTATAGATTTTATAGGTCCGTATCCCAGAAGTAAACAGGGGAATACATATATATTTATAGTGCTTGACCAATATACTAAATTTGTCCTACTGGAACCTTTAAGAAACGCTACTTCGAACCACGTTATTTCCTTTTTAAAGAAACGCGTTTTCAATATTTTCGGAGTCCCGGAATATATTGTTTCAGACAATGGCAAACAGTTCCAGGCCCACATAGTTTCCGATTTTCTGAAAAAGTATGGCGTTACTCATATTTTTACACCCAAGTACTCACCTCAATCAAATGCGTCGGAGAGGGTGAATCGAACGATCATTTCAGCCATTCGGGCCTATTTACAAGATAACCATACAAATTGGGATGCCCACTTGGATGAAATCGGTTCAACATTAAGAAATGCCATTCACAATTCAACAGGCTTCTCTCCACATTTTCTCACATTCGGACAGCATATGGTGGGACATGGGTCAGCTTACAAAGTAATGCGTGAAACTAACATTTTGGATGATAGACAAGCTTCAGTAAACGATATTTGCACACGACTATCTATAGCTCAGGAATTAGTCCTATCTCACCTAAAATCAGCGTATCAACGTAATGTTACAAGATACAATTTGCGGAGTAAATCTCGTGTGTTTGAACCTGGTGAGAAAGTGTTCGCCAAGAACTTTGTACAGAGTAATGCGGGTAATAACTTTTCTGCAAAATTAGCACCAAAATTTGTAAAAGCGACCGTAACCAGAAAGATCGGAAATGTTTCTTATGAGCTTTGTGGATCAGATGGAAAAAGTTTGGGGATATACCACGCGAAGGACATTCGATGACAAAGCCTTTAGATACTCATTCAAATTTTGTTTATGTAACAATATAATTGTTGTTAGCTGAAGAAAAGAAAGTATTGTTTGTTTGTATGCTTAGATTCCCGGCTTTGAGACTCACTCAGGGTGTTGGGTCTGCCCCACGATTTGTGGCAAGTGCCAGCTATGGTTCTAAATTTCTCCTTACTCAAACTTGGTTGTGTTTTTTTTTGTTAATGGATTTTGTTTGTAATTGTACGAAAATAATTCCAAATATAAAACGATCAGTAAAAATGTATTTTAATCAGCTAAGCTATGTATGTATATAGGAAATTAAGTAGTAGAATATTTACTTGAATATTGATTGTATATTATCAGAATCTATGTATAATAAAAATAAATAAATAAATAACAATAAGTATGTAAATGTATGTAAAGGTAATGCAAATGTAACTTATATAGAATGATGAAGGGGAGAAATTAGCAAAAACACAAAAAAGAACGATTGGCATTTTTTTGAGATGAAAGGGGTCAGTTGGTTTTTGGCGATTGAAATAAAAACATGATTAATTAAAATAAATTTGAATAAGTTTAATGATAAAACATAAATATAATAATATTTGATTCAAAATAAAAATATAATAAAAATTAAAATTATAATTCGATAAAAAAAAACATATCGGAATACAGTATAAGTCGCTGTTTAATCATAATATTCCCGTACATACGTATATTAATAATAAGAATTACATCTAATAATTGGAAAAAAAAAAATATATGTATGAACAACAATAACGATACCATAATGAATTCGAGAAGGACAATGCGTCGTAAGATGGCCGTATGCAGCTTTGTTAAATAAAAACTAAAATTCCCATGCAGTGCGGATTATCAAACTTGAATTTTGGAATCATCGCTTCGTAAATCGGATCCGCAACGTTAATTAAGGTTCTTTCTTTTATTTATTTAATAATTTAAGTTTAGTTAAAAACGTTATTGGTAAATGGGTTTTAGAATTAGTAAAATTTAGTGTAAGTTATGTATAATTATTGTACTTCTTTTATGACCAAGATTTTTGTTTGAATTTTTATTGTTAATAAACTTGGTTCATAAATTTAACAAATTAAATTGATAGTGTTCCGTTATTTTTGGATTTATTTTCTTTTGAGGAATTTTTCTTCTATGGATAATATTTTAGTGCAAAATATGAGTGAATAATTTTTATTAATATTTCATTGGTGATGATGTGCGGTGTATGAGCGAGCAGTGAATCAAATATGTTTTCTTTTGTTTTTTTTTTTTGTTAAAGTTTTAATCGAACAGCAATATCTAGCTCTTTCGTAGTCCCAGAGAAGAACCCCCCCCAACACGACTGTAAATTAGCCGGCTGAAAAATGCTGTCTGGGGTAACTACGAGGGAGTCTGCAGCAGGCTTCTGGTTCATTATTGTAATGTGGTTAGAAGACTGTTACAAGAGCAAACCAAGTAGCTCTTGCAATTTTCTCTTTTTGCTGCCTTCTGGGGTTAGCACAAGCAGACATCCGGATTACTCCATTCAACAAGTCCACCGGAATACATTTCGAGGAATTAGGCAAGCTCGAAATTGTGGCAATGAGATGGACATTAGTAGTTCATTACAACCTGAGCAGCTACTGGGATGAAATTGAGAATTTTAAGCAAGCTCACACCGAGTTAACAACGGTGTGCGCGGAGCTTAATCTAAGTTGTAACATCATGCTCCAACAACTCCTATGGCAATACAATAATTTGATCGCAGATAATGTGCTATTGTTTGAAAGCAATCAGGATCGGAGAAGGGTAAAACGCGGTTTCGGAGATACCGTCGGCCTGGTACTAGGGGACATGTTCGGAGTTCTTAGTCAGCGTGAGGCTGAAATATACGAGGCTCAGTTTGAGGCAATTGGCAACAACGAGAATCATCTATTGGGTCTGATAAAAAATCAAACAAGCGTAATAGTTAACACCGTAAAGTTAGTGAGACATAACTCCAACCTTACCATCACAGCGATAAACAACTTAATCAAGGAACAACATCGTCTGCGACAGGATATGATGCTGCTACAGGAATATAGAACATATGAAGATAGAGTGCGCTCAGTGTTTATAAACTTGCTTGAAATGACTTTAGTGCGTAAGAGCCTTGAGGATACACAGCAAGGCTTACTTGACGTGGTTCATCATGTTCATCAAGACATTCTGCACCCATCCATACTTACACCAACTCAGCTAGAAGAAGAGCTGCAAGTGATTCGACAACACGTGCCAACAACCGTTACTCTTCCGGGCCACAATATTCATGACCTCCGTCATGTGTACCAAAGTATGACCGTACGCAGCCGAGTAACCCAGAAGTATGTAATAATTGAAATCATAATACCACTTTCGTTTGCATGGGATTATACGCTTATAGCTATAATTCCTGTACCAGATATTGCTCATGGAAACACGCAGTCATACATTGTCCCTTCAACTGACTATTTGGTCATGGACAATCGGCGCGAACATTTCGCGTTGATGACAAAAGAAGATGTAAACCGATGCCATATGTTCCAACATAAGCAATTTTTGTGTGAAGTGTCACCTATTATTTCCCTGAATGACCCTAATCAATGTGAGATAGCCATTTTGCAACGGAAGGACGGGTTAGACACAAGATGCAACATTAGAACAATAAACGCTACCAACCATTGGATTAAACTTCATGTCCCAAATCAGTGGATATATGTGGTACCAAACGAAACTACTGTTGATGTCATATGTGATTCCAGAATACAGCCTTACATCTTTCGTGGTTCCGGTATAGTAGAAATCGAAGCCGGCTGTGTGTTACGAGACGCCAATATTCAAATTATTGCCATAGGGACCGCTCAGCATAGCATCAAAAAAACGTTATATGAAACAGCACATTTAATGCATGGTGCCCATAATTTGCACGATTTGGTTACATCGATAAAGAAGAACATGGCTCACAACGATTTAAACTTGTTGACTACACCAGAAACAACTGAGCTGGAGAACCAGTTGAATGAGTTGAGGGAGAAGGAAGTACTACCTATCCATCAGAACATTCATCACGTTCACCATTATACGATGATTCACGTGATATTTTGGAGTTGCTTAGCTATAGGAATCAGCTGGATTACATGCAAAATAAGGGGAAGACGGATACCCAACAGACCTCCTTCTCCACTTCCAGGTTCGGCTGACAGCATTGTATAAACATTGTGAGAGGCGGGAGTATGTTGAATCACGGATCAACAGGTTTTAAAATTATGTTATCTCAAAATGCTCAATATGCATTTTGTATTAAACTTATCTTTTTATATTTAAAATTATATTAATGTGTACATGTTTCATGTTACCTCAAAATGCTCAATATGCATTTTGTATATAAATTATATATTTTTTGCACTTTTTGATAATGTGAGAAAATTAGTATATGTTATGTATATATTCTGTACATACATAACATATAGAATGTAGAATGTAGTGTAGAATGTATCACATTTTGTATAAATAGCACGGAATATGGTAAAATAAAGCAAAATTAAAACGAACGTTAAACTAGTTTAATTAAAAGTTCTCTCGAGTATTCGCTTGGCCCTTTCCTGGTAACCAGGCTAATACTCCCACAAATTCAAAGCAGAGGCTTGAGTTTTTCAGCGATAATGAAGAGACGTTGATCATGCTTTAATTTAATTTTAATGATAGTTGATTCTATGCCCACACTATTTTGAAGTTTGTTGATTTTAATATGTTCGAATGTATAACTATTTTTTAATATTATTGCAGTACCCCCTCCAAGTAAATTTGTTGGTCTATATCTTGTCTTACTATGTTGTAATGTTTGAAAACTAAATGATGCTTGAATTTTAATTTGATTTCGTTTAGTAATAAAATATCCGGATCGTGCTTATTGATAAAATGAAGCAGGTTTAGACGTCTGGTAATGCTGACAATTGAATTTACGTTGAGAGCTATTACTTTGAGCTTCATAACTTATAAAGCATACTCAAAAGTTGTGAGGTTTGCTCACTCTGTTGTTGGATAACTGCTGCCATTTTTTCCACTCTTGCTGCCAACTTTTGGACTGTTGATTGTTCACTGGTGCCTTGTTTTAAAACCTCTGCGTACGATTCGTGTTGCGAGCTTACTTTTATTGTTTCGGCCAGCTTGGGCAACGTTGAACGATTGTGTTTCTCGTTTATTTTTTCTTTTAGTCTTCTTAACGTGCTTTGATAAGTTGGACAGCCTTTAAATGATGCTGGATGTCCGGTTTTGTCACAGTTGACACAGTATATGCCACTTTTTTCAATTGTGTCTATAATTTGCCACTCGCCTGGATTGTGTTGAGTGGAGCATTTAACACATCTGTATTCTAGGCAGCAATTCGTTGCTGCATGACCGTACCTTTGGCATTTGCGGCACTGCAGAATCCCTTCCTTCTTTTTCAGATTTTCCCAGGATACCCTTTGATAGTTGAGCGACTTAATATTATAGAGTCGTGTCATGTCAGTATCTGGTGGGCACTGTATAATATAGAGTGGTAATTTGAATTGTTTTTCCACGGAGCGTTTGGATTTAAGTTGGGTAACATTTGTAACTTTAATGCCCTGGTTTTCAATGCTTGTTTTTAATTCCTCCATATTTTCGTCTTCGTTTAACCCTTTGACGATAATGGTTTTTGGTTTTAGTTCCTTAGGCGTAAACGTGAAATAAATTGTATTGACTTCTTTGAAAATATTTTGCGTTTTATTGTAATTTTCAATGTTGTTTATGAGAAGAGAGTGTTTTTTGTCACTAACCCTTCTTATCTCAAAGCTGTCAATTTGGGCTCCTTTTACCAGTTGAATGGTGTCTTTAATTTGCTGATTGTGAATGTGCAATGGTGGTGGTTTACTTGTTTTTAGCTCCTTGTAAGGATTATTAATTTTGGGTGGAGTGACCTTTTTGCCAGGTGTAACTTTAGTAGTTGCGTTTGCATTTTTTCGCTTGATGGCTCTTTTCACTGTTTCAAACTGCTTAGCCTCATCTATATTTTCCACTTCTGTGTCATTATTCTCCATGATTGATTGAAATCTATTATTTTTTAATAACTGCTCTTCGCTTGTAGCTTTGTTGTTTTGTTGGTGTTGTATCAGTTTTTCCATGTTGGCAATTCGTTCTTTTAGTAACAAATTCTCAGTTTCCAATTTTTTTAATCTTGAAGCTCTTTGCTCGGGTGTTATTAGCGTTTGGCTTAACACTGTAGAATTTGGATTGCCTGACATTTTGATCCGTTTTAAGTTATCCGGTTCTATCATTACGCTATCCTCGTCATTGTTAATGGTTGGTTGTTGTTGTCCATTATTGTTTAGGTTGGGCATCAATTCAATGTTGAGTTGATGTCCCGTTATTTTTATTTGAGTACCCAAACTCGATGTTTTTTGCCCTAACCGGATTCCGGCAGAGTTTTTATTTTAATCAACAGTTACTGTTATCACGGTATTTACTTTGTAGAGCTGGTTTTATTATTTCACGACCACACCCTTTAATAATTTCACTAAATCACTTAATGTTCGGATTTAATAAACAAAATTCACTTAAATTATAATTTAATTTTCAGCACTTCACTTCAAGTTCAAATAAACTACTACATTTTAATGAACAACTATTTATTATTAATTTATATTAATGTTTAAATTAATTCAATAAATATTATTGAAATATTTTAATTTCGAACACTGCGATGTTAGCACCACGAAGCTAGGCTCACAACTGGGATACTTACCACTATACTCCTAGTCCACTACGCTAACCACTCAACCATCGCCTACTTGATAAACAATACTAACTTTATTTGTTTTATTCGATTGTTAAAATATGTGCAACCATAATGATTGTGTACGACACCGTTATAAGTCATATCAACTTTAGGAAATTATACCACCCAATCAACTTTAAACAAAATGCAGATAAACTTTACCTCAAATACTTACCATTTTCTTTTCGATCCGTATTATATTCTCATCTATTTTCCGCATTGTAAATTATAAAAATACCAAAATAAAAATTGTATGCGTCTGTATTTTCGTGGAATTGAGCTCGAGACCCACTGCACAATAATCCATCTGCGCTATCACTCCAGCCATTGACTTTTTTTTTTTTTTTTTTTTTAAATATGGTTCTTTATTTAACATTTTTTTTTTTACAATTTTCGATGACAAAAGAATATTAAAAAAAAATTCAAGGTCTGTTATACATTTTGAAAGCTTTAGTCCTTATAGGATTCTCAAGTTGAATTATTTACTAAGGTTTTTCTTATTTTTATGATCCCTATTATTCTATCAACTAGATTCTAATCTCAGTGAGAGTATTTCCGCTTCATGCCGACATAAAATTTGCTACATTAAACATTGTCGTTTTTTACTTTCTTATATAATATTAAAAACTTATAACCTAATAAATAAATAAAAATCTAAAATCTTGGATCTAAAATCTTGGCTAATTGAGCCACCAATATTTTTCTTTTTTTTTATGAAGTTTAAATGATCCATTCTTCTAAATGCCGTGCTGAATCTTAGATGGTCATTTGGATTGTTAAATTTTGTCTCCTCGAATCCTTTTTCGGTCGGCCTTCTTTGTATATGGTAAATTAACGGAACTTGTTCTGTATTCTGGATGTAACCTATTTTATCTAAATAAATGAATGCTTCTGGACCAGGTATATTCCTCATTTGTATCGAACTTTCTATAATTCGTTCATCCGTATAATATAATCCGTACGTTAAGGAGTTATTGAGTTGTGCTGTGGCGCGTCTAATGTGTTCTCTTATTAAGTTAATGATATGTAGATCAATCCTTTTTGCATCGAAGTTCCCGTATTGGGTTTGATTGGATATGTAATGTTTATATTGTGTCTCCGCTTTTCGATATTTTCCGACACACACCCTTATACATTTTCTTTCAAATTTCCTTAGCCGCTCCATATAACTGGCACTACAATTATACCATATGGGGCAACCATATGTCAAAATCGGTCTTATTAATGATAAGTAACATATTCGTTTTACGTTACTGTTGAGATATGACGAATAAAATATTTTTCTGTTACTTATGAACGCTTTTTTGGCTTTGTCAATTTGAATATTAATGTGTTGATTTAGGTATCCAAAATGATCAATATTTATACCTAAGTATTTCAAAATTTTTTGTTGTTTCAATTCACTGTTATTCACTTTGATTTTGAATTTTTTCCAATTTTTCTTTGTGTCGGTGTTCGCTAATTGTACCGGTCTTCTAAAGAGTATTGCTTCACATTTCTTTTCATTAATTCTTATGTGCCATGTGTGTAGGTACTTGATGGAGAATTCAACCGCCTCCTGTATTGATTCCTTTATGTTTGCAATTTTGTAGTTGGCACAGTAAATGACTAAGTCATCAGCGTAGGCAATGGTGTTTAAATCTGCAGTGTTCAATTTTGGATTTAATATTAAATTTTTTATGTACAGATTAAATAACACCGGCGCATTTATCATTCCTTGCTGTAATCCATTTTCAACTCGA
Organism: Tipula vernalis; assembly: GCA_958295665.1. Classification (NCBI taxonomy): domain Eukaryota; kingdom Metazoa; phylum Arthropoda; class Insecta; order Diptera; family Tipulidae; genus Tipula; species Tipula vernalis. The sequence continues at coordinate 2,959,053 of OY282561.1, forward strand.
AACATGTGATTTGATGTCTCCTCTCCATCAGTGACCACAAATCTACGTCCAAATAGCATATCTGCCAAGATCAACAGTATATCTTGTTCCACTTTTATTTTGTGCAATTTAAAAAGTAGCCCATCTAGCCAAACTGACTCAAACGCTTTTTCCATGTCAATTAAAACAGCGCCCGTGCATATGTTTTTATTGAGATTGTTATTGATATCTGAAGTTAATTTTGCTGTAGCGTGAGTTGTGGAATGTCCGTGGCGAAATCCAAACTGATTATCCGGCATAATGTTCGTGTCATCAATGTGCTTTTGAACTTTATTATTAATGATTATTTCGTAAACCTTACTGAAATTTGAGAGTAAGCTGATTGGCCTATAGTTTTGCGCGTTAGTTGGATCTTTATTTTTTTTTAATATTGGAAATATTCTTGCAATTTTCCAACATGTAGGAAAGGACCGATTATTTAGTAAATTATTATATATTGTGCACAGCTCTGCAACGATTTCATCTGGGAGGTGTTTCAATACTATACTTGGGATTTTGTCCACACCAAATGATTTCTTATTGTTCGAACAATGTAGGATTGCTTTCAGTTCCTGTTGTGAAATAAAATAATTTTGTGTTGAGGGTTCAACTTCATTTGCTATATTTCGATGAGAGAATTGAAATTTAGCGCTGTTTTGTGCTTGTTGATCTTTCAAGTTTTGTGCATATTGGGTGACTATGTTTTCAAGCGAGCTGTTAATTGAACTTGAATTTCCTTTTGACTGTTTCTCTATGTAGTAGCCTAAAATGTCAAGGTTTTCCCGAGTGTTGTAGCTCTTGTAATTTCGATTCACTTTAAGCATAGCATTCCAATCAATGTTTAAGTCTCCCATACAAGCTATCTCTGTATCATTAATCTCAATTTGATTTACGTTTTTAAAGTTTTTTGCTCTATTTATTTGTTTTATTTGCGAAAACATTTTTGCACCTGGCCTGATTTTTTCGATTTTATTTTTCCAATATTGATTAACTTGTATCTTTATGTTTTGTTCAATAAGCTCGTTTGTTCTTTTTATTTGCGCTTTTAAGGTGATAATTTGCTGATTTGATATTGGTGAACCTTGCCTTTTTAATGTTTTGATTTGGGATATTAGATAGCTTTTGTGTCTATATAACTTCTCTATCGTTCTGTTAGTGTAGCACTGCATGTTATTTTTACGTCTAATCCTGGGAGCAGTTTTTATTATTGTTTGGTTGACGAGATGTGTTAACGTGCTAATGGATGCTTCTATTTCTTCGTTTGATAAGTTTCTATCGTTCGGTGTTATCACTTGCTGCCCACTATCTCTCAGATGTCGACAGTACGCCTTTTTCATTTTGTTTGACCACCATATCCAGTTAGTGACTGTGAAATGATTTGCGTTCTGCATTTCCTGTAAATTCTCTTCTGTATGCTCGATACCTTCACTTATTATCTCGATTGCTTTATGGTCGCTATCATATCGATGCGACGGAATTTCCTCTTGTCCGTTGGTTCTGATTTTCAGCCTATGATCCGCGATCGCCAAGTCTAGATAGCTACCTGCTGCTGGATATGTAGGGGCATCAGGCTTATACATTTTTGATCGGTATGTAAATCCGGTATTAGTCAACCATCGGTTTAGTATTATACCTCTTTTGTTTTCAGATGAGTTCCCCCAATTTGCATGTTTAGCGTTTATGTCTCCCGCGATAATATAATAGTTGTTTGTATTAATTAAATTTAAACTTTGAAATATTTGGTTCCATTCCGCTTCAAAATATTTTTCCATTTCTGTGTTTTGGTTACTCGGGCAATACATTGCGATTATATATAATTGACATTTATCTTTTAATGCAACCTTTATTATGGTTGTTTCTATACCACAGCAATTTTGAAGTTTGTTAATTTTAACAATTTCATATTTTATTTTGTGCTTAATAATAATGGCTGTCCCACCTCCCTTCTTCAGCTTTGGTCGATCTTGTCTTACGATGGAATATTTTTGAAATTCTATTTTATGCCGATAGTCTAGTTTCGTTTCACTTAGTAACAGAAAATCCGGATTGTGACATTCCATGCAGTTTAATAGGTTTAGGCGTCTGTGTATACTGACAATCGAATTTACATTAATTGCTAAAATTTTTAATTTACTCATAATCCTTGTATAACTTTGAGCAGTTGAGCGATTTGCTCACTTTGTTGTTGTATAATTGTTGCCATTTTTTCTACTTTTGCAGCCAATTTTTGAACTGTTAATGCCTCCTCTGTGTTGTTTCTCACTATATCTGCATATGTTGCACTTGTACGTCTACTCGAGGTCGGTATATTTGTAGCGGGTTGAGGGATTTTTGCTGATGCTGCATTTCCACGCTTTTCTTGAATTTTCCTTCTTAATCTTTCGATTGCTTTTAGGTATTCCGGGCATCCTTTGTATGACGCTGGGTGTCTGCTTTCGTTACAGTTAACGCAAAATATTTTGGTACTTTCTATTTTACTTTTTATCGCACATTCACCTGGATTGTGTTGTGTTTCGCATTTGACACATCGATATTCTAATTTACAGTTCGCTGCTGCATGACCCATCCTTTGACAGTTCTTGCATTGCATAATTTTATTTGTTTTTCTTAGCGGTTCCCAAACAATTCTTTGGTAATTGATTGTTTTTATATTATGAATTTTAGTCATCTCAGTATTTTGCTCAAATTGAACAATATATAAAGGCAACTTCCTCTTTTCTTCCATGGCTCGTTTTGTCGTCATTTGTGATATATTTGTGATGCGTACTTCGCCGCTTCTTTCAATTTCCAATTTTATTTCGTTCAGATTTTCTTCTTCGTTTAGACCTTTTAGCACCATAATTTTGGGTTTGAAACCTTTAGGTGTATAAGAAAAATATTTTGTATCCACTTCGTCAAAATTTTTTTTAATTTTATGGTAATCCTCCAGGTTTCGTGTCAATACCGAATGTTTCTCGCTACTGACACGCTTTATTTCGAAGTCTTTGATTTCGATGCCTTTTATTAATATAACTGTATTGTTTATAGTTTGCTTATGTATGTGGATTGGTGGTGGTTTCACCGATTTTCCTTCTGGATTAAAATTTTTGTTTACGCTGGTCGTATTTCCACCATTAGTTGCTTTTATTATATTATTTGACAGTGCGGCATTTTTTTCCTTTATCGTCTTTTTTATTGCTTCGAATGTATTTTGCTGATCACTCGACTGGTCCTGATCTTCTGGTTCTTCTTCCATTTGCACTAAATATTCAAAACGGTTTTTTGAGAATACATTTTCCCTTTTTTCAATGTGTGCCAATTGGTTTTTTAGTTTCTCGTTTGCGATGCGAAGTCTTCTTATTTTGCTGCCATTTCGTTGCTCTGCCGTAATAAGATTCGGCTTTATCTTAATTTTGGATGGTCTTGCCATGTTAGTTATGTTATTCCATTTCGGATAATTGGTTTCGTTGGAATGTACCAATTTTATTTGCTCCGCTGTAAGCTCGACCGTATTTGTTTGAACTGTTGTACTTTCCATTGTGTGGTCTGCTATACCATCATTTTTTATTTTGTTTGTACATGCGAAAACATTTTTACCGTTTAATGCATTTTTATTGTGACTCGTCCAGTTTATGGACCCACAACTACCGTTTGCACTTGTATTATAAATGTTTGTGTTTGTTTTTTTATGACACTAATGTTATTTCACTTTTAAAACTATCTAATATTATATTAATCACTATTTTAACCTTAACTATTAATGTTTGTATAAATTCAACCTTTTACCACCCTTAGAACTACATTTTATAGCAAAAGCTAATCACTAATCTAATTAATTTATATTTATATTTAATTTAATTCAATAATATTATTGAAATATTTTAAATTCGAACACTGCGATGTTAGCACCACGAAGGTAGACACCTTCTCCAGCCATTGACTCTTATGTTGCATGATATTAAAATTTTGTTTCATTTCCGCTCAACATTGAGTCATAAGCGAATAACTCGAATTTTGCTAACATTTCAAGACCATTTCAATTTTCAGCACTATTTTACCCAATAGTCAACGACTGTGTTTGGTTAAATGGCTTTGTGCGATTTTGTAGGCTACAGCCTTGGTGTTGGTCAGAAAACTTGTTAAATAAAGAACAGTTTAGTACGTATTAAGGGGTTGTACATATCATCGAATATATGCTGTGATAGTCGAATTTATTTGAGAATTATGAGAAATGGCGATATGGGTAAGTACAAACAAATATTGTTGTTGTCATCAATCTAACATTGTCGTCATTGTTTTTATATTTTGATTGCATAAAACGTAGAAATTTCCGGTAAGTAGCGTAACATGTGATGGGAGAAGTAGTAGCGTGAAATGCTATTGAATGTAAGGTACCGAGTTTGATCCTCGGGGAATGTATTGAGTAAAAATGTAATTTTTGATATTTTTTTATAAAGTACAGATTATTTCAACAAGATCAACAGTCAAATTTCTGAATTGCGGATATTGCAAATAACAAAATAATCCGAAGAAAAGAAAATAATTTTTGGAAATTTTAATGCAATAATAATGTTAAGTAATTATTTAAAAAAAATGCGCTACTTTTTAAAATCGAACCTCAGACCCTTTGCACAAAAGTAAAACACACGCCCTCTTTTAAGCCTAAACCAAATATGTTACCACATTTAGCAGAAACACTGTACTAAATTTCGTTCGTATGCCCTAACAGAAATGTCACCATATTCATATTACAGAGCCAAATTTGTTTTGCTCTGGACGATTGCATAAAACAAACAAATTAATGTTAAACTTTATATGATGTGGTAGCTGAGATAGTAAGGTGATTGAGTGGAGTGATGAAGGTCCGGAGTTCGAGTCCAAGCACAAGATCAACGCAAATATTTGTTTTTAGATGAATAATATATGAATCCGAGTAGATCCGAGAAAGAAGAACGGGAAATTCGATCCGAGATGAGAAGATGGGATCGCCACAAAAAAAAAAAAAATGGTCAAATTCGAATAAATTCTTGGAAATAAAAAAAAACAAATTTTTGGTTAAAAAAAAAAAAAAAAAATAAATCGGAAGTTCAAGTATCGAACTCCAGACGTTTCGCACATCACTCCTTTATCTTACCACCCAACCACTCATCTGTATATAATTTCAACTCATTTTTTCGTTTAAATACTGATAAAATAGCATTTGGTGAAAAATCGCATACAAATTTTTGTTATTTTACCAGGCGAACAGAATTTAAAAAACCACATAATTGTCAGCAACGTGACATTATTTTGTATCAAAGCGTGCCACTTCAAGTTATGTGACACTTGAACATACAAAATAAAGTCATATTACTGACAATTCTACCTTCTTGTAAATTCTGTTCGCCTGTTAAAATGACAAAATTTTTTTGCGATTTTTGATGAAAAAAAAAAAAAAAAATTCTTTTAAATTTCTGCTCACCTGGTAAATAAAAATTAACTTTTTTAATTAAAAAGGCAATCATAACTCAATAGCAACCATCCAAATAGAAAATTTGGAGCTTTTTAATACAAAAAAAAAAATCCTTCAGCTGCGAGGATCGAACTCGAGACCTCAATCGTTTTAATCTGCTCTCTTGCCATAAGAGAGCAGAATAAAACCATGGAGGTCTCAAGTTCGAACCTCGCAGCTGAAGGATTTTTTTTTGTATTAAAAAGCTCCAAATTTTCTATTTGGATGGTTGCTTTAGAGTTATGATTGTCTTTTTAATTAAAAAAGTTAATTTTTATTTACCAGGTGAGCAGAAATTTAAAAGAATTTTTTTTTTTTTTTCATCAAAAATCGCAAAAAAATTTTGTCATTTTAACAGGCGAACAGAATTTACAAGAAGGTAAAATTGTCAGCAATATGACTTTATTTTGTATGTTCAAGTGTCACATAACTTGAAGTGGCACGCTTTGATACAAAATAATGTCACGTTGCTGACAATTATGTGGTTTTTTAAATTCTGTTCGCCTGGTAAAATAACAAAAATTTGTATGCGATTTTTCGAAGTCCGAATTTATCAGTATTTAAACGAAAACTGAGGTAATTATATGGAGATGAGTGGTTGGGTGGTAAGATGAAGGAGGTGTGTGCGAAGGTCTGGAGTTCGATTCAACAAACTTCCGACTTTATTTTTTTTTTTAATCAAAAATTTGTTTTTTTTTATTTCCACGAATTTTACCAAATTTTTTTTTTGACCGATCTCGATCCCAATAATCTTCTCGGATTATCCCCAATTCACAATTTTGCATCTAAAAACAAATTTTTTCGTTGGCTTTGCTTGGATTCGAACTCCAGACCTTCTTCACTCCACTCCATCAACTTACTACCTCAGCTATCTCATCATATACAATATAATAGACATTTGGTTGTTTTATGCAATCAAAACCAATGTGTTAATAATATGTCGATATAGTGACATCTCTGTTAAGGCATATGTACTACATTTAATACACAGTGTTTCTGCTAGGTGCTGAAATATTTGGTTTTGCTTAAAAGACAGCGTGTGTTTTACTTTTGTACAAAATGTCTGAGGCTCGATTTTTAAAAAAATTAATTAATTATTTAACATTATCATTGCATTATAATTTCCAAAAATTATTTTATTTTCTTCGGATTTTTTTGTTATTCAAATACATTACCACACCCTAGGGATCGAACTCGGTACCTTACATTCAATAGCATTTCACCCTACTACTCCTCTCATCACATGTTATGCTACTTACCGTAAATTTCTACGTTTTATGCAAACAAAATATAAAAATAATGACGACGATGTTAGATTGATGACAGACAACAACAATATTTGTTTGTACTTACCCATATCGCCATTTCTCATAATTCTCAAATTAATTCGAAATAAAAACACCGTTAGAGCATGTTAATGAGCTTAGGGCTGTTAAAGTGATGGTGGTGTTAAACACCTTTTGTTTAACAACAGAATTTTCTAAGATACTAAGGGTGGGAAATTTCTTTTTTATAGCAGTTTCTTTTATTTTCTTCGGATTTTTTTGTTTTACGCAATCAAAATATTTAAAAAATGACAACCATACTAGATCGATCACAACTACAATATTTGTACTTACCCATATCGCCATTTCTCAAAATTCTCAAATAAATTCGAAATACAAACACGGTTAGAGCATGTTAAAGAGATTAGGTCTGTTGAAGTAATAGTGGTATAACATCTCAAGATCTCATTGTCTGGTGTTGACCACCTTTTGGTTAACAACCGAATTACCTAAGATACTAAGGAGTGGAAATTTCCTATTTTGCCAAATACATTTTTTTATAACTCATCACTCGTTTCTAAAAATTTCAACTCCATCTAATATGAATTTTATTGCTTTGTCAAAGCTTCTCTATAGTCCTCTATAGTCCACAAAACCGGAGACTTAAAATCTAAAATCTGCATTTGTGCCCCGATTACGGTGGTTCAGGTTTTGGAACCTGTGAATATTTGACGATAACCTTCATAAAAATCTAAAAATGGAATACGTCAGTGATGAAATTTTAAATTTTGCGAAGAAACAGGTACCACGTCTTAATTTCAATATCATAATGCTGATTTGCGTCGTATATACAACTCAGTAAGACGGCTTCGATGAATGAAACTTTTAGAACTAGGACCACTAAATTAATGAATTAACTGTCTTGGAGCTAACCAACGGTTTATTGTACTCCATAAACACTTAATAACATTCAATACTACTACAGTTGTAATATTTATTAAATAATGAAAAGAAAAAATATCTTGCCATATCATATCTATGTCCACCTTGGTTTTTTGTCTAATTTAGTGTATTTCCAACCTAAGTTAATTTTTTTCTTTTAATAACTGATTCCTCCAAATTTGTGTGATTAGATTCTAGAATTGTATTTTTTTTTTTTTTTTACTGATTTTTTCACTCCTGGTATTCTATCGGTGAATGATCAGAGTTTAAATCCCGATTTCCGTCTATTTGTACATAATTTACAGATATTCTTCTTAATTATGGAGATATCAATCTGTAAGTGTGTGTGGATCAGTCGCCCAGTACTTTAGTTTTCCAGTTGATAAGAATTCACAACCGCATTTCGTTAAAGCTGTTTAGGAGTTCTTTACCTTTTAGTCATTGTATCCTCCAACTACAATTTTTTTTCTTTACAAATTAGTATCATTCCTTACAATTATTTTTGGTCTTGACATTAACAATTCCATTTCTTCTGTTTCTTATTTTATCTTTACGTATTACACATTCATTCCAGGCTTAATTTAAAAATTTACCCAAATTTTGTGCCGAATTCTCACAAGGCCATATGCGAAAGTTGTGTATACAATATACAAACTAAATGTTGTGAATATGCAAAGTACACTAAGCATACAGTATGCCCTTAGTGTACTTCGATTTCAATGGATTTATTTCACGTCCTCTTTTTGGCATTTTAGCATCCTGTATAGTTAGAAGTTCTTGTTTCAACAAAATTAGAAACAATGGGTGCATCCAGCGAATTTATTTATTTATTTATTTATTTATAGTATTTATAAATAATTTAGTATTAAGAGGAAAAGCACACATGGAAACAAAGCAATCGAAACAAAAAAAGAAAAAAGAAGTTGCTTCCATTAGGCATAAAAACCTCTTAAATTTTTTCAAACAATTTCCACCTCGTGCTTACACATTCTATTTTGAGCAGTAGCTCATTTACAATAAAATGTACAGCACGAGGTGAAATAATATTAAAAATTAAAAATTAACAAAAATAACATGGTTATTAAAAATAAATTAAAAAACTACGTATTGCCCATCAATCACGCCACTCCAAAAATTTTGACCTAAATAATTTTGCCGATCATAATCTCTTAATTTCCAATGGAATTGAATTCCAAAGGGAAACTCCCCTAACACAAAATGACGCGTTTAACGACCTACAACAATTTTTAGCCGGAATTAGGCGGAAGTTAGAGGAATGAAACGTACTAAACATTAATTTCCTATATAGATAACAAGGCTCCTTAGCTTTAAGAAGTTTAAAAATAAAAAGACAAACGCGAAATTCGTAAAAAATAGATAAACTACATTCTAAAACAAGGCTAGAGTAGGCAGAAATATGATCGAACTTCCTAATACCAAAAATAAACCTGGTACAAGCATTGAAACATCTTTGGAGAACATTCATATTTTCCTGAAGCATACCGAATAAAACTATGTCACCGTAAATAAAATGAGGAAGAAGATAAGACAAAAACAATTTTTCCTAAACTGACTATCAGAAAATCCAACCACTTTATACAAACAACTAAGCATGCCAAAGACCCTCTTACTAATAGTAACTAAATGGTCACCCCAAGTAAGAGTTTTATTAATAACTAAGCCTAAATCCCTAACAGTATTTGAATATACAATTAGCGAACCCTGCAGAAAAATACCAGGAAAGGACAAGGTATCTAACGGTTTTTTATAAATTATAATCGACTGAGATTTATTCGCGTTTAAAACAAGCCTGTTAGAGACCGACCAGCGAACGATATTACTTAAATCTTCATTTATCAGACAAATATTCCTAACAATAGAATCCTGATCTAAACGACTATTTCTATAAATTTGAACGTCATCAGCGAAAATATGAAATGAACAATGTTGAATGGAGGATTCTATGTCATTTATGTACATAGAAAATAATAGAGGACCCAGCACTGAACCCTGAGGCACGCCGGAAATTACAGGAAGGAAATCAGACAAGGAATTGTCGAAAAAAACTGCCTGAGAACGATTAGAAAGATAGTTAAAAATCAATTTGGCAGCAGAAAGCGAAAATCTAAACTGAGATAAGAGTTTATTGAAAAGAATTCTGTGATTAATAGAATCAAAGGCCTTAGAAAAATCTAACAAAGTTAAAGAAGTTAATTCCCTATTATTCATATTACGCCTAATATCATCACATACATTTAATAACGCAGTAGAAGTACTATGAAATTTTCTAAACCCAGATTGGAAGCAACTAATTAAACTATTGCTATGTAAATGCGATTGAATTTGATTTTTAACAACTATCTCGAAAGCCTTAGAGAGAGAACTTAAAATGCTAATTGGCCGAAAATGGGATAGCTCTAAAGGATTACTGATCTTTGGAATCGGGATTATTTTACTTAGCTTCCACTGATCTGGATAGGAAGAGGACGTGAGAATAAAATTGAAGATATGTAACAAGTATTTTGAGACGAAAGGGAAAACTACCTTAACGAATTTTAAATTGACGTTATCCAGACCAGAAGATTCCGATTTAACCTTCCAAATAGCAGATTGTAAATCCTCGAGAGAAATATTTGAAAACGAAAACGAATTATTGGACGCGTTAGAGAACAAATCGACGGAACTACTGCCCGAGTTCAGACTAGAGCAAAAATAACTATTAATTTCATTGGGTTTGAAATCCCCACTTGAACTAATCTTGCATTTACCTAGGCCTAAATTACGAACATTACGCCAGAAAACCTTGGGAGGAAGAGAGGAGTCTAACTTGTATTTGAAAAAATTACGTTTAGCAATTCGAATTAACCCTACAACTCTGTTACGAGCCTGCTTGTAATCTAAATGAGACTGACTATTAGGACACCTTTTCCATACACGATATTTACTAACTCTAATATTTATGGCATTCGAAATTTCCTGAGACAACCAAGGCGGAGATTTTGCTTTGCAAGTAACCTTTTTAAGCGGAACGCAACTATTAAACACCAAACTATACCTTAACGATTTTAAAACTATGTATTTAGTAAGGCGAAGTGATGCCTTACTAAAAAAAGAGGTAGAACCAGGGTCGTTCAGTTTTTTTAAAATACAAAATAGAGGCACCAAAATATGTTTGTTTATGTAATTATATACCCATAATCCATTCTCGTCTCTTGCTTTACGTGTCACATTCTACAATAACCACCTAATTTACGGGCCCCTAAAATTCATTTCTGGTGTGCCTAGGCAATAATAATCCGCCTCTGCTGATACATATGATGTTTACCTTCACATTTGACACACTTGGTTATTATTTTTGTGTATGGCCGTAGGCTCGACATTGGTTACATTGTGGTATAAGCTTAGATTTTGTTAGAAGCTTCTAGAGAAGAAAGTTCTACGTTTTTTTTTTCGGGTCTATGGAATGTGTGGAACGAACGTTGAACGCAGTTTTTCAGTCTTGCAGTTCACTAGAAAAAAAAAAAAATAGAAATTTATAAAAGACGTAAAGGTTTTATTCCTACAACGGTGGGTCTCCCATTTCCAGGTGCCGTATCTGTATGGTTTTATCTGCAATCGTTTGGTTGTTTTGGTGGGTGGTCACATCTCAAAAAAAAAAAAAAAAAAAAAAAAAAAAAAGTAGGGGTCGAATTAAATGCTTTGTTTTATTTATTCTATGATCTGGTTTTTATAAAATTTAGTTAAATATAAAATAATTCAAATTATAAATAAAAATAATATATGATTTATCATTTTCGAATTTAAAAAACTTAATTTTTTTTATATATAATATATAATAGGTAATTTCTTCTATATAATTTATATTTTTTTAAATATTTCTTTTTGTTTTTTTTTTTTTTAATCAATAATCTTAATTTATTTTTACTCGAAAATTTATTTTATTTTTAAATAATTTTAGTTTCTTTTTCACTCATTCATTCGCAATAATTTAAAAAAATCAAAATAAAATAAAATAAAAATGGTTATGGTTTTCAAAGTATATCTGATTAGTTTAATAAATTTTTAATTAAACATTTACTGTTTTTTTTTTTTTTTTTTTTTTTTGGCATGCATTTATCAAACCTACACATAATATTTTAAAGTTTAGTATTTTTTAAGTTATTTCATATTTAATTTTGTTTAAGTTTGGTTGGCCGTGGATTTTCATATCTGATTTGGGTTTTGTTTTGTGAATATTTAATTCCGAACAATTTTGTGAAGTTTCAATTTAAGATTTTATTGTAGGAGTTATTAATTACTTAATATATTTAGATTAGTTGTGTTATTTATCTTTAGTAATATTCAAAATATGGTCTTATTTTTTACTTCTTTTGTTTCTTTTATTAATTTAAAAAAATTTCTCTAAATATGATTTTTAAATTAAAATAATATCCCGAATATTTTTTGCTTTCCGTATTTTCATGAAAATAATTGTTTTGTGTTTTTGTGATTTGGTATATTTTGATATTTTAAAGATACATAAAAATTACGGTTATTTAAATTTACAACAAAAAATGCAAATAAAATTTTAATTGTTGGTATTTTTTTTTTATGTTAATTGAATTGTGTCCAATTGGGCGGCTTTTACTAGTACTCGCTCGATTCAAAATGATTTTTTTTTTACTTTTTTTGCGATAATTATTTAAATAATAAAAAAATTTGTAGTTTGTTTATAAATTATAATTATAAAACAATATTATTATTATTAGTATGTTAATTATTATTAATTATTATATATTTTTATAGATAATTATTATTTTTTTTTGTTAATATAAATTCAACTTATGATGAGATAATTATAAATAATAATTCTTCATTTTATTGTTTTTTTTTTGTATTATTATAGTAAACTAAAAAAAATTATATTTTATCTACATATTTTTAATTCAGAAAATTAATTTTGTTGATTAATTAATTTTATGAATTAAAACTATGAGTTTTGGGCTATTGCAACTTAGTTTATTATATTTTTATTTTATTTTCAAACTGATGTTAAAGTTTTTTTTTATTCATTTATTGAACATTTATTGATTTTATAATCGGGCTTTTTTTTGTTTTTTTTTGTTTTTTGATATTTTTTATTGTTTTTATTTTTTAGTTAATTGAGAGTGAAATTAATTAACTTCTTTTCAATATTTTAAATAATATTTAAATAAAAAATTGTGTGTTTTTGATAGGAAGTAGTGTATTGTTTCTTTTTTGGTTAAGTTTAAATATATTGGCTATTGCAACTTATTATTTTCTTGATTGTAGTAATATTTAATTTAAATAACAAAATCAATTAATTAAATTAAGAACATAAAGATTAATAATACTATTAATTTATATACCGGGCTATTGCATTTTGTTTTTGTATTATTTTATTATTTTGGCGATTTAAGACAATCTTCTCTCTTAATTTTATATTTATTTGTATGTATGGTCCTGATTACCACGTGGAATTTGCTGTACTTTTATTAATTGTGATTAGTTATTAATTGTTTTTCATTTGAATTTGAATTATACATCTAAGAGCTTTGTTTTGTTAATACTATTGTGTTAATTATTTTGATGGGGAGCCAAGAAATTATATATATATATATATATATATATATATATATATATATATATATATATATATAATATATATTTAAATACTAAATATTTATATTCTCTTGGTTTGGCAATTTTAGGATAATATTATATACTAATCTTATTTATTAAACTAAAGACAAATATTAAGGGGTATACTACTTATTCTGTTACTGTAAATTATGTATCTTAAATATTTATATTTATATTCTATATTTCTGTTAATTCTTAACTTAAGATGCTTAATGATGTAGTCCAAAAACAAAATTAGAAGGTTTATCTGCTAAACTGGTTTTAATTTGTAAATGCTCCAAGATGTCGTTTCTAATTTTATTTATATTATATTCCAGAAATTATATAAAATAATTTATTTGAAGTTAATACTTTCCAAAAATTGTAAGAGAATTTAATACAATTTTCAACTGATGACTGCACTAATTGTACTGTTAACAGATGGTGTTGGCGAATTATACTAATCCAGTCAAATTCCCTTACACATTTTTCTTCGTCACATTCACACATTTCTATTCCTGTGTAAGCAAATTTAACAATTACCATTTTTTTTACTTTAATTTGAATTAATACAAAATAATGTGCTTGTTTTAAACTGTTTTATTTTGTAGTCATAAATCATAATGGCTTAAGGTGAGATAATCCGTTTTACGTATTATCTCTAATTCGAAGTTTCCAGATTCGATTTCATATCATATCAATTTTGTCATTTTTTCAAAACTCATACGATTTTGAACGACGCCATCACGATTTGTGACCACAGAAATCTGAAATCCGCTATTTCTAAAATCTGCTGGTTAGGCTTTCAAATTGAGGCGTATTTATAATAACACATACACACACACACACACACACACACACACACACACACACACACACACACACACACACACACACACACACACACACACACACACACACACACACACACACACACACACACACACACACACACACACACACACAGACATACACACACAGACATACACACCCCCACACACACACACACACCCACACCCACATACACACACACACATACACCTTCATACTATTGTGGCCCAAAAAATCTAACATTACCCATTAGCCATAGCCACCCTCATAATTTATTTCACGCTATTATTATAGTATTACATAGGTAATTTAATATGAACTTCTAATCATTGGAGGGCAGTGCCCATAGGCGTCAAAATAATGAAAATTTGAAATGTTAGTAAATTTTTTGATATGTAGCTAATGAGGCGCTGCAATGTTTTGTTAAGTCTAGTTTTAACTTGTACGTCAAGATCTTTCATTGAAAGCGGTTTTAGCACGTGAAGCCCATCTACAGATTTACAGACGTAGTCAAATCTATAAATTTTGAGGAACATTGAGCATCACCTTATGATTAAGATAAAAATGTAAGATTGCATAGAAATCTTATATAAGGCAGGTGTAACAAAATGAGAAGGTGACCCATTTTTATCGATTTCTTCAGTTTTTCCTATAATCACCCTATATATATATATATATATATATATATATATATATATATATATATATATATATATATATATATATATATATGTATATATATATATATATATATATATATATATATATATATATATATATATATATATATATATATATATATATATATATATATATATATGCACAAATATTGTATGTGTGTACTGTAATTATAAAAAAAAATTAATTAATAATCAAACAAAATAATTAAAATTTTTTTGACGGATTGCTGTTTTTTTTTTTTTGCCATTAGGAAAACAGCTAAAATGTAATTATTTATACTATGTACTTTTACTTGTTTCAATTAATTCATTCATTCCTTCCATACACATATTTTTGTTATGTGAATATCGTCGAGGCTGGGCAAAAATGTGTAATCGCACCTAATATTTTTGTTTGTTGAAGAAATTGGTAATTGGTATATTCTAAGGCTTCTCAAAATATGTAAATTCAAATTAACTATCTGAAACCAATGTTTTACTTGACCATATATATTTCAAAGTATAATTTTGAAAATTTTGACCAGACATTTAATTTTTGAAACCGAATCATATCCGATTATATGAAATTTGAATTTTAATTTAGAGGACTTTGAAAATATTTGACAGTTAACATTTAATTTTAAATATTTTGAATCTTTTATTTGAATCGCTATTTACAATTGTAATTTGGAATATATTCTAGATTGTCGAAATTTGTATAAAGTTCAATTTCGATTCTTACCAAATTTTTAATATTAAATTTATCAAATCATGAGTTTTATTATTGTTGACTAGAACTGGAGCTCACATTTTTGCCAACATTTCTACGAGTATATACATAATAACATTATTTTTTTTAATTAAATCTAATTTATAAATATAATACACAGAGTTTTATTAATTGTTTAGTTTTGTTTATATACAGAATTTAGTTTAAAATTATACCAAATTAAGACAAATGCAATTATAAAAAAAAATATTTCAAAATTAGTAGTTTTTTCAGTCTTTTTCCGGAAAATTAGTTTTTCTTTTGTCATTGTGTATGATTGCATTTAAAAAAAAATCTATAATTATTTTGTACCTTAATTATTTTTAGTTATTAAATTTTTATTTTTGAATATCAAAAACCCATAAAATTTAAAAATAGTTTTTTGATAAATTTTGAATTTTCAGTTCACTTATTTTTTTTTTGTCTGTTTTTAGTTTCTCTTATAAAAATATTTAATTTTTTTTTTTTAATTTAATTATTATTTTACGTAGGATTTATTTATTCCCAAAATTTTTTACAATAAAACTATAGATGAAAGGTGTAGGCTGTTCCGTTGGTGGGTGCAAATATTTAAGAGTCAAATCTAAGTCAAAATTTTTTCCTAAGCGTAAGCTTCACCTCCACCGCGCATTTATTTCGATAATAGGTAATATCAATAAAATGAAAATTGAATTTATGTGTAAGCTGAATCCTCTACCAGTCTGAAGATACCAAACAATATGTGGTACATTTTTAAAAGATTTTAATGAAACAATTTTGTCAAATATCTCGTCGTTGCTTTTGAAAAACAAATTTTAATTTTTATGCATTCAAATAATTTTGAAATTTAGGATTCAGCCTTTAAATTCAACTTTTATTTTATTGTTATATTAGTATGAAATTAAAACGGGAACAACTAAAACTATATACTTAAATATTAGTACTCCTAGCGGAACACCCTATATAAAATAATATAAATATAATAGAATAGAATCACAGAATGTACATAAATATAAGAAAATAAAAAAATGTAAAAATAAAATTGTCACTAGTATTTAAGATTTGTGGTAGTATTAAATAGTTTTTAAAATAAAAATATTGCACTGGTGCTAAGGAAACAATTTACTATTTAAATACAATACAAAAAATATATAAAATATGCTGATACATATTTACAATATACTACTGTGATCAAAAAGTAGTAAAAGTTCTAAATTTAAATCGCATAGGGTTATCCAAACCTTGGTAGAACCTTAACGAACATCTGTGTAAAATTTCGTGTCAATATCTATAGTAGTTAATGAGATACGCTTGTTTACTTTTATCTGCATTAAATTTTTCTTCAGAAATAGAATTTCTGCTTGCAAAGCGTTGAAAATGTTGGAAAAAGCTTTTGGTGAGAATGCACTATATCCAGACCGAGTGTTTAAAGAAGGCAGAGAACACGTTAAAGACGATGAACGTCTTTGTCGTCCTCCAACATCTACCGATAAATACCACGTCAAGGAAGTCAAGGATTTAGTATATGAATGTCGCAAATAATGCGCTGTCTCACACTATTTTCCGTCTGACTTCTGACTATTCTTAAATCTCAAAAGACCGCTCCGGATATATCGTTTCAACTCGACTGAAAACAGGAAAAAAAAACGCTGGCATAAGTGTGGGGATGAACATTTGAAAGAATAATAAGCAGTTTGTGTTTTATTTAAAAAGTCTTACTACTTTTTGATCACAGTGTTACATCAACGCACACACATATAAGTTCTTATCTGTGTAACTGTTGGTAGCAGGATCTTAAATCAATAAAAGTTAATTGTCTGCACACAACATTATTTCTTATTCACTTAATTTTCGTTTAGTAGGGTTTGCAATATCGGACAGAAGCTGATAGCCAAATTTTATATTCATTTAAATCGTAATCCAGTTTTAAACACAAACATAGTTCACAGTACGTAAATCAATTTCATGTTAATTCATGTACTGAACCTCTTATTGCCAGTATGCTATAATAATGGATGAACATAGTTTATAAGGAAAATTTTATGAAAATAAAAAGAAACTATCAACTATTTCACAGTCTTCCAATAGCATTAATTGTCAATGACCACAAAAATTTTTTACAGTAATTCTACCTGAAACTTTCGCAAAGAATTTGAAAATTAATATTAAATTGCAATTCTAAAATGAGGAATTTCCGAAATTTTTTACAATAGAGTGATTTTCCAAATTTCGTAAAAGATGCATAAAAATAATAATAATTTGCAAAATTTCAGAAGTTTATGTTTGAAGATTTCGTTATTTCATTTTTAAAATATTACGTATGCAACTAACGAAATTTGAGAAATGTTTTTTCAAATAGCTTACCCAGTTGTATCTCTGCAAAGATTTTATTTAAAATATTGGAGAATTATTTGTTGAAGCTTGAAATTTGGAAAATGTTTTTTAAATTCTAATAATCCCGCAAAAGTAGGGGGAAATATGAAATATTTCGAAAAATATGCAAAAATTGGACTATAACTGCTTCCAAAGTTGGATCTGCCTTAGAAAATTATTGGTTAGAATTAGGTAATTGTGGTAGACTGAGTAAGCCCAACATTTTAAAATCACAACTAAAATCAAGCTATTGTAGATATTGCGAACCCTAATTTTATTGCCACTCAGTTTGTTTAGTCACTTTGTCGGCGATTGGGCGAAAATAGAAAACTGCGATACGTCCTGGAATTAAAAATGTATCAAATTTTGATTTAAGTTACTTTCCTTCTGACTTATATACATTTAATATTAAATCTAATATGCATCTTTATTCTAAATTGCATAGTAACCGTATGTATATTCTCATATATGTGTGAAATGAAAATCTATAATACATAATTGTAATTATAAATAAAGTAAATTGGAAAATT
Organism: Tipula vernalis; assembly: GCA_958295665.1. Taxonomy (NCBI): domain Eukaryota; kingdom Metazoa; phylum Arthropoda; class Insecta; order Diptera; family Tipulidae; genus Tipula; species Tipula vernalis. The sequence goes on from OY282561.1 coordinate 2,977,511, forward strand.
ACTTTTGATGCTGTGTTAAACTAAAATTATTATAATTACTATTATTTAAATTAGTACAACTATAACTATTATTATTTGTATTACCCGAACATCCCCCAGGGCTATTCGAATTACCATTTTGATGTTGTCGTCTTAACTGATTATTTACATTATTTATATCATTACTATTGTTACTATTTGCGTTATTATTGTTGTTACTATTATTAATAGCAGCATTTGTTGTAGCTTGGGTTACAGCCAATCGAAGTGCCTGCGTACGTAGCAATGCTTCAGCATGTTGATGCATTCGCATCGTTGTGTCGGTATTACTTTGATTGATATTATGATGCTGAGTGGTCATATGCACTGATGTTCCATCTGGTATCGCGGATAAATGGAGTACTGTATTCTCAGCATTAATTGCTTGTGGTGAATTTGCACCGTTTGTTGCAAAATTGTCATTTCGTCGATTGATATTTGTTCGCATTGCGGTTGCTATACTAACCGCTCCTTCGTTTTCATTATTTGAATTGGGTACTATACCCCCGGTTACTCGATTTAAATGAAGTTCATCACAATTATTATTATACTGCTGCTGCTGCTGCTGTTGTTGTTGTTGTTGTTGTGGATGTTGTAGTAAATGACCATTGTTTCCGCCATTATTACCACAACGTTGTATGTCATTCATTTTATAATTATTTTCAGTATTGGGATTGTTATTGTTGTTGTTATTACTGGTGTTATTATTATTGTTATTAATAATTTGATTGTGTATCAGACCTGCATCAGAACCTGTTGATGATAATCGTCCATTACCATTAATCGAAGAACAATCAGATTGTACCGAAGGTGATGCACACAAGGAATTTTCTCCGCCACTTCCTGAAACCAATAATCCACTACCTGAAGCTGATACCGCAACAGCCGCCGCCAAAATTGTATCACGTTCGCGTCGTTCAGCAGCAGCTCGTGATAATACATACTGGGCAGCAAATTGATGTTTTGGATCCATTCTCATATGCTCCATATGTGTTAATAGTCCTTTAGTTTGAATTGAAAAAGAAAATAAACAAAATAAAATCTCTTCTTGATTCTTAAGATAATAATCAGAAATATATTTATGTATACCGTACGTTTCATAACTAACCAATCGCATCTTTGATTTCAGTTTTTTAAATAACTGGTTAAACAAATTCGAAAATTTTAATGCTAAGGATTAACTAGGTTCGGGCATACTAATTTATATAGCAAGGCCGTTACTTACTTCAATTATTTATAGAAAGAAACAGGATTTTCAAAATTGCTTTGTTACATAACTATATAAACAGAGTAGCCTTTTGATCATTTGCCGATTGTTTATGGCCGAGAGAATTTCAGATAGCATTCAATATTATTGGATGAATCTCAGAAAAGAGCCAAAGTAATTTTCTAAGCAGAATTTTGGTGGTGATAGTTTTATTGTACGAGAAGTACAAAGAGCCGAAGTACAAAATCATAGTTTGCAGAATACAACATACCAATATTAGATTGGCCCGCTTGTTCGCCAGACCAACAAACAATTGGTAAATCATTGGGGACTTTTAGTTTGGAAAATTAAAAGAACCATCAATTCATTGGATAGAAGTACGCTTAATTGAATTTTGGCATTAGCAGAAAATAAATGAGTTTATTTCTGTTTTGGTATGAAAAACAAAGAAATTATTAAAAATTTGTTATATTCCCCAGAAATATTGTAACGGTTAGTTTAGTACTTATCCAATTTATATTTGGAATTAAAACTTTTTAATTTTTTTAATCAGTTATTTAACAAATCAAATAAACGAGTTGGTTTATACTTATGAAACGTACTGCATAAAGCGTTTCAAATCTATATAGTAATACGCAGCGTTTGCCAAACTTGTGTGCCGACCACCAATCGGAAAAGTGACAAGTCTGCTAGGTTTGTTATACGGTTCGGAGGAATGAATGGTGAAAACAGGTTTGATAGTCACTGTACAATTTAAATGGTAGTTCCTTACCAACAAAATATTTGAATCATTTGAAAAAAAAAAAAAAAAAAAAAAAAAAAAATTAACCCATATATCGGACTCTAGTTTGAGTAACGCTGCACATTTGTACCAATTAAATAATAAAATGTTTGCCATAGTAAGAAAAAACCAAACAAAAGAAAACAGTATTTTACCTCCTTCGTGGGTAAATACAGCTTGGCACACAGAACAAGGCCACATTCGTAAATTTGAAGTTAATTGTGCTGTTTCTGGATGACATGCTAAATGTTTTCTTAGTGACCCCTCATTTATATAGTGTTTACCACATACCGGACATGGATGATTTGATGTTCGTCGTTTCTCTAAATACGAGTCGGTTGATTGTGGTGAGCGAGCAAAAGAGTTCATAAATGTATGGTCAATGTATGGTTCTTTTCGGTTATTTTTCTAAATTAACGAGACCCGGGAAATATATAAAGGAGTTCTTTATAAAATTTAATTAACATTTTTTTTTTTTTTTTTTGCTAAAATTCGAAAATCGCGGAGGGGCAAGTAAAACAAAAAATTCCACAGCAAAAAAAAACCAAATAGGAAAATTATAAACACAGTCTAAGATTATAGGGCTTTATAACAACAATAAAAATACTTACTAGCTACACCAGCTGTGTTTGGTTCCTTGTGTGAGTGTTTCATATGCTCCATGAGCGCATCGCTTCCTAGGAATAATTTGTGACATATCGGGCATGAGCTCGCATTTGGTCCGCCAATTAGTGCCGCATGCTGCTGCAAAACACCAAGATGCAGCTGTAACTCCTATTTTATATCCCCAAAATAATATTTGAATGAAAATAAATTATAAACTTATATAACTGACTGCTATACTCGTACATATACAGTTCGACACCCAAAATAATATAAAAAAAAAAAAAATATCAAACACCAAAAAAAATACCATAAATCTAAAACATTCAACTGAATAAAAAAACAAAATATCGAGAATGGCGAGTAAATTTTTGCATTTTTCTTTTATTCACCCCAAGAAATTTAAATAAGAAAAGGCGACCAGGCTAATCATCAAAAAAACCTTCCTAAAAATAATATTTTCTCATGACTAATTTATCAAAATAAATAAAAATAAAATTAAAGGAAGAGCAATTAAGACAAATTTTATTCTTTTCAATTCACACAATTTGAACGACGTCTCATTAGAATCTCATTCAAATAAAAAATGAAGGAAAATTACAATAACAAACTTGGAAAACTCTTCAATACTTATTTATTTCTATTTTCTTATTTTCATTTAAATTTTTTATTATTATTATTATTTTTTTTTTTTTAATTAAATGCCCAATCGAAAACGATTTGGGAATTTTAAATTTGTTTTTCTACTTTCACATGAAATCAATTAAAATTAAATAAATTTAAATGAAGTGTAATATGAATTGGAAGATGGGTGCGAGGGTGTTGTTGAAAAAATTCTATATTATATTGAATATTTTGGAGGGTAATAAAATGCATCATGAGAAAAGGATATATATATATATATATATATATATATATATATATATATATATATATATATATATGTATTCTTTTTTTTTTTGTTGGCATAGGCATCCATTATTTGGATTCTGGGTCGCAACATCATATCCCTGAAACAGGTTCTCCTCTACTTTTAATAAACTGACGCGTGGAGGTTTCATTACAGGAGATACATAATATGAGAAGGTGAATGAGTTCAAATATTTAGGATCACTGATCACTGAGCAAAACTCCGACAGCAGGCTACCGAGCATTTTACGCCAACATATAAATATTTCAGTCTCCTTATATGAAAACGCTGATGAGAGCAGTTATCAGTTTTGGTTTCTAGTCATGGACGCTGAGAGCACAAAACATCTATAAAATTGCTGTAACGAAACGTAGTAAGATCATTCGAAAAATTATTGGTCATACCAAAGAGAAATGAATTACGAGATCAAAAACAATCTGAACAAAGTTGATCATCAAGACTAAGGGGTTTGGGCACGTACGTCGTTCGCAAAATCGACCATTAAACAGTCCTTGGAGTCCGTACCAATGAAAGTAGGACCTCGTGGGAGACCACCTAACCAATGGATGTATGACTTTGAAAGGGACCTAAACTCACTCGGTCACCGTACCTTATGTTCTATTACATTGGATCGAACTATTTGGACGAACATCGTTGAGGCGGCCAAATCCCCTCATGGAATGTAGCGCCATCGGAAGAAAATAAAGACGAAGAATTTCTACCGCTACCGATTACTGAAAATTGCTTAGATTGTCAGAGTACTACCATCGGTTTATTTGCGGAAAAATCAAAAATTTAAAAACCCATGACAAAACTTTTAAATAAGGCGTTGTCAACATAAATATCCGCAGTAAATAGAATCGTTCTAAACTTTAAGAAAAATATCCGTTGATCAGATCTTAGGCTACCCTGGTTTTTCGAAATCATTTATCCTCACAACGGATCCGTATATGATAAAGAAGAAAGTCTGATTGAATTTGTGCCCAGGGCCCTAAACAAGAAAATATCTTATCCTTCGGAAGTAAACTAACGCAGTTTATGGTGGCTGATTCACTCAGTAGAATCCCACAAGATAGGCAAATTAAAGAAGTCAATTTGCACGATTTGAATGAATTAAATATTGAAAATACTAGAGAGTCTGATACAATACATTCAGCTATATATTCTTGTATTGTACTAGACGCTTACAAATTAATAGCTTTCATTGGTATATTAGTACTTAATTACCTATCAAGATACCTTCCAAATTGGAACAATGCATTAATCAAAACAAATTTAATAGAAACATAACCGATAAATAACTTTGTATACATTGTCTATTATTTTTTTTGGAAAAATTGTTGCTTTGAAAAATCAAAAAAATTTTGGCCCAGAATTTTTAGGAAATATCAACCAGTAATTTTCAATAAAAATTATATTTTCTAAAAAAATCTGTAGTAATAACCAGGCGGTTTAAATGCAAATTGGCACAATATTTGCAAATGTTAAAATCAGAGTTTAAATTTATCGCTCTTTTAGAGCTCTTTATACAAATTTTCGCTCTTGCTCCCTATACATTTTTTTTTCAGTTTGCTTTTACGCTCTTACCCTCTAATGATAAACACAAAAAAAAAATTATTTCGCTCTTTCAAAGTGATTTAAATTTTTATGTTTAATTTTGCTCTTAAAACAGAGAGCGTAAAAGCTAAAAATATCGCTCCCAACCCATTCTACAGAGCCATTGAAGAAAATACATTAGGGAGCAAAATTTTTTGTAACAAACGAAATGCTCTTTGAATATCAATAAATAAAGAAAGTTCGATAAACGATATTTAGATAAATTTCTGGAATATGGCCAATTGTGATGGAACTTGGCTGTCCCTTAACCGATTTTAGAGAAATTTGACATGCGCGATAGAAATGGGATTCTAAAATGATGTTTGGATCAAGTTCTGGAATATGGCCAATTGTGATGGAACTTGGCTATTTCTTAACAGATTTTAGAGAAATTTGTGCATGTGCGATAGAAATGGGATTACAAAATGATGTTTGGATAAAGTTCTGGAATATGGCCAATTGTGATGGAACTTGGCTGTTCCTTAACCGATTTTAGAGAAATTTGACATGCGCGATAGAAATTGGATTCTAAAATGATGTTTGGATCAAGTTCTGGAATATGGCCAATTGTGATGGAACTTGGCTATTTCTTAACAGATTTTAGAGAAATTTGTGCACGTGCGATAGAAATGGGATTACAAAATGATGTTTGGATAAAGTTCTGGAATATGGCCAATTGTGATGGAACTTGGCTATTCCTTTACCGATCTTAGAGAAATTTGACATGTGCGTTGGAAATTGGATTCTAAAATGATTTTTGGATAAAGTTTTGGAGTATGGCCAATTGTAATGGAATTGGCTCTTCCTTAACAGGGTTTAGTGAAAATTTGACATGTGTGATGAAAACGGGATTCACAATGATTTTTAGATGAAGTTCTGTAATATGGCATATACGGCCAATTAGGATGGAACTTGGCTATTTTTTAACCGATTCTGATGCAATTTGACATATTTGTTGGAAATGAGATTCTAAAATGATTTTCCTAATTCCGGGGTCCTACACTAACATTATCGTGCTGTCACCCATTTTTTCTTATTTTCCTTTGATCGCGACTAAATTTTCCGGCAGATGTATATGAGTAATCTAAACAGGTTACGGCAGATGTATAATAACAATTATTATTTTATGTAACTCATATTGATATTTTTAAATATATCCAGCTTCCGTAATCCATACAGCTGTCGAGGATTATCTGCTGTGAGAAATAATCTTTAATTTCCATCCTATTTAGCCATATTCCAAAACTTTATCTAAAACCTATTTTAGAATCCCACTTCCAACGCATATATTGAATTGCATCAAAATCGGTTTAGGAATAGCTAAGTTCCATCTAAATGATTCATATTTTAGAAACTCATCTTAGAATCATTTTAGAATTCCATTTTGATCGCACATGTCAAATATCACTAAAATCGGTTAAAGCATAGCAAAGTTTCATCCTAGTTGGCCTTATTTCAGAACTTTATCTAAAAATCATTTTAGAATCTTATTTCCAACGCACATGTCACATTGTATCACAATCGGTTAAAGAATAGCCAAGTTCCATCCTAGTTGGGCATATTCCAGAACTTCATTCTAAAAATCATTGTAGAATCCCGTTCCCATCCCGTTCACTCAAATCCATTAAGGAATAGCCAAGTTCCATCCCCATTGGCCATATTCCAGAACTTCACCCAAAAATCATTTTAGAATCCCATTTCCAACGCACATGTCAAATTTCACTCAAATCGGTTAAAGAACAGCTAAGTTCCATCCAAGTTGGCCATATCCCAGGACTTTATCCATAAATCATTTTAGAATCCCATTTCCATTGCACATGTCAAATTTCACTCAAATCGGTTAAGAAATAGCCAAGTTCTACCATAATTGGCCATATTCCAGAACTTCATCCAAAAATCAATTTAGAATCAGATTTCTATCGCGCGAGTCAAATTTCACTAAAATCGGTTTAAGAATAGCCAAGTTCCATCCCCATTGGCCATATTCCAGAACTTCACCCAAAAATCATTTTAGAATCCCATTTCCAACGCACATGTCAAATTTCACTCAACTCGGTTAAAGAACAGCCAAGTTCCATCCTAGTTGGCCATATTCCAGGACTTTATCCATAAATCATTTTAGAATCCCATTTCCATTGCACATTTCAAATTTCACTCAAATCGGTTAAGAAATAGCCAAGTTCCACCATAATTGACCATATTCCAGAACTTGATCCAAAAATCAATTTAGAATCAGATTTCCATCGCGCGAGTCAAATTTCACTAAAATCGGTTAAGGAATAGCCAAGTTCCATCACCATTGGCCATATTCCAGAACTTCACCTAAAAATCATTTTAGAATCCCATTTCCATCACGCATGCCAAATTTCAATAACATCAGTTAAAGGAATAGCCAAGTTCCATTGAAATTGGCCTTATTCCAGAACTTCATCTAAAACTCGTTCTAGAATCTCACAGTTGGTTGAGGAATAGCCAAGTTCCATCCTAATTAGTCATATTCCAGAACTTTATCAAAAAATCATTTTAGAATCCCATTTCGAACGCACATGTCGAATTGCACCACAATCGGTTAAAAAATAGCCAAGTTGCATCCCAATTGGCCATATCCCAGAACTTTACCTAAAAATCAATCTAGAATCCCATTTACATCGCGCGTGTCAAATTTCATTAAAATCAGTTATGGAATAGCCAAGTTCCATCCTAGTTGGCCATATTCCAGAACTTCACCCAAAAATCATTTTAGAATCCCATTTCCAATGCCCGTGCATCTGTTTGCACTATTTGCAATAAAACAATCTGGCTTTCTAAAGAAATTTAGAATCTAATGAAATTTAGAAGGTTTGAATGTAACCGTTTGCTGTAATAACAAGAGCAAGAGCAATTTAATAATGACGTTTTCATTCATCAGAGCAGAGCGTATTTATTTTCTCAATATAGCGCAATAACAAAGAGCAAAAATATGATAACACAAACGTAATAGTGGAAGAGCAAGAGCCTTATAATAAAAATAATGCTCCAGTTCTTCAGAGCGATATTTTTTTTTTACAATATCGCTCTTTATAAAGAGCTTTTTAATAGTTTTTATTGGCGCTCTTGAACAAAAATGAAGAGCGAAGAGCAAAATGAAATCCCATTTTAAACTCTGGTTAAAATCTATTGTTGTTATAATTGACTTGTCGGAGAACCAATCATTCGTTGTTCAAGATGCGGTTCAAGGATGACGTTCATTGAATGTACAATTAACGACGGATGATGTAAACCATACTAATTTAGAAAAGTTTATTTCTTGTCATTTGAGCCCTCAATCACCAAATCGGTTAAGTAGTTGAGAAAAGGAACATTTTGTGAAGAAAAATTGCACCAGTCTGTGCGGCGTGACACACAGAAAAACAAATTTCTTGATTATTTCATATGTTTTTCTTTATACGGTATATTTTCACCAACCTCATCAAAATCAAAAGGGGTCACGACAAAATTTGCGTATTTTTAATCGTTTTTCAAAAACGGTTTTTGTATGGACGGTTGGATAAAAACGAATTAAATGCAAACGAAATTCGGAATACTTTAAAAACCGTCAACATTTTTAGATCGTTCAATTGAAATCATTTAAATAGTGAAAGAGTTTTTGAAATTGTAAATCATTTGTATAAAAAACAAAATGTTTTAATGCCCCATGATTAAAAAAAAACGAAGCAGCACTTAAATCCATATCTAATATTTGGTTAGACCGCTTTCGTAAGTGTGATTTGTCATTTTACGAGTATTGGGTAAAAACATATATTGAAATTACGATAGTAGCGATACGATAGTCACCTATCATGATTTTGAGAATAGTTACAGCTCAGAAACATGATAAGAATTTTCGAAAAATTCTAGAAACCAAAAATTTTGTTTCCTAACCCTTTGGGTCATGATGTACTCATTTGTATACATTTTTTTACAAATTTTTACAAACAGTGTAGTTCTTAGAATTTTCCCAACACCGTTTGCTTTTTCAGTGTATTTTGATCAGTATTGTTTTTAGTATGTTTTACCTCGTTTTTATACAGAACTATTGTGGTAATATTAGTAATAATGACAGTTTGTATTCATAGAGGTTAGGTGATTGTTGCATGTCGTTTTTGCTCCATATAAAATATTGTTTTTAGTACTAAAAAACGGTTAAAATAATTAAAAAAAATATTATTATAAATTTAAAGTGTTTAATTTGCGTAAACCAAGTTTATTTATTATTTTAATTGACTAAATCTTGCTGTAATTGTGTGTTCTCAAATGAATACATTTTGATTCAAAGGTTGTGTGTACAAATAAATACATTAATAAATTTGTTCTTATTTGTAGACATTCCTACTGAACTGTTGTAATTTTATGCTAACATAATTTTATAATTATATAGAAATGAGTGATAAAGAAGCACTTAAGCGAATATTGGCTAAAAATAAAAAGCCAAACTGACACTAGTCGAAGCTGCTCTTTTGATAAATGCGATGTGATTCTGAACTTGATTTATCTGAGGATGAAGAGGTTTCTGTTACCAGGACCTATTTGGAAGATATCCTTAACGAAAAGAACGAAAATGATTTAGTCAACGTAAATAAAGAAAAACCGAGCGATTTATTCGATGAAATAATGATGCAAGGTGCAGTTGTAGCAGAATGTTCCAATGAGGAGGAAGAATTGTCAAAGGAAAATGCTACGCTATTAGCAATGGGGACCGGCGAAAGCGCTGAAATAGTTATTGACGATAATATTCAGTTTGAATTTATTGATGAAAGCCGAAAATTTCAAACAACCGATAAATCGAAAATTGCATGGACGAGAAGGAATATCGAGCCAACCCGTTTTTTATTTGAACATGAGCTCTCGGAAGATGAATTGGTAACCTCTCCATATGTCATTTTTATGAAATACATTCCTCAAGAGATGTTTTCAAGTATGGCTTTCTTTACCAATCTTTATGCTCAGCAACAAAATGTAGCTAATTTTCGGCCAACGACATCAAACGAATTATTAAAATTTGTTGGTATTTTAAATTTTAATGGGTACTCTAAAAATGCCACGAATTCGTATGTATTTTAATAAATACATATCTATTCAAACGGTTATACAAGCTATGTCACACGAGCGGTTTTCCCAACTTCGTAATACGATTCATTTCGTAAATAATTTATATGTACCCGATGATAATCAAGACAAGTTTTTCAAAACTCGACCGTTAATTAATTGTATCCGTAAAAGATGCGCAGAGCATACTGTCGAAGAGAATATTTCCGTGGATGAACAAATTATTCCATTTAAAGGTCATCTAAGTATAAAACAGTACATTAAAGGGAAACCCTGTCCTTGGGGTATTAAGGTATGTATAGCATATTTGGTACTTTTACCTAAATATCATTTAAATTTAATATTTTATTTCAATTTCAGGTATTTTTATTATGCGGTAAGAGCGGATTACCTTACGATTTTATAATTTATCAAGGCTCAACAACCGAATTAAACAAAGTTTCTGTGCAGCGGTTTGGATATGGAGCGGCAATCGTTTTACAACTAGCTGAGAGGATCAAAACTACGGTGCATGTCTTATGTTTCGATAATTATTTTAGCTCCTACCAACTATTTGAATGTTTGACTCAACTTCAGATAAACGCTATTGGAACGGTTCGTGTCAATAGATTTCGGAACCCGCCTCACATCGACGACAAAACTTTGAAAAAGCAAGGACGTGGATCTTCAGACCAAATAACAAGCAAAGATGGAAAAGTGAGTGTGATCAAGTGGCAAGACAACAAAGCAGTTTATTTAGCTTCAAATTTTGTTGGAATCGGAGAAGAAGCAATGGTACGACGATACGATAAACTCAAATCAATATACGTTCAAATAAAACAACCACAAATCGTTAAAATTTATAATATGGGAATGGGTGGAGTCGATTTGTTTGATCAACTTTTAAGTTACTATCGCTTTTTTCATAAATCAAGAAAATGGACATTACGGGTGATCGCGGATTTTATTGATTTTGCAGTTGTATCAAGCTGGATTGAATATAAAATAGCCCATAAACATATCGGCACTCCTTCGAAAGATATTATGGATTTACTTAATTTTCGGCTTTATTTGTCACACTGTTTGACTACTATTAATCAGAGCATTACCCGAAAAAGAGGAAGACCATTATCTAAATCTAACAATAATTCTTGCCACAGCGAACCTTAAAAAAAAACTAGAACAGAAATTCGGCCTATTGACGAAATCCGATATGATGACACACGGCATCTTCCACTGCGGAGTGAGTCAGTAAGTCGCTGTAAATATTCAAAATGTATAGAAAAGAGTAGAGTTTATTGTTGCAAATGTAATGTGCATCTTTGTTTTAGTAAAGACAATAATTGCTTTTACAACTTCCACAGCAAAGACGAAGAAGAAATATAATTCAATATAACTTCGCCAAACCAAAGTTCCCATTCCTTAATAATTCCCGAAAGACTGAATTGAAATTATTAATTTATTTATTATAATTATTATTTTATAATTTTACATTATAATTATTTTTTAGTTTTATATTATTTTCATTTGTGATAACGAATTATTTATGTAACTTTCATTGAATTGAAATAAATATTTTATTTTTAAGAATTTTTTTTTCTTTTTTTTGTAACATTTGAACCGATTTGTTCTCATTTGAGCACATGTCCTAATCCTGGCCTACTGGCTCAAACAAAATTTTTTTTTTCAGAATCGGCATTGTGACGTCTAATACAAGAAAAAAATGTACAGTAGGATTTTTTATCACTGCTAGAATTAAATCATGACCGAAAGGGCGGACTACCTTACAAAAATTTTGTGATATTATTATGATTTCTTAAGGTATATTATTTATGAGGTCGACCTTATCATACGTAAAGGCTCCGGTGAACTTTCGACATCTTTTCGATGTCATGTTAAAAAATAATAGATTATCGAGAACTATTTTTCATGGAAACCAGTTAGGTACCAGTATGTTAATTTTGGAAAAATTGAATTAAACTTAGACAAACAAATCGTGAGAATTTCCTATAAGCACAATCTTCATTAATATTAATTGAATTGGTGCTAGATTTGATATGTAACATTTCCAGAATCGATCTTTTTCTGAATAATCTTTCCTCGAGCATTTAGGATTTTTTATAAGTGCACTATAATTATTTTGATCTGAATTCTTATGAACGTTATTTTTATGGTGGTAAAATATTTTTTTCTATAAATCGTTTTGTTCGTCCCATGTGTAGCGTTCGCATCACAATGAACTTGATACAATAGATTTAATAATTGGTTTTTTAAGGTATTGCCTCCTTACGTTGGATTATTTTATTTATTAATTTTTCAGGATTATGTTTTTTTGGTTTTTTAAAATTTTAAAATTCTTTGTTGTAATTTTTGTCTGAAATTTGTTAAATTTTTTTGCTTAAATTTTTATTGTGTTAAGCACAGTGTTGTACGTCTACGCCTATTTTGAGATTGTCCACACGCAAATTTCGACAATAGAGCAGACAATAGCTTTCGACGTAGACAATGATCGAGTCTATCGAGCTCCTAATTTCATTTATGAAGAAAATTGTTACGCTCACATTTGAAGTTCCCAAAGAAAGTACGAAATCAGAGATATCTTAGAGAAAATTATGACATCCCTCGTGTAGGAAGAAACCCTAAAAATGATAAACACAATTTGTTTGTTGGTTTTATATGTAGCTCAGGAAGTTTGTACAAAAGTATTAAATAATTCCAATACAAACGCAATTTTACAGGATTGGAAAACTAGTTGATATTAGTATTTTAGAAAATATCCCATTTCTAGGTGTTGAGCGAACCCTGCAATCAGGATTGTAAAAAACATTTGTTATACAAATTTCTCTGGTTAGAGAAATGTGGAAATCTCCTCTGAACGGTATACATCACAAACTGAGAATATCTCAAATGACGCAGAATTAAATTTTGCATAAAATTGTGGAATATGTATATGTTTTTAATTAAGTTACGTTACGTAGCGCACGACATAATTTTTTATAGCTCGATTTTTGATGAAACTTTGGCAATTGTTTCTATGTTTCTATTTTAAATATGGATTTGATGCTTGATTTTTTCCGTTCCGTTGAGTATGATACTTAAATAAAGATGACGGTATTGAATCCGATTCAAATTTAAAATTTGACTGCAACTCTTGCGAATTTTTGACGACGCATAACCAATTCAATGGAACAACTGCAGCAAATTTGTATCATAGTTGATATTAGAATCAGCAAAAACATATTGACAGTGTCCCGCAAAATTTTTTAATTTCAGCCATGTGTGTTCAGAGCCCGTAATTCATTTTATTTTAGGATCTCAAACATTAGGTGTAAAATTTTATTAAAATCTATGCACAAATATGCTACCTAGTGTACTGTGCCGCAATATTTCTTGAATTTGGCTCTTATTTTATCCAACCGCAAATTATGTAACCCAAGCAACTATTCAGAGCGTTAATAATTTTATTTCATACGAAGAACCAGACGTACAGACTCTGCTTAATAACTTTGATATAAAATTTCACAAAGCATGCGTGTTTCATTTGATGCTGGAATTGTTGGAAAGGTTGGACTGGTTATATAAATTTCTCTTTGGCAATACTAATTGTTTGATTTATAGTTTTTATTTATTTACCAAAATATCTTTAGTTAAATTATGGCCATGTTTTATTTAAGAAATTTCCCTATCACAAACGGAACTTCTGCGAATATGCACCAATTCCATTGAAATTTGGTATCTGACTAACCCAACATTTTTGATAATAAATGAGTTGTGACGGATTTTGGAACTTTGCTTTGAGAGATTTCACTACAAATCAGTTTTCTAACCAGGATGGTCGTCGCTACCAAAACCAAACCAACCTTTTGTTTTTTTTAAATTAAATAATAATAAATTTCGAGACTGTTAAAACCAACTATGTTCTGGTTTTTTTAAGTTGAAAAGTAAAACTTTTTCAAACTTTTTGAAAGTGACAACTCTTTTGTTAAAAAATGCTACATTAAAACTACACAAGCTACAATAAATAAAATATCGCTTAAATCGCCAAATTTGCGTTGGTTTCTTGAGAATACTCGTTTTGAAACATTTCGGTATTTAACAAAAATAGTTTCAAATAGTGAAAATACGATGTTTGATCAAAATACGCGGAAATTTTCTTGACAATTTTTTTTCTTGTGTTAAGATATCGGATGCTTAGTTTTTTGTTCGCTCGAATAGTTTTATGTGGTTTGATGGGCTCAACGAGTCTTACTTATGGGAAAAATAGAACCAAGAATTTGTATTGAATTTTCGTTTAAGAATGGAATAAAGTGCTGTATTGAAAATGTTGAATGATTTGGCGAGTCTTCTATGAAGCAATGAAGCATCTACCAGTGGTACAAGCGTTTCTATATGACGAGCTTATTGGATGCCAAATACTTGTTTCCAATGTTTTGGACATGAAACATGTGACAACAAAATTGGCTCCGAAATTGTTAAATTTCGAACAAAAGCTATACCGAATTGACATTATTCAGAAGTTGCTGAATGAAATAAACGATAACCCAAAACTGTTCAAACGGGTCATAAATGATGATAAAATAGGAGAGTATGGATACTAAAGAGGTAAGATCGAAAAGAGCTCGTCAAGTTCGGTCGAATGTGAAGGCTCTGCTCTCTGTTATACTATTATTTATTTTAACGGCACAGTATATTACTAATTCTTACCTGTACCACGATAATGCGCAAGCTCGCACTTTTCTACTTGTTCGTAAATTTTTGGTCAAAAATGACACCGTTTTGATGCCTTATGCTCCCTATTCGCCTTACATGTCTCTCCGTCTTCTTCCTGTTCAAAAAATCAAATTGCCGAGCACACTAACACTGGGTAATCTTGTCGACATCCAACAATAGACTAAGAATCCAATATGGTTACAAATGTCCAGATTCCTCTAGGGGCAGGTGTCCTAACCCAACAAACAAAAATATTTTAACAACTGGACTTTTACAGCTCGCGAAATTAAAAAAAAACACGATTTTCTGGTCATTTTTTCAGCTAGAAATTTTTTTCGAGCTTTCCGTATTTGTGAAAAATATTTGATATCTATTCCAAAGGTGGTTATATGATGAAATAAATTTCATGATTTCCCATTTCCCTGCATCAAAACTATAAAGACGTTTTTTCCATTTTTCGTAAGAATAACTGCAAAAAAGGTCGATTTTTAAAACTCAAATTTTTTGATGTGCCGGACCAATTTTGAAACGAGCCAAGTTTGTCACGCGTGCGATCTACAAACAGCGATTAATGGTCAAAATATTTGCTCGAGCACGCGAAAAAGCATGTCCACTTATCATATGTTTGACTGTTGCATTCCTACAAACTATTGCCCGTTATTCCTCTAGTCCGCTTGCTTTCATGAAACATCCAATTGTGCCAAGATACATACGAAATGGGTAAATGAAATCCTTATAGGCGTATAATAACTTCAGATATTTCGCTGTTGACGAAAACAGTGGTAGCTGTTTAAATAAAATTTAACTGGTGTAGAAGGTGTGATGCATTTTATGCCACCTAAATTATTAGCCTCCCTGTATACGATGAACGCATATACCCATAGAATTCAATAAAGCAATGACATGTCTATAGAATCTGTACTTTACTGTAGCATGATGATATAAATGTGCGTGTAAATGTGTCTTCTTTGTTAATAAGGTTAACTCGTAAATATTTTCAATATCTCAAGTACAAGCTTTTTAGCGCCATTTTCTATTTCATAAAATGTGTAAATTTGGGTATTGAACGTCATCTTTGTTGATTGCTGCTGTTCCTTTAACATATTTTTATGCGCTCTTCTTTAATAGAATTGCATTGGTTTGAAGCCCAGTTTTTAACTAGCTATTCGGTGCGGTGGGGCATGTCACCAAAAAATATAATTATTGTTTTACCAAATATTTTTAGTCGCTGTCAAATTTGTTATAAAATGATTTAGAAGCAGATGTCTAAGATAGTATCACTAAGATAATATTTTCCCCATTCAATTTTAATTGGCACTCATTGATTTTGCTACTAAACTCATACAAATTGCATTTGGTACCATAAAATCGATTCTACCACCTGTTTTTGCCTACTGATATTCGTCGTGCCAATCTGCTCAATTGGTAAAACAAGCAAATATGTTTAAAATTAAACGATGGCATACTCTGCTGGAAATTATCGACGCATTGTCTATATTGTCGAGTAGTGTTAGTAGTGTTAAGCAGTGGGTACCAAGAAAATATATAAGAAAATATGTAAGTTTGCCAATAACAAGAAATTTGACTGTTTGCTCGATGAATTAGAATAATGCCTAGCCGCTACAATGTCATCAACATTTAATGCTAAAAAGCGAATAGCGTAATAATTTTTTAGCAATTTTACCGTAGGGCTCTTGCAAAAAAATTTTGAAAGTTGTTAATAAATCGACGAATTTCGTTTGGAACAAGGACGTTGTTCTCTATTATACCAAATAGCAAAAATCTCAGAGATTGGCTCATATAGTGACTATATAGGTTGTGAAGGGCATACATTGCGGAAGTTAAATCACTCAGTGCCATTTTGATATGAGCCTTGCAAAAAAATTTTGAAAATTAATAAATCGCCGAATTTCGTTTGGAACAAGGACGATGTTCTCTATTATACCAAATAGCACGAATTTCAGAGATTTTCTCATATAGTGACTATATAGATTGTAAAGGGCATATATTGCGGAATTTAAATCACTCAGTGCCAATTTGATATGAGTCGTAGGGCTCTTGCAAAACAATTTTGAAAGTTGTTAATAAATCGACGAATTTCGTTTGGAATATGGACGTTGTGCTCTATTATACCAAATAGCATAAATCTCAGAAATTGGCTCATATAGTGACTATATAGGTTGTTAAGGGCATACATTGCGGAATTGAAATCACTCAGTGCAATTTTGATATGAGTGGTAGGGCTCTTTCAAAACAATTTTGAAAATTAACAAATCGACGATTTTTCCAACTCTACGGCCTTGTCAGTTTTTGGTCGGCCCCAAGGATTTGATTTCCCCGGTACCTGAAATGTCTTTCGGGCATTCTCCGATGCGCCACCTGGGGAGGCGCCTGATAGGGGAACTGACAAAAACCCACACGGGAATTATTATTAATTAGTAATTAATATTCAGTAATTATTAATTATTAATAGTTATTATTGATTAGTAATCAATAATAAGTAACTAATTATTAATAATTAATAATTAGTAGTTAATAATAACTAATTAGTAATTAATAGCTATTTATTAGAAATTAGATATTAATAATTAGTAATTAGTAAATAGTAGTTAGTAATTAATAGTAAATAATTAATAATTGATTATTAATATATAATAATACATAGTTACCCGTGTGGGGTTGGCTAGCTCCCCCATCGGGTGCCTCCCCAGGTGGCGGATAGGGGACCGCCTGCCAGATATGGCAGGTACCGGGGAAATCAAATACCCGGGGTGGACCAAAAGCTAGCACACCCAAGCTAAGGTGGAACTACATACGCCGATAGCTGCATGGCTAAGGGGATGCTTAGTCGCTAGTATGTGAACTCCGGTTTTGGCGACAATCGGTTTAAATCATAGCCTTCCTATGATAATGCAGAGCTCTGTCATAGGTGACCGTTTTTTCTCGTGCTACTCGTGGGAACAGAAATGAATAAAGATTTAACAAAAAAACCAACAGGAAAACAAATAGATGACGAACAGCTCACGGCTGTTACGATGAGAGCAGATAATGTGGTAAGCAATGACTTGGAGGTGAGTCACTCGAACCCAGATGAAGCCACAAGGGATGCTAGTATGGAGGAGATTGTTGAGGTTGAGGAGGCTCAGGCGCATCATAGCAGGGACGGTAACCTTAAACAGAAAAAGAGGCATAATGAAGAGGATAGACTCCAGGAAACCTCAGAAATGAGGGAGTACATCAGAGAGATAAGGGAACAGGAGGATATCACCTTAAGCAAGGGGTGGGACCTCTTGAAACAAATGGGAAACGCGGTCAAGAGGCAGCCAAACACCAATATGATTGTTAAGAACGGCTTGAAAGAACTGGAGGAGATACTGGAAGTGGTAGCCACATACCGAGACAAATGGAAGAAGGCAGAAGCGGTGCTCTGCGAATCAGAGCGAGGGTTGCAGAGCACTGTAGAAACCAACTCCCGAGGAGGCAGGAAACGAGGAAGAGAAGCATCTACCGAAGAATCTGAACGAGAGGTTAGAACCAAAATGGAGTTACCTTTGGGAAAGAACGAGGGATGGCAATTGGTCGTCAATAAACAACAAAGGCAGGTCAATAAGCGCTCTGACAAGAAAACCAATACAGCATCGCCACAAGGGGATACTGTTGTTGGCACAAGGCCCGGTGTGGAAGGTAAAGGTAGGAGGAAGAGACAGAGAAAAAGGAAGCGGCCAAGCAAGCGAACGAAAAATAACGCGGTGGTTGTCAAACCGGCCGAGAAAAAAACGTACGCCGAGGTCCTTGGTGCTATTCGACAACACGTGTGTCCGGATAACCCGGAACATGAAATCAGGTCAATAAGGAAGACCACGGATGGAGGAGTGCTCCTTGAACTGGGCCGCGGTGTAAATCCCGGAAAGCTTAGGGATACTATCCAAGCGGCGGTTGGAGAGATCGGAGTGGTTCGCGGCCTGATACCTCGGTCGAAAGTCGAAGTTACTGATTTGGACAGCTTTACCACCGAAGAAGAAGTGACAGCGGCAATCAAGCGCGATTCTGGTGATATGGCAGGCGACGTCAAAGTAACCCTATTCAAAGCAGATAAGCGGGAACGGAAAAAAGCGGTCATCGAACTAGATGATCTAGCTGCCAAAAAACTGCTTGACCAAGGGCGTATCAAGATTGGCTGGGTCTTCGGGCGCATTAGAGTGAGGACCGAGGTACAAAAATGCTTCAAGTGCCAAGGATATGGGCATATCAGGAGTAACTGCGCAGGTCCCGACCGCAGCAATAGCTGTTGGAAGTGTGGCGAAAGTGGGCATAAAGCTGCGGCGTGCGAGCTGCAAGCGAAATGTCATATATGCGTTGGGAAACCCGGTGGCAACAACCACGTACAGGGATCGGGCAGCTGCGAGACTTTCCAGGGGCTTTTGCGGCGAGCGAAGGAAAACAAACGTAGATGAAGGTCCTTCAAGGAAACTTGAATGGATGCAGAGCTGCGCAGGATCTCTTGGCGCAGCTTGTCTGTGAAGCAGAAGTCCAGATAGCAGTTATTTGCGAGCAGTACCAGAACGATAATCGTCCAAACTGGTTCTCAGATCCGTCGGGGTCTGCGGCAATATGGGTGGTCGATACCCATGGAGTACGCATCGATGCCCATGGTTCTGGAATTGGCTACGTCTGGCTAAGAAGCCGAAACACTACGCTCTATAGTGTGTATCTGTCACCGAACGATACAATTTTGGAGTTTCAATCCAAATTGAATGGACTGGAGGATTCGGCTCGTGATGTAACAGGGGCACTAGTGCTAGCTGGTGACTTCAATGCACGCGCACTAGAATGGGGTATGCCACACCAAAATACCAGGGGGAGACATATACTGGAGATGGTCTCAAGACTGGATTTATGCGTTCTAAACCAGGGATCTACGCCAACATACCGAAGGCCAGGTTTCGGCTGCTCCATACCGGACATAACATTGGTATCAGCACGGCTGGTGCCATTGGCAAAAGACTGGAGAGTTATGGAGGATTATACCGCAAGTGATCACAACTACATCAGCTTTCAATTGCACGATGATGAGCCAAAAACACAGCGAGCGAAGTATCGTAGTTTACTGAGCTGGAACACCACCAAGTTGGACAGCGAAAAGCTCCTTACATCTGTCGAGATGAGCCTTACTAATAACCAATCGGTTTTACAGGAGATTACGAACAGAGCCGAGATTGAGGCGGCTGTTGAAAGCATCACACGGTTAGTTCAACAAGCTTGCGACTCTTCAATGCCCCGAAGAAAACAGTGAAGTGGAAGGAAACAAGCTTATTGGTGGACAAATGAGATCGCAGAGCTGAGAAGGAAAGCTCTGCAGCTTAGGCGAAGGGCGCAACGCGCACAGGGCGGAGAAGAAGCAATTGCTAAGTCAGCTCAGCACAAAGCCGCAAAAAAAGAGCTCGGCATGGCCATTCGTGCGAGTAAAGCGCAATGCTGGAGAACCATATGCAACGAGGTGGATAGCGATCCATGGGGCAGAGGATACAAACTTGCCACTCGAAAGCTGGGGCTGTTCAGTACGCACGTCGCGCTGGATGCCGAAACGATGACAAATATTGTTGATGCTCTCTTTCCAACACACTTGCCGAGGGTAGAAGACGATGCTGAAAGCCAAGTTGGAGAAATTCACGCATTCACAGAGGAGGAATTGGCATATGCAGTGACCAGCCTAAAAAATAAGAAGGCACCGGGACAGGACGGCATACCAGTGGAGGCGTTGAAGGTGGCTGTAAGTAGATACCCGCACCTGTTACTAAAACTGTATAATGCATGCTTAGTAGCAGGAGTGTTTCCTTCACGGTGGAAGACGGCCCGTCTAGTATTAATAAACAAAGGGAAAGGTGGCGATCCCGACTCCCCGTCATCATACAGACCTCTCTGTATGTTGGAAACAATGGGGAAGCTGCTGGAAAAACTATTAAAGCCTAGGCTGGAAGATGCCATATCTATTGCTGGTGATTTGTCTCCAAGACAATATGGCTTTCGGAAGGGGCGGTCAACTGTAGATGCAATAAAGAAGGTAATTAGCGCAGTTGAAAGAGCTGAAACTGCTTGCCACGCAGCGAGGCCTTTGGTGTTTCTAGTGACTCTGGATGTGCGAAACGCCTTCAACTCGGCCAGATGGGAAGATATGATTGATGCTTTGCAACGATCTTTCGCTGTCCCGAACTATCTTCTACAAATAGTTCGAGACTACTTGAGGAATAGAAGACTTGTATACGAGACGAAAGACGGCAAAAAGATTAAGGAAATCACTGCTGGAGTAGCCCAGGGGTCAATTCTTGGTCCCGATCTGTGGAATGCTATGTATGATGGCCTGTTGCGACTTGAGATGCCGGACGAAGTATTCCTGGTTGGATATGCAGATGATGTTGCTGTTATAATAACATCCAGAAGCACAGCTTTAGCTCAATACAGGCTGAATCAGGTGATGAGAAGAGTGAACGTTTGGATGGATGAGCACGGTCTACAGTTGGCAATCTCAAAGACTGAGATCGTAATGCTCACAAAACGGAGGATTCCAACAGTTATCCCTATGCAGATTGGAAGAGAAGAGGTGATTACAAAAGGTGCGACGAAATATCTGGGGGTTGTTTTAGACAGTCGACTAACCTACTGGGAGCATATTCGCAGGGTTTGTGACCGGGCATCAGTTGTAACAGTGTCACTCGGAAGACTGATGGCGAATGTGGGCGGCCCTCGCTCTAGCAAGCGAAGACTCCTGATGTCAACGGTGCAGTCGGTCCTGCTGTATGGAGCTGAGATCTGGGCTGGTGCAATGGAAGTAAGGAAGTACCGCACGAGAATGTTGTCAATACAGAGACGCGGGGCACTAAGAATCACATGCGCTTATCGCACGGTGTCCGGAGCTGCGGCCTTGGTTGTCGCTGGAGTCATCCCGATAGACCTGATGGCGCTCGAGCGTCGAGAGATATACCGGTTGAGTGCCGAATTTGGAAGGAGTGATTCTGCGATGAGAGCTCGCAGTGTCACGCTCGTAGCATGGCAGCAACGATGGGACGAGGAGAGTAGCGGTCGATGGACGGCCAGGTTGGTAAAGGTACTTAGTACCTGGATCAATCGGAGGCACGGGGAAGTTAACTTCTTTGTTTGCCAGTTCCTGACGGGGCATGGTTACTTTGGAGCCTACTTGTACCGAATGGGAAAGCTGAGGACCCCTTTTTGCCGGTACTGCCCTGAAGAAAGTGATGACGCTTGTCATACTTTCTTTGGGTGCGCTCAATTCAATGAAGAAAGAAACCGGCTCACCTCAGTGGTGGGGGTGGTTACACCTGACACCATCGTGGAGGTGATGCTACGGTCGGAGGAGGCGTGGGATGCAATAGCACTCTACGTCGAATCTACGCTACGGAGAAAGAGGGAAGAGGGGTGCTTAGTGGATTCCTAGGCGAGAAGTAATCGATGGGCCCTGACAGGGCTGGCAGCACGGGACAGACTGAAGTAATACGAAAGTGGTTCCGGTCCGGTTTTCCCGTGGGCTGTAGGTGATTTTTAGTGAGTAGGTGACAGGAGCAGCTGTCAAATCTCACACTGTCGGGCGGCGTCCATCGCCGTTCGACGAAAGTCTTTTGAAGATTTTTTGCACCTACAGAAGGAAAAAAAAAAAAAAAAAAAAAAAAAAAAAAAAAATACATAGTTAACTATAATTAATAAATAATAAATAATTAATAACTAATAATTAGTAATTAATAATAATTAATTAGTAATCCAAAATTAGTAATTGGTAATTAGCAGTTAATAATTAGTAATCAGTAATTAATAAATATTAATTGGTAATTTGTAATTAGTAATTAGTAATTTATAATTAATAATTAATAGTTGGTAGTTATTAACTAAAAATTATAATTACTAATTAATAGTTAGTAATTATTAATTAGTAATCAGTAATAAGTAATTAATAATTACTAGTTAATAATTAGTAATTAGAAATAGTTCATTAGTAATTAATAGTAAGTAATCATTAATCAGTAATCAGTAGTTAATAATTAGTAATTAATCATTTTTAATTAGTCATTAAAAATTAGTAATTAGTAATTAGTAATTAATAATTAGTAATTAGTAACTAATAATTAATAATTAATAGTTAGTAATTAGTGATTAGAAATAAGTAATTACTAATTAATAGTTAGTAATTAGTAATTAGTAATCAATCAGTTGTTAGTAATTAGTAATTATTAATTAGTAATTAGTAATTAATAATTAATAATTAATAATTAATAATTAATAATTAATAATTAATAATTAATAATTAATAATTAATAATTAATAATTAATAATTAATAATTAATAATTAATAATTAATAATTAATAATTAATAATTAATAATTAATAATTAATAATTAATAATTAATAATTAATAATTAATAATTAATAATTAATAATTAATAATTAATAATTAATAATTAATAATTAATAATTAATAATTAATAATTAATAATTAATAATTAATAATTAATAATTAATAATTAATAATTAATAATTAATAATTAATAATTAATAATTAATAATTAATAATTAATAATTAATAATTAATAATTAATAATTAATAATTAATAATTAATAATTAATAATTAATAATTAATAATTAATAATTAATAATTAATAATTAATAATTAATAATTAATATTTAATAATTAATAATTAATAATTAATAATTAATAATTAATAATTAATAATTAATAATTAATAATTAATAATTAATAAATAATAATTAATAATTAATAATTAATAATTAATAATTAATAATTAATAATTAATAATTAATAATTAATAATTAATAATTAATAATTAATAATTAATAATTAATAATTAATAATTAATAATTAATAATTAATAATTAATAATTAATAATTAATAATTAATAATTAATAATTAATAATTAATAATTAATAATTAATAATTAATAATTAATAATTAATAATTAATAATTAATAATTAATAATTAATAATTAATAATTAATAATTAATAATTAATAATTAATAATTAATAATTAATAATTAATAATTAATAATTAATAATTAATAATTAATAATTAATAATTAATAATTAATAATTAATAATTAATAATTAATAATTAATAATTAATAATTAATAATTAATAATTAATAATTAATAATTAATAAATAATAAATAATAATTAATAATTAATAATTAATAATTAATAATTAATAATTAATAATTAATAATTAATAATTAATAATTAATAATTAATAATTAATAATTAATAATTAATAATTAATAATTAATAATTAATAATTAATAATTAATAATTAATAATTAATAATTAATAATTAATAATTAATAATTAATAATTAATAATTAATAATTAATAATTAATAATTAATAATTAATAATTAATAATTAATAATTAATAATTAATAATTAATAATTAATAATTAATAATTAATAATTAATAATTAATAATTAATAATTAATAATTAATAATTAATAATTAATAATTAATAATTAATAATTAATAATTTATAATTAATAATTAATAATTAATAATTAATAATTAATAATTAATAATTAATAATTAATAATTAATAATTAATAATTAATAATTAATAATTAATAATTAGTAATTAATAATTAATAGTTAATAATTAATAATTAATAATTAATAATTAATAATTAATAATTAATAATTAATAATTAATAATTAATAATTAATAATTAATAATTAATAATTAATAATTAATAATTAATAATTAATAATTAATAATTAATAATTAATAATTAATAATTAATAATTAATAATTAATAATTAATAATTAATAATTAATAATTAATAATTAATAATTAATAATTAATAATTAATAATTAATAATTAATAATTAATAATTAATAATTAATAATTAATAATTAATAATTAATAATTAATAATTAATAATTAATAATTAATAATTAATAATTAATAATTAATAATTAATAATTAATAATTAATAATTAATAATTAATAATTAATAATTAATAATTAATAATTAATAATTAATAATTAATAATTAATAATTAATAATTAATAATTAATAATTAATAATTAATAATTAATAATTAATAATTAATAATTAATAATTAATAATTAATAATTAATACATAATAATTAATAATTAATAATTAATAAATAATAATTAGTAATTATTAATTAATAATTTTTAATTGATTATTAATATATACTAATAAATATTTAATAATTAATAACTAACAGCTAATAATTATAAATTATTAACTAATAATTGATTGTTATTATTTAATAATTCATAATTATTAACTAATAATTAATAATCAATTATTAATTAATAACTAATTATAATTAATGAATTACAATTAAAAATTAGAAACCATTAACTATTAAAATATAATAATTATTAGTTAATAATTAGTAATTAGTATTTATTAATTTGTAATTAATAATTGATAATTGATTAATTATAATTAATAACTATTAACTAATAAATTATAGATATTAATTAATAATTAATAATTAATAATTAACAAATAATAGTTAATAATTAATTATGAAACTACAGTTACATTCGAGGCGACGGTTCAGATTTTTCTGTTTGCTTACAGATACAGAATTTTTTAAACGATTTTTTCACTATTAATTATTAATAATTAATAATTGGCTAATTTTTATACTTGGAATATATTAATATTGCCGGATTAACCCTTGTTGTCGTATTTATGGCCATCGGAAATTGCAACATGTCTTCATGTATCTCCCATGTATTTTCATTACGTTTTATGTAAGATCGAAAATGGCCAGGCATATATTTTTTACATAATTGTTCTGCGGCTCATATCAAAATGGCACTGAGTGATTTTAATTCCGCAATATATGCCCTTTACAACCTATATAGTCACTATATGCCGCCTATAATTTCCAGAAAAAATGAGAGAATTTTGAACAGAAAATTACGTGAATACGAAAAGCGTCCCAAAAGTAATATTGATGAATCGAATTTATTTTTGTTTGTGTAGGCGTCGAATTATATAGTATTTATGTGTATTATCTAGCAAATTATACACTATGACTGTGTCCGAAACCTGTGATAAATAATTTTTAGTACTAATTTTTGACATTTATTTGAAAAAAACTGCAAAAACTCCACTTAAAGTATCGTCAATTCGATCAATTTGTGACAGCTACAGAATAAATTCATTGTTTGTTTTACTAGCTGTGATTGACATATTGTATCGATTACTATCGGTGCTCTCCATAATATTTTTTGTCCAAACAACCAACCATTTCGCGGAAATGCTGTAATTAAAATGAAGCAACAAAAATGTGAGGCGGGCAAATATACCAAAAAATATTACACTACTCGCATAGCACAGCATGAAAAAAAAATGTGAATGTATAGGGAAATATTACTTCGGTCTAAAAAGGCCAAATTATTGAAATCCTGACAAAAATGATCAAAAATTTGATTGGTCGAAAACCACTTTTCTCGACGTTTTGAAAGTCCTTGTGTCCTAAAAAAGAAAAACAAATAAAATGTCTATCCGTCTGTCTATATGTCTGTATGTCTTTATGTCTGTACCCATGGTATCTCGAGAACGGCTTGTTCGATTTATAATTGTTTTTTGCCAATCTGTTTCTATGGTCAAGGCGGAGATTTGACAAGCTTTTAGAATCTGTATGTCAAGAGGGTCGGTAACGGCCATACGAATTAACCCAAAACACCTTGTTATAGCAATATTTACCAATATTTTTTTATATATGCTGGTTTGAATATTGAATTGGGTATTGAGTTTGCGGTTGAGTTGAAAGTTAAGTTCAATTACTGGTTAAGTTCAAGTTGAGTTGACCAATTTTTTATAGATGCATGTTTGAGGATTGAGTTGAAAGAGAGTTTGCAGTTGGCCATTTGCGGATCCACAAATCCACACGACTTGACCAATTTGAACCAAACTTTACACAAATATTGTTTAAGACTGAAGAAAGGTCACTGTTAGTATCTCAACCCTCAAATTGAACACTTTACATTTCAAATTAAATCTTTAGCAATTTAAATGAATGGCCAATTGGGATGGAACTTATCTATTTCTTAACTGATTTTAGTGAAATTTGACTTCCGCGATCGAAATGGGATTCTAAAATGAGTTTTGGATGAAGTTCTGGAATATGGAAAAGTATGATGGAACTTGCCTATTTCTCGACCAATTATGATGAAATTCGTCTTGTGCTTTGGAAGTGGGTTTCTAAAATGATTTTTGAAATAAGTTCTCGAATATGGCTAAGTATTAGGGAATTTGCCTATTTCTCGACCAATTATGATGTAATTTGACATATTGGTATACGATTTTTGGATGAAATTCTGGAATATGGTCAAGTATTAGGGAGCTTGCCTATTTCTCAACCAATTTTGATGAATTTCGGCTTGTGCATTGAAAATGGGCCAAGTTTAATGGAACATGCTTATTTCTCAACCGATTATAATTAAATTTGACATGTGCATTGTAAATAGGATTCTAAAATGATTTTTGGATGAATTTCTGGAATATTCCCAAATATGAGGGAACTTGTCTAGTAATCAACCGGTTATGATGAAATTTTACATGTGCGTTGGAAATGGGATTCTTAAATGGCTTTTGGATGAAGTTATGGAATATGGCCATTTAGGACGAAATTTCCCTAATTCTCAACCGATTATGATAAAATTCGATATGTGCGTTGAAATGAAATTCTAAAATGAATTTTAAATAAAGTTCTGGAATATGGTCAAGTATGATAAAACTTGCCTATTTCTTAACCGATTATGATGAAATTTAAATTTGTAGACTAGTTAGTATTGGGATTCTAAAATTATTTTTACATAAAATTCTGGAGTATGGGCAGTTTGGATATAATTTATCCATTTTTCAACGAACTTATCCATTTTTAAAATGATTTTTAGGCAAAGTTCTGGAATTTGGCCGAGAAGGAATAATCTTTTATATTTTTTAACCGATTATAATAAAATTCGAGATTGGGAATGAGGCGGGTTTAAAATAATATTTCCAATTTCAAAACTCTGCACGGTAGTTAGTAGTTGAAATACTGCGGTGCGTGTTAGCTACATAATCGGTCATAATCGGTTAAGCTTAAGCTTCATCATAGTAGCCAAAAAGGTTCAATTTGAAGTATTAAAGGATCAACTTGAAGTGTAAAACCTGTATGATGGTATAAGGGTATAATAATGTGTTGGTATGATGGTATTAAGGTATGATCGTATGATGGTATAATGGTATGATGGTATGATGGTATGATGACATGATGGTATGAGTATAAGGGTATAGTCGTATGGTGATATGATGGTTTTATGGTATGATGATATTATGGTGATGGTAGGATAATGATGGTATGAAGTTATGAAGGTATGCCGATATGATGGTATGATAGTAAGGTATTATGATGGTATGATGGTACGATGATATAATGGTATGATGGTATGACGGTACGATGGTATGATGATATTATGGTAAGATGGTATATATAATGGTATGATTGTGTGAAGTTATGATGATATAGTGATATAATGGATTGATATTATTGTATGATGGTGTGATGATATGATTGTATAAATCATACAACATACGATGGTATGACGGTATTTATTCTAGAATGATGGTGTGTTAGTACGAGGATATGATTGTATGATGGTACGATAGTACGATGTCATGATGGTGTAAAGGCGTGGTGGGTTGTTGGTAAGGTATACATCATGGTGATGGTGGGATGGTTTGACGTCACTATGGTACAATGGTATGACTGTATTATGTTTTAATGGTATAGTGTCATGATAGTATTATGGTATGTATAATGGAATAATTGCTTAAGGTTATGATGGTACGACGGTTCGTATGCTGGTATTATTGTACGTTACTATTATGGTATGATGGTGAGTAGGGTTTGAGTTGAAATTGAGTTGGATTTGAGAGAGAACTTCGGTTAGGGATTAATTTGAAGTTGAGTTTAGGGTTTAGTGGGAGGTTAACTTGAGTTGAGTTTATAGATGCATGTAGGTTTCGAACCGAGTTAATTTGGGAATGGGTTGGAAAATAAGTGTGGAGTTGAGCAGAGGGTTGAGATTTGGGTCGATTTAAATTGAGTTGTCGTAGAATTAGGATTTAGCTAGCTCACATTGGGGTGTAAGTTGTTCGGTTGGAAAATTTAAGTGTTGATTTGAAGTTAGGTTAAGGATTGATTTGGTGATTTCATTAATGGTTGGGTTGGTCGTTAATTTGGTGATTGCGTTTAGGATTGTATTGCGACTAAGATAGAGGTAGAGTTGTAAATTGAGTAGGAGATTAAGCTAAAGATTGACTTAAGAGGTTCATTTCGGGATTGATTTGGGAGTTGAATTAATCAAGACCGAAGTTCTGATCACCTCATAAGGTTTCAGCCCTTTATATTTTTTCAAATAAAATTTGTACTAAAAAATATTTATCATCGGTTTCGGTCACAATAATAATCATTGTTAATCATAATGTTTAAATTAGATTTTAGAAAAGATTTGGTTTGTTTTACGTAAGACAAAATTTGTTTTTGAAGTGAAATGAATTTAACAGGGGCTTTACCCCAGTAAATCTCGTTTGCTTATTCCAAATTGTTCTTTTAATTCACAAAGGGCGGGTTTATTAAATTGGGGCTTCTAAAAAAATTCAAAATATTTTAGAATTCATAAAAGTTGCGAAATTATGGTGAGCTATTACGTATATCATGGCGGAAGCCTGCTATATGGTTTAGTGAAAATAAATTAGGACCTCAATTACCTTGCTTCTGAGCTACAAACCGGTGAACTTAATCTTTTGATATTTTTTCTTTATTTCGACTGTGACAAATAATTCGATTGGTAAATAATCGATATTTTTGTTACTTTGACGGGTGTACCATTTTTTATTGAACGTCTTACCTCTATCACCTTCTACAATATATGCTGCGTACACTTTATATACTCTACACTATAAAAGTAAAATATTACGAAGGGGTGAGTTTTTCATAGAAACATTATATTCAAAAATAAGTGACGGTATTTTAATGACTTTTGGTTTTCCCTTTAAAGGCATCGTCAAAGCCAACATGGAAATGTTAATGGCAACTAAAATTTTTGGCGAAGAACTGAGTCTATTTTACTATTATTGCTCGTAAATTGAAAGAACTTGAGAGAATTCTCATGAGTTGAAATTTTGACCGATTGTTAGTCGCCGCGATTTATTTTTTTTATTCTGTTTAGACGGGAAATAGACAAAACTCGTATTTATCTCCCGATAACGGATGAACGGAAGTTAATGGGACAAAACCCGTTACACGCGGCTTAAAGAGATCTTTATAAAACTATTTCTAATTGTGAAAATCACCGCCGTTGATGTGAAAAAAATAGAAATAAAAAATGACAACTGCTGAAAGACCATTAATTTTAACAACCGTTATAAGCCGTTTAGCGAGCTATTTATAAAACTATTTTATTGGTGATATTTTAGAATTTTTCTTTATATTTTTGTAATTAGGTTCGTATACTAAATTCGAACAAACTATCCTAATTCATATGGACGATCAAACTATCCTAACTTGGTACAAAATCAATATTTAATGCAAGATTAGTACCTTGCTAAGACTGATTAAATAGAAGTAAAAAATTGAAAGTATTAACTTATTGTTTTCTTAATTATAGAATCTTAAACAGAAACTAAAATTTTTTCAGAGACATTTTTTCTAATTTGGACCTAAACTTTCTGATTTATGAGCTTGATAATTACCATGAGAATTATCTTGTCTATATATTACTCAATAAAATATTTAAAATAAATGACATCAGAATTACAGATAGTTTACGAAATTCTCAAGATGATATCTTGGTAATAAAAAATATTGGTCGCCGTTAACTAAACATTTTCAAGATAACATTGACGAGGCCTTTCAAACCCAAGTCAATTTAAATCATTATTTAATAATTTTGTTTTTAATCCTTACAACTTTTGTTTATAACGTTTTTACTTAAAACTGAATAACCTTTTGTATAATATATACATTGTTGCTAAAACGGGACAGCAAAATTATCTTAAAAACCATCGGTTTACATTCAAATGTCTTCGATATGGAAACATACGTAATTGCTTTCAATTCAGTTGCCCAACTTTATCCGTTTAGCCGGGCTAGCTACCTTTTTTCAAATAACTACAAGGAATAATGGTCAAGTGACCGGTTCATCGTTCACTACGATTATTTAAGAAACAAAATTGATGTGTTTTGATTTTTGTAAGTTACACACGGTATAATTTGTAGAATCTTTTTGTTGAAATATTTTAATTATGCAAAAAGCAATCGATGTGGAGAAAGGAAATAAGATTAGGTCGTAGGAATTAATATCGTAAAAAATAGAATTAAACTCGGAAAATCAAATTTTAAGGACGAGCAGAACGCTGTATGTTTTCGAATTTATTACGCAAAAAACGGAACTGCAATAACCGCAAAAATTATAGAATTAAACTCAGAATCAACTTTATTTACGAATTGAATTTCTACGATCTTATTTCGCGCAGCTGATTTTACTTTTTCAATGCAAAATTTAATTTGCAAAAATTGAGAGTAAAGTTGAATTTGCTTTAAGAACGTAAATGATAAAGGATAGGGATAAAAGCACAATTTTTTAAAAATTGCTTAAATATATTATGAAAGTGTCTTTTTTTGTTCTTTACAAATTTTTCTAACGAAAATGGTTACGTATTCGAATATTCATTTCAAATAATCGAATTTAAAATTTATTCACGATCCAGTAATACCGAAAAACTGATTGTGATATTAATTTAAGAAGCATTGTTACAGAATCCCATGCGATGCCGCTCGTATATAAGCCGAACGTTTTTCACATTGTGCTGTTTCCAGTCAAGCCAACTCCGATATTGATACTGAAGAATTCAGCAAGCATTAAAAAAATAAGGATAAAACCTATAAATAAAATGCCAATCTTATTACTTGATGTTCCACCTTAAAATCAACGCGAATCTTACGTTTAGTAAGACAGTGGTCATCCTCAAACTTAAAAAAATGTTATTATTAAATATTCAAATCGATAAATTAGTACTGGTGGAACTGAGAGGAAATGAAAAATTACATTAGGGAAGCTTCTCGGAATATGAAAACAACTAGTGTGTTATTCGTGATTGGGCCAGATTTGCTCAAGTGCGCTGAGATTTGTATTCAGCATGGTGTCATGCAATTTGAATATTTTTAATATAAATTAAAGTATTTTCGCCGATTAATGGAGTTGCACGACGGATTCAATTCGCATTTGCGGCCTTTTCGAACGCTGCATCGACCAACAGAGCAATGGGACGACTTGATTGTGTTCTTAAAAAAATGGTGTGAAGCCGCCCCTGTGGATGGAATTGTAACGTGCAATGATATTTCGCAGTTTACCGAACGGCAATCCTAATACATAACGACATTGGGGATTTTCTGGCCACCACAAAGCGGTTTTCCAATTTAATGTACTACAAGTCTCCAGTCAAGCCAAAGTGACAATTGTTTGATCCTCTCGGATTAGTATCTTTGGTCGTGGTATTGGGAAAGATGTTTATGCAGAAGCTGTGGAAGCTTAACTTGGATTGGGACAGGAGCCTTCCAATAAACTACTACACATATTGGCTGGCATTTCGACAAAATCTAGTTGAGCTGAATCAATTATCCATTCCACGGTTCCTGTTGAAAGATATTACTTCGAGTGACGTAATAGAACTTCATGGTTTCGCTGATGCGAGCGAAACGGCCTATGGTGCAGTAATTTACACCAAATATACAATTAAACGGGCGGTTCCTTGTTCTACTTTTTTGCTCTAAGTCTAGAGTAGCATGACTACACAAATTTACGATACCACGCTTGAAACTAGCGACGGCATTATTAACAGGACAATTGATATCACAAGTTCATGCCATTGTTAATTTTCCTGTCAGTGGTATCATTTACTGGACGAATTCAAAAATTGTCCTCATATTTGAAAGCATTTCTGGCAAACAGAGTTGCACAAATACAAGAATTGACGAATCCACAGCAATGGTATTTGAGTCAACACAAAACTCCGCAGATTTCGTGTCTCGAGGAAAAACGCCAGCAGATTTGATTCGATGTGATTTATGGTTTCATGGTCCGCCAATATTACAATCTTTAAAATTCCAATGGGTTACATCGAGGAATCCATCTGTTTCTGATCATAAATACTGCGAATACAAAAGAGCTACGACTTTGATAACTGTATCTGCACAAGAAAACAAAATTCTATCAAAACGAAAATATATTAATAACTATCAGAAATTGACAAGAGTGTTGGTATATGTCCGGACGAATGATGCGAATGGTCTGATTCGAGTCGGTATCTTCATGTTGGCCCTCAAACATTATTTGAAACGGTTCGTGAACAGTTTTTGCCAATCCATGGTCGAAAATTAGCAACCCATGTATTTCGAGATTGTATCCGATGTCGCCGAGTCAACCCTACTCCAATAATACAACGAATAATAACATAGACGTTTTTGAGCCACACGAGGAGTATGCCGGAAGGTGTTTACTGATAATGGTATAAACTTCGTGAGGCAAATTCTGAATTAAACCAGTTGTACCAACTTCTTGAAGACTCCAACTTGGAGCAGATCACAAAGAATATGTGTCAAGAAGATAAAATTCAATGGACTTTCGCACCATCATGATCTTCTCATTTTGGCGGCCTTTATGAAGCGGCCGTGAAATCCACGAAACTTCATCGCCGGAGAATGAAAAATTGAACACGCTGTCCAATCAAGTAGAAGCCATTTTTAATTCCCGGCCCATAACACCACCCACTTCAGTTCCCCATGGTACAGCAATTCTTACTCCTGGACATTTTTTGTTCGGCCGACCATTATGAATCTATTGGATACAATAAATGATGCCGCTTCATTCAACAACTGAGTCACAACTAAAAGAACCCCAGCATCAACGGAAATTGTGGCTTAGTGAACTTTATTAACTTTCGATAAAATTCTACATTCTTCAGCGGTCGGGACAAAACCGTTTACTCTCGAAGTATTCAGTATTTAAGATAAACTAACAACATTTGTCTATCTTTTAATTGTCATAACCTATAAAGATTTCTTTTTGCGTAATTAAAATTTCGCAACCATAACAAGAGATATCGCCGTTGAACAGATCATACTGCATAATATATGTACATAGGTAACCGGAATTTATTTCAAGTGCGAATTTTTTTTTAGAATTTACGTCACAAATTATGCACACAATCGAAATAAAAGTAAACTTTTGTGTAGGAAAAGGAGTCGGATATTGAAATTTTGCTACGCATTTTCTACAAATTTTCCGTCATTTCCTGGTGCTATTACTGCGTTCCTTAAAATGAAAAAAAGACCAGAAAAAAAAAAATTCGAAAAATTACTTGACATTTTACCTATCATTCAAACAATAGGGAAAGTACCAGAATCAGTTTTAGTTATATTACGCCATGATTCGAACAGTAACCAAAAATGAGGTAATCACATGATGATCTCTCGATGATGACTTTAGTATGTGAATTAGAAAGTGATACATTTTTAAAAAAATTTGGAATCTCTAAAAATCATGGAAAGCGGGCTCCATCTTCTCAAGGCGAGTAAGTCGGATTAAAATATTCTTAAAAATAATTTTCAAATTTGTCGATAAATTTTGTAAATCTTAAAATCTATAAAATAACATATAAATTAAAAATTATTTTCAAGATTGACTTTTTTTGTTTCTTGCACCTTCCATTTGTTTCGGAAATTACGTTCTAATTCTGTTTTTTTTCCAAACCGTTCAAACCCCATTAAATTCCTGCTATAATTCACAAAAAAAAGTTACTTAAATTCATCTGGCGTAAATTGAGGAAGCCTAGATAGAATCGTTTACAGTTTTAAAAGTTAACAATCTGTTGAGATGAGACTTGGTGAATTTTTAGTCAATATGAATGCTTTGTTGCCAACTTCAGCAGCACTTAAAATAAGAAGTGCAATGAAATGATTGTAAAATAATAAATTTAAGTTTGCACCGTGCGAATGAATTAAAGGTTTTCTAACGAAAAAATTTATTTAATTGCCTAGCCTTGTACGCCATTTTCGATGGTTTAACTAGTCTAGTTAGTTTAATTACCTAGAACATTATAAGGGTGAGATATTTGGAGGACTGGCCACATTTGATTAAAAAGTAATTTTTTTTTTTTTTTGCAACGCCATATACTTTAAAAATCACAAAATATGTAGCATCTTAAGATAAATCTACATTATTTTCTTAAAATAATTAATTTTCCTGCTCGTCTACCGCACTACGAAAAATGAAAATGCAATTCAAATACAAAAACAAAACACATGGAAAACAAAAAAAAAAAAAAAGAAAAAGAAAAAAGCAAACACAATATAATGTTTTTACTCACCCCCATCCCATCACATCCACCCTCTCTCATACTCTAAAAAAAACAAATAAAAAAAAAAAAGAAATGTTAAATTAAATTGGAAATTATATTATATTTTAATTTGGAAAAGCGTGTGTGTATGTATTTTTGTGATCTTAGCCTGTATGATTGTTGACCAGGGTCCACTGAGTCTAATCCTTTCACCCGGTTTCTGTGGTTGTGCTGAAGCAATAAGCATGTATGTATTGTAAAAGCGAAATGTGTCTGCTAGTTGGGCAGCGTATTTGGATGGAAAGCAAGAGGGTATTTAAAAAGCATGATTTCAATTAATTAAAATTCGCGAAAAAAAAATGGGGGATCGTTTTTTTTTTTTTTTTTTTTTTTAAATAAATATTTCATATTTAAAAGGACAGATAAATAAGGGATGTAATTGAAATAAAAGATATAATTCATTTTAATAATTGTCAAAAAGTGGACAATAAGGGTGACACAGCTTAAACAAGTAATAAAAAAAAAAATGTTTTTAAAAATAACTAAATAAAAAGTTTTCCCCCCACTTTTCATTCGTACATACTGAATTCCATTTATCTGATAAAATACCCTATCGTGAGACACACGTAGCGTTCTTCATGTGGCTGCTACATGCAGACAGGGCAAATAGCTCATAACTCACTTGCCTACTTATAACATCATTTGCAGATGAGATAGTGGTCAACAATTGTTTGAGTCTAATGGAAAGATTGAAGTAAGAAGTACAATGGACATAAATTGATTTGAAAATTTAGCCATACTCTACCAGATTGACACTTACAATATTTAATACATAAAAAAAAAAATCAATCTGTGCTAGCAGTAACAATGTATGCAAGAACAATACACGCAAACAAAAAAGCAATGGTTTTACTAAAGAAAGTAACCAACAATTAACTTATACTTGTTGAGCTACTGTGCTGATCATAAAACGATCGACCAAATTTTTGGTGTGCTATTATCTATGAAAACAAAAAAGCTACGGAATGAGCAATAATATTCAACTAAAGGATTAGTGAAAAAATTTGGCACCTCCCAGATCTTAATGTTTAAATTAATTTCTTGAAATTTTTTATTTTCCTGTATCGACTTAATAATTTCCATTTTTCAAGGCTTCAATAATTTCCTTCTTCAAGCAATTACCCCCGATTAACCGGTGTGAAGTTTTTGGACACGTTTTTGAACAAAAATTTATGCGAGTATACATTGTGAAGTTTTCGGACAAAATAAAAAATTAGTTTTTGGACAAATGTTTATGCGAGTGTACATACTTCTTTTAACAATGTATTTAACAAAAATAAAGTTATTCAAATAAAACAAGCCTCTAATAATTTCAAACATTCATTTCCAATATGTTTTTCAACAAATCAGTTCAGCACCACTTTGAAAGTTAATAAATCGACGAATTTCGTTTGGAATAAGAACGTTGTTCACTATTATTCCAAATAGCATAAATCTCAGAGATTGGCTCATATAGTGATTATATAGGTTGTGAAGGGCATACATTGCGGAATTGAAATCACTCAGTGCCATTTTGATATGAGCCGTAGGGCTCTTGCCAAAAAATTTAGAAAATCAACGAATTTCGTTTGGAACAAGGACGTTGTTCTCTATTATACCAAATAGCACGAATCTCATATATCAATAGGTTTCGGGACCTGTAATTGCTGTGAAAATTTTCATTTTGATTGCTCGATTATTTCTAAAAATTTCTTAGAAAATTCAATTTTATTGAAAATCAACTGTGCTATAGCCCACAAGTTTTTGGGCGGCAAAAATCTAAAATGGTCCGATTACGATGGTTGATACCTCTATCAATAGGTTTCGGGACCTGTAATTGCTGTGACAATTTTCATTTTGATTGCTCGATTATTTCTAAACATTTCTTAGAAAATTCAATTTTATTGAAAATCAACTGTGCTATAGCCCACAAGTTTTTGGGCGGCAAAAATCTAAAATGGTCCGATTACGATGGTTGATACCTCTATCAATAGGTTTCGGGACCTGTAATTGCTGTGATAATTTTTATTTTGATTGCT
The DNA here is from genome assembly GCA_958295665.1 of Tipula vernalis. Taxonomy (NCBI): domain Eukaryota; kingdom Metazoa; phylum Arthropoda; class Insecta; order Diptera; family Tipulidae; genus Tipula; species Tipula vernalis. Next base: position 3,014,909 of record OY282561.1, read on the forward strand.
CGATTATTTCTAAACATTTCTTAGAAAATTCAATTTTACTGAAAATCAACTGTGCTATAGCCCACAAGTTTTTAGGCGGCAAAAATCTAAAATGGTCCGATTACGATGGTTGATACTTCTATACCTCTATCTAAATTTTTTTTGCAAGAGCCCTACGGCTCATATCAAAATGGCACTGAGTGATTTCAATTCCGCAATGTATGCCCTTTACAACCTATATAGTCACTATATGAGCCAATCTCTGAGATTCGTGCTATTTGGTATAATAGAAAACAACGCCCTTGTTCCGAACGAAATTCATTGATATTCTACATTTTTTTGCAAGAGCCCTACGGCTCATATCAAAACGGTACTAAGTGATTTCAATTCCGCAATATATGCCCTTTACAACCTATATAGTCACTATATGATCCAATCTCTGAGATTCGTGCTATTTGGTATAATAGAGAACAACGTCCTTGTTCCAAACGAAATTCGTTGATTTTCTACATTTTTTTGCAAGAGCCCTACGGCTCATATTAAAATGGCACTGAGTGTTTTTAATTCCGCAATGTATGCCCTTTACAACCTATATATTCACTATATGAGCCAATCTCTGAGATTCGTCCTATTTGGTATAATAGAGAACAACGCCCTTGTTCTAAACGAAATTTGTTGATTTGTTAACTTTCAAAATTTTTTTGCAAAGGCCCTATGGGGCTTAATTTGTTGATTTGATGAAAAGAAAATTGGAAATGAATGTTAGAAATTATTTGAGGCCTATTTTGTTTGAATAACGTTATTTTTGTTAAATACACTGTTAAATGATGTACACCCGCATAAATATATGTCCAAAAACTTAATTTTTCTAAAATCTGTATTTTGTCCAAAAACTTCACAGTACTCTCGCTTAAATTTTTGTCCCAAAAAAAAAAGTGTCCAAAAACTTCACACCGGTCCCCGATTAGACAAACCAAAAATTCCCAAAAAAAAAAAAAAAAAAAATCAATCCCCAAAAAATTAAGTTTCTTAATTATAAAATATTTGAATTTCGTTGAATACCTTGGATGTTTAGGGCTGTCAAACTGTTACTTATATACAAAAACTTGAATAGACTACTACTAACATTGGTTGTATTAGTGATTAAGTTATGAAAATAATCAAACGGCTTGATATCGAAAATCACAAAACAACTAATACCCTCCCTCCGCAATACCCCAGTGCGATTTGATAAAACGGATTTAATGAATTATTCGAGTTCAGACCTTGTATGCTAACCTCAAGTTAAGCTAATCGCGTCCTTTTGCCTGAAGTACTTAAACGAGTTTAGCTAAATCAGATTTATTGAACCGTATCCTGTTTAGGTAATTAGGAGGATAGATATTAAAATAGCGCACACTTTAGGTATTACAAATTTAGAAAAATTCTAGTTTGTGCTTAAACTTATGATCAGTAAATATTATACAACGTGTCGTGATTTCAAATGATTAAACAAAAGGAAAATCAAGAACTGAATTAGCACGTTCAATACCTGTAACCAAATTTGATACCATTTTTCTTTTTGTCCCTTAATATATCATTTACTTAAACATTGTGTACAAGAACTGACCTTAGATGTATGTGTCCTTAAACTAGATTCGGTCGCGAAACCTTTTCCACATATATTACAATGAAAAGGACGATTTTTTGCACGTTCTACTTGCGCATCATGATTTCGCAAATGCTGTTGTAAATTTGATAGTTGTATAAATGCTCGTCCACAATCTGGTAAATGACATTTGTACGGCCGTTCACCTGAAAGAAAAAAAATTTCTTACAAAAAATACAATTGAAAGCAGACGTAATTAATCAATTTTAATGTAATGTTGCTAGATTATTATTTTTTATTTTAAAGTTTTTCTGTTAGGTAAGTTGTACCAAATGCTTCTCAATTGAAATGCAAAAAAAAAAAAAGAATTAATTTCCATTGAATAAAGAATCAAAAAAAAAAAAAAAATGTTAACCCTTTTTATGTAAGTGTTTAGCCTTATTTGGGGGAAAAAGGCAATATCTCATGATGATACTGAACCCTTTGCGGGGTTACCCAAATAAAACGTTTTATTTTAGTTATTCGTCAACAATTATGTCGACAGGAAGCGGAAACAATATATGTATTGCATTTTTTGGTGTACTTTTCGTTAATACACATCGTCTATTGCATATAATAACAGATTATTATCAAATTCAATATTTTATAAAAATAATACAACATACACTGCAATAGAGTGCAATAACACAATAAACAGTAAAACGATAAAAAATCTATAAATAACTAAAAAAAAATTAGTTTGAGTTATTTATTTTCGACCACCAAAAATATTTTTGGAGAACAGTTGAATAAGAAACAAAAATAAGTAGTTAGGTTGTTAGAATTGAATGTACGAGTAAAACCATAAATATTTGATATTATCACCCCATCAAAAATATATAAAATGTTCGATACTCTCTTATGTGTTCAATGGGAAAATACGTTATGTAAATATTATGCAGGAGGGCGTATTAACGAGATGTGAAATTCATAAAAAAAAAAAAAAATATAAAAAATAAAACAGAAACCATTTTGATCGACATAGGTCATACTGTAACATTTTTGTCTAACCCCAACGGTTATTTATAAAGTGAAAATCTTTTAAGCCAATGGAAATTCAGAGCAAAACTATTTGAGAAATATTGACCATTTATCCACCATTTAACAATTTTTTGGATTCAAACATCTGCGCAATCTATGAAAATTGTTCATAATTTGTGTGCGTCGTCACGTTGAGCTACATAAGCAGGTACGATATTTTTTTGTAATGTACAGCAACGACTGCTGTTGACATACCAATTTTATTACATTGCTTATTATAAATCCGAAGCTTTGAAATAAATAGCATCTTGAATTATTTTTGTAGAACTGCAACTTTAAATAAATTCAAATAAAAAGTAGTATACGATCAAGCCTGTTAATAGGACTTTTTTCGAAAATGACCTACATATTTCAATCAGGATTTTCATAGAAATAATTCTGTGTAATTCATCCATCTTTAAACCAGACTAACGGGTAGCTACTTTTTTTTCATTTGATTTCGGTTTTATACCTATGAACCATAGTTTGAGACTATACTATTTGATTTGCTGAACTTATGAATGTATTTCATGATTTAGATTCTTTTTCCTTTCATGCTTGTGAAGTTTTTCCGAAAAACGTTCCGAAAATAATATACATACTTTATCAATGTACTGGTGCGGCATTCAATAAGCTGATTGTTGAACATTCCATTTAAAAATTGAAGATTTCCTTAATACTAGAAAGGTCTAAGACCATCAGTCAAATGATGATTCTCAATTGGAGTAAGCCATTGCTAATAATTTTAGCCAATTGGGACGATGATACTTTAAATTAGGATTGAATAGAAACTCGTTGTTCAATGTTGAATATAGAACGCATATCCCTTTCCTGAATGGTGATAACCGTAATAACCATCGGTCTAATGATGATTTTCTATTCGAGTAGGCCATTGTCAGTAATTATTGCCTATTTCAAAAAGAAATTTGTGGCAATCATATTTTAAATTATGATTGAATAGAAACTCGTTGTTCAATGTTGAATATAGAATGCATATCGCTTTCTTAAATGGTGATAACCTCAATGACCATCGGTATATAATGACTTTCTATTGGACTAGGCCATTGTCAATAATCATTGAAAATTTAAAAAAAAAAATTTCGGGCGATCATTGAATGTTAAATATAGATCGCATATCCCTTTCCTGAACGGTGATAACAGTAATGACCATTGGTATAATGATGAGTTTCTATTGGACTAGGCCATTGGCAGTAATCATGGCCAATTTAAAAAAAAAAATTGGGGTAATCATACTTTAAATTACGATTGAATAGAAACTCATTGTTCAATATTGAATATAGAACGGATATCGCTTCCCTAAACGGTGCTAACCTTAATGACCCTAGGCCTAGTGATGATTTTCTATTGGACTAGGTCATTACCTAGTCCAAGTATATTCGTGTTTTTTTCAAAGAAACCCAAAATCAAATTGATTTAATTCAATTTTTTTTGCAAAGTAAATCCAATTCTAATCCAATTATACTCGTAACTAGATCGTAACTATATTTTATCATTGTGGTTGGTACATTAAACGTCTGATCATCCATACTTATTGTTTCTAAAAATGGAAAATTCATTGGAAAATGAAAATCGCAGAAGTGATTCGCAAGTTTCCGAGCAACACGGGTCTCTTGTAAATTGTAACTAGTTTAGAGACCAAACAATTACACAGGGCTACAAAATGTGGAGTATATCTGAGCTTAGTTGATCTATAAGTTTTTGAAGTAATTCATCACGATCCCGGTGTTCATATTACCCTATCACGTCTAGATCAAGGTCAAATGAAAATCAAACACCTTAATTCGAATGATATAATTTTTTTGAACCCTGATTCTGAGAGAACAGGGAATTTTACGGCCAGATACGCTTTGTGATCATTTAGTCAAAGTGACCTCTGGAGGTCATTTGGAGGTCATCTGTAGATCAAATCCTTCTTTTGAATCTCTCGGCTGATATTTCGGCAAGGAATGGATCTCGGACCAGTTGACCTTTATGTTTTGGGGTCGCTGACCACGATTCCGATGTCTATATGACGCCAGCACGTTTGGACCAAGGTCAAATGAAAATCAAACACCGTAATTCGAATGATTTTTTTAATCCTCCAGATTCTATTTGTTGTTCATTTGTGTATATAGGTACTGTGTGTGTGTATGCACCTGTGCTGTTACCGGCCATTTCTGAACAGTTTTTTTGTCGCTATGGAAAAAACTGCGATATACTGTTCTGGTCGGTAAAATGCATGTCTTTTTAGTGGAGTTGTGTATTGAATTTGTACACACAATGCGAATCTAAAAGTCATATACGTCAGGTTCTTTTGTTCGTAACAGATGTACGAAGGGATTTTCTTTTGTGTACATTTGATATGCCTCTTTTCAAAGACGAGCAATGTTCTGATATCATGTTCACATCCCAAACACCTTGATATCGTCTCTCAAAGTTTTTTAAATCTTGGTGAAATCTCTTACCCTGCTCCTCACTGAAGTCCATCAGATTTTCAAGGAACTAATCAATGTGGAAATGGATGGAGGGCCATCGAAAACACCTTCATTGATTTTGGCTTCAGAAATATTGGGAAATTTCTCGATCCCTTATTGCTTTGATAAGCTGTTTAAATAAGCCGAGGTGGAGAGCGGAATGAGAAGCCAGTCGTTTTTTACATAATGTTGTTCTCGGATACGACCGTCCCACTCACAAATAAAGTATGGATACTTTGTGTTCCCGCTTTGTTGACCTACTAGAATACTGGTTATTTTCTAATCTCTAACTAATTACCACTTATGGGTATCTTACTTCAATTTTTCGAGTAAAAAACTGAAAATTATTGTATTCCTCTGTTAAGATTACTGAATGGCCAACCGTTATAGGATCTTATTTTGTGAAGTAAGACATCTTTTGAACTCATCACCGATGAATCAATAAATAGTCGCCAATCACTAGCTACATATTCAACACTTTTATATTCATTTATCAGTTCTTCAACATCATTGCAATAAACCAAACCCTTTGCTGTAGGCAAAAAATTCCGGAATCACGATAAAAATTCACATTCGAATACCTGGAGCTAAACAATTCTTTACTTTTAATCTAGAAGCTATGAGTTCGGAAGTCTGTTTAGAAAGACCTGCGTATCGAACCAAGTCACTTAGCTCATCTTGATTAAAACCATGGAAATTTCCGTGTTGACCATCTTTTGATTCTTGCGATTCATTCAACTCATCGTTTCGCTGATCTTCGAATTCTTCAAATGTCATTCTTGTATCCGTGTATCATTAGTTTTTGTTTTAGAAGGACTTCGTCAGTAGACGTTTGATGTTCACTTTCATCCTGTCCAATGCTGATTAAAACACCATTAGTTACAGATTGAACAGATGCATAAGATATTGCAGAATTATTCTTTTTATTATACCCAGATGTATTGGTCAAGAAGAAATAGCAATCAGTGTCATGATGTTCTGGCCCTAGCCAGATCGTAGGAAAAGCAAATATCTGTTTGTTCTTTCCTGTGATTCTCAAGAAGCAAGTGATGTATAATATTTTCGGAGTTAAAGAACTGTTCATTCCACTACCATCTATATTGAAACATTTTTTGTAATGTGCTTTGAATTCATCAGTAAATCGCCTCTCCTGATTCTTGATGACATATTTTCCACAAACAACGCAAAAGTTGTTTAATCGCTGATGACATGGGGTTGTTGTTTAACTTGTGGCCGATACTGGGGTTTTGAATCCCTGCATCGTAACACATTTGTGTGTACCTGCCATGATGGCTTGTATGTCTTCACCCAGGCACTTCGCCGGTGACCCGTTGCCCGCCGTCACTACGTGGAAGTGGCCTGGGGACAGCACAAGAAAATGGCGGTTCACGATGTCCCGTCTTACGGTATATTATGTAAGTAATGAATCTTGGCCTCTGAGTGACCTGGAAAATGACTTTGTTGGTTTAATCTAAGGTCATCCTTTAATGGTGAAAATTGAAACAGTTGAATGTGATTTCGTAAAATGATGAAATGATTGAAGTCGGTTGAATGTAAACACTCAGGCTTGAAATTAAACATTAACTCATTTAATTTCTCTCTTTAATTTTCATGAACTTTCATAGAGGTAATATGGTATATACGATATCTCGCTTCTTAGATATCAGCTGAGAGATTATACAAATGACTTCCAGAGGTCACTTTGACTAAAAGGTCAAAGCGTATCTGTGATGAATCGGGGCTCAAAACAATTTTATCATTCGAATTAAGATGTTTGACCTTCATTTGACCTGGATCTAGATCGTGATCAGCGACCCCAAAAGTGAAAATCAATTGTAGAATCAGCAGAACTGTAAGGCTAATTCAATTATCAAAAAAAATTTCAAAGTTGGTGAAAAAATTTTTGTGGGAAAATGTGGTAGCAAAAGATTCTCTAAAATTATAGAGAATATTTTAAATAAAATTGAGCAAATTGAAGAGGAGAAAACTAAGCAATAACTATAAAAAATATAAAAGCCCAACTGAGAGAATTGGCTGACATAATGCATTACTTCGATTCAAAATAGATTAAGTAAGCTTATAGGATCACATTAAAACTGGCGCAACTTAAGGTTAATCGTTACCTCTACATTTAATTGAAGTTACTTTGAAAAAAAAAACTAATAAACTTTGGAAAATATTGAGGATGAGTTGGAGAAAATAAGTGAACTAAAAAAAATGAAATATCATTTGCAAAAGAGCGAATTTGACCTGCAAAACCTGTATAAGAAGACCATAGCTGACTCGTGAATGAATAAAGGAGAAATAAATCTTTAGTAAAACCTAAGATGGACCAAATTAAGATAATTTCCTCAGAAGCCCGACAAGCGGCGCAATTTTACTGTTATGATATACATATGAATGAATATCAAATATTACTCTCAAATATTTAAATGAATTAACTTTTGCCAATATTAATGTTGTCAATATGTATAGCTGTGTCTGTATAAACGACATATATTAACTAATATCACTAAAAAGTCACCCATTAAAACAAATGTTTTCAAATTGAAATTCAAATCTCTTTGATTCAATCCAACAATCATTTTATTAAAGTAAGGCTTCTTAGCGAAATACTTTTTTTGAGTATAGTAGTTTGGGTAAGCATTCTAACTCAAATTTGAGAGCAACATTACTTGAATTCTGTTTAAATAATTTTAAAACTTTATTTCCTTACGTATAATTTAGCATACCGTATTTTTTAAGCTTGGCAACAACATAAAGTATGTGCTATTTTAATCATGTTCATTAAATGGCGTTACAAGTAGAAAGTTATTCAACTTTTCATTTACTTTATCAAAGTTAACTAATTTTTTTGAAATTTTTTCTTAATGTATTAATCCGTCTGTAAATTAATAATGAACTCTAACATATTGCCAATATTTAGTAACATCATTCATTCCACGAACATTATTTCGTAAAGTCTTCAATTTATTGTTGCACATATATTTAAGAATGGACAGAATTCACAAAAAAATCTGAAACATTTCGATCGTTTTTAGAATTAATAAATTCACGGCTTACGTTTGTTTGAAAACTTGGCTAAATTTCACAAATCGGCGACTGAGAATAAGTACAAGAAACTAAACCTGAAAAATATTTTTTCGAAAGTTTAATTGTCTGCGTGATTCATTATTAACTGATGTCAGCATTTTAGGCAAATTTTAATTACTTCAAAAATAAAACTTATAGTTTTAAAATTTAGTTTTTTTCAATTGTATGTTTATCCTTATATTTCGATATTTTGGTCGTATGCATAGGCACAAATTAAAACTGTAACAGTTAACATGAAAATTACAAAATTAAACATTTTGCTAAAGAACCAATAAACTTTTAATTTTTAGTCCAACATATATTTTTGAGAAAACCTGATAGCGTCATATCGTAAAATTATTATGTGAAAAAAACCTAGAACTTTTATACCTTGTGGACCATGGTCAAAACCTTCGAAAATTCTCTCTGTAGCAAATTTGCTGATTGTATTAGTGACAATATATACAGTTGTGAATAAAGTGTATTAAGTAGTGTTTGATATCAACTATAAGTCGTGGTTGTGAGAACGAGAAAATTACATTTTTTTACATGGTTTTTCATAATGACCAATACAATTAACAGTTGATATTTTTAAGTTTGTATCTGCGTGATAACAAAACAAACAGATTTTATACAATTTATATAACCCAATTTGACTAAAGCAATTTAATTCGTAAAACAATTTAACATAAACCCATTTACCTAGAAACAATTCGTCTAAAGCAATTTATTTTCAGATGGGCTATTGTTTATTCAACTTTCAAATTAATAATTTGAAGTTAATTGTAGACTTCACCAGAATGGTTAGCGTATTGTATAAATCCTTCGCTGGTTCAAATTTACAACTTGAGCATTAACGTGAGATTTATCATGTTAGATAATCTGTTTTTAGTTAAATCGGTTTTACATAAAACGCTAAAGACAAATTTTGCCTTCACAGAGAAAAAGTGGATGACACTGGTAGACAACTTGTATAGTCGATTTTAGGGTTTTTATGAATGAGCGATGTAAATCAAATAAATGAAAATTTATTTTATAAATTGCGAACCAGTTGCCGATTAAATAATTCTTAAGAGTTTTTAAAATACTCATTTTACAATTTTTCGCCTATTTTAATAATTTTTTAGTGTTGTATCTCAACAGTTTTCAAGATAACTTCATATCAAAAATTTCGTTGAATGTAAATCATGCATGAAACAAAGTACGGTGTACTATTTTTCGCACTGAAATACCTTTTATTGATACAATTGTGGACCCTTATAACTTCTTTGAAAACTTTTTTTGGGATGGTCTTTGGAGCCAAGGTTACTTCGATAATTATTTTTATTTAAATAAATTGAGGCGAGTTGTTTAGATAAATTCATGTGAAGATTTGTTTTTAGTTAAATTGTTTTAGACGAAATTTTTTAGATGAATTGTTTTTTAGACAAATTATTTTTAGGTAAACTGTCATAGATAAAAGATCCGTTGTTCTTTCTAAACGAAAAAAAACGTATATAAAACACAATCTTATACACTGATCTCTTATGATCATTAACTATACAAAATAATAACAACCCAAAACATATGATCGAACAGTGAAAGGAAAATCTGTCGTGATGAATTTCTCATGTAATTTGCTAAATGTAGTGATTTGTTGGGTACCAATTCTTCTGAGCTTAACGAGCTCAGTTAGCAAAATGTTTGTTACAGTTTTGTAAAAATTTTTTTTTTAAGGATGTGTCAGTGTATTGCGATTTCAAAACTAAAATGCTTCTAGATACTGTTGTTAAAGAATCACTAGATTTTATGGTAAACATTTTTGTTAGCTAATTAAGTAATTTATTGTGCAATGAAGAATTGTGAGGTCCTGGTGTATACGTCAAGTTTATTGTTAAGCGTACTACTAATCCTGTATTGAACTTGATATATTATAACTAAGCCACACACTGTTACAAACTCCAACAAAATTGATTCATATATTCCAAACATATAAGACCAGATTGTTAAAACTTTTGTCAGTTTGTGAATTTTTTATTTTTTATTTAAGAACTAAGTGAATCTCAATGATATCGTTTAATATTTATGTTGGTTGTAGGAAATTCTCTTGTATCAGGCTGATATAATTACTTTGTAAACCCCTGCAGTTAGTTTTGTAATTAACACTGTTGGTGTTTCTTGAAATGTGACATACTTCTTTCATAAATCTTTTTTGTTGTCCAGAATAGAAGCTTCGCTTATTGAAAATAAAAAGAAATCTTTATTGCATTCACAAGAGTGTTTACGTAGTCCTGACCGGTATTGTGTGATCTGATTTTTATTTTTATTTTTCTAAATTTTTATCAATACTTTGATGTTGATTAACTCTGGTGGTGATAAACTTAAATGTTTTGCCAATATAACATTTGCGCCAATCTCAACATGGAAATTATCTAGATATGTTTAATGGAGTTAGATAATGTAACGATAAACCAGATAGCGTACCGATAGCTTCCGGAAAAGAATTTTCCTCGTCATCCCAGGACCAAATCGCATAAACAACACAATGCTAAATCGAATGGCATACCAATGGTTTCCGAAAAAAACATCCTGGTCACCCAGGGCCAAATCCTTTCCAGTTTCTTGAAATATTGGTACTATGCAAATATAAAGTGCTGAAACCTCATAAGGTGGTCAGAACTTCGGTGAAGAATCTCTTAAGTCAATCTTTAGCTCAACCTCCAGCTCAATATACAAACCAACCTCCATTTCAATCGCAACATAATTCTAAACGCAACCACTAAATTAACTCCCAACCAAACCCCCAAATTAATCATTTCAAATCAACCCGTAACCTAACTCCAAATCAACTCTTAAATATGTGCCCAACCGAACAACTCACTTAACCCCAATGCATTCTAACTAAATGTCTAACTAAACTTCAACTCAACTTGACTTCAACTCAACAAACTTCATCATACCACCATCATCATATCATCATACCACCATACCATCAAACCATCATACCATCATCATTATCTTACTACCATCACCATCACACAATTCTTATATACAAACCATCATACCATTATACCATCATACCATCTTACCATCATACCTTCATCAAAAATCAACTCAATTAGCTTTGGACCTGATTATCATCTCTCCAGAATGAGATGAATGTTTGAGATATTAACAGTGACCTTTCTTAAGTCTTAAACAATATTTGTGTAATGTTTGGTTCAAATCGTTCAATGCGTGTGCATTTGTTTAAATATCACACACATATAGTGTACATATATATAAACACTCATTTCTAAATACAGTAAAACCTCATTTCAACGGACACTCAATTTAGCGGAATCCTCACTTCAACGGACAAACTTTTAAGTTCCATAGAACTGAAGTTTTTCAATGAAAATCTCCCTTAGATAAGCTAATAAAAATAAAAGTTTTACGAGTACACATCAAGAAACCCCATTTCTATCGCACATGTCAAATTTCATCATAATCGTTTAAGAAATAGCCAAGTTCAATTCTACATAGCCATATTGCAGAACTTCGTATAAAAATCATTTGAGAATCTCATTTTCATTGGAAATGCTGGAAAATCGGATAAGAAAAAATCACAAATCCTCTGTTTAACGGACACCTCACTACAACGGGCAACTTTTTTGGTCCCGTCGATTTCCGTTGTAGTGAGGTTGCAACTGCTCATTAAACCGTAATGCAACATCAACTAAACAGCAACTCAACCTTAATTCAACTCTCAAACGGAACCCAAATTAACCCTCAACTCAACCGCAAACTCTACGCAAACTCAATCCTCAAAAAAAAAACTCAACTCGAACTCAACTTAACCCCAACTTAACCTTCAAATCAACCCCAAATTCAATACCCAATTCAATAATCAAACCAGCACATATAAAAAATTCATAAATATATTATATAACCAGGTGTTTTGGTTCAATTCGTATGTCAGGTACCTCACCCTCTTGACGTACAGTTTCAAAAAGCTTTTCGAATCTCCGCCTTGACCATAGAAGCAGATTGGCGAAAAAAATTCAAATTGAACAACCCGTTCTCGTATACCATGCGTATAGACATCCAGACATCCAGAAATCCAGTCATCCAGACATACAGACATCCAGATAGTTGTAAGGACATTTTTTTTCCTTTTTCAGACTCAGGGACTTTCAATACGTCGAGAAAAATGGTTTTGGACCAACCAAATTTTTCGTCATTTTTGACAGGATTTCAATACTTTGGTCATTTAAGACTGAAGTAAATCATCTTAACATTATAATTGGAATTAGATAACGCAAAACCAACTTTAAAATTTTCGTACTATGCTAAGTTAAATAATTATAGCGTCAATCTCAACACACACAAATCATCTTAATAAAATAAATGAAGTTAGATAACGCAATCCCTAATCAAATGGCATACCGATGGTTTCCGGAAAAGAAACGTTCCGGTTATCCCAGGGATGATTAGCATACGGACAGCTTTTTGAAAAAAAATATTCCGGTCATCCCAGGACGAAATCCCATCCAGTTGAATGAATTTTTGGTACTATGCTAATTTAATGTAAATCAACTTGACATTATTAGTTGAGTTAGAAAACGCAATGGGAAATCAAATGGTGTATCCATAGTTTTCGGAAAAGAAACATCTCGTTCAAATCCCGGTAGTATTCTAACTTAAAGGCGTTACTTAAAGGCTAGACGTTCTAGTTAGATTAGAAGTGTAATTTTATATCATTGGAAACAAAGATGTTTGTTTTGTTTGAAATAGAAAATTTGTAGGTTCCTCCTCTAAAAAAAATGTAATATCAGATCTACTTTCTATAATAGTTTCCGAGAAAATCTCTAGACTTACTTCACTTATTACCCTACAAAAATATTGAGTTTTAACAACTTTTGCTTATTTTAGCTTGCCACATTCATTTTCATATTTAAATCAATAAAAAAAATTAGTTTTCAGATCTAGATTTAGCTGTGGGTTTGCTGTAATATTGCTGAATGCACAAAAAGATTAGTTACTGATGATGAAATGAAAAATTTCGTAATATAAGATGGTATCAAAAAAGCTAAATTCACTCAATCAAAAAGTGTGAGCTACGTTTTAAATTAGGAATCATAAAATAATTCTCTGAAATGCTCACAAAGGAAAATATTAATTGAAGATATCAATATAAGAACTTGTCTAAAATTTGCAACCTATTCGACAAAATATTCAACAAAATAATAATGCAACGAATATAACAGGTAGAAATTATATCTGAATTATTACAGAGAACCAACAATAAAAATTAACATCTATGGACATAAATCAAAAAGTTTTTGAAGTAGGTATATAAATTAAAGCCCCTAATCTTAAAATGTAACTGTAAAATCACGTATTAGTACTAAAATGGTATACTCCAGAACTGGGCCCTATTACACCAACTACTTATCACTTATTACTTATCAACTTATCATAATTTTTGATAATTTTCTGTTGTGCCAAATTGAAATTTGATAAGTATTTAATTGAGTTATAATAAGTGATAAGCACTCACCTATCAAAATTAAGTTGCACCAATTTGCGAAATGATAAATGATAAGTAATATTTTGATAAGCGATAAGTTTGAGGTTTTTGATAATTTTTTCATAGTTCTGTTGCACCAAAAGTTTTAACATACCAATAATCGACGACTTTAATGATAACTTATCCAAAATATCAATAAGAAAAATTTCACTACTCAAAAAAATTGATAAGCGCTACAAATTGTAGTGGTATGACGGAAGTCTGTTAAAAAGGTTTTTTTTTTTTGCTGTTATTGTAAGATGAGAACTTTTGTTCAATTTTAAAAGAGTACAAACACATTTTTCAAAAAAAAATTTTATTATTCAAATAATTATGAATGATAATGACAATACATGTAACAATGTGTTTTCAAGTGTATAATAACTTTAATTTTCGGTTCGAAAGATTATTCGAGGATGAAAACGAAAGAAGAAATCGTGTAGTGAAAGCCACAACCAAATATTCTCTGGACTCGCGAGTGATAAAACATTTTCGTTTGTCTCATGAACAAATTGAGCACGTATTATTAAAACTCGGAGCAAATTTGCAACATGTAAGCGACCGAAACTGCGCATTGAGTCCTCTATAGCAGCTACTAACAAGACTGCACTGGTTAGGAATATCCAGGATAGAAGTTTCTTGAGATGGGTGGTTACTCTCAGGTAGCTGGTTGCTTCGATGGAACAATGATTAATATAGATGCACCTACGGTCAATGAAGAACATTTTGCGAATCGACATGGAAAACATTCACTGAATGCAATGATGGTGTGTGGCCCAGATCGCAGCTTCTATGCAGTAAATTAAAATTGGCCAGGTAGTGTCCACGACTCCAGAGTATTGCCATATACAAGGCTATTTAGCAATTTTGAGTCTTGTTTTCGCCCGTTCTCCGGTACTGTGATTTTGGGTGGCAGTGCTTCCCCTTAAATATTAACTTATCCCACCAATGCGAAGAAATCCGGATGATGCAAGAGAGCAAAGATTTAATCGTGCTCATAAGGGGACGAGACGAATAGTGGAAAATCTTTTTGGTTTGTATATGACGATTACAATTTTTGTATAATGTAGTTAAATTCAATTTATTTGTTAATAGGAATTCTCTTAATTCATTTGTTATAAAAATAAATTGTTTACGTTTAAGTACTGCTGAAAAATTATTTACAGTTAGAAAAGAGAATTTATTTTAAAAGTAAAAAAAGAAAAGTTTTACAATTGATTCTAAACACTGAAATAAGAACTCTCAATTGAGAAAGGTTTCTCTTCATGTATTATTATAAACATGGAAAATTGTTGTTGTTATTAAATTACAGAATAACAATTTTTTAATTGTTTTGCTATATAGGTACAAAACCATTATTTTGCAAATACTATCACATTTATAGTATTTTTGTATAGATCATTACAACTTATCATAAAAATTTGATAATTCGTCAATTGATAAGTTATAGACAATCTGATGTGCATCGCTTATCACTTATCATTATCAAAATTTGATAAGTTTTCAAATTGATAAGTGAGTGATATTTTATTATTTTTGGTGAAACACTTATCACTTATCATTATCAAAAAAACTAACTTATGATAATTTGATAAGTAATAAGTGATAAGTAGTTGGTGCAATAGGGCCCTGTTCCTTTTTGTCGTTTAAATATGTATTTTTTAAAAAATTTTTTGTAATTCTCCGACCAAGATTTTGATAATAGAAAGGCGACTCTTTCAACCACAAAAAGAAAGAAGATTCTAATTTTAATTTTTTTTTTGTACCTAGAAAAAATTACTAAAGTAAATTGATAGTGCCGAAAATTCGAAGTACATAAATAAAAAAAGAATGAAACAAGCATTTCTGAATTAATGAAACATATCGTTGAAATCGAAGATAACAAGCAGGAACCACTAATTAAAAATAAAAATATGTAATTAAGAATTGATATTAAAAGCTGGCAAAATCACAAACATTTATATTGTTGTCTCTGATAATTTTGCTTTTGTTTTAAAGATGGGTAGAGAGGTCGATTTAAGACGTAACCTATGCTTGATAAACCTTCCAATTAATTTTCTACGGCCTAAATTGCGACAATGGCTATCACGAAGCCAATAATTACTTGCAATTACAAAAACAGATCTGTATGTAATTTTTTTGTGACTATCACCAAAAATACATATGTATATCTGATTATCATACATGTACAGTAACAATGACTCAATGACTGTTCCAAACCTAAAATAATAACAGTGCTAGTTGATAGCATTCTGAAACAAAACTGGTAGTAAAACATTCCGCAGTCTATTACAATCTTATGGTTTTAGAGGAATTATTGAAGCATTAAAAATACTTTACCCGAAACTAAAATTAATGTGAAAGATGTTTGTCAAATTTTTTCTTCAGCTTAGTGGGACGTAAAACAGTTCAAATAAATGTTGTGACTTGTGAATCAACAAAGGTTACGTTGATCAAGATCTACGAAACATATTGAATCCATTAATATTTAGGTTAGCATTAGGCTCCGGGAATACTAGCCAAAATCATTTCAGTCAAAAACAGAAAGGAGTTTCGGTCACAAGTTATAAGAAAATTCAGTCAAAATAATTTTAGTCTGAAACGTCTTGTTAGAAGATTGGCATTCCAGTTACAACTTTTTTGAACAGCATTTTTTTGCATTTTTGACTGAAATTATTTTTGAAAAGGAGTCAATACTAAAACAATGTTGCGTTGAAATTCTGAAGAATCAGTTTCACTATTATCGCTTTCATTCAGAGTAACCTTTATTAGTAAGCAGGCATTCATAACTTACAAATATTTCTTAGTCAACCTCAACACGCTTGCTACCAACAACATACGAGTATTATCTACCTTAACATAATCCTTCAATATATTGCTAGGCTCCGAGAATACAGTCAAAAATATTTCAGTCAAAAAACGAAAGTAGTTTCAGTCATAAAATTTCCCATAAACATTTTGTGACCAAAATTCGTTTCCTGTTAGGCTGAAACGCTTTTTTGAGTGTTTGAACTAAACAACCTTATTGAAAAATATTTCAGTCACAATTGTTTAGATTGGAATTCCTTTTAGTAAATTAGCTTTTTCACTGAAATATAGTATGGCAGACAATGTGTTTTTGGTAGCGAGCGTGTTGAGGCTGGCAAATAAATATGAGTTGTCCCTCACAAAGTCACAACTATTACTCCGATTGAAAGCGATAATATGTATTGAAACTGATTCTTTAGAATAGAAACGCAACTTTGTGTCAGTATGGTCATTTTTGATTGTGAAATTTAATGCTGATTTTTCCAGGTATGCAGATTAAATATGTAGTCTATGGCGTTCAACAAACTCACTTTTTTTTATAAATTATTTTTGTTTACACAATTTCATTTCCTCTATAGAGGAAATGTACTTTTTATTGAATACATTTTCACTTCCTTATTATCTCATACTAAACATACTATAATCACGATATAAAAAAATTTAAACACTAAGTGACAACCTATGTAGATTCAAAATTTACGCGATGTAATGTGCACAAAGCACCGAATGAACTGGAAATCTTAATTATTTTTGAATAAAAGGAAAAATATGTATTTATGTTAGGGTAGTTAGCAGCAAAAAATTTCATATTTTTTTTATAAATAAACTATTAAAAAAATTAATAAATCCGTTGACACCTCGTGGAAACTAGTTTTAACGATTTAATTAAAAAAAAAAACAAAAAAAAAATATTAATCTACGTCATAGTAACGTAATACTAAACTATGTAATTATTAAAAGAAAAGGATAAGATATAATTTTTGTTCTAACAAGTTCTTCGTTTTTTATTATTTATGCATGTGTACTACACATCTAAAAAAAACATCTTTACAGAAACGTACAGGGATTAGTAAAAGAATCACATTGACCGTTCCCTTTCCCCTGTACAATCCATATTTTTGCTTTTTTTTTTTTTTGTTGTTCGAAATATTCTTTTGAAAAGGGTTATATGCAATTCAACAATTTTGAAATGTAGTTACATTTCGTGGTTATGCTGGAACAATAATACATTGCGGAAAAAAAAAATTTTTTTCTTGTAAAACTAGTCTTATAACCCCTTTTTACATTGCATATTTTTATAACTCAACCCCTTTTAAAGTACTTTTCCGTTAAAAAAATTGGTTTGAATAATTTTTTTTATAACATCTTCAAGATTTAGTTATCGACCAGTATAAATCGTATGACAGGCTAAATGTTTCACCCATAGTTAATAAACGTAGGCAGAAAGTGTTGTCAAGTTTAGAAATTTGTTGAGGTGCTAAAATATAATATTAACAGGTATCCATCGCTCTCCAAGCAAATTATTTAGACAAAAGTGGAAATCATGTCGCACCTTGACAATTTCGGGGTTGGGTTTCTTCTTGAGTTGTCGCTAAAACAATTTGTTGTGGATTTCGAAGCAGTGACAGCTCGAATGGGTGCGGATGACATTAGCTAAACTATTGAAATAAATGTACAGGGGTCTACAGAAGTTAATTTGCTAGTTAAGATCAGAAGTGATCCAAGTAACATTCTTACAAAAACTGAGTTATGTCACTTTTTGGACTTCTTTGCCATCATATTAGTTAGCGCAAAAGTAATCCAAGTACTGTTGAGCACCGTCATAATCTAACGTATTGTAACAAAAATATATTAATCTAAATTTTAATAATCATGAAAACACGTTTTGCTCATTATCTCTCTAATAACAAAATGTTACTTGGATCACTTCTGTTGTTAACTAGCCAATTATCCGGCCCAACGAAAATTACTCAATTTTAAAGAAATTTCGTCAATAACAGAAACAAAAAAATACTTTGCGATGTCACACGATCTCAAAGTGGTTAACAGATTGGAGGAACATAATGAAAGTCAATTTAACTCTATAATTTTGATGAAATATTTAAGTTCAATAAGTTCTTTAATAACCCAGATACCCAGATATAAATAAGGTGGAATTTACATAAATTAATTGCAAATGAATTAAATCAATTCAAACTACAACACGAATTAAAGGAAATTTAAACTGGTTGTTTACACCCTTCGGAAAATTAATAGAACGATTTATTTATTTACCAGCACTAACAAATAGCATAGGTTGCAATGCTAATAGATTCTGTGTATAAAAAAGTGTTACAAATTTTTATTATTTCTCTTGAAATTTTAAAATCGAAATGTTTTGGTAATGGGTTGGAAATGGGATTCTTAAATGAATTTTTGGAAAATGGTCGATTAGCTTGTAACTTGGCTATTTATTAACCGTTTATAGTTTGGCAGGTACGTGGAAATGGAATTATTTAATGATTTTCAGATTAAATTAATCCAACCTTGGTAATTTTGAAAACGATTTTGATGAAATTCGACAGATATGAATAAATGATTTTTGGATGACGTTTATGAATATGAAAAATTAGCCTGTAACTTGATTATTTTCAACCGTTTCAAGTTGGATTCTAAAATGATTTTAAGAAGGAGCTCTAGAATATAACCAATTAATATGGAAATAATTATGATTAATGATGGTTATGGTCATGTTGATGAAGATGGGGATTGAGATGATGATGATAATTTTCATGGTGATTGTATTGATGATGATCATAGTCATGGTGATGAAGATGGGGATTGAGATGATGATGATAGTGAGGATTGTTGTGGTAGTGATTATCATGGAGATAGAGATGATGTTGGTGGTTATCATAATGACGATGATGGTCATGGCTATCTTGGCTATTTGTTAACCGATAATGGTGAAATTTGACAGATACTAAAATGATTTTTATGTAAAATTCTAGAATATAGAAAATCGAGAGGTGACTTGCTTATTTCCTTTCTCGGAAAACCAAATAACCATAAGATAGCTGTAAATTCCTTATTTTCCCAAATATTTCCTACGATTCCTAAATATGTATCTAGAAAAAAGCAGTAAATTGGTAAGCAATATTTTCCAAAATATTTTTAAAGAATTTCTCTCAATTTTTCTTCTAGAATATGACGCAGCTCTTTTCTAGAATTATACTACTAGAAAGAGCAGTAAATTCCCCCTTTTCAGAATTTGACCTGACCCTTTTCCAGAATATATTACTTGAAAAAGCACTAAATGCCCCTTTCCGAAATATTTGTATAGAATTTTTATCCATTTTTTCCAAAATAAGACCCGGCTCTTTTCCAGAATATATTACTAGAAAGAGCAATAAATTCCCTCTTTTCCAAAATATTTCTAGAGAATTTCTCTCAATTTTTTCCAGAATAGGACCCGTCTTTTTTCCAGAATATATTACAGGAAAGAGCAGTAAATTCCCCCTTTTCCGACATATTTTTAAAGAACTCTGAATTTTGTTCCAGAATATGTTTCGGCTCTTTTACAGAATATATTACTAGCATGAGCTCTAAATTACTTTTTCCAAAATATTTTTACAGAATTTGGTTCCGTTTTTTCCAGCTAGAAAAAGCAGTAAATTCCCACTTTTCCAAATTTTTTTATAGAATTATCTTCCACTTTGTTCAGAATTTAATCCGGCTCTTTTCCAGAATATATTACTAGAAAAAGCAGTAAGTTCCCGTTCTGGATAATTCTGGATAAGAAAATTATGTAAATCTTCATTTTCCAGAATTTAAATTTTAGCTTCATTTCGTTGACATTTTTAAGACTCGAAAATCATCAACTTAAGAAAAAAAATTTGCGATATTTAAAAAAAACTTGGTAAATATTGGTAAAAAATTGGTAAATTTTGCGCCATCTAAGTAAGCGCTTTTCAAATATAGAAGATGAAAATTATCAAATATTACATTGCGCTTTGTAACGTCCAAATGTTTTAACTTTTTTTAGGTTTGCTATATTTGCTAAAAAATAAAATAATATTGACCTACTTTGGATTTGTTCTGAGCATTAGCAAATACTAAATTGGGCTCATTAAAAGTTAAGCTTAAAATTTGCACTGCTCAGTAAATTTTACTATTTCTGTTTAAAGCATCTCTTGACATTATTTAGCATTTTCTAAATTTGAAAATTTTAAATTATTTTTTGAACAAATATTTAGAAAGATGTTTTTTGCTTTTGATTTTCTTAGCAAACACATTTTTCAAGATTCTAATTATCTGCCTATTATCCGGAATAATCTAGTGTTCAATTGAAGTTGTTAAGAGTGTTAATATGTATTGTGAATAATTCGCTAATAGTACAACTACATGGTAGCTTTACAACTACATGGTAGCCTGATGAAACGACTCAGAATTTATTTTTTTTTTCATTTTAATTCTATATATCAAGTTGATATTTCCGAAAATTTTGTAAGATAATTAAATTACTTTCAAACAACTAATGAGCCTGGTCCCATGATCATGAAAAAATCAACCATCTGGTCAGGCCATGGCTACTGTACTGTTTGTATCTCACTTTACACTCTATTTATGCAGAATGTTCTACATAGAGGTTGTATTAGCGAATTATACTACTCGTACCACAATCAAATTCTATTCCACACATTTCTATTCATGTGTAAGCTAATTTTAATTTTACCAATTCTTTAATATTTCTTCTTTAAGGTGTCCTGCAAATGACACGAAGAGGTACATTAGTACTAATAAACAATTATACAATATCCATATTTCATTGACAAGATTCATATGAAATCATTTAAATTCCGGGAATTTGTAGAAGAATTAAACCAGTTGCATATTAGAGATTATACGATTTAATTAACTAATTCGAATTAAATTAAAAATTGGTAGAAGATTGCTATTGTTCGGAATAACCCGATGTTCCAAAGATTCTAAGTTTATTCGAAGTTTTTGGGAAATATTTGAAGTAGTTTGTGAATAATAAACTTTCTCGATATTACTCGAAATTTGTAAGGGGTTTTGTTGATTGGTGTTATATAATTAGTAAAACATCGATATTTTTGGGGATTTTTCAAGATTTTTGATTTTTTTTCGGAGTGGAATAACGTTAATCTTGGATGCAATATTCTAAATTGTCTGCTTTATTTCTATGCCTCTCTTTTGGAATTTTATTTGGTTACAATCTTAGATTTTCGAAAAAAATAAAGAAGAAACCGAACAACTTTGTATTACGTCAGTTGAAAATGACGCATCCCTGATGATATTGACTTTTACCGTACCAATTTGGGCTACAATATTTGATTTGTTCAATACTCGGTTGGAATTCAAGGTCGGTCTCCTCCAATTTATGTGATTATTATCGAACCTTTCACCTGAAGCTCCTCGTTTACCAAAACACTAACTTAAGCCAGTCACAGACAATTAGAATCACTTAGAAATTTTCATATTGCCCCAAGATTTATGAATCTTTGTCATCATGGTTTGTCTGAATGATTAATTTCAAAACATTGATATTGGACCGATAAAATTAGACCGATTCGGACCTTTGAAAAAGAAACGTAGCTGTAGTTACCCACCGTAGTTTGATTCAGATTTAATCAATTTGCTTAACCGTACGAATAAAGTAAGCATTATAAACTAAGCTGATTGTTGTAAATCTTCGTGAACAATTTAAATATGAATTTCACTCTAAATATCTTCTATATACATATAAAAGCGATTGAAGTTAATATGAAACTAATCCTCAAATCATTTTGGAAGTTTGTTAATGATGAGCGTAATACATTTGGCTTTCCATCGACATATTATGAATTATAATGGTCAATCAACTTAACACTGTATCGAGAATATGTGCAGGTTCTGTAAATTTCTTTCAAACGTTTTATAAGGATAATGCCATTTTTGATGATCCTTTTGTCAGTGATTGCTAATTTAGCATTCCTTATTTATCTATAACTGAAGATGACATAAGCAATTCCCTTTTGGATTCTGATGATGTATGTAGACATAACGGTGTACCCTTGTCAACACTTAAATGTGTTGCCTCACTGGATACTTTCCAACCGCTTGGCAATTATCACTCATTATTCTGATGTATCCAGCAATCGTAGAATCTCAATTCTATCATTAATACCAAAGGTTTTCGGATTAATTGTGACAAAGCATCTTTCATTTCTTACAAAATTGATTATCTCATATTTTCAGCACGGTTTCACAAGTAGAAAATCTACCACTACCAATCTTTTGCAATTTACCTAATTCACTGTTGAATCACTAGAGTTAAAGGGCGCCCAGGTTGATGCAATTTATTTTGATTCTTCTAAAGCTTTTAATTCAATAGACCATACAATTATTATAAATAGCTACAAGTTATTGGTTTTGATTCAAATTTTCCAATAATTGATTTCTTCTTATCTAGTGGGAAGAAAACAGTGTATTTCACTGAATCATATCATGTCAAATCGGATTAGAAATTGTTTTCGAAATAATATTCGTAACTGTAATTTTTGACTTTAAAATTAGGTTTCGTCTTGACAAATATTCCTTATTATAAATTATACATTGATTATATTATTTAAGTTACATTCATTAAGTTCCATTTAACTGTAAATTATAAATAAATAAACGCAATGATTTTGCACAAGCAACAAGAGCATGAACTCTACAATATGAAAATCTGAAGGATTTAAATTTTTGAGAATTTTTGTCGTTTCTGCTGAATTTTTAATGAAAAGTGGAAGAATAATTTTCCCAATTTGGACCTTCTTGCTAATGAAACTTAAGGATAATTTGATTGAATTCAAGTAAAATACTAACCAGAATTTATCTGAAATCCCTACTTCACCCAGCTTCCTATAAAATCATATTTTCTCATTCGCTCTTTTTTTTTTTTTGTAACAATGAATGCATGAAATTATTTAAAAATTATCATTCCATTGATTTAAGAATGAATAAACCACAATTCGAGTATATTTTGGAATATATATTATTACGGAGTATGCCAGAATTGTAGAACATATAATATTAGGAAATTCTCAGAAAACATATACAAAGTTCACAATATTAAAATCGTTAATTCCTTAAGATTAACTCTAATAATATCACTAATTTTCAGGGAACGTATGATCATCGCTTCTTAATTTTAAACTACATACTCCTGAATTATGTGTGATTTAATTTGGACCTAAAATCTAGCCAATAAATTTGGATATTTTAAAAAATTGTAATTTTTTGAGTAATATTTGACATTAAGAGACAACAAGCTCTCGCATTACTCCCAACCGCAATTTAAACTCTTGATTCTTTAATCGTTAAATTTGAAAAATTTCAATTTAGCAGTACCTAGGCTAAATAAATAAATAAATTTCACAAAAAGAATTGTATTTACCTGTATGCAATCTGGTATGTTGTTGTACATGTGATAACTGTTTAAATCTGCGTTCACAAAAATGGCACTTGTATGGTTTTTCACCGGTGTGCACTCGTATATGTTGCACTAATTGATGATTACTCGAAAAGCTTTTTAAACATTGTTGGCATTGGTGAGGTTTTACTTCGGTCGTCATAATGACAACTCCACCAGTTCCTCCTCCTCCTCCACCACTTTGACCAGACTGATTTGATGTTGTGACTGATACGTTATTTGCTACTATACCACCGACCGTACTATTTCCACCAACACGTTGTAAATCACGGGCATGTTGCATTTGCATAGCACTTTTATGCATGAAAATCTGTAGTTTGTTATACGAGTCGTGGTTTTGATAAAAAAAAAAAAAAAAAAAATAAATAAAAAGAAGAAAATGAAAGAAAATAAATAAGAAATTGATTTTCGATTTTATTTACTAAATTAAAATATGTATAAGAAAAATATATTTGTATACAATTATGTACATTTAATGTACATGCTTTATTTTTATTTTATATAGTTTTAAAGGGATATGTCTATAAAATGTATGTATTTCACTCATACTAACTATTTACTATGTTTAACTTTCTCTATAGTTAAGAGAATGAGTAAAATTGAAGAAATGAAAATCTGGTTGCTTTTTGGTTTTTAATTTAGTTTAAAATAATCTAATTTAATTTAATTGAAGTCCGTAAGAAATGGAAATAACATGCAATGCTTCCAATTTAATTAAGTTGACAGATTTTCGTCTCTTGAATTTTTTGTGTTAATATTTTGATTCCAATTAAATGGTTTAGTATCAAAATTATTTAAAAATAATATGAATTGAAATTTTGTTGAATATTTCACTCAAAATAGTACACAGAAGGTATTAATAAGCAAGCCACGGTCGAATTAAAAGAAAACATTAAATTATGTCAACAAAATAAAATTGATTTAGGCCATAGAAAAGAAAGTTGTACCAATGAAGTATTCAATATTCTGTTTTTTCGCAATTTTTTCACATAATCTTAACAACAATTGACGACGGGCCTGTGAATGTATTTAAATCAAAATTTTATTTTACCAGAATTAATTTGGTTCTTTCAAAAGAAGTATCGAAATGTTTTAAAATTAAATTATCTGAATCTAATAAAATCTTCAAGAATTTTAAAATAAGCAATATCACAAATTCGCATTAGAAAAATATTAATTGAATTTGCCGGATTAGAAGAAAAATATTGCAGTAAGTAATGAACAATTTGATCGACAGTGATTTGTCTAAATGGCAGAAGTTTGTAGTGTATGTATATTATGATGGCTTTGATGCATAAATTTGTGTTGACTTACTTGCATTCACCTATAAAATAATAAGCGATATAAGAATGCTTTAACGAGTTTTAACAAAATTTATTGAAAGGAACCGCCACACTAAAATAGTGACTCTGATAAAAATTGATTGAATCATTTTAAGTATTGGCGGCGACATTTAATGCTTGTACAGATGATCAGGCTTAGTTCTTAACCAACTCTACTCTAGGATGCAATAGTAAAAAAAAAATCATCGACGGCCAGGAAATATGTATTTAGGTTCGATGGTTCTCCACTTTCCATTGACTAGTTGCTTTAACGACTTTCTGAATATCGATCACCAATGTGGATGTTCGAAAGAAGCCGAGATGATTTGGTGAGACATATATCTAATAGTTTTAATATTTGACATTGTCACATTCAAACAAGATTAAATAATATCCATCTGCAAACATTCTACAACGAGACTCAGACAACAGAGTAAGTTTCAAAATGGCAACCTACGTTATTTTCGAAAAAAAAAAAATAACGCAACAAAAAATATTTGAAACAGTTTTTTTCCTTTTGAAAGTAAATACTTCTGTCGCAATTTAATAATATACATAACATTACATAGGATTTTTGATGTGATAATGTCTTAAACCTTATAGCCACATGTTCGGAAAGTGAGTAACACGAAATTTTGCTGGGTCATTACTCATCAACAACAAGCATTACCTTTAATTTAAATATATAATTGCTAAAGTTGACCCTTAGGCTCCATGCCTCAAATGCTCTCAGCACTGTAGCGAGAGAATAGCTTATCCGATTGGAGCAATTCTGGTGTCAATTTGTTCATAAAGAAACTGTGATAGATATTTTATTGTAAACTAAAATGTGTAGTTAGACTCCACGTACATTTTAATTAAAAGGTTGAGAACACTATAGCAAGAGAACGCCACATCTGATCGAATCAATTCTGATACCAATTTGTGCGTAGAGAACCTGTGGCAGATAATTAATCTCCACTTAGAATTTAATTCAAATAAACACATCGTTTACGGTAAAATGTTTCTCTAGAAAATTATTCTGAAAAAATTTGTAACTCAGATACTAAGTAGTGATAAAAAATTCAGTTGACTTGATAATTCTTACACCTCAGAGCCACGTTCGGAAAGTGGGCGACACGAAATTTTTCCCTAAGTCGTAGGCAATTACTCACCAACAATAAGCATTAATTTTAATTTAATTATATAATTGCATAGGGTGATCATTCTTCATGCTGCACATATAATATTATAGCACCGATGTCATTAGACGACGAAGCCAGCTGCGCCGTGAAGCTCTGATTTTGACTGATTTATAATCCTTAAACCACTGTAGCGGGAGAATGCTTCATCTAATCGGAACAATTCTAGTGTTAGCATTTGTATAAAGAAACTGTTAATTAATTTAAATTAAAAAATTAATCTCCTCATAAATTTTCACAGTAGCGAAAGAACGCCTCATCTGATCGGAGCCATTCTAGTGTCAATAAGAAGCAGTGACGGTTTGTTAATTTTAAATTAAATTAATAAATCTCCATGAAACTGATAATAAATAAATTGATTTTGACAAACTACAGCCGATCATTTCTCTCAATGTGAGACGTGTAGACGACACAGCCCATCACAATATTTTTTTTTCATAAGGAATAACATACTGGTTTGTGGCCAGAAAAAAAAAAAAACACAAGAGTGAGTTTGTGGGCGGTAACCCTTAACATCTAAGATAATAAATCGAATTAAATTAATCTTAACAACATAATTAATTAATTTATTTTATACGTATGTACGTCATTGCATATTTCACCGAAAACACACCTTAAAACTGTGATAACACTCTTTAACCCTTCTGTAAGTCCTGACGAAGTTAATGTTCTTTGATTTGGCTATCTTACTAGTGTCCTAACATTTTAAAAAAACAATAACAATTTTAGTATGTGCCACAATTTAATGTAACTAGCGTATTCACAATACAATCACTTTTAACTTTTAATTTACAGGACAGTAAAATTAAAAAAGTTGTTGCATTGTGAACGCGCTGAAATTGTTTTTTTAAAATCTTATTATCTCGTGTACTTCTACAAATCATTTCAGAAAAATATCAAATAATCGTTAATAAGGCTAGTATCTTTGGAGTTCTAATTTTCATTTGCACATTACCGATGTGAATTGAACATTTCGTCTTACATGAAAATATGCACCATTCCAACGAAAATTATACAAAAAAAACATTAAAATTGTGTCTCCTTATTTAATTTCGTTTTCTACCATCTATCCATCTGGAATCAATTAAAGTAAAGGCACCTAGTAGGAATTTAAGAGATCTTGAGTTTCTCCATCTGAATAAACGGAGAACAAACTATGGTGACAATGAACTGACTTTTACTTAAGCAAAGATAGCTTTAAACGTAGATTAAAGCATCATTATACGCTCTAACCTGAAAATATTTGTATGTCAATTTCATTTTTATTTTTAATGAACCTCCATTTGTCATTGTATCGTATTTATGAACTTAAGTTAACTGTCGACTTTTCTCTTGTAAAATAAATAAGTAAAAAAGCAAAGTAAATTGATTGGCTCTTCCTTAGCCATGTAGAATACGATTGAAAGCTTCAAAATAAATAAATTTTATTTGAATAAATTGGCGAAGAGGAATTATGGCGATTAAAAGTTAACAAAACTGCCGGAATCAAAACGGTTTTCTTATTCCATAACATACCAATATCAAGTATCCATTTTTATACGTTACCACCTTGGACCTTATTATGCATCTCTCAACCAATTTTTCAATCGTCTCTTCAAAATTTGTATTGTGTAAGTAGGCTTTCAAAAAATTAAAGAGATTTTTTATATTGTCATAGCCGGAACCATAAATTTCTGGTCGTATTGAAACATTTCGTGAAATTTTGTTGCTATAATTTGAGAAATAGTAAGCAGAAATGATATTAATGCATTTTATATAATGTTTATATGATTTTATATGTAAAATTCGAAATAGTTAATAACAACTTGTTTCGACAAATACAAAAACGATTGGGTGCAAGATCGTTCATTGGGCTTGGCCACCTTTAAATTTCACCAATACTTTATATACGATTGAAGCGAAATCCATTTTGAGCAACAGTTCGATATGCAACCGCATTTTATGTTCGATAATTACAACAAATCAATACCATACCGGGTAAACGGTCAGTAGCAGGCATTTCTACATATAGCTAATAATAATAATAATTTTAATAAATACTACTGTTTACTACTAATATTATATAAACCTTTTATTATATAAGAAGAAAAATTGAAACTATTTAAAAAGTTTAGTTTTTAAAAACTTTAATTTTTAAAATTTATTATTTCACCGATATCATCAACCCCTCATGTAAATTGAAATAGATGTAACCATTACAAAACAAGCAAAAAAAAAAAAAAAAATTAAAAATAACTAACATACAAAATTTTAAGTGGAGTATTAAATAAATAATCACTTTAAACTAAAAATCAATATTGCTAAATTTTCAGACTTGATATGAAAATGGTTTTTGAATCTAAGTGACGTAAATTAATCGAAAGTTTATTAAAAATGGCTGTAAATAATGGCTATATTGCGTTTCACAAAATTTTGGAAAGCTTCTGAAATGCATGACATTTTTAAGCAGTGAATAGTAATTAAAAACATAAAGATGGGGTACGCATTTCCTAAAACACGGACCACATATAAAGCAATACCGGTCGTGAGCTATATCATCTTTAAATGGTAGCTATTACCATTTAATAATATATGATACTGGATATGAATAATCACAACTATTATATGCAAACTCCAGACCACCATCAAATGTAATCACTTTACTTGTAAAAACAAGAATTTATGTACATTAAAGATAAAATTGGCCCAAGTACAGATTTTAAAACATAAACCAAAGAGAAAACTAAATTGACATTTACTGAAATAGCTATTCAGATATTCAGTCATTCGTATTTTAACTGTTTTTCCAAAAATCTTGGAAACAGCAGAAATAATAAATATTGGTCTATAGTTACTCATCAACAGATGATGACCCCTCTTAAAAAGAGAAATAACAGTGGTGAATTTAAATTCTATTCCGAACACTCCACTTAATATATGAACAATGTTGAAGAAGCCAAATCTCTACAAGCCAAGTTTGGAAAAAAAAGAAAACCAAAATACACTATAAAGTAACAATAAATCCTAAATTGCAATTCATCGGGAAAACCAGAATAGTGCCACAGAATACAATTTGCGATTCTCACGTGTTTTGTGAAAGATGTAGAAGAACTCTAAGTTCCTGGGCTGCAGGTGAAAACAGATCTTTGAATTTTGGCATGCCAATGATAGGGAGGAAACTATTTAAATACAAAACTGATTGTTATGTAGCGGTCCACCCAATGCACCATTACAATCCATCCGGCGACAACATAATAGAACTTTGCTTCTTCCATTTGAAGTGACAAACACACAAAATAAAATAAATTAATTTTTTTGGCATTAAGTCTGCTCTCGATCTTCAAAACGGCGACATGCCGCCCACCTCGCACGGTATTAATAGTGGTGAAAAATAAATTGTTTGTGAACAATTTATTTCAACTAATAAACAAAATTAATTCAAAATGAAATAAATTATAAATTTAATAAATAAAAAAAGTTAAAATTAATTAAACAAATAAAAACTAATTTAAATTAAATTAAATATAATTTGTGTATGACATTTGACTTTAGTGTTGAGACATTTGACTTTAGTGTTTGTGGGATTCGAGAGCTAAAGAATATCATTATAAAAAGAAAAGACTGGCCAGTTAGGGACGAATATGTTTTCTGGTAAAAATAATAGAAAGCATAAATGTTTGATACCCCTACAAAAAATTATTTTACCGCCGCTTCACATAAAATTAGGTTTGGTGAAAAACTTTGTCAGGGCTTTAGACAAGTCTAGTGTAGTCCCGAAACATTTATGCTCTACTTTTCCTGGTCTTTCTGAGGCGAAACTTATGGAAGGTGTTTTCATCGGACCACAAATCAAAAAAAAATGTTAAGAAATGAGATATTTGAAAACAGTCTTTCGAATAATGAAAAAGCTGCTTGGAATTCATTACGGATTGTTACCCAAGAGTTCTGAAAATTCATTTCTTGCACTCGCACCTCGACTTCTTTCCTCAAAATCTCGGAAACGTCAGCGACGGATACCGGGACCAATCTATGTTAGGTGACTATTCCAGGTCTATTTTAAGAGACACAGATACCAAAAAAAAAAAAAAAAAATACACGAAAAAAGCTAAGGTAGTTCATTTTTAATTGTTTTAATATTTTTGTACCATTATTTCTTATAAATAAAAAATACTAAATATTTTTGAAAAATGACGTGTTGGATTTTTTTCGTAATTTTTTGAAACTTAGAGCACCTCGATCGTTAAGAAGAAACACTTTTCATTTCAAGGACAAAAACCCTGTAAACTAGTGTTATAGACCTTATTTAAACTTATAAATTAATTAAATATTTATTTTAATTTAATTTAATATAAAATGATTCTTCTAATTTGCGGTGATATTTAATTTAAAAAAAGTTCTTTGATAATGGTGCACAACTCCGAAAATTAGGAGAATCATTTTATATTGAATTCAATTAAAATAAATATTTAATTAATTTATAAGTTTCAATAAGGTCTTTAATTAGTCATACCATTTTCCTTATATAAGAAAGACATTTTACAAATAATAATTATATAAAAGTGATTATGATATTTATAAAGATACAAACGCGGTAGGTACGATGGTAACATGGTACAATGGTTTAATGCGGTGATATGATAATGGTTTGACGGTATGATGTTGTAATTGTGTGATGGTACGACGTTAGGATAATATGATGTTTTAATGGTATGTATGTATGATAGTCTGATGGTGTTATGGTATAATGGTATGGTTGTCTGTTGGTATGACCCGAATGGGAACCGTTCATAATGCCGCGTTTTAAAATGTCGCGTTTTAAAATACCGCGTTTCAAAATGCCGCGTGGTACAAAATGTCGCGTTTTAAAATGTCGCGTTTCAAAATGCAGCGAGGTAAAAAATATCGCGTGGTACAAAATGTCGCGTTTTAAAATGTCGCGTTTCAAAATGCCGCGTGGTTCAAAACACGCGTGGTACAAAATGACGCGTTTTAAAATGACGCGTTTTGAAAAATCCCTTATAAATCAATACAATATGATGTGAAATAATAAATAATTTAATAAAAATTATTTGAAACAAGCAAATTGTGTTTAAACATATAGTAAAATTTTCCTTCACTGAATGGAAATTATTTATAAATGTAATTTTATGTAATTATAAAGTGGGTCTAAGAAAAAGAACGCAAATGTTGAAATTTATTAGAATATTCCTTCACTAAAATGTTAAAGTTAAGTCCTTATATATTTTCGACGATTTTTTATCGACATTTTAAAACGCGACATTTTGTAACACGCGACATTTTGTACGTCGCGGCATTGTGAAACGCGACATTTTAAAACGCGTCTTTTTGTATCACGCGAAATTTTGTACCTCGCGGCATTTTGAAACGCGACATTTTAAGACGCGACATTTTGTACCACGCGACATTTTGTACCTCGCGGCATTTTGAAACGCGACATTTTAAAACGCGACATTTTAAAACGCGACATTTTAAAACGCGGCATTTTGACCCGGACCCGACCCGAATATACGGAATATACGAAAATATAATTTTTATTTAAAAATTTTACCTTTCGTAAATCTGAAATTTTATGTATCGTTTTAGGTAATAGATTATTTATAATTTACACATGATATTAAATTTTGTTTGTTTTCTGTCCATACGTGCAACGTATATTCTGGATCGGGCTCTAGATTCCGCAATTCGTTTTCAAATTCTTAGTCGTGGAATTAGTCCCAACAATTGCGATTTCAAAGAAATGTACCCTTTATTTGTGATAATTTCAATAAGATTATTTTAGGGTGGAGTTGGTCTATCATGGGGTGGACCAAAAATTCCAACATTTTTATTTAGATATAGCTACCGCGTAAATTTGTTTCACTTTATTATACCAAAACTTAAATATTAAAACTTTCCAATTTCAATAAACTTTTGACCTTGCAAAATGGTATTTCTAAGACTTGAAACTTTTTCTACTCCGTTGACCAATGAAACGTTTTTCACTAAACCTAAGGGAAAAAACACAATGACAACGCTTTCATATGTTTGGTGTACTTTTGTAGGTACACCAAGGTACATCCACAGATTTACAGCAATGGTGGATTATTTAAATAATTAGTAAATATTTTCTCTAAGCTTTTTAATAAATAAATGCATTTCTGGATCGTACGAGATTTTCTTCTTACTTATTCTAAAAAATTAATAATAAAATCAATTTTGAAAAATTTGGGCATAAAACAAATAAAAACAAATAAATTTTGGGAAAAGTTAAAGAAAATGATAAATTAAAAATTGCCAGAATTAATGATGAAAATCCCAGGAAATTTGTCCTATTTGTGTTCATCTGAAAATCCTCATCGAAAGAGATTTTACGCCAATTTCTTCCACAATGTAAAGCAAGAAGGTAAAGAGAATGGCTTATAAAATTTAGAGCAATCGTATCGGCCAGCTGGGAGTTCATTCGCTCAACGATTTACACAGGATACTAAAGAAATTATGAGTGTGAAGTTTATGCTAAAAAAAATAACAAAAAATTACACTGTTAAATTAGCTATTTTCCAATTGGAATTTAAATTATATGAAAATTTAAATTTTTTGTAATTTTTGGATTTTTCGTACCACCAAATAGATTCTTTTCATCAGGAAATAGGTTCTTTTCATCGTTTTCAGATAGCTGGACCATCTGTTTATCTAGTTAACCAAAAGCATCCAATTGTGTAGAACATTACTAGTTATATTTCAGATAATTTAAAAGTTGACTGAATTTTGATGGTTTAAATAATTATTTAGCGCCGATCCTGGAAATGTCCCGAAGGCCCCGCATAATTTTTAGAATAGCTAAGCCATATAGCGGCCAATGTCACCAAGCCGATCCAATTATAATGAACAATAATATATTTCTCAGTTTTTGGAATTTTTAAAAAATTTTCATTATTTTAAAAGTTTTATATCACCGACCGCAGAGATGTCCACAGTCTACGTGGTCAACCTTATCCAATTGTGATGAACTATATTATACTTCACAGAATTTCGAATTTTTAATAACTTTATTAGTTTTATAAATTGTTGTTTCTCTGATCACAGAGATGTCCACAAGGTCTTGCCTATATTTTCGGATAACTTGGCCATATGCCAGTCTACGTGGTCAATCTTATTCAGTTGTGATGAACTATACTATACTTCACAGAATTTAGAATTTTTAATAATTTTATTGGTTTTAAAAATTGTTGTATCTCCAATCACATAGATGTCCACAAGGTCTTGCCTATATTTTCGGATAACTTGACCATATGCCAGTCTACGTGGTTAATCTTTTTCAATTGTGATGAACTATACTATACTTCATAGAATTTAGATTTTTTAATAATTTTATTAGTTTTATAAATTGTTGTATCTCTGATCACAGAGATGTCCACAAGGTCTGGCCTATATTTTTGGATAACTTGACCATATGCCAGTCTACGTGGTCAATCTTTTTCAATTGTGCTGAAATATACTATACTTCACAGAATTTCGAATTTTTAATAATTTTATTATTTTTATAAATTGTTGTATCTCTGATCATAGAGATGTCCACAAGTATAGTAAAGTTCATCACAACTGAATAAGATTGACCACGTAGACTGGCATATGGCCAATTTAGCCGAAAATATAGGCAAGACCTTGTGGATATCTCTGTGATTGGAGATACAACAATTTTTAAAACCAATAAAATTATTAAAAATTCGAAATTCTGTGAAGTATAGTATAGCTCATCACAATTAAATAAGATTAACCACGTAGACTGGCATATGGTCAAGTTATCCGAAAATATAGGCCCGGCCTTGTGGACATCTCTGTGATCAGAGATACAACAATTTATATAACTAATAAAATTATTAAAAATTCGAAATTCTGTGAAGTATAGTATAGTTCATCAAAATTGAATAAGATTGATAACCTAGACTGGCATATGGTCAAGTTATCCAAAAATATAGGCCAGACCTTGTGGACATCTCTGTAATCAGAGATACAACAATTTATAAAAATAATAAAATTATTAAAAATTCTAAATTCTGTGAAGTATAGTATAGTTCATCACAATTGGATAAGGTTAACCACGTAGACTGGCACATGACCAAGTTATCTGAAAATATGGGCAAGACCTTGTGGACATCTCTGCGGTCGGCGATATAAAACTTTTAAAATAATGAAAAAATATTAAAAATTCTAAAAACTGTGAAATATATTATAATTCGCTATTGACCGCTATATGGCTTAGCTATTCTAAGAAATGTGCGGGGCCTCCGGGACATTTCCAGGATCGGCGCTAAATAATTATTTAAACCATCAAAACTCAGTCAACTTTTAAATTATCTGAAATATAGTAATCTTTAACACTATTGGATGCTTTTGGTTAACGATGTAAACAGATGGTCTAGCTATCTGAAAAGGCTGAAAAGAACCTGTTTTCTGATGAAAAGAATCTGTTTGGTGGTACTAAAAATCCAAAATTACAAAAATTTTAAATTTTCATATAATTTAAATTCCAATTGGAAAATAGCTAATTTAACAGTATAATTTGTTGTTATTTTTTTTAGCATAAACTTCACACTCATAAAGAAATTAACAAAAGACACATAACATCAAATTTTCCTCAACACTTGGCTGATACAAAACACACATACACTGATTTGCATAACAATTTAAAAATAATATGGAGGTTAAAAAACGGCCGTTCATGGTGAGATTATGGAAGAGTTGGAAAGGAATGACCATTCTGAAACCGATCTTCTATTACAAAAAAGAATATCACTATTTAAGAAAGTTTGTTAACATTTATTTAAAACATAAATTTATTAATGTTTACATAAATAAAATTTATTTTTAACGTGTTAATAAATTGTTTTTTAGAGGTTTTTTAAATATTTAAATTTTTATAGAACCCTTCAAGTTGGTAAATAATCAAAATATAGACTAAATTATATTTAAGCTTCTCTAAGTAGGACAGCAACTAGTTTCTAATTTTAAGCGACTCTACATGGTGTTCCACTTACACATGAGATCCTGAAAGTGGCCATAATTTTGAACAAAAATCGTGCACTATATTCAGAGGTCAATCAGTGTATGCCATTTTTTGGAGCTTAGTTGCTTTTGGCACGTGTTTGGTGTTATTCTTCCAAGGGCAGGTCAAACAAATCAGTATTTATGTTAACAATCGACGAAAGCATAACTTATGCCAAAGCAAATGATTGCGAAAATATTTTTAATATGTTGTTTGGTATGTTCTTTATTTTAAAAGGACTTCTAATTGATTAAGCGATTTTTCTTTTTATTTATTATAAATAACATAAAATATAATAAGGAAAATTTGATTGCAATAGATGATTGACTTGTGCTTTAATAAATATTATCGATTCTGAATAAACTAAAAAATTAGTAACTAAACGTAATTCTAAAAATTAGTGTACATAAACGTGATAAATTTATTTACTTTAATTTACAATATTTTTTAAGATTAGAACTGTGATTTAAAAAATCATAATATCTGTTAATTGTTAATTATTGGAGTTACATAATACTGATATCAATTTAACGAATTTAACGATGGAAATATCTATTTAATTTGAGTTTGGATTGTAGAATATTTCCAGATAAGTTAAATATTGCGATTGTAATTCTTAATTATAAGAAGGGTGATGCAGATCAGTTAAATAATTATAGACCAATATCACTATTAAGCGTTTTTTCAAAATTATTTGAAAAATTTATAAAAAGACGATTTACTTTATAAAATTAAATTTTTGAATGGTAACCAATTTGGATTTTTTTGTGGGAAATCTGCGGATGAAGCACTTTTACATTTTTTTAAGCCACATTTATTCCTCTATTAACGGCTAGCATAAACCCGCTGCATTATTTATCGATATTTCAAAAGCATTTGATACTGTCGATCATGGTATACTATTAGCTAAATTGTCTAATATATGTGTTATAGAGAAAACAATTTAAACTGGTTTACTATTTACCTTTAAATGGCCATTTGGAATGTGGTTTTCTCCAAGGCTCAGTTTTGGGACCCTTATTATTTTTAATTTATTTTAATTCTATCATTGAGATTAATTTTTCAGGTTACGCCACAGCAATTCGCAGATGATCTGGCATAAGTGCAACGAGTATTACAAAGAGATGTTTGCGTTCCAAATTATGAGAGGTATCACTTTTATTCTTGTCATATAACTTCATGCTCATTTTATTGTTTTGCAAAATATAGGAACGGAAACCTTTTTAAACATATCGGAAACCCCAAATATTTCAATTTAAATAATTATACAGCATATCATAGTACAAGAGAATCAATAATTGGGGGAGGGTGGGGGGGGGGCAGGGGTATAGATCTGGATTTTGTTTTAATAGAAACTAATACGATGAAAATGAATATAAAATTCTATAATCTGAATTTCTAAATTTGTACATAACGCACCGCAAACTTGTCACTCTTGTTTTTTATCTTTTTTGGAGTTTATAAAAATCAAACTATTGTTGAAATTTTGCATTTTTGAAAGTGTGATAAACTAGCCAATTAAACATTAATTATGGCCATTCCAAACAAATGTGAGGTTTATTTAATCAAATATTGGCCAATAATTCAGCCAGGCGATATAATCAAAATAATTCAATATAGTTAAAAATGTATCATATCATTACAGAAGACCAACAACTCATTCCAAACGAGTTTAATAAGTTATTTGCTACTATCAGGTATTTATTGTCACCTTACCATATTCAGTAAAATAGGTTATTATATCACGTCATGTTGTAGGACCACTATTACGAATTGAACCAGTAATAACTTCAATTAGCAATACTATAAACAAGCTACAAATCATCAGCCTCACCTGATTATAACGGTCAAAGGATAATTTTAATCAAAAGAATCAACGTTTATTTCCATTCTCAAATTTGTTCATGTTACCTACTCCTATACTGAAATCTGGTGACAGTTTTTTCTCCCAGTCTCCTCTAAAATTTTTGAGCGTATAATTCAAACAACATTAGTGGACCATCCAAACTTTAATGAATTTATCGCTAAAAACTAGCACAGAGACCAAATAAATATGCCACTTAATGTTTATTCCTAAATTTTATTTAAGCTTTTGATTGCGTGAATTATTCATTTTATATTGAGTATATAGATAAGCTTGTGAGATTTTGTATTTATGGTAGTGCCTTAAAACTTGTCAATTTCAGCGTTCAACCTCTTACGACCAACTACAATTAGCATTAATTAGCATTGATTGATAAACTGATTAGTAAACTGAAAATCAGGAGACAATTTAATTGTACGTATTGAGTGTGTTCGATATCTCGGATTAAAATTAATTCACCGGTTTCCTAGACTAACCAATTAATGGAATCAAACAAAAAATTACCCCTATCATAGTTGTATTCCGGCGAGTTCGACATTGTACATACTCGTATATCTGATTTAGTGAAATACAATCTATAATTTGCATTTGTCTGTTTTCATTTAATATACATATTTAATTCAGGTATGGGGTTCCTGGAGGGAAGTTGATTTAAAACATTTGTAAATTATACAGAATAAAGCACAATTATCTAAACACGAATTTATAAATTTACGTATACGTATAGTTTGATAGCTAGTAAATTATAATGGGCTGTTCTCCTTACTAGGCAGGTGCTGAGTGCAGCACACCCGGTTGTTTACACAGCAACTGTTTCCAGTTATACTTGCTATTTACGAAAGCTTTTTGTTTTATATATTTTTACGTAAACCGGGTAGTAATTCCATTTTCTGTGCAACAAGTTGCAATAAATTCTTCGACATTTCGACATGTGTTTTTATACTCTGAATTAAGAACGCGTTCCACAAATTTTCTTGTTTTAAATGTTTGCTTTTCCTTTGTTGTCCACCTGTCCGATGATACAAACAAACATATATTTTTTTGCTGTCATATGCTTAGTTTTATATGATCACGAGATGAGAAATTTAAAGGAAATTATTCCTGATATTTATTGTGCACAAAATTAGAGGACTTTTAGTAAGCTGATAAGGACATGTTCAGAGATCATCGAAAATTTTTCACCACGATATAGAAGTAAACTTAGCTTCTTTTGGCGTGTCTAGACAATATGAAGAACTCAGGATCGACACAGATGGATCCATGTATAAAACGGGTTATTAACATTATTAGAATATGCCCGTACACAGTAGGTACTGTGTGATTTATGTTTTTTTGTTCAACGAAATTTATGTACAGACATAATAAAAACAGTAAACATCTATACTCTTTGAAAAGTAATTGATGTAAGACAATAAAATTAAAATTGCTGATTTAAATTAGCACAGATGCAAAATGTACATAAATAGTTATTTATATCTTATATATATAAATCTATTTATGTACTACTATTTATGTATATTTCTGTATGTAATTCTATATTTCTTATGTACTATCTATTTATGTATCTATATGATCTATTTATGTATGTATATGAAATTATTTAGGTAGGTACATTACACCCAGTGGTCCAACGATTTTATGTAAATAAAGATATCGAACATTTTCTGAAACTAAAACTGAGCTTTAGTGGGGTTTGTTCGTGCCATTAGTCTAAGAGTATGTACTGAAACCCCAATAAAAATGCAGTAGTGGGCAAATAAAATAAGTCACTAATTTTTCGTTTTATCTTATATGTATAATCAAACCTTTCTAATACTGAAGATTAGCCAAATGTTGCTCCTTTTTCTCTTTACAATTAATAACCAACATTTAGAATACTTCAAAAGAATCAACGTTTATTTCCTTTCTCAAATTTGTTCATGTTACCTACCCCTATACTGAAATCTGGTGACAGTTTTTTCTCCCAGTCTCCTCTAAAATTTTTGAGCGTATAATTCACACAACATTAGTGGACAATCCAAACTTTAATGAATTTATCACTAAAAACTAGCACATAGACCAAATAAATATGCCACTTAATGTTTATTCCTAAATTTTATTTAAGCTTTTGATTGCGTGAATTATTCATTTTATATTGAGTATATAGATAAGCTTGTGAGATTTTGTATTTATGGTAGTGCCTTAAAACTTGTCAATTTCAGCGTTCAACCTCTTACGACCAACTATAATTAGCATTAATTAGCATTGATTGATAAACTGATTAGTAAACTGAAAATCAGGAGACAATTTAATTGTACGTATTGAGTGTGTTCGATATCTCGGATTAAAATTAATTCACCGGTTTCCTAGACTAACCAATTAATGGAATCATAAAAAAAAATTACCCCTATAATAGTTGTATTCCGGCGAGTTCGACATTGTACATACTCGTATATCTGATTTAGTGAAACACAATCTATAATTTGCATTTGTCTGTTTTCATTTAATATACATATTTAATTCAGGTATGGGGTTCCTGGAGGGAAGTTGATTTAAAACATTTGTAAATTATACAGAATAAAGCACAATTATCTAAACACGAATTTATAAATTTACGTATACGTGTAGTTTGATAGTTAGTAAATTATAATGGGCTGTTCTCCTTACTAGGCAGGTGCTAAGTGCAGCACACTCGGTTGTTTACACAGCAACTGTTTCTAGTTACTTGCTATTTACGAAAGCTTTTTGTTTTATATATTTTTACGTAAACCGGGTAGTAATTCCATTTTCTGTGCAACAAGTTGCATTAAATTCTTCGACATGTGTTTTTATACTCTGAATTAAGAACGCGTTCCACAAATTTTCTTGTTTTAAATGTTTGCTTTTTCTTTGTTGTCCACCTGTCCGATGATACAAACAAACTTATATTTTTTTGCTGTCATATGCTTAGTTTTATATGATCACGAGATGAGAAATTTAAAGGAAATTATTCCTGATATTTATTGTGCACAAAATTAGAGGACTTTTAGTAAGCTGATAAGGACATGTTCAGAGATCATCGAAAATTTGGCACCACGATATAGAAGTAAACTTAGCTTCTTTTGGCGTGTCTAGACAATATGAAGAACTCAGGATCGACACAGATGGATCCATGTATAAAACGGGTTATTAACATTATTAGAATATGCCCGTACACAGTACTGTGTGATTTATGTATTTTTGTTCAACGAAATTTATGTACAGACATAATAAAAACAGTAAACATCTATACTCTTTGAAAAGTAATTGATGTAAGACAATAAAATTAAAATTGCTGATATAAATTAGCACAGATGCAAAATGTACATAAATAGTTATTTATATCTTATATATATAAATCTATTTATGTACTACTATTTATATATATTTCTGTATGTAATTCTATATTTCTTATGTACTATCTATTTATGTATCTATATGATCTATTTATGTACGTATATGAAATTATTTAGGTAGGTGCATTACACCCAGTGGTCCAACGATTTTATGTAAATAAAGATATCGAACATTTTCTGAAACTAAAACTGAGCTTTAGTGGGGTTTGTTCGTGCCATTAATCTAAGAGTATGTACTGAAACCCCAATAAAAATGCAGTAGTGGGCAAATAAAATAAGTCACTAATTTTTCGTTTTATCTTATATGTATAATCAAACGTTTCTAATAATGAAGATTAGCCAAATGTTGCTCCTTTTTCTCTTTACAATTAATAACCAACATTTGGAATACTTATAAAATTTATAACGTCAGGTTTGAATTGTCATTGTTATTTATCTGTATTAGTAGCTTAAGTAACCTGAACTGATTGTCCTCTGAATCGTACATAGTACATATTGTAATTTTTGACACATTGAAATGTAGAAACTATATGATTGAGCGTTCGTTTGAAAAAGTAATTAATTTATAAATAATCAACGTTTATTTATGTTATGGACATATAGTGTACTGAAGTTTTTTATTGAAAATTATGCCCTCTATTAGGATATTAACAATAATTTTGGTTGACACCGATATAAAAAAATTCTCAAAAAATTTCAACAATTCTTCTTCAACAAAATTTAGATCTTCCTTAAATTATATTCGGTGTTATTTTATCCCTAAAATTATTATTTATAAATTTTTTAATAATTTGTTTATTTTATTCGGTCACATTATTCTGTATCTAAACAGGTAATTTTATCGAATCAATGCAAATTTTAAAGTTAAACAGTGAGTTAAAATTTGAATTATGTATTAAGATATATTGAAAATCAGATGTGTAAAAGTTTTAAATGGACTAAAAAAATTTGCTCTTAGATTAATGGCACGAAGAAACCCCACTAAAGTTCGGTTTTAGTTTCAGAAAATGCTCGATATCTTTATTTACATAAAATAGTTGGACTACTATGGGTGTAATGCACCTACCTCTATAATTTCATTATAATTTATATATATTTATATATATATATATATATATATATATATATATATATATATATATATATATATATATATATAATATATATATATATAGATAACTATTTATGTACATTTTGCATCTGTGCTAATTTAAAGCAGCAATTTTAATTTTATTGTCTTACATCAGTTACTTTTCAAAGAGTACAGATGTTTACTTTTTTTGCAATTATGTTTTTACTCATAGACGTAACATACATATGTCTGTATATAACAACACGCATGATTATTTGTTTTAGTGTCACTACTTTATTTATGTACAGATATAACTATTTATAAATCTACCTGAATATGATATACATACATACATACATAATGTACATGAATAAAATATTCTTATATATAAATGCATAAAATTATGGATATTAAACTTTAAGTGACATGTATTGTGATATTTTTTCAAAATTCGAAACCGTTACTTTCTAATACTACCTTAAGAAAATTCACTACTTAATTACTTATAATTTGAAAAATCAATGAAATCCATTTATTTCTGGCTTGATTTAAAATATTGACATACATACTTTTCCTTGTAAAAGTAAGAACTATTGAAGGTAAAGAAATATGGACAAATATAATCAAAAAAAAAAAAATTGAACCATTATTTATCTCAAACAGAATGTATAG
Source organism: Tipula vernalis (assembly GCA_958295665.1). Classification (NCBI taxonomy): domain Eukaryota; kingdom Metazoa; phylum Arthropoda; class Insecta; order Diptera; family Tipulidae; genus Tipula; species Tipula vernalis. Next base: position 3,057,364 of record OY282561.1, read on the forward strand.
TTGCTGATTTATAAGCCTTGAGCTGCTGATTTCGCCTACGAAACGGCAAAGAATTGAATGCAATAAAATCATGCTATATTAATGAAAAGGATTGAAGCTTAAGAGTAATTTGAAATTTCACGAAATAACAAAACGATAAAATTATAATCCTCTGCTGTTTGATAACCAAAAAAAATCATCAGATGCATTTTGAAGGAAATAAAGGAAATATTCACACGGTGTGTTCGTTGGCTTAGTTTCTAAAATAAAATGTGAACTGCACGATATTTATTCGCTACTTGCACTATATCTTCAAAACTCGTGTACCGACTCTAAGCATGCATTTACAAGAAAAAACCGAATTTTCAATCCATAGGTGGAAAACACATCACAATATAATTTTTTTCAGTTATCAGACTCGTTATAACGACTTAACAGAATTTCGAAAAACCGATATATATATATATATATATATATATATATATATATATATATATATATATATATATATATATCATTATCGTTATTATATAATATGTAAAACAAATAACCTACCTCAATACATTAATTTTGAGTGAAATTTTACAACATTTGAGTGATTTTTATATATTTTTTTAAATGGAATTCAATCACGACATGCACCAAATTATATTACAGATAAATAATTGAATTAACAATAAATAAAATATCAGTGGGTGAAATTTTCTAGTTGATTGTGTTTTCGTGTGTCTTTTGTATTTGTGTATTTTTTTTTTTACATAACAGAAAGAAAAACTTTGGAAATAATTAAAGAAATAATTTAAAAAAAAAAAAACATTAATTTTCATTTTTGGGTGATTGAATTGTTCTTTTTTGTATTTTTTGTGGTTTTTTTTTGTGGAAGAGTACTATACACAACGGAAGAGATGCCAACTCACTCGTTGCAGGGTTGACCAACATTCTTCTAAAGTTCGTTCACTGATTGCAGCCGCACTATTATTCGATCTTGATAGTTGCTTTATGTATATAACAATAGAGTTATAGTAATTTGGAATGAACAGATAAAACACAAGAAAACACGAAATGAGTGAAAAATAAATTTGAACAAAATTTTTTTCATTTGAGTGAAATTTCATATTATGTATATGTTAACACAAAATTTCCCGTCGGAAACCATTTATTTCCTTATATTTCCACACAAATTTTTTTAACTAATATATTAACACATTAATTTAAGTACAGGCAATAAATTTAACTGAAAACAACAATTTAAAAAAAAAAAAAAATAAATAACAATTATATATTTTAGCTACATATGTGGATATACATTTTATATATATATATATATATATATATATATATATATATATATATATATATATATATATATATATATATATATATATATATATATATATATATATATATATATATATAAATATAGATACATATATAACAATATTTACTTCTTCAGCTGTTGCTTCCAAAATCATTTTGTTTTTGTATATAAAACAATTTTCACAAATTTCACAAAATACAAGAAAAACTAATTTTCATTTTTAAAAAATGCACTTTTCCGAAACAAACACATTTTATTATAATATATGTATGTATATAATAAACTCAACTATTCTAAATATGTTTTTTTTTTTTTTTTTTTGTTAATATCCGTTTTGCTCGAAAGCTTAAGTCCTTCTGAGAAACATTTAAAAAATAAGTTTTCTTATTAGAAATAAAAAATAAAAAAATATAAATGTGCCGCCAAGAAAAAAAAATCGCCGTCTTAATAAAACTGAAAAAAAATTCTTACTCGCCGAAAAAATTCGACTTATTATTTTTTATATTTTCTTCTAAATTTCCCTACGATATTATATGTAAATATATATACATACGTACGCGATAATAGATATGAATAGAAAGTATGATAAAATATCCTACGAGAGAGAAAGAGAAAATTTTCTTTCGACGATAAAAAAATAAAAATAAGGAGGGTTTCTTACCACTGATCTCATTCCAATTGGAATCGAATGTTCAGAAATGAATATTTTTTGTGTATGCTCTGCTCTGTAGCGAATATATACACAGCGAAATAAGGAATAAGGGGAAGTTTTATGTTGGAAACTTTTTCTTTTGTCCAAAGTAATAAATTCACCCCACCACTATATTTACATATAATATCGTCCTTTTTCAAATCATCACCGCCGTTTATATATATATATATATATATATATATATATATATCCATATATATGTACGTATACATATTCATTCCTCTTCCTTCTTCTTCCTGTGCTCCTCTCTACATACATTTTTTTTTTTATAAAAAGTATTCTTTGTATTTTTGTTTTGTCTTGGACAGTTTTCTATATTTTTTTTAATCTTAAATTTGAAGGGAGGCTTTTATAACCCCGCCTTAGTATTTGTTGATTCGTCCTTCTTTAATATTAAATAAGGACGATTTTTTTTTTTGTACTTTGTTTGTTTCGGGAAGTCTGCATTGTGGAAAAGGACATTGTGTGATTATATGTATGTTTATCAGTATATATATACATATACATATATATATATATATATATATATATATATATATATATATATATATATATATATATATATATATATATATATATATATATATATATATATATATATATATATATATATATATATATATATATATATATATATATATATATATATATATATATATATATATATATATATATATATATATATATATATATATATATATATATATATATATATATGTAATTAAACTTAATACGTGTGATCGTGAAATTTCACTCAAAGAAAAAATTAAATGGTTTTTTAGATAAAAAAATGCCGGACTGCTAATATTTTTATAATTTTTCGGCAGATTTTATTGTTAAATATTTAGTATAATAATTTATGAAAAAGATGACACACTCACCTGAAATTCCGTGGTCAATTTTTCTGTATTCAATTTCGTATCGGGTATTGAATTTTCTGCTGGCGTTGTCGACTGCGATGGATGTTGCAAATTAGTTGTTTGTTGATTGATTAAATGGTTGTTGTTTTGATGCGATAATTGTAATTGCATATTTCCTAGTGTCAATTGTCCATTTGGAGCTTAATTCAGTTAAAAATTGTGATTTTTAGAAATTTAGTGAGATTTTTGTGTTTATAAAAAAAAAAAAAAAAATTTAGAGAAAATTTTAATTACTCGTGATATTATTATTGTGGTTCGCTGATCCATTTGTTGGTAATGATGTTGATGATGTTGTTACGAGTCCTTCGGGTTTTGGTGTTAACTGATCAATATTGTGGACGGGGTTTATATCGATTTGTGTTTGGTGATTTATCGGACTTAATCCATTCTGTAGTTGAGTTTCGGTTGATGGGATACAATTAAGTAAATTATTTTGTTGTTCGTCATTTATATTTAAGGAACTTCTTGTGTGCTGCCAAAAATCTGTAGAGCTCATTTTATAAACTGAACTACAATTAATAAGTTTGGTTTGTATTTCTGTGGTCATTGACTCTTATAGTTACATTTACTTATTTATTTTGATTTTTTGTTTTTACAATATTTACACACTTAAAACTATTCACTTTATATTTTCTTAATTACGATATTATATCAAACGAACGATTTGTCATTTTACATTAATATATAACAGATTTTAAAATTTTTGTCAGGTACTTCGAAATATCAAAAACAAAAAAAAAACACTTTTCAATAACATTATAATTATGTATTAACGAAAACAGAAATTAGAAAATTTTCTGAATATTTTCTTGGTCGGTTAACTTTTTTTGTTTCAATTTGAGAGTTCCAGCGTGTTGTCTGAAAATACGTAAAATTTGCACAAAAAATAAATACACACACTTCTATCATATTTATATATATACATATATAAATAAATAAATAAATATATATATATATATATATATATATATATATATATATATATATATATATATATATATATATATATATTATTTGTTTTTTATATGTCAACATATTATAATAAACTCAAAACTACAATTTTTAGCCACACGACTCGAATGTCTTAGACGTTTAAAATATTTCTAAATTATACATTAATATAAGACATCTTCCTCCCACGATTGTTCAGTTGTAACTGAAAAATATATTACTTACATTAAAAAAAATTATAATAAGAATAAAGTATTTTCTTTTTCTTTTCCTTTTCTTAAAACAATTTTCTTTTTATTTTGTGATGTTTTTCTTTATATAGAAATTTATATCGCAAATGTATACAAAAAAAAAACGGCAACAACAAAACTTTTTTATGTTTGTGTATATTATATGTATATATCTATCTATATATACAAATATATATATATATATATATATATATATATATATTTATATATATATATATATATATATATATATATATATATATATATATATATATTAATTATTGTATATAAATATGTATATATAAGAAAGGAAATTTCTTATTTTCTCTTAATTTTTTTTTTTTTTTTTTTTTTTTTTTTTTTTTTCAAGTAAATGGGAAACAATAAGGCAAAGAAGTAAGAAAAGTGTGGAAAATAGAGGGAATATCACTGGAAATCGTGATTTTTTTTTTCTGTATTCTAATATAAAAAATTGAGATGTTGATGGAAAATTACAACTATAACAGTTGAGTTTTTGTTTCCAGATTTCGTTTTAAATTTATAATACATACCTATGTACACTGTGGCGCCAATAAATTGTTAGCGGGGAATAGATAAGTTCCATTTCAATTTTTTAAGCGAATGGTTTTTGTCTATGATAAACTTTTAATTTTTGTTAAGGACGATGTTGCAAAATAAGTGTAGGGAAATGAAAAATAAAAATGCGTGTAAACTAGTTTGAAAATGAAACGGATTCTGTTAAATTTTTTATTGAACAATTATAATTCTAAGATCATATTTGCAAATTCTCAAAAAAATTTGGAAAATTTTTATTTTGGAAATTTATATATTAAGTAAATTTATAAAGTAAATTATTGTTCAAAAATATTAGATTACATGAGATCCAAGCCCCAAATATCGTTTGTGGTGTATTTCAAAATCCACCAAGTAAACACCGAAAAAAAACAACTATACTGTACTGGATTACCACCTTCCTGGTTTAGAGATTTTCACAGATAAACATCAATTGGTTATACAACATACACAAACTAATTGTTTGTTGAAAAATAATTAAAATATATCAAATTGTTAATTTGTGTTATAAATTTTTCCACAACAAGACAGCAATTTCGGTCACGAAATAAGGATTGATTTGAGAATTACCGGAGGGAGTACGGAGTAAGGGAACGCGTAGGTACCAGTACCGTGTCGAATGTGCGTTTTTTAGTTTTTAGTTTAAAATGGTGCAAATAAGAGAAATGAAATGACATGGATAAGAGGGGTACCACGATACAAATAAAATAAATAAGCTCAGAAAAGAACGGTCGAGAGAATATATTAAAATATTGACTATACACTTTATTAGGTTCTTATTAAATCCCACACATAACTCAGAAAGAATCAACAATATCCAAAAAAAAAAAAAGAAATTGAATATATTACGAATGTGGCCGACGAAGAATATATAAATTAAAAATCATTTATCCATGTTGTTTTTTGTTTGTTTTTATTGACGATCATGAACAATTTTTTAGTTTACGTATATTTTGTTTTGGTTTTTTATTAACGAAACGAAATGGTTATCACCGGTTACAACAACAATAGAAAGAGAAAATGACTCAAGGCTCAAGTTCAAAATTTTGAACCGATTTCACCCGATTTGGTTATTTTTGATATCTACCGTTATAAGAAAATATTTGAAAAATATTTGACGGCACACAAACGTATTCGCCATATACATATATACAATTCTCAATACTTAACCCTCATTTTGCGACCAAAATCGAAGTCCAGATGTGATATGGTGGATTTAAAATTCTACGTAACAGATGAATTCTCCTAATATGATCTATTTTTACAAAACTGCTATGCTACTCTTATTTGCTTTTTTACTGTCAGACTACGCATATTCTTTTTAAATATATTTAGAACACTACAGATTGTCGGGAATTGGCCTGAATTTTGATGGGTCTCCAACATGCATATATCCTTTAGTTTATTTCGCCTTTAATCACAAACATATTGACAGCATCTAAACCTAATGAAAAGCATTTCCTAACTGAGCTAAGCTTTGTTCTAAATGAGCCTTTATTCAACAAAACCTAACAGCAAACTGGTATGAAATAACAATTGTAGGTCCAAAGATTGAAGAATTTATGCGTAGAGTCGGATATATAGAGTAACATGGAGTCCTAGAATGAATTTCTCAACGAATCATTTCATGATACAATGAATATTTTGTCAAAAAACATAGAAAAAAGTCATACAAAAAGGTTCCAAGAGGGACCGACCACACACAAACAAAATAAAAAAAATAAGAAATTTTAAAATATTTAAAAATTATAGTTTGTTTTATTATAGAGTTAAGTTGAGTTCAATTACTTGAAAACAATATTGAGAGTAACACTCGAGCATCAAATTCTTTTCCAAATGATGGATTAATTTTTAAATCTATTATTCTTAAACATTCGTACGCACTTACGAGTATACACTTTTATTTTCTTATCTTGGGCTGCGGGCCAATTCTTATAGTTTCAAAAAAGTTCTTTTAGTTTATCCGCCCACAATGGTGATTAAGGCAAAGGGTAAAATTTTTTCTGTTGTTGGGTGCCTACGAATTGAATATCTCCTTTTTTTCGATGGATGGTTGGGTCGATTAGATCAAACATCCAACACTAATTTTCCTCTATCAGAATCCCGAAATTAAATTGATTTCTCAAACACCGAACTGCCTGTTTATTAATACGTGTTCATACCTTTTGTTGTGTGCTGCGCAATACACTACAAATGATCTGCCGCCTTTGACAAACCATCAATATGGAAAATAATACATAGAAGCCCGCAAAGGCAATTAAACAATATTTTGTGTTGAAAACCACAAACAAAAATATTTAGATTTTTGAGAATGCCTGGAACGGTAAAGACGATTTATCCAAAATTCATGCCAAGTTCGGCAAGAATGCTGACTTCGGGAGCGCATTCTATGTAAAATGTAACTCCAGTACCAAGGAAAGTGTGCGATTTTAGCTGTACTTCTGAACCAATTGAATTTATCTAAATAGAAGAGCCTTATATTTTTGAGGTGAAATCAATTATTTTACCGGCTATTACTTCCGGTTCCTATCGAATGTTAAATTCCTGTGAACCCCGAAACAATCAAAACAAAAATCGGGAGTTAAGGAACAAGCGCCATACAAGTATATGTTTCAAAGTATTACTTATCTTAGAGAAAGACCAAATGGCAAGGAACTTAAATTTTTTTGCTTCCAAAAGAGATGCAATAATTCAAAAAACCTGAAAACATGATTTTTAACAGTGTTTAAAAGAACTACCAATTGAACATTTTAGGCCACTTTGTAGCTGATTAAATAAATTGGATGCGAGAAATGTCAAAGGATATTGGTATATCTTTAAAAATGCAGAAATATGAATCACTAGCATAAGATGGTCTTGATGGGCGGGTTAAAGTTTTGCAGAGGAATGATGGAATTATTAAATACAAATTTGATTATTACAAAATCTGCTTTTCGAAACAATTTATTTTTTTAGTTAAACAGATTTATGAACAAGCATAACTATTTTTACCGATATAATGACAATCCTCACGTTTCGAAGCACAATATAGCGAACCGGTAATAGGTGTCTCGACCTGCTGTTTATTGATGGTGATTTGATTGGTCCGAAAGTAATGAGAAATGCTAGAAAAATATTATGTATTTATATTCGGACAGTTATCGCAATAGAAAATCATCTAACTTTGTAAAATTGAACTAATAGAGTACCAAATAAGGCACGCTAATTTGTCTTAAAAGTTGTTTATTTTTTCTGCATAAGTTAAACAATTTAAAATTTAAACACCTAACGTTGGTTAAGGCTGTTCTCTATATATTGTATAACTTAATATCAAATAGTTTGTATTGTTGCGGACAATTTCATAAAATCTTCAGAATTTACTTAAGTTTTTAAAATTTCATTTTTTCTCAATATAAAAATTTTAAAGTGATTTCATTTTGTAAATTTCTAAAATTTAATAACTATTATTCACAATTGGTTTGTAAATTACAAACATTTCTTAATTTTTTTAATTTTTTTATTTCTTAATTTTCTAAATTTTTAATTATTAATTAAGAAATTAAGAAAATATAAAATTATGAAATTCAGAAATTTAGATTTTTAGAAATTATAAAATAAAATTGAGAAATTAAATTGTTGCAAAATTACGAAATTAAGAAATTGAGAGATTAATTAAGAAATTGAATAATTAATATTCTTTCATGGTTCCTATTACTTCCTTTCCGTGGAATGGTTTGTGTCGTTTCGTATTCACATAAAATTAGATTAAGGTGGAAATTTCTAAACTGGTCGCATAAAAACGGGTGACTCCAAAATCAAATGTTTTTTAGCTCCTCAAAAGTTATTAGCAAGTGTTATCTACAAATTTCTTGTGCTCTTTGCGCTTAGATAATAATATTTTTGGTGGGCAGAAGGTGGCAGTCTTCTGTTGCTGAAGTTATGGCTGTTATTCCTTCTTATCCCCAGTCTTTTTTACGTAGAATCAGGTTCCCCCAAGGCAAACTGATACATTGCAAAGATTTTGTCAGGATATATTATTAATCCTGCTTCTTATTTGGAGAAAACATCATTTTGATGGATACCAATTTTACAACGTAAAAAAACCTCTGAATTACAAGACCCACCCGTACCAAGAAATACAAAACGTTCCAAAACTGTAGGCCTTAAAAAGATGCTTAATTTAGAGATACAAGTAGTTTAACTTTAAACAAGTTAAGAATGAGGTTAATGTTTTATTTGTAATGTTAAGGCATACAACATAATGATATTAGCATCTATGAATGGTTTGACAAATTGTTTAAAGAACATTACGAAATTTTACGAAAAAACAAAAAATTTGTATTAAATAAAAAATTTAAAAATTTAGAATATAATCAAAATCAGAAGATAATTCAATCTTCTATATGATTTAGGACACATACGAGATATTAGATATTCACAACTACACAGGGAGTCAAAAATCAGTACTGTATTTTCATTCAAATTAAATGAACAACATATTACAAAATGAGATATTTATGGGTGCAAAAAATTCAATTGAGAAAATAAAGCTGGCATTACAAGCACAATCACAATTTCAACAACTATCGCCCAGTAAGTCTGCCATATTTAGATTGGTAAAGAAATTTAAAATATTCAGGACAGTTAAAAATCAACATCGAGGTCGACCTGTATCAATAAATAAATTAAGATCAATAAGTTCGACCAGAAATTCCCCGAGTTATCACTGGACGCTATGTGTAGACGCATAATTTCTAAAATATATTTTCATAAAATTTTGTTATTCTAAAATTTTTACATTATCCAAAGTTATTTTATGATTTGTATTATAGGGGGTTATAACTATTAATTGACAGACACATGAAATTTATAAATTTATTTATCAATAAATCCAAATATTAGTTTATTTTATTTATGAGTTGTTAATTTATTTATTTTTTTCACCGCAAATAAACACTCGACGCGTTGTCACCGCGAAATCCGAGACGAGACTGTAAAAAACTATTTTCTAATAATTATCTAAAAGAACAATTTTCATTGAAATTAATAAGCAATTTAATAAGTAATTTTGCATTTTTATAAAGTTATTTATTTCTCAAAATATCGTGATGCTTCGTGTTCCTTAACATTTCATTTATCATTTGAGTAAAAACTACGAAATTAAATTTTGAAAGGAACACGAAGTTGGACGAAGTTTAAGAAAAAAAAAAATCAATTTACTAAAATGCAAAATTTTGTACTAAAATTTTAATAATTTCAATTAGAAGTGTATCAATCTGCAATTCAATATATTTAATTTCAAATTATTTATATTTATAAATACAAATTTTCATTATATTGAAAATAAAGACGATATAAAAAAATGAATTTTAAAATACTATATGATTTTGTTTACGTTCCATAGGAAAATAAGTAGAATAAGATACTTTGTAAATAGAATAAGAACTTTATCCACGACCGATAAAAATATCGTATTTTATAATCCAATCTTTTGAATAATCCTGTTAAAAAAGGGGACCGACAAATAATTTTGGTTTCAATTTTCGGCCATAACTTCAGAATTACTATAAAAATTAATTTTTTTTCTAAATGGTATTTTTGGTGAAGGAAGTCGTGTTTTTGGTTCGCTCCTTATATTTTTTAAGCGAAAAACTAAAACTACAACGTTTAGTGCGCGATTAGAATATGTTGTGTTGTTTTGTGTATACAAAGGTACGTGGTATTAATGTGTTACATTCAACTGTCGCATTTTACTGGATTAAAATCAATTTGAGATATATTTTAATGTAAATTGTTTTTAAAAAAAAAAAAAGTAAGTGGTTGATTATATTTCGAATGACCGATTTAAATAATAACCAGCTGTAATTATTTTACAGTTGATTAAATTTCCGTATATTTATAGGTTTCTGTGAAGATTCTGTCATTGTGTAGATGTTGCATGTAAACAAATACCAAAAATGACGATCAAGTTGACGATTTGGTATTTATTTGAGCCGGTTTTGGTGGAAATTTGTAGTTTTGTTGATTTGGTCTTCTCATGCAACAACAAAATTTTTTATTTTGTATTTTTGAAAACTAATCGTATAAAGTATATTGTGTTAATGAATAAAAATTAAAACGAGCAATAATCAACCGCTTTGAGAGTAATTTTACTAAGAAATAAAAAAATGAAAACTAAAATGTGAAATTATTTAATAAATATCGAAGGAAAATCAAAAAAAAAAACACTATGCTTGGCATTTTTTGGTTGGTTTCGATGGTGTGCGCGTCATTGTCTTGGGATAGAATATCAAATGTCGAACATTTACATAAAAATCCCTTTGTAACACAAGAGCATGTGGATTGTTATTGTTGAGTGATTTTGCTCAGCTTATTTGAATTTTGCAAGTGCTTCTTGTTTTTAACGTGTTACTGGATGTATTTTGTATTTACAAATTATAAGTTGTGATGTTAAACAAAATACCTATGACAAGATACAATTAATGTTGTTTCAGATTGATAATTTATTGGTTTTGGTGAAGAAACGTGTGTGTCTGCATCTCTAAAAATTAATTAGATTAATATTTATTTAATTTTTAAATATTAAATCCCAAACACACCATCTATTGGCGAACTCTCTTACTTATTGAAAAATCGTCCTATAGACACTATATTTTGTTAGTGTTACTAAATAATATTGGTAGACAATTACACTAAATAGTATTGGCAGAATTCATTTCTAATGGCGGGTATTATTATATCAGAATATATGCACTGATGTGTCGTGACCATCACTTGTCTGCTTCGATGTTTTTCTACAGAATAACTAACTGTAATTTAATACCACAGTTAACCTATTAAGGCGACTGGGGATGCAACATGCCAGCGCTAATTTAATTGACGTAAATCTAAATTTTTTGATTTGGCTGAATCATATTAATTTTTATTTATACAATGTAACCGTTGCCTAGATTATAAATCTGTTGCTAGTGTAGTTGTAGGGTCTGTTGTAGAGTGTGCTCCTGTTTTATTATTTTAAGGTTAATTTAGATTCCCAGATATTTTTCCAGATACCTGATTTGACATTTTATTTATTTCTTGTGTGTCAATGTGAAATAAACTAAGATTCGGGTTTCATTGTATACGGAACGGACTACTTGATTATTAAATAGTATTTAGCAATAAAATAATTGATTAATTTGTTTTCAGTACAGAAGAACCTGAGAAACCTACTATATTACTTACAAAAAAGTTTCGCTTGAATACAGAATTGTAGATACTAAAATCCATTTTTTTTTTACTACGATATTACTTTATAATTTTATTTTAAAGGGAAACAAACAAAGAGAAAGAGCAAAGGAAGCGGGGAGGATTTTAATCACCACACCAATAAATTAAATTTAAATTAATCATAATTACGATTTTCAGAAGTACACAGGAATCTGATTCAGCGAAGTAATAAATATTATTTTAGATTTCAGAATGCAGTTTTCATTTGTAGTAAATCATAAAAGTAGAGTAGGAATGTTTTATCATTGTGTTACTAACTATTGGCCATACTTAGGTGTAAAGCGAAGTGTAATCCAAAATCTGAAGCTGCAGTGACGAAATTAACAGGTGAATTAAGCAATTTAAACGAATTCCTAGATGTTATAACGGCGGAAATACCGGTCATATTAGTAGAGATTGTAAGGAAAAAGTTAAATGCCCAAAATGTTACAAATCTCAAGATTTTGGACATCTGTCAACAAACTGTGACAGCAAATCGGAGCATTCCAAAAAAATTTGTGCAATTATAGAAGAGCGGAATATATTACCATGCAAAACAATTATTGGTGTTTCGTTGAAGGGTATTGAATTTTGTGCACTGGTTGATACAGGAAGTGATATTAACCTTATGTGACATAAAAAGTATCTAGTTACCGGAGTATCGAGCTTGCATGGTGAACCAATTGTATTTCATGGTGCCGGAGCTAGGGGTCTACGTACGTTAACCGATGACGTATTGCCTATCGATTTTATTCGTGGTAGGGAATTGATTGACCAAACAGTAACTGTCATATCGAACGTGGAGATATTCCAATTGATTTGGGACATATTAACGATCAAGTTGCATACTGATGTAATCAGAAAATTAGTGGTTAACTATAATCCGGAGAACCAAAAAAAATTCAAACTAACATCAAACTACACATCAAGGTAACCGAAAGCGAAAAGAGAAAATTGTTGAAATTTTTTTTTTTGATTTATGGATTTTAGAGAAAATTGTTGAAAATTGTTGAATTTTTTTTTTTTTTGATTTATGAATTTTAGAGAAAATTGTTGAAAATTGTTGAAATTTTTTTTTTTTGATTTATGAATTTTAGAGAAAATTGTTGAAATATTTTTTTTTTTTGATTTATGGATTTTAGAGGTTTGCTGTACTGAAGATTGCCCAAATCACAGAGTTTTTCCCGGGTTGTGGCATAGGCCATTAGTTAGCTTAAGGAGTGTACTTTGATTTAAAATTACTTAGATTTGATTATGACGATAAAAAGCCTTTTGTGGGTGAATCTGAAAATTGTTGAATTTTTTTTTTTCTTGATTTATGGATTTTAAAGGTTTGCTGTACTGAAGATTGCCCAAATCACAGAGTTTTTCCCGGGTTGTGGCATAGGCCATTAGTTAGCTTAAGGAGTGTACTTTGATTTAAAATTAGTTAGATTTGATTATGACGATAAAAAGCCTTTTGTGGGTGAATCTGAAAATTGTTGATTTTTTTTTTTTGATTTATGAATTTTAAAGGTTTGCTGTACTGAAGACTACCCAAATCACAGAGCTTTTCCTGGGTTGTGGCATAGGTCATTAGTTAGCTTAAGGAGTGTACTTTGATTTAAAATTACTTAGATTTGATTATGACGATAAAAAGCCTTTTGTGGGTGAATGTGAAAATTGTTAAATTTTTTTTTTTTTTTGATTTATGAATTTTAGAGGTTTGCTGTACTGAAGATTGCCCAAATCACAGAGTTTTTCCCGGGTTGTGGCATAGGCCATTAGTTAGCTTAAGGAGTGTACTTTGATTTAAAATTAGTTAGATTTGATTATGACGATAAAAAGCCTTTTGTGGGTGAATCTGAAAATTGTTGAATTTTTTTTTTTTGATTTATGAATTTTAGAGGTTTGCTGTACTGAAGACTACCCAAATCATAGAACTTTTCCTGGGTTGTGGCATAGGCCATTAGTTAGTTTAAGGAGTGTACTTTGATTTAAAATTAGTTAGATTTGATTATGACGATAAAAAGCCTTTTGTGGGTGAATCTGAAAATTGTTGAATTTTTTTTTTGATTTATGGATTTTAGAAGCCTGTTCCATTCAACAAGCCACGTTTGCCGCCATTGGAGATGGAGGTGGTGAAGAACCAAATCGATGAGTGGCTGGAACAGAAAATTATTCGTCATAGCTCATCGCAGTACGCTAGTCCTGTCGTATTGGCCAATAGAAAACACAGTTCCAAGAGATTATACATCGATTATCGAAAATTGAATAGTATGGAACTTTCGGGATACTTTCGAAGATTTGTTGAAACATATGCCAGACCTCTAAGTGGTTGGAATAGATAGCTTCTTTCGGAAAGTCGGAAAAAAGTTTAGTCAGTTATCCGGTGTTAAAAATATATCCTCAGAAGGCGGAATCGGAGCTACACACGGACGCGTGCAAGCTGGGATTAGGTGTCATACTATTACAGAATTCGGACCATAATCAAAAGATGCATCCTGTTTTCTATGATTCTAAAAAATTAGTAAATGTCAGGAGAACTATAGTAGTTCCGAGCTAGAAGTTCTTGCCATTCTTACTAGGCCTTAACTTCTAGATTATAACCGACTGCGCAGCGTTCAAAAGTACGATGGGCACTGGTATTGCAGGAGTATACCTTAAAGTTAGAACATCGACCAGGATACCGTATGCGACACGTACGAGTATATGCTCTCAGCAGAGGTTCGCTGGTATTACCAATAGTAGACGATGTGTTACATCGAGTGAAGGCAGCACAGAAGGATGATGGCGAATTAGTGCCGATATTTGAACTTCTGAAAATCGGTAAGTATCTTGATTATAATCGGCTAGTTGTGCCGAGAAAAATGGAGGGAGAAATCATAAAAAACTACTACGACCAAGGACATTTCGCTGTGAGAAAAGTGGCGGGGCTTATTAAACGACAGTACTTTGTATATTCCGGGCATTGCATTAAAAACTGTGTTCGCTGTATTGTCACAGACAGGAAGACAAGAAGGTTTATTGCATCCTATACCGAAAGGGGATAGTCCGTTGATTACGTACTATATCGACCATAGGAGAGCTTGTCACCAACCCACAAGTTGTACCAATACGTATTTTGTGTAATTGATGATTTTGCAAAGTTTACGTCGATCTACCCGACGAAGACCATGAACATCAGTGAAGTAATTCTACGGTTAGATGCACAGAAAGCTATTTTCGGTAATCCAAAAAGACTAATCGCAGATAGAGGTGGAGGAGAGTTCAGCGAGTATTACGATAAAGAGTGGATTAACCTATAGTTGGTTATGGCTGGTACGGCAACAAAGAATAACCAAGTTGAAAGAATTTTCATAATTATTATACCAGTGCTAGCAAAATTATCTTCTAACAATACGGAAGAATGGTATAGGAAACTGAAGACAATTCACTACACCGTGCAATTGGAATGTCGCCATTCGAGTTACTGTTTGAAGCGAAAATGCGTACAGCTGAGGATGAAGACATTTATCGATGACGGAGAACACTAACGCGAGGAAGCAAAACAGACGGTGCTTATCAAATGATCCAAGATAATGTAAAAATTTTAGAACAATAACAAAATGTTTGGAAAAGGTTGATCTTAGACATGTTACATATAAAATCAAGTGAAATTATGGATCATAATATACGTACAAAACATTTAATGGAAAAAATTGTCACAAAAATTTAAATTAATTCGGATAAACTAACATTAGATAATACAATTTGTAATAAAGCATATGAAGGGTAGACAAAATTAAAGAACAAAATAACGGACGAACAAAAAGGCGAATTGATCTATAAAATTGTATGTAAAAATTGTGATTCGTGCTATGTTGAAGAAACTAGTAAAACAAAATTTAGTACCAACATAAAAAAAAAACTTTGACAATTTTCCAAATATTCGGCCACTTTAGGAGTATGAACAGAAAAAGAAAAAAAAAAACGGTAATTTAACGGAGACTGCCATATTTGGACTTCCAAAAATCCGATAAATTATAAAGTCGATACAAATAAATTACAAACAGATTACAAAAAATACATGTAATCAAAAACTACATAAAATAACCAAAAAAAAGTTTGCATATACAAAAACTTTTCACAATCAAGCTGTTTGTAGAATAATAATAAATTAAGTAGCCATGGTCAAGGATATTTACAAAGAAATTGTTTTTCTTGTCTAGACATTAATTGAAAGCAAACTTGTCTAAGACGAAAGAATAGTTGTTTATTTACATACCAAGTATACATAATACAATAAAAAAATTGTAAAAATTTTCTTTTTTTTTTTGTATGTATATTTAAATATTTTCATTTCGGTGTTGGTGTAAGTAATAATTTTTCTAGTTAGCTATTTGTCGTGAAGATGATGAAAACCACTAAAATATCGCAAAAATTTAAAAAATGTTAAAACATTAAGGTCTATAATATAGATAAAAACGTATAAGTTAATTATACAATGTTAACTAAGCATATTAGGTGACATTAAATTCGATCTAAATTCACTAATCAATTTAAGAATTGAGTATTTAGTTTTGGAGTTTGGACTTGAGTTGAGGGTTGAGTTGGTGCAGGAAAATATATTAGATTATAATTTGCTTCGATAGCTTGTCCCATATGTTTTGAATTAGCCATGATAAAACAGAAATAATGATAGACAACCTGTGTGTAAAGTGAAAGGCTCTATTTCTCTCTATCTATTCGTATTATTAATCGTACTCAAGTATATTAGTAAATAGACCTGACTTGTTTTATATACCTAAGGCTGTTATACTCGTTAGGTGTCTTTACTTTTTACGTGTCGATTAGATTCGGTTACATAAAGGGGAAACATTCCACTTATTTTTTGATTTCGTTTCCTTATTTTAAATTGAATGTATCGTATGAACAAAAATTTAATAAAAGTGCTCAATAGAACGAGTCAAAGTTTCAAAACTGACCTATTCCTTTAGACCTTTATACAAAAAAAAAAAAAAAAAAAAACTAAACCTGGAATAGATCCACTTTAGAACTTACTTCCGGAAAAGTAAGTATACCTTTATGAAAATGCCTGAATAGTGTATTGAATAAAAATGAAAATTAGGGTTTTCAATTTAATTATTTGAAGTTAAACAATTTTTTCGTTTATCTTAAAAATTCGAAAAGTGGAATAGATTTCTTTTGCATCTAATCGACAAGTTTAGATAGTTCATTTACGTTAGGCGTTATCGGATTTGAACATACAACTTTTTAGTAGATTGCTTCAGAAATTTGCACCGTTCTTATTAAAACCGTTCCACACTGTTCCATTGGATAGCAGTTTTTTTTTCTGTTATCGTTGTTAAGGATATTAAGTTATTTGTACTGTACTTAGTAAGGTATGATTTAGTAGGTAACTTTAGTATGGTATTTTCAAAACTAGTTGTTTTCTTAGTTTTATTATAAAGGATTCAACAAATTAAATCTATATTGTTGTAATGGAAATGTTGATGTCTTTATTTCTTCATAAATTTTCTAACGAGTGTTCTAAATCCATAGATATCTCAAATAATGTTTGGAAGTTAAATATTGTTAAGATTATAGCATATAAGTTATTAAGAAATGCTGGATCACAGACATTATAATTACTATTTATGAAACCGGTATTTAATTTATTTTTATATAGTTTGAAAAATTTCCTAATAACCCAAGTAGCAAAATGAAACTGCGGTTTTAGCAAAACCATTGAAATCGTATTATTCAAGTTTTGTTGAAATCGGTTTTTAAAAAACAGTTCCTAAACCATTTACATTTTGAAAATAAAAAACAATTTTAAATAGTTTTCAAAAATCAATTACAAACCAGCTACGATTTTTCGAAATGGTTTCAAAGTTGATTTTCTACAACTTTACAGAAAAGATTTATTGAACCGAAATAGTTTCTACGGAACGGTGACCGAATGTTATTTTAATAGATTTGTTTGAAACCATATAATTCTTTCAGAAATTATGTATACCGTACACAAACCGATATTTATATTCATTAAATTATATATGTATATCGCTAAATTATATTTATTCGATCAGTATAGTGACCATACTGAAAATTTAAAAAATTAAAATAATTCATGTTATTTATTAAACTATGTATAGACAGGTCCTACATTTCAATTTTGTAAATTATAAAAGTATGCATAATTGTTTGTCTGAAATTTGTATGAAATGTGATTGGTAAGTTTGTAGGTTTTTCCCTAAACAGATAATTTATTGTAGTAGCCAAAATAATGATCGTATCTTGTAGATGATTTTAAATTTTACTTTCGAAAATACCAAGAAATTAAAGGAATTAGTCTGTGTCCCAATTAAACATCAAATTATACGAATTATGACCAATTCTATGTTAGTGTAAAAGTGGTTTTGTGCATTGAAAGTGATTTTGTGGAAAAAAAACTGATAAATTAATAATTATAAAAACACGATTTTTAATTGATTATTGTATGTGTATTCTTAAAATTACTGTGCTACATTTTAAAATTTTTTATAAATAATTACTCAGTGCTTGCTTGGTAAGTGAAATTTTTAATATCATTCGAAAATAAGTGAAATTACGTTGAATAAATTATTTTACTTAACCTAACTTTTTCACAACGATATCTGTGTACCCCATTTCATCAAATGACTGTGTTATAATTACCAGTTATCATTAGAATTTTACAAAATATGAGAAAATGTTTATTAATTCGTTTATTATTAGATTTGGTAAAAAAATATTCAATTTGATTTCCAATTTTAGATTAATGGTAAAAGGTAATTATTAAATTTGTTGTTCGGTGAAATGGAGCGCTGGTACATATTATATCTAAATTATGTATTTTATTTCTATGCTTAGGTTAATAAAGTTGCCGTAATTAAAAAGTAGTTAAATCGTTCAAAAAATATTAAATAAAGTGCTTCTTTTAGACTATCTAAGTTTATAAAATGTCTAACCGACTAATTTTTAAACACGTTAACCCTCGAACTTATAAACGAAGGGTCCGCGCCATTTTTAATCAATATATGAAAAATGATGATGGACCTACCGAATCCGTTCTTAATGGTTTTTGTGAAACACCTATATCCGTCGAAAATATAAATTCCAATGAAATAAATGTTAGCACTGCACATAACGAATTATTAATACAACCGGGTAGTTCTTTTGTATCGGATAATCGATTTCCACCGAATGACAATAGTGTTTCAATTTCGGTAGTGATGTGCTGGAAACTTATATTGTAAAGGACCATGCTAATGATCTTAATACGCCGGTATTTTCTTTGACAGAAAACTTACAGCAATGGGCCATCGAGTATAAAATATCACATTGCGCTCTCAACCGTTTACTAAAATTATTAAAATATAATGGACATCCAGACCTTCCGCTTGATTCTTGCACTATCCCCAAAACTTGCAAGGTTATCGGATCAACTCGAACTGTCGAGCCTGGTTACTACTGGCATTTCGGAATAGAAAAAAATCTAACAACTTTATATTCTTTTGGATGGCCTCAAGAGCTGAACATTTTCTTCAGTATAGATGGCCTTCCTATTAGTAAGAGCTCTAAAAGTGAATTTTGGCCCATTTTAGGTCTTGTTCCTTGTGTAAGCAAAACACTATTTGTTATTGGCGTCTTTAATGGTAATTCAAAGCCTAAGGATTGTAATTTATATTTAAAAGATTTTGTAACAGAATTAAATGGTCTATTACAAACAGGTATATTAGTAAATGGTATGAATTATCAAATTAAAATTGCTGCTTTTGTATGTGATATACCAGCGAAAGCTTACATCACATTTACCAAAGGTCACAATGCTTATTTCGGTTGCGAATATTGCGAAGTCGAAGGTGATTATTGCCATCAGAATCACCGTATGGGATATCCAACTCGATCCGCCCAGTTAAGAACCGATTTTTCATTTAGAAATCGAAATCAAGAAGAACATCATACTGGTGTAGCTCCTTTAGAGATATTACCAATTGATATGATAAGATGTTTCCCCCAAGACTACATGCATGGAATTTGTCTGGGAGCCGTGGAAAAAACTATTTCAAGCTGCTTTAAGGATCGGTTTAATTTTAAAGCTAGGTTACCTGCTGCTCAATTAAGTTTGATATCTAAACGATTGTTAGAATACAAAACTACACAACCAAGTGAATTCAATCGAAAATTTAGGCCATTAGAAGATATTTCATATTGGAAAGCAACCGAATTTCGCAGTTTTTTATTATATGCAGTACCATTTGGCCTCCATGGGATTGTTAATGCAGCGGTGTATGAACATATGGTTTCCTTTCATTGTGCTACAATTTTACTACTAAATGAAAAATATTAAAAAAATTGGGCTATAGCTAAACTTCTTCTCGAGTTTTTTGTGGAGCAGTATTCGGTAATTTATGGTGACGAATCTATCCCCACAATATTCATAATTTGATACACTTATACGATGACGTAGTCCGCTTTGGTCCATTTGACAACTTTAGTGCTTTCAGTTTTGAAAGTAAACTTGGAGTTCTTAAAAGTTTGTTAAGATCTGGCTTCAAGCCACTAGAACAGTTGGCCAAACGTATTTCTGAACAAATCGAAGTTACCAAAAAAGACGAGTTAGGTGTCAATGCAAGTAACATCTTATTGAAGAAACCAATTCTTAATACTGATAATTATAAAGAAATAGTTCTAAATGATTTTGTGTTAAACAATTCATTTGCTAATAAGTGGTTTATGTCTACCGAAAAAGATATAGTTGCTATGGAATATGCTACTACAAATGCTAGCAACGAAATACAAATATTCGCCAAAAAATTGAAAAATAAAAATGATTTTTACGAAAAATCTATAAAATCGTCTCATCTTGATATTTATAAATCTAATTTAGAGTTTGATTCGTCGGATTGTTGGTTAGTTAAAAGTGTTCAATGTAAAATGTTTTCAATGAAATTATATAATGAAACATACGTATTTTGCCCTCTTATTCATTCCAACAACTAAAATTTACTTAATATTAATTTGACTATCGTAGTTTAATCTTTATTTCTTATATACACCTATAAAATATTAAAAATGTACTGCGTGCTGGAGACGATTGAGGACGAGGAAAAAATTGCTTGGGCGGTTCCGAAATGTTGGGTAGTAAATATGCAGCTATTCTACCCTCTACACAGTAAAGAAGTATCGAGAGCTAGAAAAAAATGTATTTCACCACAGAAGGATTGGCTGGTGATGCCGTGTAGGATACTACGAGATATTATTGGTAATTAAAATTTCGTTAGGATTATATTTGTTTCTTATAAATGATTGTTTAATGATATATGTATTCATTTTTGCAGATTCACTTAAAAACGCGCTAGAGTTGGAGCGGGAATCCACACTCCTTACTTATAGTGAAAGTGAATGTGGGAATACGCATAAGAAAAAAAATCAAAAATTTCCAGATGTCAACGCTCTATTCCAGAATCGAAACATACTTTTACCGAATAATCAAGGTAAATGTTATGTCTTTTTAAACCAACTACCTAATAGGGGCCAATGCCATGAATTCGAGGCAAAATCAAGAAACCCTAAAGGAACTATCTAATGCAATTTACGTTTAATATTTCTTTAATGTTTAGTTAAAGAAATATTAAACTTTAACGAAAATTGCATGGGAAAATAACAACACAATACAAAATTTCAATTAACCTTTGAATCTTAGAACAAAATAATAAAACACCTTTGCGAGTATACTCCTTTTCTTGTCGAGCTAACATAATTTATATTGACGGTACAGTTGTTGTTTTTTTTTTCTAAAAAAATCGGTACTATTAACAATTTTCTGTGCAGAATATAACATTTATACTGAAAGTAAAATTGCAGTAGCTTTTCAATATAAATTTTGTTTCAGTAAACGAGTTTCCGTTTAGATTTCATGATTCTATCCCTCAAATCGGCACAAAATATCATTAATTTATACAAAATTTATTGAAAATCAACATCAAATGTAGGGACAATATAAATTTTAAATAAATTTGTTTCTCTACAAGGAAAAGATTAAAACGGACTCGAATTAACTGTAGAATTGCGGTTTTCTAGTTAGATCCAAATAATAAAACTACTTGCTTGGTCATTTAAAAAATTAGCAGTTTGATGGTCAAAATAACTCAAATCGATTTTCCATACAAATCGATTGGTTTATATGAGGTCCAAGAAATAAGAAAATTTTGTTTTGTTCGATTCGCAAAGAAACAAAATTTTAATGCTCATTTAGAACATCACCGATAAGATTGCATGAATTGAACTGTAATATCATTAATCTTTTCAATCAGTAGATAATAATATTGACGAGGTCACCAAATCAGCAAGGGCAGAGGCAATTAGTCATAATGTTGTGCCACGTGAAATGAGCAACTTGGTATTAAAAAAAATAAGTTTATATTCCAACCTAAATTGCAAAAATAATTAATTTCTAATAAAATGTACATTCAGATAGTCATCCGGAACCTGCTGAAAACTATAATCACAGTAACAGTCGGAATTTTGAAGTAGCGTCGCCTCCCTACAGCGATACTGTAGAAAACCGAAACCAAACATTTTGGAATTGCGCAGTTCAACAAACGGATATTCGTATCCTGGATCTACACAATTTATAAATGGCAAGCAAAAATAAAAATCCTAATATTATAAGTTTTACATAAACTAATTTTATTTATTTTGCAGATTTTGATTATAATATTTGTTCATATGAAAATTCATTAAACTGCAAAATAGACCGACTCTCAGAAACGCTTACAGGCAAAATCAATCAAATAATAAAAAATCAGGCCGATTTAAAAGCGAAACATCATAATCGGAAAAATTCCTACTATACAACTAAACAAAGATTCCCACAGCAAACCCGATATTGAACTTCCAATTAGCACCATAAACGAGTTGGAGAATATCGAGTGGAAATTAAAATCGAATCTGGATTTCAAAAATCAAATGGTTAGTTTGGACTAGATGCTTTTCTAGCTTGCGAGTAAAATTCCTTACAAAATTTAATGCAGACTTTTCTGACGACATAGTTCATATTAAAATTGTATAATTGTTGAGTGAAAATGAACCGCTCATCATTTAAAAAGATTGTAAGACGGTGTGCCTAACCGAACCTTTAACTTTCTCGCCCTAAAATTATATGTATTCAATTTCGTAAGGCTTTTTACTGACTGCTGGTCCAAATTTAAATAATTTTTTTAATTTATATGATTTTTGTTGTTTATATTCAAAATTTACTTGTTAATTTCTATCAACTTAATTTTACAGACCATAAGAAAAGCTGTTTATTTTTAAAAATTGGCCGGGTTTTCGATTTTTTTCAAGATCTTCAGACACTATTTATTACACAAATAATGCTTAGAAAAATTCTCAACAAAAATTACTTGCAAATTATTTTTTTTAAGGAATATTGTTTTTTTTGATAATTTCTGTTGTCATTAATTTTGTATTAAATAACGACTGGTGAACAATCCGTTTTAAAATTTCGGCCAAAAAGTTTTCAATTGGTCAATAATTAGGTTATAGACACCAAATAACATATGTACAATTCGTGGTCTTAGTTTAGTGTAGCAGTTTAATTTAAACGATCCTACTATAAGTGTTCACGTGGGGCAAATCGCCCATAGCATAACTTTCGGCGAAAACTTTTTCAATTTCGTAATCACCGTCCATTATTATTTAATTTTTAATGTTATTTTCCAACAAAACTTGAAAAAATGTCTTATGACAATATTGATTAATAAAACAATTAATAATAAATTAGTATGGTATGAACAAAATCAATGTCAATGTAAATGTCAAATCTAGTATACTACACTACTAAGGTATTTACGTGGATCGTATTTCAGAACCAGAGATTTCAGATTATGTTATGTTGTAATTTTGTTGGTGATCGCGTGGTGTTTTTTTAAATCCTTTACCCTGCTCTGCTCCACGTGAACAAGATAATAAAGATTAATAACAAAATAAATTATATGAAGATATAGATGATTCTATAGCTTAAAATAAAATATATAGAAAATATAGACCTACATACATTTGTATGTGTAAATCGTCGAAACAAAACATAGTTTTGCACAAATACTTAGAATTTCGTTATATTTTATTTCATAGAATAATTTAGTTTTAAATAATTTACTTACAAAATAATCATGATTTAATTAATTATAATATATTTTTTTGTATCTTGCTAGATTTAATACATGTCGACGTTTGGTGGACCAAATCGTAACGGTTGTGCCCGTAACATAATGAAGAATCTAGTATTGGGCTCCGTCCTCGTATTGTACTCTTGGGGTGGTACAAATATAAAATGGCCTTTCCTTCCGTTTTTCGAAGTTCAAAATGTATTAATGATGGCCATGAAAAAAAAAATTTAATGATTTTACTAATCACGACACCAAAACTTTTTTAAAAGATTACATAAAATCATCAAGTACTAGATTAAAAAGAGCTGCGGAGAAAAATATAAAAATTTAAATTTCATTTTTTTTTACGGCCATTTAATACATTTTTATAAATATACAAATAATGCAATAATCTCCCCTATTATGATTATCGAGTCGATCGACAATCGACACGACTCTGTGTTGCCTTTTCCTTTTTCGTATTGTTTTTATCAAATGAAGAAATGAAAACGCACTACAGAGTTGTGTCGATTGTCGATCGACTCTTAAATCATAATAGGGGTGAATATTAACAATAGTGTATTACTTTTTACGTAAAGACTTAGGGTGTCAAGAATTTAGCTGCTGCGCAGTTTCAGTAGCCCAAAAAATCGAAAAGCAGGCGGAATGCAAAAAAAGTCGGCTGCATTTATATACGCCCGGCAGCCCGAATGCAAGTTGAAAAGACATTTATCATTTAACTATTTTTATAATATCCTGCGATTACGAATAATTAGGAAATATCGTGTTTTTTAGACTGCCCTGCTTTGGCTGCAAAACTAAATTTTTGACCAACTTGTATTACAAACTGCACAGCGGCTGATTTCTTAACCGCAGGTTAATACAGTAATACATAACAATATATGTAAAATAATTTTGAAATTAATTGAAATAAATAAATTATCATTTATAAAATAATATAAAATTAAGTGTTCTAGTGTTTGATTAATTATTATTTACAAAAGTTCCAATGAAAAGTATGAAGTATAAATTCTGACTGTCGATTTTATAGCGACATCCGTAGTAAAGATAAAATTTAAAATTTTGATTTCCATAAAGCAGTTCTTCTGAAAACCATGTTCTGCGTAGAAGTTTTTAAAACTCATCTCTTCTCAGAAATATTGCAATCTAAATATTTCTCTAGAAATCTAAGGAGGGAAAAAGTTTTATAATTGGAAAACGCTAATCAGCTGTCTAGTCACTGATCAGAATTAGCTTTAAAATAGATTCTAAAATACTTTATGGTATTACCAACTACATTTGAAACTACATCTGAGATTTTTATTAAACTATTTAGAATTGAAGCCTACAGGGGTTTTGCAAAGCTTTGTAGTTGTTTTGAATCTTATTTAAAATTGTTCCCAAACCAGTTTAAAAAAAATTATGAGTTTTTAAAAACTATACCAAACTTGGATGTCAGTAAGGTTTTATGAGGTATCTGTTCAGTTTTTGTAATAATTTTTGGAACAATTTGGTTGTGATAAGTTAGTTTTTATTAGGCTTTGAAATCGTTTTGAACCAATAAATTGCTACTTGGGAAGTTTTTTCTTTGCCTATTCGATAAAGAGATAGATTTGGCATTGTCTGCATTTAACTAGAAACATTTTTCTTAGGAGGCTTTATGACATTAGTCATTTGAGTTTTGCTTGAATAATAGATCACAATACGTTAAGTTAAGCATATAATTGTTGCATTTGTTGACATTTGATCTGATCAGGATTAAATCACGTTTCATGAAATGACGAAGAAATGCAAAGAGCTAGCAAGAAATTTTGAGAAATATTTTGACTAAATTCGTACATCTGCGATTAGTTTCTAATCTAGAAAAAAAAGTGACTACCAACGGCACACAATAGCTAATCTCAAAAAATGCACTAATCGCACTTAGTTAATCTCTAGCCTGTTAGTGGTATTATCTTAAGACAAAACGGTTAATATGTTTCCCTAATGGCTAAATTTGCGCAACAAAGAGTGTTGTGTAAGGCGCTGATTGTATTGTTACACAACGGTTTGTATTCAGGATCCTACGCGTAAAAAACTAGGCTTGTCATCACGAAGAAAACGGGTTTTTAATTAACGAAAATGTACTTTTTCTTCGTTTAAAATCTAATTTTTTTATTTCTTTCGAGTTTTTCTTCATATAAGATTTGTGTTTCTTGCCCTGATAAAAAATTTCTTAAGTTAAGATTTTTGCATAATTGTAATCTGAGATTTAGTTTCTTGCTTCTATAACTCTAGCTCAAAATTCTTGATTGAAAAAACAAAATCAACGAATGAAGAAAAATATGATTGTTTTGTTTCCAAATTGACCCTTTTCTCAAACTATATTGTCCAATTTTCTTGAAATTGGTTATTTTAAAAATTAAAAATTTTCTTGATGAACGCAAAAGCAATTTCTTGATTCGAGAAACTATTGAAATGTTAAAGATATGATAGAATTTTTCTTAAAACGAAATGAACCTTTTCTCAAAAGATATTTTCCAATTTTCTGGAAATCTCTCATTTTAAAAATACAACATTTTCTTAATATGTAAATATACGTATAAGAACATAGGTTTAATATCAAAATTTAAATTTATTTTATCACTAATTGTATTTAATTTTTCATTATACTTCCCTATTTGAATAATGGTATAAATTACACGCCGTTTTGAAATACTTATGCTATGTGTACCATATCAAATTATTTAGATTAGTAGATCAATTAATCAGGTGGTACAACAAGAAAAACCAACCAACCAATTTTTCTATATTACTCTTGAACTGAGAGAAAACTTTCAATTGAAGAAACTTTTTCTTAATAAATTCTCTTAACATGAAAAGTATTATTTTACGTTTTTCAGGACAAGAAAACATTTTTTTCTCTCAAACGATCTTATTTAAAAATCGCATTTTTCATTTGAATAAAAATTTCTCAATCTGAGAGAATATTTTTGGTACAAGAAATTATTTCATAATATGAAAAACTTATTTCTCATAACAAGAAAACAAAGTATATGAACTAACGGCGCCTTTCTTGATACAAGAAATGAATAGTTAAATTGTTAGTTAATAGATGTATACCAAAAAGGAATCTATCGCGAACCTTCAACAGTGAAGAACGTAAAAAGTTTTGTCATTTTAAAAATGTGATTTTTTGAAAATATTCTTTATCATTTGTTTAAGTAAAAAAAACTTAGATTTTTTAAACTGTGGTGTAAAGTGAAAAAAAAAGGATTTCTGGAAACATTTGAAAATGTAAGGGTTTTTATTTCATTGTGTTCAAAATATTTTATTTACGAAATTAATGTATCGGTAGGTAAAAGGGTGGTGGTAAATGATGTTAATTTTTATACGTGAATTTTTATTAAAATAATTATTTATTTTTGTAACAACTAATTTTTGCGACACTTGTGAAAATATTTTGTGTTTTCTTTAAAATTGAATTCAATAAAATTTTCCGATTATTTGTGACATACAATTTTTTTTTTTTTTTAATTTGCTTATTAGAGGATGTGGTTCTGTAAAGACTAGCGACCTTGAGAATTGTGTAATGGCGTGAAGAAATTGTAGAATTGGTTTGAATTTTATTTTTAATAATGCTACAACAATATTTATATTTTATAGGAATATTCAACGGTCAATTTGTATCCAACTACTAGTTGTTCAAGTACGTGCTCAATAAACTCCTCCTTATCCGAGTGTAATGTGGTTTCGCCATTAGATTTGGTTGGTTTTGCAAAATAATATTAAGGATATAAATTATTATTTCATATTCTTGTTTTCATTTCAGAATTTGGGACCATTTCTTGAGACCAATAAAGGAAATAAAATATTACGGATATTTAATTCGAACATACCACCACAATTAAACGAGAAGAGTAGAGAATTACCTGTTTCGTCTATTGTAGACGAAATTATCGAAATCCCAGTTTCATCGACATATTTTGACCAAATTTCTACCAATATCCAAAAGGAGAAAAAAAGGTAAATAATATCAAATTAAAATATTAATTTAAATGCTAATTTGTATTTCGAATCCCTTTTTAGGATCTGCGTTATAGAGAAGGACGGAGACTGTCTGGAATATTATACCACAAGCTTAAAAATCGAGCTTCGAAACTCCGAAAATTTGGGTTCTAAATATTTTCTTTATACATATATGTATATATATATATATATATATATATATGTATACATATATAACGATTGATAATTAAATTGTTGATTATATAAATATACATTATATTTCTGATGGTGAATAAAAAAAATCATTAAAATAAATTTTCATTTTTCATATAATTGTATTATTTTAAACAAATTGAAGAAATATTTTTGAAACGAAGAAATATTGCGTTCTCTAGTGAAGAATATGGAAATTCCCTGGAAGAAGTAGACCGATGCATACAAGAAAACAAAAACAATAGATTCATAAATTATTTTCTATAGTCAAGAACTAGCAAGTTTTGTTTAAGAATTAAATAGATGCATCCAAGGAGGCCCACGCATTAGATTCATAAATTCATTTCCTAGTCAAGAATTGGCTAGTTTCATATAAGAAATAAACGGATACATACAATAAAATCCAAACAATAGATTGACACATTTTACTCTACTCAAGAAAATATGTGTTTTCCAGCAAGAATGATGTTACCTAAATAAAGAAACGTGTTTCTCAACCTAAGAATTTCTAGTTTTCAATCAGAAGAATCCGTTTCTACAAACAAACCTATTTCGTTTAACTTAAGAAATAATAATTAACCATCAAGAAAAGCTATATTCTCTATGTAATCATGTTTTCTTATACCAAGAAATTAATTTTCTCATATCAAACAAATAAAGATTACTTTAATATTTTAGAAAAATTTCAAATTGAGAAACGTTAAGATTGTGGTGAGAAAAATTTCGTTTAGCTGAAAAATGATGTACAAATTTTCTTGAATTATTCGGTTTTTTCTTCATATTAGAAATTATTTTTTCCATGTATACACGGTCAATGTGTTTGCAAACTAGTTTGCATAAATTGAAATATTTTGGAATTTATTTGTGCAACGATTACTGTTTTGCAACTGTTTGGCACATTTGGCAACGACTCCAAGTTTCTATAAATTTATTTCACGGGCTACGAGGAGGGGAAGTCCAATCAACGTTTTGCTGTTTAGTCCCGAAATAAAACTTAAAAAACGCAGACAAAACATCCTGCAACCCTGCATTTTAATAAAGTTTTGTAATGAAGGTTTTTGCAAACATTTCAAACAACTTCAAGAATCAAGATTCGACGACAATAAAACAAATGATGAAATTCAATTGCAACTCTCCGGTCAACCCATAAAATAGAAATATATTTTGGCACAGTTGTATAGACGAGGATAAAGCTGTCAATTATCCAATATAGTTCTTAATTCGACGGAGCAATCTGGAATGGTTCCACCGCACCATCAATAATGACGCTTCGTAATTTAAAGAAATAGTGCAACGGAACACGATATTATGTAGAAAACTGAAGCCACGATTATTACTGGTAAAAGCAAAATGTTCGAAAAAAAGACAGAAACAGGAAATTAAGCTAGTTTGTCAAAGGCTAGACTTCCAACGGTACAAATATTAATAAGAAATATAGGATTTTCGAGTCCTGTCTGCACTATTGTGTAGGTTTATGTATTACTTTTGGCCCAAATTAAACATTTGTATAGGTTAAACATACGGTTCAGGAAAATTAAATAACACAGTTTATAATCAGCCAAATTAATAGAAAATCAAACAAAACGGGTAAACATTTTGCCACGAAAAACCGTACCCAAACATTTGATTGCTTTGGACTTAACCTCAAGCAATTCATAATATCGCAAAATAAAATTGATTGATATTTTTGGCGTATAGTTTTTGTATTAATATATTTTTGGTTATTTGATTAGTGGTTGCTGAGAAGATGGTGAAAAACGCCGAAATATATCGCAAACATAATAAAAAAATTTAAAATTTTAAGGTCTATAATAAAGATTTCAGTGTTAAGGAACTGCTAAAGTTTTTAAGATTATAATGAATATTTTTAGACAATTCAAACACTGATGAAACGATTTATAAGAATTTCCAGAAATTTCTTATTGTGATGTAGCTAATGAATTCATGAAGATGGTATTCTAATCCCGCTCATTTTCGGTTCTTCGCTTGGATGAAATACCATGGGGGATATTTCTGAATAAGATACGATTTAGTCAAAAAATGTACTTTTTATTTCACAATTCTTATTAATGATTTCTTATAAATAAACAATAAATCCTCTACTCTGTAACGGAATTAATTTACAATTCCGTTACCAATCCAAACCATAATTCTCAAAACGACAAATCGGCATACACTTCGAGGTAAAACCTCAAAACGATATCACAAATAATATCGGTTATTATCTCATTAAACGACCATGCCGAGATTCCACATTCTTTCTGTGTTTACGTCACTCCAATTACTGTATATGCTCATACGGTAGTTGAATAAACGTAAATACAAAAATAATGTAACACGATCCTTGCTTTTATGTAGATAAGAACAAATAATTTTCAAGGCAAAAGTGTAGCACGAGTAATGAACTTGGTTACTCGAAGCTACCGCTTAGTTTTGATGAATTTCATTTTTTTTCTTTTTTTGTTGTTTTTGTACTTTGGTTTTTAACAAAAAAAAAAAGGGTACAACAACAAAAACCTATGAAAATTGCCATTATCGTCTTACCAATATATTTTGTTGTCATCGAAGTGCATAAATTTTGATGATGGCGATGTCACGTTGTCCATGTCACGTTGTTGGACATTTTTTATGCACTTTTATGACGAATCGACAAGAAAAATTGGTATAAATAATGTACATTTTTTTTGAAAGAGGTCAGTCTTTTTGTGGAACCAAAAGGGGTGTTGGGAAAGTAAAAGCAGTAAAAAAAAATTTTTCAGTTGGAATAAAGTAGAATTTCAAAGTAATTTTGTGTTTTTTTGTATTTTTTTTTTTTTGGCTGCTTTGTGGAGAACAACACTGGGTAAGTATTGGGTTCTTAAGAACCCGTTTAGACTGAAAGGAGCTTGGTTGGTTTGCCTCTATTGAGGCGGGAGCATCGTGTGCTTCGACGCCATAGGCGTTGCACTCCCTTTCCAAACCAGCCACCTCCGAACGGTCGCAATAAACTAATTAACCAAAACTAGTCTCATACTAACCCGTGGGCTTGCTGCCCGAAATATCGCTGTTCCATTTATGTGTAGTTTAAGGTAGTCATGTTACCTTAAACAACACGATAAACAACCACGGGCGCGGACCTTATTCAGGGCATATGAACCACTAATTTGGGTCCTTTTACATTATTATATGTCCTAACCCCAATTCCCTTCCTTGATGGCATGATGTCATCACTGTCCCTTTTCAAACAAATGATGCGGTAATCAAGATTACCACTGGTACACCCCAACCACCCACGACCAAGCTACCCCTACCAGACTGAGCTGCAGGTAGCTAAGCCGCAGGGGATGTAGCCACCAGTGATAATAAATTCGAGAAGCGGGTTGCCTCAGCTAAGCTGAGGGAGTTCGTTTCAACTCGTAGGCCACCAAATCACAGAATCACAATTAATGTTCGATTATTTAGAACTGGGACCTATTATTGAACAGCAATCAAAAACGCATTCGATATTTTTCATCTTCGCTTTTAAGAATTAGCCCCTATTATACATCTTTAGTATATTGTTGACAATCGTTAAGAATTTAAACAGAGAGCTATCCACAATGTTAAATTTTTTTTTTCTAACGATTTGTGCCGTTTGTTCAGATCCCAACATTGTGTGAGCAACATGAGAATTGACTGATGTAAACCTTTACTCAGTGCTTCAGTCTGGATGGAGCATCGCTGTGGACTATTCGAGCAATACACACAAATTTATTAATTTATTCTGCGAAAAATAAACCCAAGAATTTTATGTGTTTTTCGAATGTCAATTTCGTATCAAAAATAATACCTAAGTCAGCGATTTTAGTAACTCTCATTAAGCTGAAACTTACAATATAATAACTGATTACTAACGGGCGAATTTTCTTAGTAAAGGTAATCACGAATCATTTTTCAGCATTCAAATTAAGTTTATTTACAAGGCACCAGTTTTGTAGTTTATCAGGAAAGTGTTTCATCGGTAATTTTTCTAAATATTTTCAAATCATCGGCTTAAAACAGATGGGGACAATCAAAAATGTTAGGAAAGTCGTTAATGAATATCGTGAATAAAAGAGGCACAATAGTAGAACCTTGCGGAACACCGGAAGTAGATAAAAATGGTCTTGAAATTTGTCCATTAAATTTTACTTTTACAAAATACAGAGCTAAAATACAGAGTTTAAATTTATCGCTCTTTTAGAGCTCTTTATAAAAATGTTCGCTAAATTTTTTTTCAGTTTGCTTTTACGCTCTTACCCTCTTAGTACGTTGAAAATGAGGGCTTTGCTATTTCTTAACCGATTTTAGTGAAATTTAACATGTACGATGAAAATGAGATTCTAAAACAATTTTCGGATAAAGATCTGAAATATGGCCAGTTTGGATGGAACTTACCTATTTCTTAAATGATTATGATGAAAATCAACAGGCACAATAGAGTTTGGATTCTAAAATGATTTTTAGATGAAGTTTTATAAAAGTGACTTTATTTTCACTTTAAATGAATTAGATCGAAAATATAAATTGAAATGGAATTAAAAAGTGACAAAGTCGGATTTTTCAATATATTTGGAAATATAGCCCCAATTTATTTTATCATTGTGTCTTCTAAATAAATTATTTAAAGAAATGAAGAAACAAGCCAACTTTATTTATACCGCACCGGTGGCCCCATTTTAGCAATTTTGTCACGATGTTTGTTTTGAAATGAATTGATTGCCTGCAAATTGTGATAAGAAGAAGATTAGCCTTATCAACCGAGTTTCAAACAAGAGTTTCCAGTAGAAATATTAGTCGAGAAAACAAAGACCGCGCACTGTGTTTTCTCAATGGTGAGACATGGATTTAATGAAACCATCCATTTTCTGAGCTGGATTTTAATGTTATGTTTTAGAAAAGTAAAAAAAAAAAACTCACAACGTTTTATGTACAAAGGATATTTTTAAAATACAATACTTTAGAAATTACACAAATTAATAAAAAAAAAAATTGGTAATTGTTATTTTGAAAACATTTGGTGCAAATCACACCAGGGATGCTATTATAGAACTATTACGAAAATATTACAGCTTAGTGGAAAAGGATTACGAAAACCCTAAAATGGTGAACACTTTCCCAATGGAACGTTACTAAAATTTTCGTAATGGTTTTTCATTTCTTATTGCATTTCGTAATGAAATCATTTAGAATTTTGTGTTAATTATCTATACATGAGGATGGTAAAAAAACTCAATAATTTCTCTTGATGGTTAATATTTATAGCTAGCTAATAAAAAAATCATAAACAAATGGGTACCTATTTTCTTTTTTGTTGTGTTCTTAAAATAGTGGGCAATAGCTGCATTTGATAATTTGGGGTGTCAATATAAATTTAAAATATTATTTATTTCGAGATAACAACGTACATAATTATCTATAGATATATTCTGTTTTATTTATTCGTTTACTACCTAACTAAAACAAAAGGAAAAGTGAAAACAAATTGAAAGTATTTTCTTTTAAAGTTTTGTATTTACCTGTCCTTCCCTTAAAATTTGAAATATTTTGTTATTGCATATCCACTTTATAAAATTAAAGAATACGTGTAAAGTATATGAATTATTTTTCGCAATTGACAACAAAAATTTGTTATATCTTTTTAATCCAATATGTAATTTTTGTATATTTGAATCAGTTCATTTGGAATAGTTTGATTATTTTAAATGCCTGAAAACTGTTCTTAAAAATTGCAATAAAGCAAACGTCAGTCAGCTTCGCTTAATATTCTCAATTACATTTTTATTTTCCTCTTCGTTATATGCGTAATGGTTTCAAGTACTAATTTATGATTTCATTATTACTATCACAAAATTAGCATTTCCAAAATTATCAGCACCGAATATTTTCCTATGGTCCAAGAATAGCATCATAAAAGTGAAAGTAATTTCTATTAAAGGGAAGACCCTATTATGACTTTTTGATGATCTTTTTTAGAGAAATGTACTGATTGTAGAAGTTTTGCTATTTTAAAAATATTGAAATGGAATTCTATGACGGTCGTGAAATGCTATTGTTATATTTGTAAAACAAATCGTGTGCCGAAAAAAAAATCGACACCAGTATTGTCGAAGTGAGTACAATCGGAGTATTTGTACTACTTTTGCCTATTGGTTACTCCTGTACTCCGCTATTTCATTTTGTACTCCCCTGTTTTAATAGCTGCTATACTAATAAAATATTTACACAATATTTTAACTTGTCGGCTTTTGTTTTTTGCAATAATTATAATATTCTGGGAGATATCTAGCTTTTGCATAAAACATTTTTTCAAAGTTAATTTATAATGGTTTCTGCCATGGAAATTTAGTAAAGAACTTGAAATGGTTAAAAAAGTAAAAAACAAATTTTTCCTTAGCAAATATAATTTCCTTAAATTTTTTCTAATGACCAAAATGTCATTATAGTGATTTGCAATATTTGTTGAATTCTGGCCAAGTTTTATTTAAGAATCTCAATCCCTGCCTCAAATGGAACTGCTGTGATTATAGACAAATTCCATTGAAATTTATTATCTGACTTAGCCAATATGAATGAATTAGTTATAGTACCACTAAATTAAGAATCAAGTTAGCAAGTTGTAAACTTGTTTAGAACAAATTTCACCACAAAAATTACGCTTTTGAAAATAAAAAGGGTTCGAAGCTAAAGCTGCTTTAAGATAAATTTTCCATTTACCACGCAAAATTTAGGTAAACATTGCTAATAATTTGAAATGTCTCTTACGGTTTCGCTGATCGGTACTTTTCTCTACGAGAAAACCATAAAAAACTCAAAAGGATAATCTAAAAATATCTGTGATTTCGTGAAGAGTTGTGGCTGTGTTAAAAAAAATTATTTAGCTCGAGCAGTATACAGAAGCTTAACGCTTTAATAGTAAAATAGATAAAGAGCTCTAAACCAGTAAATAAAACAGTTTTGTTTTAATGTTCTAATTTGGCTCAAAAACTAAAAACAATTTTAGTATAATTTGCTGGATCATGATTTGTTTTAACACAAAACACCAACAATTATTTATGTCTAAGGTCTAACTATTGTATTTCGTGTGTATATTGTACTCCCGTTCTAACTAGAAACAATGCCTTAAAACGTACTCCGTTTAAAGTATTCTGAGCACTAACCGACACGGACCCTAGTCCCTGAGCTGCATGAGACTGAGATACTGACACTAACATCACTTGAATGGAGAGAAACAACTTGTTGGATTTTTTTCCTTTTGTTATCAGGCTGGCTCTGTTAAAACCTAGATCAACCCTCGAACGAAGTGGAGCAAGCCCTTAACCTTCATCGAACTCTAAAACTCTAATTCGATTACTTACACAACGTTTTAGTTCACCCAAAACTATCACATAGATACACTGACAGTGAATTATAAACTATTTTCTTAAAATTTTGTCCGTGTCAATTTCTTTTTTTAAAATGCTCTCAGCCGGCTGAGACTTTATCCACTTGTGAATGTGATAGAAGAAATATGTAAATATTTTTATAAAAAATTCATCAGCAAATTAACGTATCCTAATTTACCGCTAATACGTCATTCCTTGCGTATTTCACTTTCAACCAAAAAATTGTCGTCATCTTTAATAAAAATTCTTTATTTTTTTATTTAAGGTTTGACTTTGAACTTCCCTTAAAAAAATAAAACTCTCCCATTAAACGGAGTCTTCCAAAGGCTTAAATAGTTGTGTTTTCTTTGTTTCTTTTTTCTAGTACTCAATGTTAAATAAAGTTATTCAATTAAGGATCAAAATAATTGGCAGTCTTGTCCCGTTACACTTACTTAAGGACCAATTCCTTCCGAAGGATTGAAGTAATATTTGATATGTCTGATTTGGTATACATTTGCCAAATTTACAATTTTGAAAATGAAAAGGGTTCAAAGCTAAATTTTCCATTAACAACTTACGGTTTCGCTGATCGGTACTTTGATGTACGATGAAAACTTAAAAATCACAAAACGGTAAGTAATCTAAAAATATCTGTGAATTCGTGGAGAGTTGTGGCCGTGTTAAAAAAACGATTTAGCTCGAACAGCAAACAGAAGCTTAACGCTTTAATAATAAAATAGATAAAGAGCTCTAAACCAATAAATAAAACAGTTTTTTTTATGTTCTAATTTGGCTCAAAAACTAAAAACAATTTTTGGTATAATTTGCTGGATAGTGATATTTTTTAACACAAAACACCACCAATTATTTGTGTCTAAGGTACAACTATTATATTGTATATGGTGTACTCCCTTTTGACTTGAAATACTCCGCCTGAAAATTTGAAACATACTCCGTTTAAAGTTTTCAGAGCGATATCACTGATCGACACACATTTTACATAGCAACATTATTCTACGAACAGTTGAACTACACTAGTAACTGGTAGTCGACGTGTTAACTGATGAAATTATTAATGAAATTTCTAGTGACCCATTAGATGAACTCAATTCAGAGCCCGGCACTAAACTCA
Source organism: Tipula vernalis (assembly GCA_958295665.1). Lineage (NCBI taxonomy): Eukaryota > Metazoa > Arthropoda > Insecta > Diptera > Tipulidae > Tipula > Tipula vernalis. The sequence continues at coordinate 3,094,104 of OY282561.1, forward strand.
TTTATTTAATTTAAATTTATCAATAAATATTTTTGTGAACAATTAAATAGGGCTATTATAATATCCTAATTTTTTTTTTGCTAAACAGGTGCCATACATAGGATTTTTGGCATCAAACAAAATTGTTTAACTGTGATTATGATTTAGACAATGCTTAAAAACAAACTGAACAAAACGTAAATCAAATTGCACATTTACATTAAATTTCTCAAATCGATTAAGGACCAAAAAAGGTGTTTTTTTTAGTAAGCACCGAATTTTCGATAGAGAAAATGGGCAAACGAGCTATAATTTGTTATAAGTATTAAAATAATACTAAATATAAATGTGCTAAATTTCTAAAGGATCATGCAATGAGAGTTAGTAAATTACTATAATATAATATTCTGCAATAGATCAAAATGACGTGAGAAATTACACCTGTACCATAATCAACGGTTGCTTAAAGTGAATTTGTCTAATACCATAAATATACGCAAACGTTATCCCGATAACCTACGATCATGAAAATTAAAGCAAATTTAGATTTCGTGATCGCGATCTACAAATTATGGTTACACATAGGTATAAACCCGATTATAAATAACATTTTTAATTTTACTAGTCTTTATTCGATTTATATAAGTATGTATAATATTTGTGCATTGTATCAAACTTTATTTGATTTTAAAATTAATGCTAAAGTCTTGATTTAATATCAGTATAGCGAAATTATACTTCCACTATATTCTAGGATTTATGTTTATCGTATTTCTACAACTAAATTTTGATTATCGAGTTCTATTATGAATCTTGATAGTCCTGTTTTGCCAAGATCGCTTAGGGACAGATTGTGAACAATAACTAGAGAATATATAATATGCGAATATCTCGTTTATCGATATGGTATATTACTGTTACGATTAATTTATTCTTTGCTTCAAGTCATGTTGCAGTGACGCCGCACATTCTACTGTATATGCCAGCATAAATTAAGATGTTTCATTTCTGTGGCGTGTAGATTACAGACAACACTGGTTTTTTTTTTTATTAAAGTTTTTCTTATGCCTAATTTGAAATTGCATGGGAGGAAGCTCAACAATACATACTTGTATAATTTTAATAATTAAAAATAATTTCATAAATCTTACCTATTCTTTAGAAATTGTAATAGCCTCTTAATGCTTTTATAATAGCCCACTTATGTATATATTATATTAAATAATAAATAAAAAAAATTAAATTTAAATTGAAATCACAAGTTAAACTACAATTAAAACTTAAACTAAAATTTCAGTAAAAATGAAAAAAATAAAAATAAAAAAAAAAAATAAAAAAAAAATAAATAAAAAAAAATTTATTTAAACATTCTATTAATTTTATTATTTTTGATTAATAAAATTATTACTAATATAACTTGTTTTAATCGTAAATTTGATTAAGGCCAATTTAAGGCACATAATTTTTTTTATTATTACTTAAAAAACATTTTTGCTAATATTTTTTGTTTGTTTGTATTTTTGTTTAATAATAAGTTGCTTAGGATTTTTAATTTAATTAGTTTGTTGTATATAAATATATATTTTTACTTTTTAAAATTTTTTAATATAAAATATTTTAATCTAAATTGTTTTTAGGCCAAAATTATCACGCGTTTTGTTTATTAAATTAAATTTTTTTTTTTTTTTTTTTAATAAATTTAGCTAATTTTATTTAAGTTTTGTGTGGGTTAGTGTTAAATAAGTGTTGTGTAAGTGTTATATAAATATTATTTATTAAATTTTTTTTTTTAAATAATGTGTAATATTCCAAATTGTTGATTTAATAACAAACATATAAAATTAGTTAATAAGCCCTTATCGATCGTTATTTGTTTTTAATATAATTTTCTTTAGCCCTTAATTATTTAATTTAGTTTTATGCGAGGTGAATTTTTTTTTAAATATGTTTTTTAATTAATTAATTAATTTGATGATGTTCAACGAGCCCAATTTTTAAGTTGATGTATTTCTTAATTAATTAAAAAAAAATATTTTATGTGTATTTGTATATATGATGCGGGATTTTGTTTCTGGGGTAGATATAAATTTATAAATTATAATTAGCCAGTACTTAAATTTATTTAAATAAATACTAGCTAAATGGTAAGTGATAGCAATAACTGTATGTTCCGGTGTCAGTGTAATTGTGTTTTATTAAAATTAGTATTTTGGTTAAATGTTTTTTAAAATTTATGAAATTTGTTTACTTTAAAAAATCATATTTTATTTAATTAATAATAATAATAATAATTAATCGGTTTAATGTAATTATCAAATACTTCAAATAGTTTCTAAACATTTTTTTTTTCGAGATTTGTACTTTTCTTTTTGTGACAATAAATAACTTTAAATAAATAAATATAAAAAATAAATAACAGTAAATAATAAAATTATAAAAACTAAAAAAAAAAATAATAGTATTAGTTTTACGCTCCTTTTAGGCTTCTAATGTGGCGACTGATGACTAATTTTGTAATCTGGAAATTAAAAAAGAAAAATTATTTATTTTTATTGTTTAAGAAACTAAAAATAAAATTGCTCATGACACACAATTCCATTCATAAAATTTTCTTGTCGTATAGGTACACTTATACACATCTAGAAAGAAAAATTTATTTTCTAACACACACTTCGTCTGTTCTTTTTGCCTCGCAAAGGGTGGTATATTCCACCACACTAAAAAAAAATACTCACTTTTTTTTCTGTAAGTTTTTCATTTCAAAACTTAATATTTCGCTCGGTTATTTTTTTTTTTTTTATAAACGTTTTGTAATTCAACACTAAAACACTTTGTTTAGATATTTTATGGAGGCGAAATATTATTCAAATTATAAAAAAAAAATCCTTATTTATTTATTTTTATTTAAACTATATTATTTAATTAATTTAAATTAATTTTTTTATTCTATATATAAATATTTTTAGGCCCGTCAAACTTACATCAAGCACGGGTATAGACTGCACTTTCAATGTGCATAATAATTTTCTGTTTTTTTGTGTGATTTTTTTTTTTGTTGGTGTCACTCCCCATTTTTATATATACAAAATTTTCCTGTATCCAATTGTTTGTGTATGATAGCAAAAGTTTTGTGTGTGCACATACACAAAACTGATTGAAAATTGGGAAAAAAACTCAATGTTTAATTTTTATTATGCTAATATTTAATCTGTTTTCTCTCCTCAATTCACGATACACACATATATAAATATGTAATATATATGTATAGAGAATTGTCAAATAAAAACCTCATCCTTATGAACCATCCGGAAAAATAAAAGCGTAACTAATACATAAAAAGGAAAAACGATTTTTCCTGTTTTTATAAAATGTGCATCAACACACGCAGGAGTATTTATATGCAATTCGGACATGTTTGAAATTTTTACATTTTCTCATACCACACAAAATAACACATGCATATATGTGCACATTTCCATTTTCCGTATTAAACTTTTAAATGTAATTGTACTTTTGATTGTTTGTGTTTTTGCAAAAGTAAATAAAAATTCGATTTTCCCACCTCACTACAATCATATATATATATATATATATATATATATATATATATATATATATATATATATATATATATATATATATATATATATATATATATATATATATATATATATATATATATATATATATATATTTATATATATGATATATATATATATATATATATATATATATATATATATATATATATATATATATATATATATATATATATATATATATATATATATATATATATATATATATATATATATATATATATATATATATATATATATATATATATATATATATATATATATATATATATATATATATATATATATATATATATATATATATATATATATATATGTATATATATATAAACAAATATGGGTCGAATTTTTTGCCAAATATTCACGTACAGCCAAAGCAGTGTTAGATTGTCATGATGCAAAAACCAAGGGCTGTTTGCCCAACATTCTGACCCACACGATATTTTCGTTAAACAAAGTTGGAAGTCTTCGTGAAAAGCATTTATGTAATTTCGGTCTTCCAACGCTAATTTGCGATGAACAAGACTATGGAAACCCCTTTGAAAGTACTTCAATATCAACCTTCCAAAATTAGTATTAGATTAAACAAGCATATGACTATCACGCAGAATATACAATCATGACAAAAACAAAATGTTTTTTCTCCTGGAGGAACTGAGAAAACTATATATTGATTAATTGACTTCTTGCTTATGTTCGATTAATAGGGTGCTTGGCTTCCTTTGTAACAACATCGGGCATCGCTGCGACACTTAAATGTATCCTGTGGAAAAGCGTGAGTTGCTCTATCCGTAAAATGGCCTCTCGATAAAATTTTTAAAGATGCAAAATTAATTGTTTGGGATGAATACACAATGATTTATCAAGTTGATGTTGAGAACTAATATGAGATATGAGAGTAAACCTTGGAGGTGGGGATACAGAATTCCCATAACAAATACTCAATGTTGGAAATGGAACAATACTACATGAGCATAGTTATATATCTGTCGATGATAGGTAAAATTTGGCCAACTATTGATTCTTAATGATTTTTTATTATCTTTGTGAAAGAGCCATCATTACATGTAAAAGGAGAAAATAAGAAATACCGATCAATCGATACTGTAGTAAAAACTAAATTTTAAATTCACTCAATCCAGCTGGCTTTTCACCACATAGTTTGCAGCTTCAAGTTGGAGTTCCAGTAGGACTAATAAGCAATCTAAATCCTCTGAAACTGTAATGGTATCCGTCTGCATATTAAAGCTATGTGTCGGTGAGCTACTATACTGTCACTACGTGACCAAATTTCCAGCACATTGCGCAAATTCAATATAAATTGTAAAATTACATTTTCAGCGGCTAACTCTATCCGTAACATCTTTAGCCAAATCAAAGATATCACACCTAAATTAAATCGTTCGAATATTGTATATTTAATCCCATGTAACCATTGCCAATTGAAATACATCGGTACCACGAAACAATTATTAAAAAATCGAATTTCACAACATAAATCGGACGTCAAACCACCTATCAGAAATTCTCAAGCTACTACATTATGCCAGCATTCCTCTGATACTGGACACACATTTAAATTTGATGAGGTAAAAATTTTGGACAGTGAAAAATTGTATAAAAATCGTTTATTTTTGGAAATGGCTCACATTATTGGTAATAATGAAATTGTTGTCAACAAAAAGAGTGATACTGACGATCTTAACCAAATTTATTCTGGCATCATTGATTTTATATCTAAATTCCCAAAATATAAATCGTTTGTAGATTCTTGAAATTCAAAATTCAAAAAGTTTGTTTACTAAAAATATTTTGATTGTAGTCGTCCAATTTGAATCAATTTGTCGTTTGTGAAAAAATTTTATTTTCTGTTTACAAGTTCGTATGACAAGAAATTTTCTTCAAATTTATATATATATTTAACGGTAAGTCGGAGTATGGCATAGTAATTTCTATATATTTTAATAAACTTCGTATGTATGTATTGTTAAAACTGTTGTAGACCTGAAGAAGATAATAAAATTATCGAAACGTCGGTATAAATATTAAAAAATAGTTTTATTGGCTGCCAAACCCGAAGACTAGAGGAAATATTAAGATCCAGCCGTTAGGAAAATATATATGATAATTGAATTATCTATAAAAAACGATAAAACAAGAAGAAATGTCATGATACGTTTTCTTCTATTCCTATGCGCTTTGAACTATTATAATTGCGAGTTCTATACTTATAAAGCGGGCGAAACCGCAACAGGGTGTGCTAGTATATATACATATAAATGTATATATATACTATACATATATATATATATATATATATATATATATATATATATATATATATATATATATATATATATATATATATATATATATATATATATATATATATATATATAGTGCTGGTAAAAAAAAATTGGGCAAACAAATTTATTGCAAATTGGAGTCTTTTTTTGCTAATATTACAAAACTTTTGAAAGCAATTGGTTTATTGTTTCATTTTAAATACATGTATGATGCAATTTTTTAAAAAAAAAAAAAAATTTACCTGCAATTTAGGGGCAAAACACCGAAAAATGCCAAAATATTCAAAATACGTTTGATTGGAGTTAAAGTAATGTAATAAATTAAATACTTATTTTTTATTTTTTTGATTGTTTTTTATTGATTTATAGAAGTTCAATCTTTCATATTAATATTTTGTTGGACCGCCTTTTGCTTTTATTACACCGGTACAACCCCGCAACTGATGTGCAAAAAAATTGGGCAAGCAATTATTTTTTTGTGTGATGAATCAAAATTCAAGCTGCATGTTGGAGATGGAAGAATTCTCGTAAGGAAAAAACCTGCCGAGAGACTTAGCAACGAATGTCTTTTAAGACTTCCACCGAAAAAAGAAGGAGTTATGGTCTGGGGATGCTTTTCTGGAAATGAAACCGGTCGATTGGGCTTCCTTAGTTCCAGCGTTACAGCAGCTGTTTATCTGCAGGTCCTTCAGAACGAATTTGAGCCTTGCGTTAAAGCTTTTTGGCGAGACTTGCAAATTTATTTTTCTTCAGGACAACGCTCCGTGCCATACCGCCAAAATTGTGAGTTATTAATTTTGAATTGTAGATAGACAAATTGGCTTTCAGATAAACATAAATAATTTGTTAAAAACTTGTTTTTTTTTCTTATCTCTTTATTTAAAGGTAAAAAAGTACTTCGAAGAAAAAAGTATCGATTTGTTGAGCTGGCATCCGTATAGTCCAGACTTAAATCCAAATGAAAATATTTGGTCTATAATGAAGCTAGAAGTAGCAAGGAAGCGCCCAGAATTGATTGAACCTTTAAAAAGTTTGTTGATGATGATTTGTGAATCCATATCTCCTGCGACTTTGAAAAATTTATCAAATTCAATGAATCGGAGGTGTATCGCTGTAATAAAAGCAAAAGGCGGTCCAACAAAATATTAATATTAAAAATTGAGCTTCTTTAAATCAATAAAAAACAAAAAATAAATAAAAAATAAGTATTTAATTTATTACATTACTTTAACTCCAATCAAACGTATTTTGAATATTTTGGCATTTTTCGGTGTTTTGCCCCTAAATTGCAGGTACATTTTTTTTTTCAAAAAATTACGTCATACATGTAATTAAAATGATACAATAAACGAATTGCTTTCAAAAGTTTTGTAATTTTAGCAAAAAAAGGCTCCAATTTGCAATAAATTTGTTTGCCCAATTTTTTTTTACCAGCACTGTATATATACATATATATATATATATATATATATATATATATATATATATATATATATATATATATATATATATATATATATATATATATATATATATATATATATATATATATATATATATATATATAATATTTCTCACAAATGCCCTTTGTTGGGAAAAAAAATTTAGCCAAATACAAATAATTTTGTGTATTCTCTGCTAACTATTTTAGGAAATAAAAAATTTATGATTTTCTATTTATTACCGTTATTTGATAAATTTTACAAACGCCTTTAATTTTAGATACTTTTGGTAATTTTTATAAAATATTTGAAGAATATTACGACAATTTCTTTAATGTGAGATAAAGATTTTTGAATTTTTACAAATTATCTTTATGCAGGTCAAAAAATTTTTTGGAAATTGTAAGTTTTACAAAAATTTTTGTGTGTTGTAGAATATTGGGTCTCTCACCTGTTTTCTTTCTTTTTTTTTTTTTTTGGTAAATTGCATTAAAGTCTCTTTAAACTAAAAATCTTTTTCCTACTTTACTGAGGAACTCGAGATGTTCATTTTCTGAATATACTCGTAAGTGTTTCGGTGGACAATAAATACCAAACAATACTAACAAAATCATTTATGCCCTTGACCTGCAGTGGTTTGTATAATTCCTTCTATTTTATATTTTAAATTTAAAAATCACTCAAATTAACTCTAAATATTTTTTTTTTAACAAAATAAAACTGAAACTTATTACAAAATGGAAATTAGTTTGAAAATTATTTATAAATTTTGCTTGGAAAATATGGGCTGTTTAATTATTAAAGTCTTTTATTCTTCATAACAATCAACAAGTGCTTTTATGTTATATACAAGCAATACAGAGAAAAAATATTGAGATGTGTTTCTAATATTTATTAAAATTAGAAAGGAATTTAAAGGAGACCCTAATCAATACGTTTTGATCGATATATTTAGATTTTCCTTGAAACATTTTTAAACTTTGGTAATTTAAAATTGTAGTAAATTTATTGAGAAAATCATATAAAAGTTCATATTTTATCAAAAATTTTAATTTTAAGAGAATGTAATATCGATTTATACGGAGAAACTTTATTTTTAAAGCAATTAATTTTTGACCAATCAAAGCTTGTTTTAGTAATTAGCACCGGTAGTTTTTCAGTTATTGGTAAACATAAACTTGAAAAATATCTAAATGCATAAAGAAATATTTTCAATAAAGAAAATTATTGTGTATATATATATTTTTTTTTAAATAGTAATTACCGGCTACACTCTTACCCCCCTTCTTTTTTATAAATAACTCGAACAACTTTAAGTTCGTTACGGAAAAAACCCGACTTAAAGGATTCATTAATAAGATGCTTAATGATTGGTAGTTCCACCGTCATTTACTTAATCAATTTCGAGGTTACTTTGTCATAACCCGATGTAGCAGAATTTTTGAGACCAAGAATAAAGAGAGAAATTTCCTCATCCGAACAAGGCTAAAAATCGGAACGGAAAACGGAATCTAAGTTACATATGTATATTGGTTACTAATATTTTTTGAAAATTCGCTACCGTAAAAATTCTGTTTTCCCTCTCAACATTTAGTTTTAATGAGTTGTTTAATAGTTCTGTAACGTTTAATCATAAAAACATTAGCTTCCTTTGCTTTTATAAGTCTATAGAGCCTTTTGTTTTTTTTAAATAAAACGTAACGATTTCATGTGAACACCAATAGTTCTTGTATGAGGCTACAGGCTACTACAGATAAAATGGAAAGTTATGTGTTGATCATTTGATTTGATTAGAAAAGCTGAAACAACTTGAATTTACCTATAAAGTTTTAACGTTAATTAAAAGTTATAGAAAACAGAGTATCGCAAGGTTCTATCCTTGTTCCCATCTTATTCAATATCTTTGTGAATAATGTTTTGATTATTCAATTTGGTGGAAAACTTAAACTTCAAACTGATGGCACCCTTCACTCCTGTCAGGAGTGTAGAATTAAAATATTCTCACTTAATTAAACCGTTGGAAGTTTTGGAGAATTTTTGAAGTGGTTATCAATGTGAACATGGTTAAATAATAAATTATTAGTTGATGAATATTAGTTTCAATCGCACCTCAGATCAGTTTCGTCAGAACCGTAATATTTTCTGAAACTGCTGTGTAACTATTCTGCATCAAATTCGCCAAAGATAAATATTTTTCAAATGTAGTGGCCGTGTCTGTTGTTTCTGTATTCGTTTCTCTTCTTGAATCTTTGGATAACGAAAGGTAAATTTCCCTTATATTTGATTGTGTGCTTCCTTCCTTTCGGGAGTTTTAACCTGTCGATATATATATTAATCGATGGTCTTCAATAGCTCTTTGGAACTATCTGTTACTTTACGTCCCTTTGATTGTTCTTAATTATATCACGCAACACAAAATTTGCTATTTTATTTTTAGTTTTATATCTCACAAACTCTACAACGCGAAACAAACCAATTCCAAAATTATTTGAAAATTATGACTTCGATGTACGAAATTTATTTATTTATTTTCCTCAAAGAAAATTCAGGTTGTTTTTTCCAAAGGCTTCTTTCTGCTTGACCATTCGTACCATCATCTAAATCAGGGTGTAAAAACTAGAAAAAATATGTAGTGGTGCGAAAATTTTCCTTCTTTGGTGCGTGCTCATAAAAAATATAAACCAGGTACGCCACCCAACGAGAGGAGTAACAAGTTATACCCAAAAAGCTAAAACGAAAGAAACAAGTTAATTTTATTTGAATTAAGGTAGTTGCTTGCTGTGAAGCATACGGATTTATGTTTTATTTAGGAACCCTATCATTGTGGACTAAATATCCCTCATAAAAGAATTTTATTTTAGAATTGTGTCGATGAGACTGAAATGTCAATATAAAGAATTAGACATTTCTTAAACTTCAACATTACGTAATTTGCAATAACAGTTTGGATTTACTTACTTATATCAAGTGACCGTTCAGTGCGTTGCAGATTTAATTTATTGAAAGACAAGTTCGGTGATTTGATTATTTTAACTTCGAGAAAAAGACCAGTTTGGGGGTCACCAAGATCATCGTTGAGATTATTTTTTTTTTTTTTTTGTGGAATTGTGTAAAGTTATGGTGTTATGTCAATAAACCAGAAGTAATTAAAGCACTGAACATGTTATTGACATAACACGAGATTTGAAAATTGAATACAAATAATTTACAGTTCGAGCGCCCTTAATAAAAGTTCTGTAAAGCTACACATATGTTTTAAATTCTGTTACAGTTTATAATGAGGAAGAATACTGAAGAGCGTAAGAAGGCACGGGCTCATGCTACTGAACAGTTAATAAAAGTTCCTAAAACAAACTGCTGAACATCCTAAGATATTAGAAGATTCAGTGCCAAGTATACAAGTTCTAGTATATCACAGATAAATAATGATATGTAGATGTGACTATAGTGAAAAACACTAACACGCATCGAGATCGTAGTTAGTTTGTAAAGAGTTTGGATAAGCAGCAACGGTGATGATTCAAACGTTACGAATAGATTTTCCGAATGAGAATGTTAAAGCGTTTAAGGTTTGTAACTATCATAGTAGACTTTAACATAGGCAGTTCAAATTAACATGAACTCTATATGTTAATTTGCATTAATTTGAACACTCAGTCTTCACTTAAACATTTGCAGCTATACGTGAATAAGTTAATTGGGTAATAATAAGTCATACACATAACATATATAAAATTAAACTGTTTTTTAAACACAAACGATTATATTTTATGACATACTATTTTCCAATTGAGCACCGATGATTATTATTATTTCACATGAAAAATAAACAAAAATATTTTATAGGTATAGCTGCTATAATATGTATGCAGTTGTTTATAGCCAATCGTAAAAATTGTCAATGAAAAAGTACTTTGTCGCACATTGTTTATTTAATTATGAGAAAAAATCAAATAAGAATCATAAGTTCTAGCACTATTCAAAATATTAAATTTACATTAGAACAATATTATTATTTAAAGTCGTTATTTAAAATAATCTCATTTTAATGATAGTCTGATTTTCGATTTTACTCACATTAAAGTCACAAAACCTATTTAATTCATTTATGGCGCTTATCGATTTATAACGCCTCTACGACTTTAAGCATTCAAAATTTTATTAAAGCTTGTTCACGCGTATGTGCATTTGATTTATTGGTTCAATCTTAGGCACATCAATAACATGTTTTCGTAAATCGCAAAAATGTGACTACGTACATATTATGTACGGGTCACATACTAAACGAAAGCATAAAAAAAATTCTTATCTCATTTCATAATATTTCCATTTTAACGAGTGAAAATTCACCATGCCGATAGGGATTTTTTCTCAACTGTCAATCGTTTTGCACAACAAACACTGAAAATCATAGGTATACTGAATTCAATAAAAATTGAACCATTTTACACATAATCAAAAAAGGACCCAAATTAGACAGGTTAGAAGAGCTGGAAATATTTAAAAACAAAAACAACAACAATTTACATAGCGACCAAATCAACAACAAAACCAATAAAATTTACGACTTAATTGTCCATAACTTAAAAACAAAGGAGATGCCAAACAACAGCCCATAGCAACAGTTTATAAACAGCTTGAAAATAAATTATTTAATAGTAGTAAAAAAGAAACTGAAGAAGAGTTTATTCTCGAAATCGATATTTTTAAAAAAAGTTAAAATATTGTCACAATAAGGAAGAAATAAAAACTACAATATAAAACTAAAGATAAAAAATAAAAAGTTTTTCATTTAAATAAGTGATAAAAGAACACAAAACATAAAGTGAAAATCGGCTTGTGAGATCTGGGGGCCTATTCTCGAATTCCACATCCATTTTCCACATGTGGACATCTGTCAAAACTCATAAAAATTGAATTTTTTCGGTACTAAGGGAATATTTCCGAATGGGTATAAGCATGTGGAAAAATTCCCCATATAGGAAACTGTCAATGCCGCATGTGTTTTATACACGAATTACAAATTTCGAACGTTTTTTTTTTAACTTTGACAGATGTCCATATGTGGAAAATGGATGTGAAATTCGAGAATAGGCCCCCTGGTGATATATGGATAGATGTTTCAAACTCAATTGCTTTTGTTATGTGCGTGGAAAATTTAAAATTATGACCAATCGCCGCAAAATATTGATAAAACCGCTAAATTATATCGACTGTACTTTTCACAAAATGTTATTAGTGGTATAAATTGGACGCCGTCTATTGTTTGTACGGCATGCATTTTCCATCTGCATAAATGGCAAAATACTGGAGCCGCAATGTCATTTGGTATCCCGATGGTATCGATAGATCCAAATTACATCCAGTTCAATGTTATGGGTGCGTGATTATATTCTCGATACAAGCAGAAAAAAAATTGGCACTTTGACATACACTTCAATGGCATATGCCGAATTACCGATGACGCATTCAGATGAAATTCCTATTTTGGAAAGATCAAACCTAACTGAAGAATATTTACCCACCAACATTTGAATCTGATAAAACCAGAGAAACATCTGTATCAATGTATCAACCATCAAATGTCACTGCGCCATGGTACGACGCGTGAAACTATTGCAGCGGCAATCCATTATTTTGTCAAAGGATTTAAAACAAATGAACATTTTGGCTCCAAACGTCCGGATAAATGGAGCAATAAATCATCATCGTTATTTTACGAATTTTTTCAAATCAATTGAAAATAATTCACTCGCTTTTTGCACTGAGATTCGTGGTTTTGTTTCCATAATGCACCATGCATATAATTCCGAAGATTGCCAATTGTTTATCGTTTCCTCCAAAAGCAGTTTAAAGGCAGTTCTCCTCCACGTTTCCAACTCAAAAAATTCAGTTCCAATTGTACTCAGTACAAACACAAAGGAAAGTTAAGAATCAATGAAAAAAATTATTGATTTAATTAAATACAACAACCATCAGTGGAAAGTTTGTGCAGACTTAAAAGTACTCGTAGCTCTTTTAAGAGGCATGCAATTGGGTAACACTAAAAACATGTGTTTTGTGTGCTTGTGGAATGCACGTTTTCCACCACAACGAACGGAACTGGGCTTTACGTGAGAAAATTAGATCGTGACTCGACAACATCGTTGAGACTCCACTTGTTCCAATTGAAAAAGTATTGCTACCACCGTTTCATATCAAGTTTGAAATAGTTAAATTGTATAAAAGCGCTGAATCCAGATAGAAATGCGTTCATCGAATTGCGTCACATTTTTCCACGGTTAAGTGGAATGAAAATAAACGAAGATTAGTGTTTGAATCTAAGTTTTGATCAAAAAATTTCATTTCGCATCATGTTTTTTATAACAGGTGACGAACAATGATGCATTTGAAAATGCTCTCAGTGAGCGTGAGCTCGTGGCATGGAAATATGCAAAAGAAATTATTAGTGCAAACATATTGAAAATATGGTGGCCGTTTTTCATAACATAAACGTTCGAATTTCATTGAAAATACATTTTTTGCATTGCCATGTGAACAAATTTGCCGAACAATCACCAGTCGAATCCGATGAGCACCAGCGAGCGTTTTCACCAAGTGACGGCAATGCTTGAACATTGGTACAGTGGCATTTACATGCATTTGTTGGAATTAACAAGAGGAAGACCATCCTGAAGACGATACAAAAGAATCAGAAAATCACCATAAAATCGATTGAATCGATTCCATTGTTTTTTAAATAGTTTCTATTGGAACCATTATGTTTGTCGACGTGTTGTTTATTCGATCGATTTCAATCGATTTAAATTCAATAAATGGTTAAAAAATGATAAAACAAAAAGTTCTTTCGTTGAAATTGAAATAAAAAGAAAATAACAGAAAAATGTGAATGTGGATGTGGTTTTTCGGGCTTGATATATTCGGTCACAATGTTATGTGAATTTATGCATTATTTTGAAAATAATTTAAAAAAATTATAAAGGAGTCCAATATCTATAAAAATTGTTATAAATTATAAATATTAATTTCAAATTAATCAATTTAATTAACTACATTTTACATCATGATATACATATGTAGAATGAGTACCCTAACGGCAATGAGACTCAAACAGTAATATCTAGAGTGGTGGAATGGCTCAAAAATCAAGAATCGGTTACTGCGGATTCTACAGTAATAACAAACAAATTTGATCGCTCAAATATCATTGTAAGTATTTTCAAGTAACTATTACTACAAATTACAATCAATTTATCCATTTTTGTTTGATGAGGGAAAGTTCTTCCTAAATTTAAGCAGTTCTCAAAAAAATCTATCTATTTCCGAACGCACGGATTTAATTAACATAATTGTACGTTATTATGTTTACCGTAAGTGAATCTTAAAATGAAATGTACTATATGTTACTGGATTTAAATTTTATTTTTCAATGATTAACTCTTAGGAATATTACTAAGTACTGGTGGAAGGATAACCAGGTAGCCTGGCTCATTGTACTATAAATATATTAATTGAGGTGTCCGTTTCCAAAACTGCCTATTCGCAGCTAAGTTGTTTTTTGGTAAAACGAAAATTTCTTAAATGAAAGTTTTTTTTGAGTTATAATGTACTTTTATTGCTTTTTATTGTTCCTGAGGTACTTAAGAAAAAAATAAGCCAATTTGACTCGTGGGAAATTAATAACTAATTTTTTAAACGACTTTGTAGCGGTTCACCCAATAATTCAAAGTCACCCAATGAACCACTACAACAAGCTCGCCGCATATTGGGTGCTACCTGTACAGCAATAGGTCATCAACCAATCACTGACCGGCTTGTCCAAACACGAACAAAATCACAACACAATACACAAAACAAAATAAAATAATTTAGTCTGCTCTCAATCTCCAAAGCGACAACACATAGCTCGTGGTGTTGGCCGCCAAAATATTAGCTGGTGACAAAATGGTGGTGAAAAAAAAAAAATATAAAAAAAAACTTTGTAATAAATAATAAATTAATTTAAGATAAATAAACGTAAATAAAAATTATTAACTTCAATGGTGTGTTCAATTAGTTATTGTGTTCTATAACTTATTAAAACCAAAATGGAGAGTTTTGGAAACAACTAAATTTTTAGATTGTTTTGGAACAGCAAGAAATGTTTTTGGGTAGTTTTGGAAAAAAAAAAACCAATTTATTTATTAAGAATTCAGTCTCTATTTATTTTGTCAAATAATTCAGTCTCGAAATAAAATATACTAAATACATAAAATAATTATGTACAATATAATATTTAGAAAATAACACAAACTCATTTTATTAAGTTTAATAACTTAAACCAAAAAAAAATCACTCTAAATTTGCATTGCATCCTGTTCCATAACATTAGACAATATTTCGTCATCTTCGTCTAGAACATTAGGAGTTTCAGAGGCATCGCAGTTATCAATAACATCCTTATAATATTTAAGCGATTGGCAGTTTCTCCAATCCAATCCGAAATGTTTGCTCAACAATTTATCAACATCGTCGAATTTCGCTTTCTTCACCTTGGCTTCTAGAGGCACTTCCATTGGAACTATATTGCTAGCATTTCGAAACCTTTTAAAAATCGATTTCGGGTTTCCTAGCTCAACTCTATAGTTTACTTCCCCTTGAATATATATATTATTTTCACTTTTTCGTTAAAAAATAAATTTTTTTCAGGGCGCAAATTTAAAATGCCAGTTATTGAGGGGCTTGAAAACCTGTTGGGCTGTCGATTTCAAATCGTAAACTAGAAGATCCTCTAAATTGAAAACCGTTCCGTGATCTTTAAATATATCAATATATTCTTCGGGCTGTACAATTGTTTCTTTCTTTTTAACTATCTTTTCTATGCGTCCAAAAACTCGATCCGGTGGGATAAAAGAGTGTCCTGGTACTGGAAAAAATATTGTCACTTGCGTAATTTGTACTGGAGCGTTGTTCAGCCATTTTGTTACCATAGAAATCATTGAACGGTTTTTATTTTGCCCACCACATCCATCACAAAAAAGTTTAACTGAAGTGACACTTTCATCAAACTGAGTCAAATTTAATTGATGGTAAACCGCAGAAGCGATTTCATTAGACCCTTTGGGTCTCTTTGCTTCATTCCACGTAAAACAAAAAAACATTTTGCCATGATTGGTTAGATTTTGAAGAACCTTTGCATATAGTGAAATTGTACTGATACAGCTGCCTTGAAAAATATATCGACTGATCTGGCAATTTAGGCAAGACCATGTTTTTTTGGCAATCGAAAGAGAATGCAATTTCATGGTCGTTTTCCTTTCGCAATTCTTCGTAAAATGTTTTTGCTCTCTGTTTGTGAACGTATAATTCCGTCATCGCTCGGCGTTTTCCTACAAGGCCCACTGAATTTTTTATAACTTCTTTGAGGCACAAACATTTGGAACATACATCGGTTGATGGAGAGGCAAAGCTTAGATTGAATCTGTTCACAAAAATTTTGCAAAAAAAGTCATATTTAACCAAATAAGAAACATTCTCTGAATTAAATTGTTTCCACAGTATTTTGATGCTTAACTCACTAGGCAGATACTGTTTATTTATATTGGAGTTTCGGCAATAATGTGATTGTAGGGTTTTCAAATCACTAATGAATTTGATAACTTGTTCTGTTCTGTCCTCATGCTTTTGTGAAGATCTTTTACCACTGCGATTTTCCTTCGGTACCATGCTGGCTGTTTGAAAATTCCGGCAAATGCGTTGCAGGCGGAATCTCGATATTTTTAAAACTTCTAATATAGATTTTTGACATACCTTAACGACTTTGTATGTTTTTCCATAAAGTTTTGGGATATGATAAGTAGTTGATACGTTTTTCTTTCAACTTTTAGTTCTAATGGGAGCAGTAGCTACACAATGTTTGAGTAGATAGTAATGTTGCTCGATTTTTGATTTGTTATCATAAAATTTTTGATGAAACCTTCTTATATCTTGCATAGATAATGAGCTGCAATAATAGCTTGAAGAAGTTGGATGTTTGCAAAATGATAGAGTCGGCAAGGCTTTTGCGGAATGCCTAATAGTAGCCAATAATGTTATTAAGATTAATTCGCTTGATAAATTTTAAAAAGGACATTTACCTTAGATGTTTCTTCTTTGTCTTTAGCCAATTTTCTTTATCTTGATTTTTTTTTCTGCCTTTTCCTGGCCCACATAATTTTGCCTTTCCATCAATACGATCCGATTCTTCTATATTCATAGTTATTATTGTATGTATATAATTAAAATTATTTTCAAAACTTGAACTGTACAACTACACTCACTTAAGCACAATTAAGTCATTGAAAAATTATTCGTAGATTTTGTAATTTACGTCATAGAAACACGTCACATAAATTTAAAAAACGTTCACTATGATAAAATGTATTTCAAAATTCAATGCTACAGTGTGAAAACACAAAATGGAACAATTTATTATTAATTACCGATTATTTACATTTATTTCAACAAAATTGGATAAAACGTTGTATGCTACTCGTGAGCAAAGAGATATTATCCACTCGGGATAATGTCCCACTAGGCTATCGCCTCGGGGGACAAACTTATCCCTCATGGATAATATCTCGTTTTGCTCACTAGTACCATAAATAACTATAATTTAATAATAGTTATATTATTACACATCCGACGCGTACTAATTTGAAAATACAAATGAATAAAATCCAATTTCATTCGAAAATACTGTTGGATATTAACGGTATTACGAATCATACGGTAGATTTAAAAAAACATTTAGAGAGTTTTGGAAATAAATGTGTCCTTGAGTTATAGAATATATGCAGTTTTGGAACAAAACATAAAACGTAAAAATAGAGAGTTTTGGAACACACGTGTTTAACAATTTAGAGAGTATTGGAAAAGTTCACATTTTTTTTCTTGATTTTATGGCATAAAAGATGGTTCTGGCACATTATTTTGGATTTTGTATTGTAGCCCTCTCCGAGAGCTTTAATTTGATATATTTTTTTTTTTTTTTAATTTAAAATAAATTTTATTTATTTATTTTATGTAATTACAATCTAGTCTCCTGGACTAATTAGCAATTTGTTTCTGACTTAATTTACTAACTTAAATTAATCTATGGCTTCTTCCCATTGGCAGTCCATAGTGTTTGGTAAATTGATGTAAACCACATCTTTGTTGTGGATTTTAGATCAGCATAATGCTGCTTAAGCTGACAATCACACCAGCTCAAAAGGTTTGGTTCTTTTAAGTCTGCGAACTAAATTCGTGATGCTTAGGAGCTGAGTTGCCTCAATGTTCACATGTTGGCGGAGCCTTTCTTCATGTCTCCGTGCTTTTTCCTGGATTTCATTTAAGATGAGGTTCATTTTAAGGTCCCTATGAAGGTCATTGTTCCTAACATACCAAGGTGCATCAACGATGTTCCTTAATACCATATTCTGAAATCTTTTGATGATATTTATGTTGCTCTGTTTGGTACAACCCCAAAGCTGAATACCATAAGTCCAAATCGGTTTCAATATTTGCTTATAAAGTAGAAGCTTGTTGTATGTTGATAAAGAAGAGTTCCTTCCCATCAGCCAATACATTTTTCTGTATTTAAGTCTTAATTCTTCACTTTTCTTCTTGACGTGTGCTTTCCATCGTAGTTTAGCATCCAGGGTCATGCCGAGATACTTAGCTGTGTTCGCATGCG
The DNA here is from genome assembly GCA_958295665.1 of Tipula vernalis. Lineage (NCBI taxonomy): Eukaryota > Metazoa > Arthropoda > Insecta > Diptera > Tipulidae > Tipula > Tipula vernalis. The sequence goes on from OY282561.1 coordinate 3,113,125, forward strand.
GTATTATTTCCCGATTTATGGTAATCGGAATATGTTCGATTCGTCTGTTTGTAAAGTTGATGTGAACTGATTTAGCTCCATTTAGTTTTATTCTCCATCTTTTTGTCCATTTATATATTTGAGTTATGGCTGATTGTAACTTCTGTGTTGATTCTTCATTGCTTTTTCCAACAGCTAAGATCGCCGTATCATCTGCAAAAGTTGCCACTGTGTTGTATTCTAATGTAGGAAGATCATAAGTATATAGTAGGTATAAAACCGGCCCTAATACACTGCCCTGTGGAACTCCTGCATTGATTTCTTTCAATTCAGAAAATGTATCATCTAACTTAATCCTGAAGAACCTATCTTTCAAGTATGATTCTAGTATCTTAGCAAATTGCATTGATAGAAGATTCCTTAACTTGTGGTTAAGTCCTTCATGCCACACTCTATCAAACGCTTGTGCAACGTCTAGAAATACTGTTGAACAGACTTTTTTCTCCTCTAATGCTTTCTCAATTATACTGGTTATTCTGTGTACTTGATCAATTGTTGAGTGTTGGTTGCGAAAACCGAACTGATGATTTGGGATCAAGTTTTTACTCTCGATTATCGGATTTAATCTTTTTACCAGAAGCTTCTCAAAGAGTTTGGACATGACTGGCAATAGCGAAATTGGCCTATAAGACGATGTTATGTGTGGTGGTTTCCCAGGTTTTGGGATCATAATTACTTCTGCAATTTTCCATAAGCTTGGTACACATTTGATTCTAAATGCTGCATTTATAAGATTGGTGAGTTTCACCAGAGCTTTCCTTGGCAGTTCTTTTAAGATTTCTGCAGTAATAAGATCGTACCCAGGAGCTTTTTTCGTATTCATATTAGCTGTTATCTCACGCATGACTTCTTTTGGTGTTGTGGGTAGGATTTCTTTACTTTCTTGCACAGATTGTTCAGTTATTATCTCGGCTTCCAACGTTTGGTCTTCATGTGGCTGGAATATTTTTTCGAGGTGTTCGGCAAATTCTCGAGCTTTGTCTTCATTATTTCTAGCCCATTTCTCACCTGCTATTTTTATTGGGGGAATCTGCATTATTGGTCTTTTGATTCTTTTGGTTGCTTTCCAAAGAGAATAATCAGTACTGTTATCATTAGTTTGATATATGTATATGCTTATCATTTGATATTTAACAAGCGATTATTTCAAAAATGTATTTTAGGCAGTTTCGGAAACGGACACCTCAATTAACGTCATAGAAAATGGAAACTTGAAAATAATGTTCCATCTGACAGTTCATCAATAACAAAACAACTTTGCCAAGAAAAGACTCTTGAATGCGACGAGGTATTCGTTGAATATTATCGTTGTTGGTTGCAGTACAATAAATCACCATGGGATGAAGTCATTCAAAAAATCCAATATTAAAAAGTGTAAATGGACATAAACTGGTAATTTTATTTAAACTTCAAAAACTTTTTAGTATAATTAATTTTTCAATTATTTCTTTTTATTTTGTAAATTGACTTCTCTTAATTATATTCCAATTGCCAAGACTGCCTTTTTGATAATTGAAATTTTTGTAAACCGAAAAACGACAAAAATCTAAATTTTTTATTGAACCGAAAACTGGAACCGAAACGAAATAAATAAAATGCAGTGAACCACAACCGTAACCGGAGCAATATTTTCATGCGGTTTATTTCTTTTTTTTTTTCTTTTACGATTTTTGTATGTTGCATCTGAATCGTCAAAATTTCATTGAACGTAAATGGGCTATTAATGAAACGAATGAGGAAAACAAACGTGAAAATTGTAAGCACTAAATATTTAAGGCGTTATATACCAAATACCGTTAAAATCAAATATCGTTAGGTCACACATATCTTTAATAAAGGTCTCTAGCTAGATGGTGTTGTTCTTAGATACAATTTAAACAACATAGCTACAAGCGATATAGTGAATTTTTGTGAATCAAATTATGTGTAACAATTTTACTGCATTGAACTTTTACTGACTGACGAATTGACGAATCTGATGGAAAATAATCTACAAAATATTTTAACGATTAAATTTTAATAATGAATTTAAATCGGTAAAATTATATATCGTTAAAAACTTAACTTTTTATTATACTTGTACAAGTCCAGGAAAAAGAGTCTTAGGAGAAGGACAAAAATTCTGAGATGCCGGAACTTTCATAAACTTTTATAAAAATATCTGCCATTCAAAAATGGTATTTTACAAATTTTTCTGAAACAACGTAAAATATCAAAAATCTTTTCGAAGAGTTGATGTTAACAATATTTTCTTTAATTTTGTTTCTGTTTTATTTTTATAAGACAATTATTGGTTGAATTACGGAAATTTTAATTTTTTGTATGCCTACTAACGGAAAAACACGGAATCACTTCGTATGGACAAACCATTTTATAAGCAAAGACTGCTTAACATTTTTTAAGCGAAATTTCCATTTTAACTAGGATCGGACGCCAAATTACTTTGTATTCAAAACCAAGTTTGGTTGTACCAAAATAGCCTTTAAAAGTTTAATTAGCTGGCCCTTTGCCATACACTTAAGCGATTTAGTGTTTCACATTGCCTGATTACCTTAAATTTTCTGTTTCCCATAATTGTCTAAGCGACCAAATTTACATTTAAGTTGATTGTCATCCTTCCCATGGATAATCTTTCCCGGCAAAACAAACAATACAGAACCACCAAGTAGCCTGACAATTTTGAACTGTTTGTACCATTGGACCAATTTGCCAACTTTACCGAAAAATACCAATTAGCCAAAGATAAATCCACCAATTAACTACACACTCTTTAATTGGTTTCATAATCATTTTGCGCTTTCCTTGGCAAATCTAAGTTATGAATAATAAAATTCAGTATTGTTGGGGCGAAATTTGAAATATGTAGATTTTCGTAATATTGTAAATGGCAATTATCATTTTACACTAAAATTGGATCAAACTTTTCAAACATTCGATAGTTACTTATGATTGCGAAGTACATACATATCTATGCGGATTGTGAAAGGTATTGGAATCTTCATATGTAGAAAAACCATAAAAAACTCTAGAAAGAGGTAATAACAAAATATTCTACTCATCAGTTTTTCAGTTTTTCTTTTAGACTTTTGGCAATTAAATTTGTGTTTTTCGGGATTTTTTTTTTGTTGAGAATTCGAGGACGACCACATTCAATTCTTCTTAACTACGAGTACAATATGAAAACAAAAATAGCAACATAATTTCATGTCATCCATAGGCAGAAGGGACCAATGCTTAGCGGCTTTGAGATACTTGCGACAATATCCAAATCGATTTAAGAATAATTTGAAATTGGTAAAAAAATTTAATTCCACATTTGCAGACAAAGTGATTCATGAAGAAATTTTACGATTAAACTCATATTTCTCAATATTTAAATTATAGAACTTATAAAGTTGATTAAAATTCATATTCCTTTTGTGCTATAACACTAATTACCGAAAGATTAGGTCAGATCTCCGTTTAGGGAATTTTCATATAGTCCTAAAAAACAGAGAAGAAATATTTTCTCATTTTCTTTTAAAGATACCTAATAATAATAAAGCAGCTGGAGAAAGTTCTTCGTTTTCCTCATTAGAGGGGTCGCTGTGTCTATAAAGAAATGTGATTTCACCAGATAATGAGACTAAAAGTTGACTCGCAATATCCTCTGCAATCGTTTGGTTATAGTATGTTCGTTTTCTGAGTTTTTCAAACCTTAATCTAGAAAAGGACTAAAGACAAGCAAAATAGAGTGGGGATTAAGATTGGAGACAACGAGAGGGTGAGAGTTATTTATATCGATTTAACAAAATAATCTTGAATTGATCTTTCGGCTTTTTATAGACAAATATAATAATTCTTGGTATAATTTTTAGGCTAAAGTATAGGGGGAGGGGGGAATGATATTTCTACTTTTTTCAGTAGATATATTATGAATGATGGGTCTCTTTATTTTTCTGATTTACTAAGTCGAAAATATTAGAAATGTTATGAACAATTAATATATTTGTCTATAAAAAGCCAAAAAAATCAATTGATTACAGACATACAATTTTAAAATCTTAATAAAAGGTTTGATAGCTTGAGACCATACCACAAATTGGCCTAGTTCTAGGAGCAAGATACCAAATTTCATAGATTTCTGCGCCATTAAAGGAATCGCAAGTAATTATATGAAAGAGGCGCCATATTTGGACTTGCCATCGGACCACTCGCTTGACTTAATCATACTTTGAGAACAATAAAATTGACTGGAACAACAGATAACTAAATACAAACATCAAATTAAAGAGGAGAGTGGTATAGATCAAACAATAGAGCATTTCATTGAATGTATTCGGTCGGTAACTTGGAATTTTATAACAGTACAAAATTAGAAAGAGAAAAAAATGAAATGTTCAAGTGTTGTAAAAAAATGATTAAGCAGAAAAGAAAATTAAGATGGCAATGGTAGCGATATCGACTAACTGTAAACCAAACAGAGCCGTCAAACATTTAAAAGTGCTGCTGCTCAATCAAGAGTATTTATCACAACTCTCATCAAGAGAAAATACAGATTATTCACCGTGGAAAGCCACGGAGAAGCTGAAACAATCACAACACTATATTCCGCTAATACGTTAAAGTGGCATTCATTGGGCGAGAAATAATGAAGAAAATGCGGAAGCAATAACAGGTAAATTAGATATTAAAAAAATTTCTCAGTCTGGCCCTAAGACCGTACCCAAGTGGACATCTATTTTTCTGGGTAGTCGATCATCTCACCTAATGACAAAATATAACAACTTTCAAAAACTTAGAAGATAAGTGACTTAGGACAGACGTTTTGTATCCCTATATGTAGGCTCATATAAAGTCGGATATTAAACAAAATTATCAATCTGGCCCAAAGATCGTACCCAAGTGGGCATATATTTTCAAGGGTAGTGAGCGACCTGCTTTATTTAAAAAATATTACAACTTTCAAAAATCTAGAAGATAAGTGACATAAGTGCCCTAAGATCGTAAACAAATGGGCCTACTTCAATAAGATAATTAGGCGATCCATATCTTCTAGATGTTTTAATGTTTTTAATATCCAACTTCCATATAGGGATACAATACGTCTGTCCTAAGTCACTAATCTTCTAGATTTTTGAAAGTTGTTATATTTGTTCGTTAGGTGGGATGGTCGATTACCCTTAAAAGTAGATGTCCACTTGGGTACGACCTTTGGGCCAGATTGAAAATTTTTTTAATATCTAATTTTATGCGACCTTACATTATAGGGTCGAAACACGTCCGTCCTTCTAGATTTTTGAAAGTTGTTATATTTTTTCGTTCGAGGAGATCGCCGGCTACCCTTGAAAATATATATTTTCTTGGGTACGATCTTCAGGCCAGACTGAGCAATTTTCTAATATTCAGCTCCATCCGTACTTGTGGGGGGCGAGTAGCAGGGACAGCAGAGACGCAACGATTTCAGATTTCAACAACAACGTGAAGCAACACTAGCTACAGTTAGTACAAATTTGGGTGACCGCATGGGAACATAATGATGTATCGAAATCCCCCACCCCTACCCCCCCTCACAACCGCCGATGGATAAAATGGTGGAGGGAATAATAATAGTTGTTTTCAGCCTTTCAGGAAAAAGAACTTGCGGCACTTGTCATTGTGCTGTCATAAAAAAACACTAACTATCGATCGCTTTGGTGTCTGTAACCGGGTCGAGTCTGTCCCTACTAATAATCCTTATCCCATCCATCGATGTTGTTATATGTAAAAAGGGTGTACGATTGCTGCCTGGCCAGGGGCGGATATCACCACACTTATTAGACTTATGTGGTTATCGATGTGGCGCCTTTCTTTACGGGGTTTGGCTTCATGAAGATTGGGAATGAAAATTTTTCTTTAGCAAAAGACATTAATTGCAAAGGTGACAATAACATTCAGAATGATAATTTCGTCTCATCATTAGTGAAGCGATGATGGCCCCTACTGGACAATTTCAGGGTTTTATATGCAGGCATTGCAAACTTTCACTGTTTCCAATCATTTTTTTTTTTCGAATTTTCTGTTCCAATATGTTTTCAATTATCTGTTTCCAATTTTAGTAAGGAATATGACCACATCAAAACCTTTACAGATTTATAAACATATAAATAAATGAAACATTTCATTTACCAGATGAAAGGTGCCATTTTGGTTAGACTAAATAAACATAGGAGACACAAATAAATAGCAACATGAAATTGTTTTCCCAAACTTAAGGCTCTTGACAAAATTAAAGAATGTAATGTACATACATATAAGTAGTATAAGAAAGCTAGCTAGGGAATATTATGTCAAACTTGTTTAATATAAGGTCAATTTTTTTTAGAAATTCTGGCTAAGAAAGAACATGGCTTCTGTTCGAAACGACAACATATCTAAAGACTCGTTAAGTAGAATACGCTAAAAAAACTAGCATTTTTATTAAAATTTGCAAAGCCAAACTTCGATGATATGCATACATAAATTTATAAAATAAATACATATGTATTTATGTATGTATACATAATTTACGTCTGTAAAAAATAGCCAAAATGAAAATATTGATTTTAAAATTAAACAAAAAAAAAAAAAAAATCCGCGGAAATTGGGACGAGGTTCATTTTATGAAAAATAATCACTAGGAGTAGATGTTCATTTATATTGATATATTTACATACATACATATGCAATGTACATATGTGCATTACATAAAAAATATGTTATGTACTATATAAATAAAATGTTATAAAATGCCAATTTTCTAGGAAAGAATTTTTCTCAATTTTTAATAAATTTTAAACTCGATCAAAAGGGATCGTATTCCTTAGCTAGGGAATGCATTTTTGGTATTTAGAAATAGGTCGTACAAAATATCACTAATGGTATTTATGTCATTAATAAAAATAAAAAAAACGCAAAGTTTTAATAATTCCAGATTCTTTTTCAATTAAATACAGTTAATATTCCAGTTAATATTCTGTATGCTCAAGACTACAAAAATAGTTTTATTGATTTTTTTTTTACGTTTATATGCTGTATCTAAACTAACACACATGGCTACACAAGCCGCGCTGTCCTGATATATTGGATATAAAAACGCACATACATTGTATATTCGTATTAGTGGTACGTCGCCGTGTACATACACGGCATAAAATAAATATTCATTTTCATATTAAAATTCACGAACATCAATTAATCAATCTTAATTTGTTTTATAATATATGTCATATAAGAGAGAAAACATCAAAGCTTGTATAAGATATTTGTGTTGGTTTTTGCTCGGTATTATGAATTTACTGCACAGTGCACAAACACACACGCACATATGTATATACATTACACATATGCGTATACATGAGGAAAATGCATCGTTTATTGTAATATATTCCTTCTCTATTGTAAATTAATCATCACGTGTATGTATAAAGTCAAAAAAAAATCCCCCAAAATTTTTCGAACCCATTTTGAATTTTTATAAAATGCATTAAAACCATACATGTACAGCACAATTCGCCCCCGGCTTCCTTTATTTGTATTTGCAATTCTCTCCATTGATATATAAAACAATTTTTTTTTTTTTTTTTTTTTTTTGGTTGCATATTAATGTCCCATTCCTCCGCAACCATAAATGTTTTTTCGTTGCATTTTATATAGGGAGATAATTCTTTCCAAACGATACAATCACTCTACAGACCATTCAATGGTTTAAAACCTAGGCAAGCGCGATGCACTTTTTTTTATTTGCATATGTATGTGCATATATGTGTTTTTTTTGTAGTTTTTTGAACGGGAATGTGCGTTTGTGTGTGTATGCGTGTGTGCGTGAATATATGTGTGTGCGTAGATGTGGCTGTGTGTGTGTGTCTGTGTCTGTATAAAATCAGGATACAAAATAATTATTTGGAAGTGCTGGTCAATTGGCAAAGCAATTTGAGACTCGACAATTTTTCATTTTCACACATTTATGTACATATACACATTATAAACTAAATCATTTTCTTATAAAAAACAGTTTTTAATTAGCTTATTTAAGTGCTAGATATTAATTTGAAATACTTCAAAGCTAATTAATTTAATTAAGATCTTATACATATGTACATGAATTTTAAATGTAATATTTTATATACGGACATTTCTAAAAAAAGCAAGTTTATTTTACTCACATATGATTCTGACCTTCTTCTATTAAAAATCCTGTGTATAAAAAAAAAAAAAAAAAAAAAAAATATTCGTTTAATTAAGATGTTGCATTAAAGTTTGTTTTAAGTATACTTACATTTTTATTATGGAAATGTTGATAAATCGCCCAAAAATATGAATGTTGGCCGAAAGCAATGTCAGTTATCTGAAATTATGTACAACATTGATCAGTTATCTATTATTACATGTTATCTAAAAACATAGTACCTAAGTAGTAAGATACATGATAATTATATTTAATATGGCGTTACTTTCTTCGAAAATACATTTTTTTACTGATTGAAATAAAATGTTTGTTATTATTTGAAAAACTGTTGGCTTTTAAACGACAATACGTACATAATGTGTAATCAATAAATAGTTGATTCAATTTAACATTTTATGAAACGGGTTGTATGAAAAATTGCTATAGTGTCATTAATCTCTACAAATTGGCATCTTTTTGTAGCAATTTTATAACAAAATTCAAAATGCACATGTTTTGTATTTGAAATGATAATTTTATGCAAACCATTAATAGCACTCGAAATTAAATTTTTTCTTAATTTAAATGGTCTTAGTAATAATTTGTAGAATTTTAGTGACAATCACGAGATAATAATTGATTATGTATTGTGATGGTTTCTATAAAGTACCGTAACAGAACCACATTTTTATAAAATTTATTCAACTTATGGAAAAAGAAGTCAATAAGTGTGATAATAGGTAGAAAATTAAATATTTTTAGTGAATAAAAAAAGTATTAAACATATTGAAAGTGATTTTACTATTTCAATTAATTAATATGAGATTTTTTTTTGATTATTTTGAATTTTAATGTGTCACATTTAAAGTTAAAATGTCGCACGATCAAGAGATATCGGTTGAAAATATTATACACACTCTTAACTAACAGTAAATTATAGAACTCCGAAAGTAATAAAAATTAACTCCGATCGGTGTTAAACATGACCGTTATAAATTTTGTCAAAAAATAGTATTCTGGTAACCCCCGAATTGGATAGATCGTTTAAGTGCTGTAAGTGAAAAGTAAATAATTATTTTACAATTTAATATAGTGTAAAACTAAAGTGCAAATTAGTGAATATAAGCATACATAGTAAGTAATAAAGTGCCATACTAACTATAGTTGATTAGATAGTATCTTAGAGATTTAACTACGCACTGTTTAAAATTAGAAAATAAATCGAGAATTTTTGTGCAAATTAATGTGCGTTATATTCAAGTCTTCATAAGAAGCTTATTTAACTCCCAACGAAGTTTAATGTAAAGAACGGTGTTAAATTTTAAATAAAGATGGCACAACAATTATTATTTCGAATTTCGCATAACGAATTAATCAAATATGTGTTCGTTGAGTTTGACGATAAATCAAAAATCACCACAATGGATGTCATTATATCTGGTAAATGATTAAAAGAAATAGTTTCGATAAATTATGTGTGCTGCATGTTGTTTCAATAAAATTGGTTCCCATAAAATGTATCGCGGGGAACAAATTGTTCACCTGTTCACCTAGATTGTATTATACTAATCCGTGTTTCATTAATTATCTATTAAAAGATCTCGATATGGGAGAACAATCGCTTATACATTTATAACCATATCTATACTGTTTTACAATCTATTGCTGGAAAGCGTCATCGACGATTACCAATGGAGACTTTCAAATGGATCGATTACCGATGATGTTTTCCAGTTAATTATATCCAAATATCAATCAGTAAATTTTAATGTTTACCATCTGTTTCTCGATTTCAAACAATAGCTCTGTGAATCGACAAAGCAAAAGATAAACATCAGAAATTTAAAAAAAACCAAAAATTTAAAAATAACGAACCAGAACCAACATAAAACAATTTTTGTAGAAAGAAACGCAGAGGTAGTGTTGTCAGCCAAATTACCTCTACAGCTCATGAAGTGAACAATTTATTTCGGCCAAGTTTATTAACACTTAAACAAAATTTAAATTATATGTGTTTTGTTTTTTTATTTTGTATATATTTTTTTCTAATTGGTAGCGTTTATAGCTTTCGGCACATCACTAATCTTGACTGAATCAGATTTGTTTTCTTTAGAGGATAAAGAAGGTGCTCAAATAACGGATGAAGTACTTCAGTATCATATTCAATCTGGAAACGTACAAGAGAAGATATTTTATATAAGGAAATCTAAAAACAAAGGTGGGTTTCTTTAACAAATTATCAAACAGATCCTGTGGAAATAAATATAGGTATTGAAAGTGATAGTGATGCCAGTAGTAGAGGAATATTAAGAAGACAAAATTGTTTTATTGGAAATTTTCCTAAGAAAGTTCAACTTGACCTCGATTTTATTACAAACGAACTCGAAAGGCATTTAAACCAAAGTTTATCAGGTTTAAACATACTTAAGGAATACAGGGAAATACAGACTTTAAAAGACACAACTCGAAAGAGATTAATAAATTTAACCGTACAACATTCAAGAAAAAATTAATTGGGCAAAAGCGCTTGCGAGACTGTTTAGCAATTTGTGTGGCGGTGATCCTACAAAATACGTAATATGAGTCCACTTGCTTAATATTTGCATAATTTTAATTTTCTTTTAATTTGTTAGGAAATATTTTATGATCCAAATACCAGGGGAGGTTACATCGGGAACCGATTAAAAACAATAAATCGAACTAGTTCAGGCAGTGGAAAAATAAAGAAATCTATAGCCGAAGAAGCCATTTTAACTTCTCCAGAAGTACATGAAGACTTTGAAGAAGATATACGGTTTTTAAGGAATGCTTGCCCCTCGGTGCAGAAAAACGAAATTTTTGAACGAATGGCAAAAACTATTGCCTTAAGATCATCTGGTAGCCAGGATATATTGAAAAACTTTCCAAGATTCCTTGATACACCTGGATTGGTTAGTGATTTATAATTAATTATATTTTGTCAATTTCTAATAGGTATATTTTTTAAAAATTTATTACAGATTCAACAAAACTTTAATTTAAGATATCCGAAAAACTGTTACCATCTTACCGAAAAATGGCCTGAATTAAAAAAGAAGGTTATTCAACTTGGAGATAGTTTTAATCAATTGTTACTAATACAAAATGTATTTAATATAATTTAAGGGTGGAACTTAGAAACTAATGCTTTTCTGATACTGTCTAAATTACTTCCTACAAGAGGAAGGAAGAGTAGTTCTGCCGATCGAAAAATTTCTATTATTAAATTTCATAAGGTAAATTAAGCAACAGTCTATTCTAAATAAGAAACTCAATAACTAATTTGTTTTTCATTTATGGCAGATTGAGAAACCAGCACCTAATTTTAGTGGACCAGCCATCATTGCTTACGGTACTAATAAAGCGGCCATATCAAGATACACAATTGCTATAGATGCACAAGAAATTCCTATAGACGGTTGCTCCTCACTTGTAGCATTTGACACGTTATTTAAGACATTTTTTGTCTTCGGATGCGAATACACTGATAGACATCAAACATTTTTTAATTTTATGGACCATGCGATTTATGAATTAAATTCAAAACTGCCTACTGCCAGAATAATCGATATTAAAAATCGGCTAGAATTAACGAGCTTTAACGAGGCTGGTTTATAATAATTTTTTTTATTTTTTAACCACATGTAAGTTGTATAATGAAGTTATTTTGTTTTATTTGTAAGCAACTATGTAGTTCCAAAATGTATATTAGGCATTTAAGACTAATACATGTTTTGCATGAACAGAATAAGACTGACTTATTTTGCGGATATGATAAATGTAAATTTAAGTTTAAAACTTTTAGTGGATTACGAAAGCATTTAATTTACCATGAAAAAAAGGAAGTTTCAATTCATTCAAAGGAAAATATTAATTCAGCTTTGGTACACACTCTCAACACTAGCATAAATATTGAACGGGACAAACCTCTAGAAATAAATCGTTCAGAATTATCTTTAGAAGAAGAGGTGTCAATGAATAATATTTCGGAACAATTCATCTTAGAAATGAATAAATTAAATATAGCTGACACAAAAATAGATTCTATAGTACAATCAGTAACTACTTTTACCAAGAACATTTTAAATAAGTTAAAACCAATTGTTGAGGGAAAACAAAAATTAGGTTTGAGTATTCAACAATTTCTTGATAATCCTTTTAAAGGTATAAACTTGACATATAAGCGCAAACAACTTATTTTAAAATGTGGAATTCCCCAACCAAAAGAAATGTCAGTATCTGTTCGAAGAGATAGATATTTTTGCAAGGAACAAAACACTTATGTATTACGACCATAAACGAATACTTTTATGTTTATATCCATAGTAGAGACCCTGAAATTTCTTTCTTTAAATCAAAAATTTCTATTTCACATTTTCAATAATGATACTTCGGACCCTTTCATCATATTAAAACCTAGTGATGGATTTTATTATAAAACTAATCAATTTTTTTCACAAGAAAAATTCTCTTTTCAAATACAATTATTCTCTGATGAATTTGAAGCCGTAAATCCTCTTGGATCTAAAACCAAAGTTCATAAAATTTGTGGCATTTACTTTACGATATTAAATTTACCATTCGAGTTAAACTCACACCTTGAAAATATATTTTTAGTGGCCTTATGCTATGCTGAGGACATTAAGTCAACTGGATTTGGCGCAATATTACAGCCAACAGTCGAAGACTTAAAGTATCTTGAACATACTGGTATTGAAGTTCAATACCTTGAAGAAACATTTACTGTAAAAGGTTCTATTTTATCAGTGGCTCATGACAATTTAGGCGCCAATACTTTATATGGTCTTCATGAATCATTCAATTCTAATAATTTTTACAGATTCTGTCTCTCTTCAAAAGATCAGACACAACATTTGTTTTCTGAAAATGATGTTATCTTAAGGAATCCAACAAATGCTGCTCAACATTTAGCCAAAAATGATTTTGGATTTAAAACGTATTTTGTTTTAAATGATTTGAAATTCTTCAACACTTTTGCTTCGCTAAGCGTTGATGTGATGCATGATTTTTTAGAAGGCATCGGCCAATATGAATTAAAATTATTCTTGATATATATTGTTAAAAAACAAAAAATTCTCACTGCATCTGAGCTCAATGATAGAATTTCATGTTTCAATTACGGACTTTTGGATAACACAAACCGGCCAAGTTTTATAAACCTTGATAAGCCGGGCCACTTGTTAGGGCAAAAAGCATCCCAGTTTTGGTGTCTCATCAGTTATTTTCCGATTATTTTTATAGATATACTACTTAAAAACAAAAGTGTTTTAGAATCAACGTTTAGTATCATATGTTCTCTTCTAGAAATTATGCAAATTGTATTTTCTCCACGCATTCCTAATACTATGCTAAACAAATTATCTGAATTAATATCAACTCACCTGCAAAATTTTCAAACCGAATATCCTGATCATAAAATCATTCCAAAGCAACATTTTCTCATCCATTATCCACGAATAATTCAACAAATGGGACCGTTAATTTATCTTTGGACAATGAGATTCGAAGGTAAACATAATACCTTTAAACAGATGGCTTCCATCTGTCATAATTTTATTAATGTATGCAAAACTTTAGCAATAAAGCAACAATGTTTTTATGCTAAATCATCCACTATATGAATAAATATATTATTGAGGCTGAGTATAATATTGATGAAGAATTACCAATATCGGAATTACTCCCCGTACATGTGAAAGACACTATTATTGAAAAATTTTCATTGAATCCAAACACACACTTAATAAAAATAATAAAAAAAATAGAAAAGGGATTTTTGTACCGAACAAGTTTTTGTGTTTGTACCTTATCAAACTTTAAGAAAATGCCTGAATTTGGCAAAATAATATTAATATTTGAACATGAAAATACAATTTTTTTTGCTATTGAAAAATTTAACACTCTTTTATTTGATAAAAATATTATGGGCTATGAGGTCAAAAATACTGGGGAAATTGAAATAATTTCTTTAGATCAGCTCACTGTAAAAAGTCCCTTTGAAATCCATAGTCCTATCAATAACAGTAAAAGTTTTATTATTTCAAAGTATATTTTGTAAAAAATTAAATTTATTTAGAAATATTATAATTTATAAATATTATGTACAATAAAGAAATACAACCAAAAATATTATAAATTGAAATACAATTTTTTTTTAATTTTGATTTGAAATACTGAATATATTATTATGTGTAATAAACAAACTTAATTTACTTTAACTCCAAATTGGGAAACTTACATTATCCCTATATAAGAGCTGATATTCCACTCCTAAAATTGCTATATATAAACGTTGGAGAGATTTCTGCATTAACTATAGTTGGCGAACTAAACAAACTATTTTAGGAGATCAATTTTTATTCCGTAAAGCGACAAAAATTAACTTTTAAAAGGAATATAATAATTCTCCGAAAAGGAAACACAATCAACAATTAAATGGTGTTAAAATTTGTGCACTTAAAAAGAGATAATAAATATGTAACCACTATTAGTTAGCTATTAACTCCGAATATACATGGACTCGTTTTCGGAGCCCCATCAACCCCGTTTTTCTAAGAGTGCACATATGGTATGTGGTGAATCTAGTATTATTTCAAGTACTAACCCTTTCAAATTAGGTAAGTCGAACAATAGTGAGATGTATAATGTTGAAAATCTATTTGAAATCCCACAAAATTCACAGGTTATTAAACCTGGTCATTAAACGGTCTAATCGAACTGTCAAAATCGTAGGGAATGGATTCTCATTTTATTGTATTTCTTAACATTTGTTTAGAATATGGAGTGCCGATCTAACATTTTTAAATCAAAATAACATAGGAGAAATGTTCAATGGTCCGGAAAATATTGGATTATAAGCACGACTCCGTGAAACTTATTTTACTGGAAAAAAATCACTGGTAAAATTGAAATGTTTCATCAGTTAAAAAATAAATAACATAAAGAGATAAAACTGATTTAGATCAAAAAAATTGAACTACCTAGGTCATTTCCTTCTATGTAGAGTCCTGTTTTTATTTTTTTCAGGTTAGTTTTGTTTGGTCAATCGAAAACAATATAAGATAGGTTTGTATTTGAACGATATAGGAAATACTGAAATTTTTGAGTATTTAAATTAAAACTTTTAGGGCATTTCACAGTGTAGTAAAGTGAATGACAGTGGTGTGTTTGTGTGTGTATGTGTGTGTGTGTTTGTGTGTGTGAATAGTTGGAGAAATGTCGCGATTTTTTTTAGAAAGGATCTCGTAGGATTTCATCGCCTAGCTTAGATCGTTCAACAAAATCTTCTATATTAACTAGTAAGAATAGTATCTTATAGTATTTACTCAATCACATAAAACTTTAAATTTTAACTTTTATGTTTCAGTCTGTTCGAGAAATTCTTCAATCAAGCGATATATTTGTTAGATTAAATAGAAAATGTAAGAGCATAGACAGGGAACAAAATTTAACAAAAATGTAAACCAAACGATAATAGAAATTTAAAAAAATAAAATTCAACTTGTTTTTCAGAAAAAGAGAATTGCGGAGTAAGTGAAATTTTGAATAACAGCACCTCATTACAAAACATTTTGAACAATTCGCCGTATTTCAAAAGTTCCATTGGTGATACATTTTGAAGTATTATTATTATTATTATTATTGGAGGATCATGCGGGCGATCAGCCACCTCGCACTGTGACCTAACAGATTTATTGTGCTGGACTCTGCTTAATTATCCGTCCAGTCAATATTTAGGTTCTTAATGATACTATCTGGGCTTATTGCTTTCCCTCCTAGATGTTTACTACAGCATGTAGTTCCGCTAGAAAGACGGTAGCATTGGAACCCAAGGACTTCGAGAGGGCTGTCCCACTCCCGTATATTCCTACTCCTGCCCCGTATTCCGTTTGATTTTACTCTTATGAGTTGCTGGGAATTACAAATCGCCTGTAGGTCACCCAGCTTTACTACAGGAAGGCTAAATAAAACTGGAGGGTGCCTGGTATCCAGAGTCCGCATATTTTGGACTGATTAACCTATCAGCCATTCATCCATCGGCATATGCTGTTCCACCTTAGATTAGGGTTTTTTGTCAAGGTTTTCTCCTTTAGCGCCGTACTTTAGCCTATGCCAAATGGCCAAAAATGTGCCAAATGGCCTTAGTTACCAGTGGTTGCCACGAGGAGGCAGCACGTACACTTGCGAATTGTGAACAGGTTACCCCTTACCCAATTGTACCCATCACGCAGCTGCCTAATACATGACCAGAACAGCTCACGTGATGCGCACCCTACTTGAAGGTTACGGAGCTGGTAGATTAATCTACTCAACTTTGGTCCCCCCCCCCTCTCCAATAAACGCCAAACCACCAAGAATATCCTTTAATTTCTCAGGGATACGAAAAAAACTTCAAGAATAATTATTTAGATTGTTACATGGACTGGGTACAATTTCATAACCTCATAAATTCAGAACAGCAATATTTAAGAAATTTATAAAACTTTGGTAAATCTCGCGGTTTTGAGTATTTGTCAAACCAAATTTCAAAATAAGATAATAAGACCTCATTTATTGCAAAAAAGGTCCCTTTAGATAAATAAATTACTTATACACGCAAAAAACAATGTATGTACTTGCGCTAAGTAAACTTAGAATTGTTAAATCAACTTACATTTTTGTTAAGTTAACCTAATCATATCATGCCAAGTCATATGAGCATAAGCATTGTCAATTTAACAAAATTGGAAAAGTAAAATTAAAATTTTCAAAAAAAAATCGTTTTTTTTTTGTTAATATAAACTTACGTGAAGTTAACATTGTGCTAGGATAATGTCACAACATCTAAATCTAGAATTTACTTATCGGCATGATAAATTAATTTAGTAGATAAGTATAAAAACCCTCGGTTTATGGAAAGCTAAATAGTAAAATTAACATTAATTTATTGTTAAGTTAACCTAACCGTGCCACGTCATATTAGCATATAAGCATTGTCAATTTAACAAAATTGGAAAAGTAAAACACAAATTTTCAAAAAAATCGTTTTTTTTATTAATTATAACTTACTCGTGAAGAACAAGGGCGACTAATTTAAAACGTTAATTTAATTTAAAACTGATTTGCTTATCCTGGTTTGCGTAGCTTGCCTATCCCGGTTGGCCTACCCTGAAATTCGATTTTTACTTTTTTTTTATTTATTATCATAATGAGTGCGTATAGAGAGTGGAAAAATCCGATAGCGCGACAAATGTAAATTTTTTTCTCGAATGTACCATTGGGTTTTTTCCACTCTCTCAACAATCGATATGCGAATGCGACGCCACGAAAAAAATGATACCCAAGGCAAGCCGTTAGTACGTTTATGCTAGGGGTCGTGTCATCTTTTAGTTATTTTTGGATCATTTTGTAGTTATCTTTTGGGTGTATATGCTGCAGAGTTCAAATAGGATCGAGTTCAAATAAGGTTAAAACCGAGTTGAAATAATCATTTAATATTTCTTGTAAAAGGACGCTTTTAAGTTTTTTTTCTGGAAACAGTTTTAATTGAATTTTTTTTAAACGTGATTGGATTGAAAATTCGAACGTTCGAACATTCAAGAATTATTTTTTTTTCATCATTTATTACGTTTATGCTTAGGGTTTAACCTGGTTTTAACCTAGGTTATCTTTTACTATAATCGGAGTCGAGCCATCTTTTAGTTAGCTCGACTCGACCTAAAAAATTTGTTGGGTCTAGTCGAGTTAGATCTAAAAAATATTTATATAATGCACATCCTCGCTTATCGAATAACTACGTCAATAACTACGAAAATATTGCGCCAGCGCTATCATTTTTTTCTTGTAAGTATTTTGAAAATAAAAAACTTTTTCTGTGTGTATATTCATTTCCTTATAAGTATGTAAGTTTACTAAATAAACATGTTTGAATGTAAATGTAATACAATTTTAATTTTGTTCGTCATACAATTCGTTTTTCCGAAGTTCTTCCTGATGATCTTCGTATAGATTGTCTCGTTTGTGAATTTGTGATGCTCGTTGTCGAATGTTCGTTTTAATCGTTAAGATTTTTGAAAAATCAAACGAAGATTATAAGTAAACTAATAAATCTATGTGTTAAATTCACTTAGCAATTAAGTAAAATAACATATATGTATGTTAAATTCTCTTAAGAGATAAGTAAAAGTTAGTATTTTATGTTTTTGCACATATGTATTGCTAGATTAACTAAGATGGTAAGTATAAATTAACAAATCCATGTGTCAAATTCACCTAACAGATAAGAAAAAATTATTATTTTATGCTAAATTAACTTAGCAGATTATTAAAATTAACCAAAGATTAATTAACGAGGTGATCGCCATTATGATTTGGTAAAATTTCACCATAGTTCGTTTAATCGTGAAAAAGTGTGGTGGTTCGTTTAATCAGAACTTGTATAGATTTTATATTTTTAAATAAATTAATATTAAATTTAAATTAGTGCTAATCTTTTATTTTTATTATGGCGGATGTCGATAAATTACATGAAATATTTAAGTCAAAATTTGAAAGTGAATTATATAATAAAATAAAATGTAAGTGTATTTTATTTTTATTAAATTAAACAAAAAGTTTAGGTTGTAAACCGCGTGGCAAATATAATGCGACAAATTCTCGATCGCTCACCGTCAGTCGAGTTATCAAATACTATGGAGCCGCAACCATCAACTTCTCGGAAAATTAATGAAAACACTATTCTAACTTTGCCATCAGTATCTTATATACTTAGAGAAAGCGAAAATGGTAAAGTGATAAAAGGTTTTTTTTCAAAATACGGATTTTTGGAACAGTTACACCGGGAGAGCTTATGCACTTTAGTATTAGAGTACTACTTAATAATTAAACAATTGACACCTACGACAAGTGAGATACGAACAATTGCAGAGGAAATTGTAACCCCTTTTAAAGGAGAAAATATCGTAAGTTAATGTGACAATTAGGTAGGAACAGAATGTATATACATATATATAATTTATTTTAATATGG
This sequence comes from Tipula vernalis, assembly GCA_958295665.1. Lineage (NCBI taxonomy): Eukaryota > Metazoa > Arthropoda > Insecta > Diptera > Tipulidae > Tipula > Tipula vernalis. Next base: position 3,132,374 of record OY282561.1, read on the forward strand.
AACAAACTATTTTCAGTTAACTTACTTTTCACATAGGGGAGGAAGAAAACCGGCTCTTGGAATTTTATACAATAAGTTTAAATATCAAATGAGAAAGGTTCACAAATTTATTAATTCAAATTCTGATAGCCCAAACACTCATCGGACAGAACCACCAATATCAACAGGTATAAAATAATTTATTTCCACAGATGTTTATAAAACTGAATAGCTAAGTGGTTCAATTTATTTTACAGAAAATTCAGCTTCTTATCTAATAATAAAAACAGAACTTCGTAATTTAAGAAGTCCGAAAGTACTGGATATGGAGAAATGGAGCTTATCATCCAAAGAGAGGACAGCTGAGCTCTTGAAAAATGAAGATATATATCTGAGAACGTCATTTGAAGAGTGGCCGTTATATAAACACCCATTTGGACCAGAATTGGTAAAAAAGTGTTGAAATTAAAATAAATAATATTATAATATATATTAAGTAATTATACAGAAAAATGGGCTATATATATATATATATATATATATATATATATATATATATATATATATATATATATATATATATATATATATATATATATATATATATATATATATATATATATATATATATATATATATATATATATATATATATATATATATATATATATATATATATATATATATATAAACATATATATATATATATATATATATATATATATATATATATATATATATATATATATATATATATATAAATATATATATATATATATATATATATATATATATATATATATATATATATATATATATATAAATATATAATACCAAAATAATATACTAATGATGTAAATGATACTGAATTTTGTGATTTTTAGTTACTTATTTAATTTTATTAGTTTTTATTTGTTAAGTTTATTTATTTTAAAGAATATGTACAGAATTGGGACTGTTAAATGATATAATTTTATCTTAAGGCTTAAAAACTTTATTAGTAATTTATATTTTAGAATATGTACATTTTAATTTTGTTATAACATATTTTCGAGAATTAAATATATGCATATATTAAAAATATTAAATATATGAAAATTAATGATTTTTTACCAAATTTATTTGTTTACGATTGGTGTTGCGGAATTTTGAAGATATGTATATATATATATATATATATATATATATATATATATATATATATATATATATATATACATATATACTGTAGTATTTGCTAATTTCACTAAAGAACTATGCTTTGGTTACCTCGGTACATACCTAATTCTACTTTGGATGATATGTGAATTTAACTTACTGTTGTGCCATTTACACTTTGAGACATGGTTAATTCAACGTTTTACAAATATGGTAATTTCACTATGGTGCTGCTCTATATTTTCCTCGAGATATAGTTAAATTTACTTTGAGAGTAATTGTGAGTTTATCTTTGTTCCTTTACATAATTTAACTATTACCCGTAGTTAATTCTACTTCTCAGACTTGATCATAATTTTACTATTATGCTGCGCTATTTTCACTTCGGAATATGGTTAGCTTTACTATTGGATGCATAGTAAATTACACAATACTTTTGGTACAATTGACTAATTTAAGGTAGATAATTTTACTTTATAAATTTGCTATTGACGCATTCAATTCAGTTGAGTTTACTTTGCATTTTGCGATTTAAAAAAAATATCATTGATTCAATTTTACTTTTCCATATGTTAATTTTACATTTTGAAATTTGTACTATTAGGAAAGTCACAAGTAAGTTGAATTTGCAACCATTTTTTTGTTAAATTAGCTTTGCTTTTTCGTTAATAAAGCCCATTATTTCTTTGCGTGTACATAATACCATATATTGTTAAAATTTATTTGTTCACAGAAGATTTTATGATTTAATTAATTAAATCAACTATTATTTTAATTTTAAAATTAAATGTATAGCTAAATAAAACATATTTTTCCAACCGTGAAATTCTAAAATACACTTTGTAACATGCGCCCCGTCGCTGTTACTGTTGCTGATGTTCGAGATGCTACTGTATCTTTCAATTCTGTTTGATTCATCATTTTGATATTCATTCATTGTTACATGTTGGAATATACCTTGGTTGAAGCGGTTGTTCGACGCATATATTGATGGGGCAAATACATCACGCACCATGCTACTCGAGGGTTTGTTCTCTTTTTGGTGAATGTAATGGATTTGTATTTTTGTTGGATACCGTTTGGCAGATAGCAAGGAAAAACAAATAAAAATCGAACGATAGGCAAGAGGTAGTTGATAACTGATATTCATGGAATAATCATCGCTACATCGCTAAATAATAACGAAATGTAGACTAGTGAAACACAAACAAAAAAACAAAAAACGGATAAAAAATCTAAAGTGATGAAATTTAGTATTTAAAGAATTTATAATATTTTTTTTTATTGAGAATCATTGGGTATAAAAAATAAAAACGTTTACAGTGCAAATACAAATCCAAAATTGGATTAGTGAATTTTGTAAAAGTTGAAATTTTATAAATTAAAACCAATAAACTGTGATTTAGATTAAATATTTAAAAAAAGCAAAACAAAAAAAAAAAAAAAGGAAATCTAAGTGCAAATACAAATCCAAAATTAGAGCTTATGGTGTATAGGCCGAACAAAAAGAGAATTTATGATCTTGGTGAATGATACGCTAGTATTGACTGAGTGTCATGCACATGGCGAGTTTGAACTTGCGGTGGTTGGAGTAAATGAACGTGTTTGTGCAGAACCATCTAGATCGTGGTGGTGCAGTTTGGCGAGAGTACAGTTGTGGAATTGACTGTTGAATTGCGGGATTTTGCGGCATTGCCCGGTATAGACGGCGCCTCATGGAGTGATTTTTTTTATGGATCGTTTGTTTCGTTTTGTATATTAGTATTTAATTATATATGTATGTATATTTCTTTACTTTATATTTATTTATTTGGATATTTGAGTGTTTATAAGTTAATTAATACTTCTTTCTTTTCTATTATATAACAGCAGATATTATTTACCAGGTTTCTTTGCAGCTTCAAGGTCGAATGGAAGCGCTTTCATCAGTCCTTCGGATACGCAGGGAGCATCGTAAGTAGGGTGATAATTTATTTTTTTTTTTTTTGAATTTACCGTGTTAAAAAAATCCAACTATTAATTAACGGTTAAATATTCTAAATGTTAGGGTCAATACAAGTTATTGCTTAATTTTTGTCTTGTATTTGTATCTATTTATAATTTTCATCATATTTTTTTTTTGTATATATCCAAATAAACCACCATTTTTTTTGTATTTGTTTAAATTGAATTTTTTTTTATTGATATTTAAAAACTAATATTTAACATGAGTGAGTGAGCGGAAGCTGAAACTATGGAGTGTTTGAGTGAGGTAAGACGACAGTGAGGGTATTTCTTCCAACTTTGCCATTTGTTGTGCTTTAAGCTAAGGTACAGGCCAACGACCAACGTACCTCCAACCGACTGAGCCATGGCGAAAATGGCGTACTTTGGTAGCACAACCACCTTGTTTTTTTATTATTATTATATTTTTTTTTGCTAACGGTGACTACACTATTTCCAAGAGTGGTCTCGTTACAAAATGGCGCCCAAACAACGAGGCATTTGATTAACGTTCGCATTTGAAATTTAGCTGAATACAGCTTTTATTTTCCGAATGAATTCTAAGACATTTTCACCGTTTGGTTTGACATTGTCCTTTTAATTCTTTTGTAGATGTTAAATTTCGGTTGTTTAGCTAATTTTATCTATAAACACTATATAAAAAAAAAAATAAAATAAAAAAATTAAAACGAATTAAACATTTCTAATGTTAAGCCTCGAACAATTATTATTATCATTATTTTTTTTAATTTTTTTTCAGTGCCTAAGAGTGATTGTGAACTGTGTATTCGGGTCGAGTTTTCCATGCTTTTTATTTATTTATTTATTTATTTATTTATAGTATTTATAAATAATTTAGTATTAAGAGGAAAAGCACACATGGAAACAAAGCAATCGAAACAAAAAAAGAAAAAAGAAGTTGCTTCCATTAGGCATAAAAACCTCTTAAATTTTTTCAAACAATTTCCACCTCGTGCTTACACATTCTATTTTGAGCAGTAGCTCATTTACAATAAAATGTACAGCACGAGGTGAAATAATATAAAAATTAAAAATTAACAAAATAACATGGTTATTTTGCCATACTAACCACCATACAATTATTGTATTTGATATGGAATAGTGGTGGCATATGGATGACATCGATTTGCGAAATTCTAAGTAGAACAATCAGCTCTAAAGCATTAACTATATTGTGTTTCGATGAGGCCCGCATCCTAATTATTATTAGTTGATTTGCCGGTGTTTTCATGAACACAATTTGTAACTAACTACATCATAATTGTAATAGCTCACTGTCGGATTACCCCACTCACTTACTTCATGGTTTGTTTATAATTTACTTAACCTATATTTATTTATATTGTTTAATTAATATTATTTATGATTTAATTTATATTATGGTGATGGTTATTGGTTATTAAATATTATCTTAATTATTCATTATTCAAACAATATTAAATCAATTTTAAACAAAATTTTGGTTTCGATTTTTTTTTTCTTTTATTTTTTTTTTCTAATTTATATAGCGTATCACGTACTGTCATACCACATAGCAGATTCTACTATCGGCATTGTTGAACGATTTTTTTTTTTTTTTTTTAAACTTAGGAATAGTTATAAATTATTTAGTTCGTATATCGTTGAATCGTTCACTAACCTGTTTCGTCCATCATGGAAGTGGGTTCTCTTGCTCCTGATGAGTTCGAAGTGGAATGTCAAGTTCGAAATATTTTAGGAGATCCTTTGAATCGTTTAGCTTTGCTCCAGGTAACTGTAGCTAATGAAGAGAAAAACCCAGTCTTGAAGCCTTTTCGCGCTCATGCAGCTGCACGTTCAGCACCACAAAGAGAGTTACAGCGATGTGCGCTGAAAACGAAGGAAATTCGCGATTGGCTCACAGTTATCAAACCAAAGGAAATGCCCGGGCAAGATCATCTTCAGAAAAAAGAAAGTAGATTGCTTCACATTCAAGCTAGACTTGAACGACTTTTATCTAGTACTCGGTCCTATAAAGTTCAGTGTCAGGCACAACTAACGATGGTCGGACTAGTGCTATCAGGTGTACAAACTTTGATGCAAGGTGGAGACAACTTGGATGATACACTAAGCAAAATTAAAGACGCTCAGCCAGACGATCCCGATGATTTGTCCACTTCGGACGATGAGACTTTGCCTAAACAAATGGATAGCTCTAAATTAGAAACTAATACCCAGTCTCAGGGAACTAGTCAACATCCTAGTCAAGACAAGAATGAAGATGAACTGGCAAATATTAACTTCAACGAATATTGGGCGTGAACCTCATCAACCCCCAGCATTACCACCAACTTTACAATATCAGTTCAGCCATACCATAAGTAAGTGATAAATATCATTCGGCGGTGACTCACAGGAATTGCCAATTGAACGTTTCTTATTCCGTGTGGAACATCTGGCCGAAACTTCTGGTGTCCCAATGGCCAATTTGGTTGACCAATTAGGCATCCTACTCACTGGTGTCGCATCAAATTGGTATTGGTGTCACATCGAACGAAATCCCCATATCGGATGGAGTCGGCTGAAGCAAGATTTGCTCGACAGGTTCCAAGATCGAAGAACGGAAGATGATATTCGACGCGCCATAGAAACTCGAAAGCAGCATCCCACCGAGTCGTTTAGAGTATTCTATAATGATATTCTGGCATTATCACTACAATTTAGGACACCTCTTCAGGATGTCGAAATTCTTCATATTGTAAGGCGTAATATAAGACCAGGTTTACAGGTTGTATTGGCAGACCAAGAAATACCATCAATTACAATGCTAGTGCAACGTTGTTTGGCTTTGGAAGACACGTGGAAGCGAACTGGGTATGAACCGGAAAAATTATGCTCTCGGAAGGGTATTGAAGAGGTTTATTTCAGCGAAACGAGTAACGAGTATCCCGAGAAATGGCAAGCAGATTATATTTGTGCAATGTAAACGGCACGAACCAGTATTTACGGAAGAAATGTTAACCCAGCTCAATTTCCAGGATCGACCAATCGTGTGATGAGTAACGATAATCTAAATATCTGCTGGAATTGCCAAGATATCGGTCATCGATACACTGATTGCCCAAAACCTCAAAAAATCTTTTGTTTTGGTTGTGGCCGTCCAGGGGGTAGATTCTGATGAAATGACAATTTGTCGTGACATTTGGTTATTAGTACAAAATATTGTCACGGAAAATTTGCGATTCTGATGAAATGAGTTATGACATTAACAGCAGTTTACAGCAGTTGCATTTCTAGTTTACCGCAGTTATATTTTAAGGTTTATTTTGTATATATGTACATATATGTACATTTACAAAATTGTCATTAATTTGGTTTTCCGTAACAAAAGTCAGCTGCATTTTTAAATAAAATATGTGTGAGTATATTTTGTTAATTTTTAATAATTCTTGTTATAAATTTTAATTGTTTATATTTTAATTAAAATAAAACAATATTTTATCTATTTTTATATTAGTATATCTAAAAATAGATAAAATATTGTTTTATTTTAATTAAAATATAAACAATTAAAATTTATAACAAGAATTATTAAAAATTAACAAAATATACTCACACATATTTTATTTAAAAATGCAGCTGACTTTTGTCACGGAAAACCAAATCAATGACAATTTTGTTTAATTTGTCATTTTTTTTCTTGTGACATTTTGAAAAAGTCACTTCATCAGAATCGCATTTTAGAACTCACAACTATATTGTCATTTTATAGCAGTTAAAATTTTAGTACAAAGTCACAAAAAATTGTCATTTGTCATTTGTCACTTGATCAGAATCTAGGCCCAGGCATTCTGAAACCAAAATGTTTCCGATGTACGGGAAACTCATCGACGAGGTTTCAGACACCTGGGAATCAGATGCCTCGACTCACAATTCTTCCCAGACCAAACTCAGAAATTCCAACTACGAATCAAAATCCAGAGCTGCCTGCTACTTCACAGCTACCAAACCAAATATAATCCCAGGATTAATTTCAAACAGCGCCAACTCACCGCATTCCGTATTAAGCGAAAATAATGTTCTTTCGCCCTGTTCTGCATCCAGCTACCTTCCAACAATACCTCGTTCGAAATCACGAAATGGTAACCGCGTTCGCCGGTACTGGCAAAATAAACGTTTGATGAAAAACATTATTTCTGAAACACAGTTCAGTGACATTATCGACAACCGACCCTATACGGATGTCATTATAAATGGTTTACAATATCGTGGATTACTTGATAGTGGCGCTACCATAACAGCATTGGGGGCTGGGAGTGAAAAGTTGTTGGAAGATCCAAATTATAAAATATTCCTTTTGCCCACTAAAGTGCAAGTAGCTTCAGGTGGTACAGAACGGGTGTTTGGCTACTTTTATGCTAACATAAGCTACAATGGTGTAGAAAAGATTCTCAAGGTTCACATCATTCCAAACTTGAAACAAAGTTTATACCTCGGAATTGATTTTTGAAAATCATTCAATGTTCAGATCGTCCCACCTGCCATTTCTGCGTTCAACAATATTGAAGATAAGCAACCTATTATTGAACCGACGAAACACGAACTCAGTCCAGATCAGACAAAAATACTCAACGAACAATCCAAAAATTTCCATCGTTTGAGGAACTGGGGCTAGGGCGAACGCACCTGATTACGCATGGGATTGACGTAGGAGACGCAAAGCCCACCAAGCAGCGTCACTACTCTATATCCCCAGTTAAGCAAAATTTGTTATATGGTGAATTGGATAGGATGCTAGAGCTTGGAGTGATTGAGGAGTCCACTAGCTCATGGAGTTCCCCGGTGACATTGGTCACAAAGTCAAATGGCAAAGTCCGAATGTGCCTCGATGCCCGTAAGGTGAACGAAGTGACGGTCAGAGATGCATATCCACTACCTATCATCGATGGGCTGCTGAGCCGACTGGATCAAACCAAGTTTATTTCAAGCATTGATTTGAAGGATGCCTTTTGGCAGATTCCTTTGGCTCAGCAGTCTAGAGACAAAACGGCGTTTACCGTGCCTGGCCGTCCTTTGTACCAGTTTACAGTGATGCCATTCGGGCTTTGCAATGCGCCACAGACGATGTGTCGTCTTATGCATCGGGTGATACCACACCAGCTTCATGAGCTAGTGTTCGTCTATTTAGACGATCTCCTCATCACTTCAAGTACCTTCGAAGAACATATCAAGCTGTTGGAGTTGGTTGCTACTCTTCTGCAAACATCTGGGCTAACTGTTAATTTGCAGAAAAGTAAGTTTCTATTAAAAGAAATTCAATATTTAGGGTACGTGGTAGGAGACGGATGCTTAAAAGTGGATCCAGACAAAGTCAGCGCAATATTGGCCTTTCCTGCTCCAAATACTGTAAAAAAGGTTCGACGTTTTTTAGGTATGTCAGGATGGTATAGAAGATTTATTTCTTCATATGCCAGCTTGGCTGCCCCATTATCCGATCTTCTGAAAAAGGAGCGCAAGTTTATTTGGACCAAGGTTAGTCAACACGCATTTGACAATTTGAAACATGCACTGTCAACAGCGCCTGTACTAGTTCATCCAAATTTCAGTAGGCGGTTTTTTATCCAGTGTGATGCCAGTGCCACCGGCGTGGGAGGCGTGCTCTTTCAGATCGGTGATGATGGTTGCGAGCACCCTATCGCATATATGTCCCAAAAGCTTAACGCGGCGCAGCGCAACTATTCGATAACCGAATTAGAGTGCTTTGCTGCTGTGCTGAGCGTAAAAAAATTCCGGGCTTATGTCGAGGGGTGCCCGTTTATCATCATAACTGATCATGCTAGTTTAAAATGGCTTATGGGTCAGCAGGATTTGTCCGGTAGATTGGCTAGGTGGTCGCTGAAACTGCAAGGTTTCAAATTCGACGTAGAACATCGTAAGGGTTCCTTAAATGTTGTACCGGATGCCTTATCACGCGCTTTCATGGAAGAGGTAAAATTAAATCTTGAGTCGAATACCAGTGGCATCAATCTTGCTTCCCCAGAATTCAGGAACAAAGAGTACTTGCTGCTAATTGGAAAGGTTCGCAAGAATCCTGATGCATTTACTAATTTGCGGGTTGAAAATGATAAATTGTACATCAATCTGTCTAATATTCAGCGTTAAAGCATCACGGATATTCCGTTGTGGAAGTTGTATATCCCAAATGAACTGATTGGTGGTCTGATTAGTAAGGCACATGATCCACCTTCATCCTCTCATCTTGGAATGGCAAAGACACTTGATCGTTTGCAGCGATACTATTACTGGCCAGCTATGCCGAAAGATGTGAAAGACTATGTTGGGAATTGTGAGACTTGCAAACAGGTTAAAGCACCCAACTATTCCACTCAACCACTGATGGGACAGCAAATAGTAGCCGTAAGACCGATGCAACACCTGTATATAGACTTCTTGGGTCCATATCCAAGATCTAGTAGCGGAAATGCATATTTATTTATTGTTTTAGATAGTTACACCAAATTTATCTTTCTTAATCCAATGCGACAAGCACTAGCTACTAAAGTTTGCAGTTTTCTAGAAAAAGAAGTATTTTCAGTTTTCTCGGTACCGGAAACAATAACTTCTGATAATGCAAGCCAGTTCAACGCTGAATGCTTCAAAAATTGTTTAAGTAAACTCGGAGTGAACAATACGTTTGTTCCTAAATATTCACCGCAGGGTAACGCATCGGAACGAGTTAACCGGTCCATACTCGCGGCTATACGCTCTTACATAAAGGATGACCACAAGAAATGGGATGAACATCTTCACGGAATCGCCTCCGCCTTGCGAAACGTGACCCACAGTTCTACGAAATTTTCGCCTCATTATCTCATGTTTGGCCAACACTTCATTGGTCATGGGAATGACTACAAATTATTGAAAGAACTCGATCAGGTTGCAAACGGAGACATCGCGGTGCGAAGTAAAGCCAACAAAATCAGTCTAAGCCAGCAAAAAGTGCTGTCTAATTTGGAAGATGCCCATAACAGGAACGAAAATATTTATAACCTACGGAGTCGAGATCGGAATTTTCAAGTGGGACAAACAGTGTACGTTCGCAATTTTGCACTAAGTGATGCAGCGAAGAACCATTAGGCAAAATTAGCACCAAAATGTTTAAAAGCTACCGTTCTTCGGAAAGTAGGCAGTGTCGCCTATGAATTGGGCATTACCGATAAGAAATTGGTTGGAATATATCACGCGAAAGACATTCGAAATTAATCTGAGAGTACGAGAATTCTACAGTTGCTAACATTTGATGGATTTTGTTTCGCTTTTCTTTCTTTGATACTTTTGCCCGGCTTATGAGACACTCAGTGGTCGATAAGTACATCCCCACGATTGTAACATGCGCCCCGTCGCTGTTACTGTTGCTGATGTTCGAGATGCTACTGTATCTTTCAATTCTGTTTGATTCATCATTTTGATATTCATTCATTGTTACATGTTGGAATATACCTTGGTTGAAGCGGTTGTTCAACGCATATATTGATGGGGCAAATACATCACGCACCATGCTACTCGAGGGTTTGTTCTCTTTTTGGTGAATGTAATGGATTTGTTTTTTTGTTGGATACCGTTTGGCAGATAGCAAGGAAAAACAAATAAAAATCGAACGATAGGCAAGAGGTAGTTGATAACTGATATTCATGGAATAATCATCGCTACATCGCTAAATAATAACGAAATGTAGACTAGTGAAACACAAACAAAAAAACAAAAAACGGATAAAAATCTAAAGTGATGAAATTTAGTATTTAAAGAATTTATAATATTTTTTTTTATTGAGAATCATTGGGTATAAAAAATAAAAACGTTTACAGTGCAAATACAAATCCAAAATTGGATTAGTGAATTTTGTAAAAGTTGAAATTTTATAAATTAAAACCAATAAACTGTGATTTAGATTAAATATTTAAAAAAAGCAAAACAAAAAAAAAAAAAAAGGAAATCTAAGTGCAAATACAAATCCAAAATTAGAGCTTATGGTGTATAGGCCGAACAAAAAGAGAATTTATGATCTTGGTGAATGATACGCTAGTATTGACTGAGTGTCATGCACATGGCGAGTTTGAACTTGCGGTGGTTGGAGTAAATGAACGTGTTTGTGCAGAACCATCTAGATCGTGGTGGTGCAGTTTGGCGAGAGTACAGTTGTGGAATTGACTGTTGAATTGCGGGATTTTGCGGCATTGCACGGTATAGACGGCGCCTCATGGAGTGATTTTTTTTATGGATCGTTTGTTTCGTTTTGTATATTAGTATTTAATTATATATGTATGTATATTTCTTTACTTTATATTTATTTATTTGGATATTTGAGTGTTTATAAGTTAATTAATACTTCTTTCTTTTCTATTATATAACAGCAGATATTATTTACCAGGTTTCTTTGCAGCTTCAAGGTCGAATGGAAGCGCTTTCATCAGTCCTTCGGATACGCAGGGAGCATCGTAAGTAGGGTGATAATTTTTTTTTTTTTTTTTGAATTTACCGTGTTAAAAAAATCCAACTATTAATTAACGGTTAAATATTCTAAATGTTAGGGTCAATACAAGTTATTGCTTAATTTTTGTCTTGTATTTGTATCTATTTATAATTTTCATCATATTTTTTTTTTGTATATATCCAAATAAACCACCATTTTTTTTGTATTTGTTTAAATTGAATTTTTTTTTATTGATATTTAAAAACTAATATTTAACATGAGTGAGTGAGCGGAAGCTGAAACTATGGAGTGTTTGAGTGAGGTAAGACGAAACTGAGGGTATTTCTTCCAACTTTGCCATTTGTTGTGCTTAACGACCAACGTACCTCCAACCGACTGAGCCATGGCGAAAATGGCGTACTTTAGTAGCACAACCACCTTGTTTTTTTATCTTGTTTTGCTAACGGTGACTATACTATTTCCAAGAGTGGTCTCGTTACAACTTTTAAACGCGACTTCTACATTGCAAAAATTATCAGCAGAAAAACAACAAACAAATACAAATTCTTTCTAATATTAGAAACAAAATCAAAATAAAAAGTGAAGTATATCTTAATGAATCAAGACAAAGCAACAGCCGTATTTTATTTGACAATTGACAACAATAATTGTATTATCGAATTCTTTCAAAATTGAATTCATCGTTTAATTTGCCTACTTTACTCTGAGTGCTCTAAACCAATTTTTTTTTTTTAACTTCTATAGTTTGGCTTTGAGAAATTTATTATTATTTGGTCAGCTTACTCAATAAAACTATCAACACAAAATATTTCTTAATTACTTAAAATAGTTGACGTTAACTTTTGTTTTGGGATAAAAACTTGAAATTAAATTAGGAGAAACTATGGGAGAGGAACTAAATATAAGTATGTGTGTCACAGTGGCGTACCAAAGGGGAGTTAGGGAGGGGGTTTAAACCCCCCCCCCCATTAGCCTTTACCAATATTAACGTTTTTCACTCCAACCAAAAAAAAAAAAATTTCGTTAGTCGATAATTCAGCAAGTTCTCAAAATCTTAGAAATTATGGCGAAATAGTTGAAAGTTGTAAGGATATATTCCCAAGCACAAGTAATGTTGGTGTTGGTAATGAGGTTAATTCTATAAATGATGTAGGTATTTTAAAGGAAATACGCCAGACAGATGAAAACCGACTTATTAATTTTAAAAACGTGTATGGTATTTAAAATTTCAATATTCGTGATAGTCCAGATATAAATGGCTAGCATACTCAAATACTTTAGATGGTGAATTTTGCAAATATTGTATGTTTTTTTTTCATTGAATCACGGTGGTGTTGGGCATCAATAATTATAAAAGCTAAGACGCCATTTAGGTTTTTTTAAAAAACTCCAGGATAATGAATATCATAAAACGTCCTTTAATCGTGCACAAAATCGATTTTATAGTCATACAAAGAAAATGGAATCTGTGGATATTTTGCTTGACTCGGCTTTAAAAGAGCAAATATTAGAAAATCGTTCAAGATTACATACAATAATTAAGACAATTAGATTTTGCGGTCGCCAAGGTATTTCGTTACATGTACATGACATGTACATGAAGATTCACGGAGTCTAACTGAAGTGGAAACGTTTTACAACGATGGACATTTTCACGCCCTTTTACGTTTCAGATTACAATCTGAAGATAAAGCATTAAAATCCCATCTTGAATTATCTGCGAGGAACGCCACATACATTAGTCCAAAAATTCAAAACGAGATTATTAGTGCGTGTTTCCATATATTAATACGTTCCATTGTAAATCGAGTTAATGCTGCCAACGGTTTTACAGTTCTTGTTCATGTGCTCGCTATTTAGATGCTGACCGAATTCGTGAAGATTTCTTGCAGTTTGTTCCGGTTACTGACATTACTGGCAAGGGGCTGGCAATGTCATATTAGAAAATATTGCTAAGCTGGGCATTGATACTCAATACTTCATTGGATATGGCTATGATGGAGCGTCTTCAATGAGTGAACGTTTTCATGGTGCGCAGAACTACATAAGAGATGTAAATCCTCTGGCGTTATATGTGCATTGTGCATCACACAGCTTGAATTTAGCTTTATCAGACGCTTGCGATTTGTCTTGTGTAAGAAATTGTATGGGATCTCTTTCTAGTATTGACAACTTTTTTAACACCGCTAGGTCATAGATGGCTCCACTCCCGAAATATCAGCCACGCGCTTAAAACAACTAGGTATATAACTAGGTTTATTTACAGCTGCAAAATGCAATTTCATCATGGTCTGATAAGACGACATCATCACTAGCAGCGCAGTTGTTATCGGTGATAAAAAATGCAGAATTTCAATTGACCTTTAATGTTTTTGCCAATGTTTTAGCAGTAACACTTCCACTAATTTGATTCCTACAAACAGAAAATTTTGATTTAGCAGCTGCCATTAAAGTGGCTAGTAACGTACAAAGTGTTTTATCCTATATGCGTAATGATGCTAACAATTTGTTTGAAGTATCTTCAATGAAATATCGAAGGTGTGTGATGAATATGACATCAATATGCGCGAGAAAACAAATCCATCGATGTAATATTGTTAGTGAAACTGCAGAGAATAGTATTACAGAACAGTAGAGAGAACTATTAAAGAACAGTATTTCTGAACTCTGTATCTGGTCAAATTGACGAGCGGCTTAGTAAGCACAAAGAAATTTGTTGCAGTTTTCAATGCATTTTGCCGAATAGGAAATCTAGATATGATCAACAAATTGAAGAAGCAGCAACAATTTTATTTATTAAATATGCACCTCTTTTAAATTGTACTGTAAAAGAAGGCTTAGGAGAATTGCAGTTGTGATGGAAACATATTTCGGAATTAAAGGTTTTCTTAATAAATGGAATGGACGCGCTTAGTTCCTGTGACAAAAATATGTTTCCTTGCGTTCGAAAATTAATCGAAATATTTATCACAGTACCAATTACAACAGCTAGAACAGAGCGCTAACTTTCAACGTTAAAATTATTGAAAACGTAGTTACGTAACACGTTAAGTGAAGAACGATTAAATGGTTTAGCGATGATGTACATTCATCGAGATTTCAACATTTCAATTGAAGAGATTTTAGACGAACTAGCCCAACAGCCACGACGGCTAGATTTTAAATTGTAACGTCTACGGTAGAAATTAATAAACAAATTTATTGTTGCCTGAATTGATTTTTTGCTTTTGCTTTAAACCGCCCCCCCCACCGCCCCCTAATTAATTTCTGGGTACGCCACTGGTGTGTCACATAATAAAATTTGTGTTTCGTTTATGTATCGTAATCGTATCGTTTTGTTTAAAGGGTAAGTAATTCAAAAATTGAAATGCTTCACAACAAACGTAAAATTTCGATATCTGCGAAATGTGGTCTGAATTCACTTCATACAGACTGATTTTATACCGTAGATAGTATAATACCTATTACATTTTTTTTTTTTTATTGTAGAAGGTAAATTTATGATAGTGTGTTGTTTATAAATTAGTCTACGAACATTTGTTTTTATTTGTTTTTAATTTTAGTTTTTTGATGAATATTTTATACGGTATAAAACCGATGGTAGATAGTAAAATAGTATTGTACTATTTTACCATTTACTACCTACGATCTAAAATCAGTAACAATGTCAAAAAAATTTCTTCAAACGTTTATGTACATTGATTTATTTTATGGAAATGTCTGCAAATTACCTCATAGCGCAGATGAAAACCCTATATTGATTGTAATAAACAGTTCGTGAATGGAACAACAATAGTTAATTTACGTAACCTATATTTTTATTAATTATAACAGTTCATTGTGCTTACTGCCCAAATAAAAATGTGTCCACTTAAATGGTATAATACTTGCAATAGCCATACTGCCAACTTATTGGCAAAGAACGTATTCGATGTAGCAATAACAGAGAAGGTGATTACTGTACTCAAAGAATACAAGCTGTCATGCACGGTGGTCACAGCTGAATCTAAAATTAAAAAACGTTAAACAAGACATTGTTAAACTTATTTTTGACGATCAATTCATTGAACCTTGTGTCAACCGTCTTCATTTTCAATTACCGATGCCGTTAATTTGTGGTTAGATCTTAAATCATGCAATCTAAATTTGCTTTATGAAGTTTAATTTTTATTTGTTAAAATTGTAATTATTGGGGAATTTATTTAGTTTAACACGTGATTTAAAGTGTAATTTACTGTATCATTTGGTACAGTTTTGCTATTTTAAATACCAGGATACTGTGCTTAAACATTGCAAAAATTTAATGTTATAAATTCACTATAAATAAATCTTTGGAGCACTAAACATTTCTGAAATTAAATTAGACCATATTTACAATGTTTTAATTTATAAATACAAGTTAAACTTTAACATTTTTAAAACATTTTTAGTAACACAAGACACTTATAACACCAAATTTTTGTAATTTTTAAGCATATAGTATTCTGGCATTTAAAATGATAAAAATGTGCCAAATGAATCAAATATAAACTATCACACTAAACTATACGAGTATATTGAATTAATCCCACTTAAACATGTAAATTATCAAAAAATTTTGTTGTTGTGTATTGTCGACGCATTGTCTGCATTGTCGACGTCATTTTTTGAGTTGTCTACGTACATTGTCTGCCCGAGTAGACAATTGATTAATTAGGTGATGTAAACTACGCGGCACAACACTGGTAAGAATTCTGAGCGAAAAACCATCAAACACTGGACTATTTTTTCGGAACGTGCTGGTACCGCAAAATTTCCACTTGAGGAATTCTGATATATTGTAGAGTCGAAATTTGCGAAAAACAAAAATTTCGCTTGGCACTCTACAGAAAAAATATTCTATAATTAAAACTTAATCATTCCGCGGGGAAAGGGGTGGGAAAGGGGGCTTAAGTAATTGGTCTACAAATAGTCCAAATGTCATCCTCACCTGCACGTGGTGCACCCTGCTAGATAACTAACGAGGCTCTGGCGACCGAGACGCGACGGTATAACTGACTACCGAGAATTTAGTAAATGATCTTCTCAAACCAGACCCACTACCAACTCGTACTGGTCAGAGTGGTAGATGCTTTATGACCAGTAAAATAAACAATGAGTACAACGGATTCAGGAAATTGTACCCCAGGTGGTAACCCAGCTAATCAGCTGGCAAATCCACCCTCTAACGAGGCTGGCTTAAAGGATTCTGAGGTGAGCGAATCATTGTTTAACAGCCCTTTTGGGCAACCCTACCCATTTAAACAACAATCCAGGGTGGGTAGATCACCACCACCAATAGCGAACACCTTAGAAAGGGGTAACGCAGAACTGCGCAATAAGATTTACGAAATAGAAAAGTTAACGTTAAATCTAAACAAAGACCTCAAAAACTTACAGCGAGAAAACAAGGAGTTAAAAGATGCTCTAAATGCAGTAATGTCTGAGAAAGAAACCACTAAGATAAACAACACCAATGATCATATAGAGGTTTTGTATGAAACAGACGAGGAAGAACTCAATAGAGAATCGGGATGGATTCTGAACCGTAACAAAAAAAATAAGAAACGTAAGATGAGTAAATCACCACAGATTTCACCCGATTCGAAACAATCAGTTGACTAGCTTCCAACCGGAAGTAGGCACGTGCAACAGGAGGATAAAGCTCAGGTTCCGTCGGGACAGAAACGATCAAGTAATGAACTCCCAACCGGAAGTAAGAATGTACAACTGGAGAAAAAAGTGCCACGGCCACCTCCAGTAATAATATCTAATTGCAATAATTATCAGAGTATTAGAAACATCATGGACAACAATGATATAAAGTTTCAAGCTACAGCGTTAAATAGTGGTGATATCAAAATAAATGTTACAGACGGTGATAGCTATAGAAAGTTAACAGGAGCTCTTAACGAAGAAAAGACAGCGTGGTATACCTACGAAGATAAGCAGACAAGGCAAATTAAAGTCATTGCTAGGAAGCTACACGTTTCATGCAAACCAGAAGAGATAAAAGAGTATCTTTTGGAGAAAAAATACAAAATTAAAGAAGTTACATAGCTGCTAAAAAGAGGTGACAAAACACCTCTTCCATTATATATGTTGTCTTTTGAAAGAACAGAAGACATTAAAAATATTTATCCAATCAGCGAAATACTCCATATGAAAGTGCAAATATAAGCAGTTAAAAAATCTAAACTGATCCTCCAGTGCAAAAAGTGCCAAGTCTACGGACACACGCAAAACTTTTGTAATAAGGAGCCCAGATGCGTGAAATGTGTAGGAAACCACCGTACGGCTGAATGTACAAAACCAAAAGACACCCCACCAAAATGTGTCAACTGTGGAGAGACACACCCAGCCAACTACAGAGGTTGCATTGTTATAAAAGAGCTGCAAAAAATTCGCAACAAAACAAGGGAAACTTCAATAATTACCAGGCCAGAAATTAACTCAGCCTCAACAAGAATACCTACAAATTTAAGGCCACACCAAACATTAAACCAGCCATCAAGAACTAATCCAAATGTAACATTTGCTGATGTACTATCTACTGGAAATTCGAGAAGACAACATAGTTATCTTTTATTTAATGATTCAAATAATAACCAAACTAATAAAATACTACAAGATATTCTTGATAGACTTAGTTCACAAGAAGAAAAGCAAGAAAAAGCCCTTATATCAATCCTACAAAGGCTCACCCTACTCGAAAAACATGGCAAATAATTTAAAAATTCTTGCATGGAACTGCAATGGTATATTGCAACGACAAAATGAAATACAACTATTTCTTGATTTAGAAAAAATAGATACATATATGTTTATTATCTGAAACACACCTTACTACTCAAAGTCATATAAAAATCCGCGGCTACGAAGTTCACTCAGTAGTTCATCCTAATAATAATGCACTAGGGGGCAGTGCCGTGATTATAAAAAAAGATATTAAATACCATCTGCAACAAAAACTTAGTGGTATCCGCAATATATTGCCCACCTAGATATAACATCAAAGAGAATGCTTATACTCAGTTCTTCAAGCAGCTCAACTTCAACGCTAAACATACTGACTGGGGATTAAGACTAACCACAACCAAAGGGAAAGAGCTTCATCAAGCAATAATTAAATACAACTGCAACTGGCATTCTACTGGAAAACCAACTTATTGGCCCAGTGATCAAAATAAAACACCAGACCTAATTGACTTCTTTATAACAAGAAAAATCCCGGTTGATTAAGTACAGGAAGGATTGGACTCCACATCTGACCACTTCTCTATATTAATGATAATAAGTGATACAATAATTACTAATGATAAACAGCCACTGTTAACAAATAAATATACTGATTGGAAAAAGTTCAGGAATGAACTAAACAATAGCATCATTTTAAACACACAACTTTCTTCAGAAGAAACATTAGAACAGGAGGTGGAGAAGCTCGTCAAGGACATACAGCTAGCGGCGTGGAAAAGTACTAACACAACAAATATAAAAATAGCTGGCAAATGCTATCCAATGGAAATTAAATCACTAGTTATAGAGAAGAGAAGTACCCGTAGGGAGTGGCAACGTACACGAGACCCAACCGTCAAAAATAGATTAAATAATTTAACACAACGAATACGTAGAGAAATACGGGAATTTAAAAATAAATCAATAAATTCATACCTACAATCTCTCACCTATGATAAAAGTAGTGATTATTCATTGTGGAAAGCAACCAAATATTTGAAAAGGCCAGTTATGCATATACCACCAATAAGAACAAATAATGTTCACCTGGCTAAAAGCAAAGAAGAAAAAGCAGAAAAATTCGCGGATCATTTCGAGCGTACCTTTCAGCCAAATTTAACAACACTTAACCAACAGGATATATTGTTCGAAAACCAAACAACTATCCTGAGACAGGAAATTCCATTAACTAATGCTAAAGAAGTAAAACAAGTAATAAAGAACCATGTAGTACTTAAAAAATCACCAGGATATGACCTGATAACTGGAGAGATTCTAAAACAACTGCCTAATAAAGCTATTAAAAAAATATCGGACATAATTAATCCTTCCTTCAGACTCCGTTATGTCCCTCTATCTTGGAAATTAGCGGAAGTGATAATGATACCTAAGCCAGGTAAGCCACTAAGTGAACTGGCTTCGTATAGGCCAATATCACTTCTTCCAACTATGTCAAAACTATTTGAGAGATTGTTATTAAAACGAATTAAACCAGAAGTTGTAAAATCAGGAGCTGTTCCGTCCCATCAGTTTGGATTTAGAGAGGAACACTCCACAATCGACCAAGTCCATAGAAAAACAGATATAATAGAAAAATCCTTAGAGGAAAAAAAGATTTGTTCAGCCATATTTCTTGACATAGCGCAGTCATTTGACAAAGTCTGACTAGATGGTTTAATATTTAAATTGGAGAAAAATCTGCAATTTGAGTATTGTGAACTGCTAAAGTCATACCTGAAAAGGAGATATTTTAGAGTTAAACAGGAAGGAGTTTACTTCAGTATTAAAGAAGCTAAAGCAGGAGTCCCGCAGGGGAGTGTCTTAGGGCCTTTCCTTTTCGTACTGTTTACTAGCGACATACCGCAGACGAGCAATACAACTATCGCCACGTTTGCAGATGACACTGCAATTCTAGCTGTTGGTGACACAATCGGTGAAGTCACATTCAAACTACAAATAGCCGTAAATAATATACATACAAGATTGGCTAGCTAAGTGGAGAATTAAAGTGAATGAATCGAAGTCTACTCACATTAACTTCATTAATAGATCAATAGAACCACTACCTGTGACTCTCAATAATATCTCTGTACCACATGCCAATCAAGCAAAATACCTTGGTATGAACCTTGATGCAAAGTTAAAAGCAGAAGAGCTTCAGTTAAAATATAGAAAAATGTACTGGTTAATTGGAAGAAACTCTCAGTTATCCATTCATAATAAACTTATGCTTTATAAACAAGTACTCAAGCCGATCTGAACATATGGTATTCAACTATGGGGATGCACCAAAATCAGCAATCAACAGATAGTTCAACGATTTCAAAATAAAGTCCTCAGAGGAATTGTAAATGCCCCTTGGTACACTCGTAATAGTGACCTTCATAGGGATCTCGGAATAGACACAGTCGCAAGTGAAATAAAGAAATGTGAACAAAAACACCAGGAGAGGCTCCATCATCACCCTAACATCGAAGCTGCAAGACTACTTCATCAAGAGGGTATAATAAGAAGACTCAAAAGACTAAAACCTTTTGAGTTACCTGAATAAATAGTCCGCACAATGCAACATCAACCAAAACAACACTTTATGTAAAGAATACATATGAGTGCTTTATTATTATATTGTCAGAGTCAAACGCTGTTAGTCAAAAATGACTAGTTACTTTGTAAAAAAATTTTATTGTTATCATAAATAAAATTATTAAAAAAAAAAAAAAATTCCGCGGGAAAAATACATTAATGTTAAAATTAGTTCCCACCCCTTCTTGTAGGTGGGGCGAGCGTAACTTTAAAATCTTAAATAGGAACCCCTATTTTTTATTGCAGATTCGGATTATACGGCTATACCGTTCGGTACGTTGGATTTGTGTAAAACATTTTTTGTCGATTCATGATTGATGGCGAAATTCAATTTTTTTCAGTTTTTCCTACTGACAACTTATGCATACGATTCTATACTTTCTGCAGAATACTAATTTTCACTGTAAATACTCGAAACTAGTTTTAAAACAAATTGTATTTCTCAAATTTTCATTTACTTTTCAATTACAAATCAATTCAATAAGATAAATCGCTAGTGGATAAACTACTTTTAACTTAATATAAGTGAAGTGTGTCTGCTTGAATTTCGGCGTATTGTTAGTTCTTGTTTGTAAACTTTGGCTTTGAGATAACCCCACAAAAAGAAATCTGGTGAAGTGAGATCTGGTGATTTGCCAGGCCAATACATTTCACAAAATAAAATTCAATTATTTATAATCTTCTTTTTTTTTCTTTATTATATTCAAGTTTCTTTACATTCAAAAATTTGTTTTTATAAAATTAGTGACGGATTGTAAAGGCATGGGCCTTATTAAATACATATATAAATTTAAGCAAATGTACCTAAAAACGTACATGGGACTTTTTAATTTTTTTTATTTCCTCTTAAAATTTAGTAGTTGGATACAATTTAGATTAGATTTAACTCAATTTATAGTAGGTTGCCAAATTATTAGCTAAAAAGAAAATTATGTTTAAGAACATTGTTATAAATATTGCGTCTCACACTGCATTGGTTGTATGTGACTCTTTGGCCAGAAATTCGGCTATTCCCGAAACTCAAAAAACCTCCCCCCGGGAACAACGTTTTGACTCGATTGAAGAAACACAAGAATAATCGAAGAAGGTTTTGAAGGTCATTCGACAGAAAATTTAAAGAGGACGAACAGAATGATGGCTCTTGATTTAAATAGAGGCTAATGTTTTTATTATTAGTAGCAGAATGCAGGTGAGAAGCATCCATTTGTGCAACAAGACACAAAAATTTACCAAAAAATACACAAAATATAGGTATACATATTACATAAGTGATTGAAATTTAAGTCACAATACAATAACATACAAAAATTCTAAATTATCAAAATATATATGAAATGCGTACAAATAACAATAAAGATATAAAAACTGTTGTCACACGTATATATAATAATATAAGCTAAAAGCGCTGTAAGTTAGTTTGAATAAATTAATGTAATGCTTAATCATAATAACAATTCCAGTTACTATGATTTAATCCTCTCGAATTGGGTTGAATCCGTGATTATTATTGGGGTAGAATTTTCCGTTAATTTGGCAAAAATATGACCATTAAACCAAACTTTCGTTATTTTTTTCTGCTTGACGAGATTTCGGCCTTGATATAATAGATTCAAATAAAATTTGGTCAGACGAGGACTGATGTTTAATGTAGTGTTCGGCTCTCTGTGCTCTGGCAAAACTTGATGCATAAAGATCGGTCCGTTCTTAGCTAATGACAATAACGTTCCATTTTTTATTGCTTGGCATTTGAATTTTATAAATAAAACTGAATAGATGTTGTTTCTTGATTGTATGTTTTTAGTAAAAAATGTATCAATGTCATCAAACTTTAATTTAAGTATAACTGTTAGCTTATTTACGACAGGAACATAGTTGCGCATAACAGGAAGACGAGAGACCACAATATCCTTCGAGTATAGCTGTTGCGTAAGATATTGATTTTGAGCTTCAGCTCTCGCCAATCTATCCATGGCATTCTCTAATTGAGTTGAATGATGATCAGAAATTTGTTGCAACTGGTTTACGGAGTGATTAATTTTTGAATTTTTACCATTTAAATCTGACCAGGATATACAAATTGCGTTTAACAGATCTTTTTGAGTTGGATTTTGTATATTTTTGAAACTGTCGATCGGTGAGCTTCCCGATAAGTTAACATCTATAGAGAGTGAGAGAGTTTTGCCCGATGAAACTAATCGATCTGGTGATTTCAACATATTTGGTACTGTATCATCCACTGTGTTATTTTTATTGTATCGTTTTTTAAATGAATTTGCGATTAAACAGTATTTGGATAGTTGCATGATCTTTGATTTTAGTTAATTATTAAAATTTACACCCAAAATTTTTTATTTGATTTTAAAAACAACCCGATATTATATTGTAGTTTATTTTCCGGATCGTTGAATGCACTAAATTATTATTTTTGTCTTGTTACACTATTTTAAAGGTTGTTTTTAATTTTTGGAGTAATGGTTAGGCCGAAAAATTTGATAAAAATTGAACGTGTATTAATTCACAGATAATGAATAAATGGTTTTCACAGAATGTTGCAATTTTTATATACTGATAACTGTCTATTTACGCATTACACTTCATAAGCACATGTTAATGAGTTTAACCACTAAAAACTGTTTGTGAATATTATAGAGTTAATTTATTGAACAAGATATTAATAAGTTTTATAATACATATTATGAAGAAACCGGTAATTTAAAATAATTTAATTTTCAATTCAAACTCCAGATCAAAAATTGACATCTTCTCTCTGTCGCAGTCATGACTAAACTACAAATTTATAATTATATATAAATTATTAATAAATTGAAATAATAGCCCTGTGAATGTTTATCTGAATTTTCAGCTTATTTATAGACCATAAAATTTTTGGTGACTATTAAATATGTTTGTTTAATTTGTTTAATATGTAATATGTAAATGATTTTTGTGTGATGCGAATTTTCTGTGTTATGAACCATCAATAAAAACCAAAAAAATAATTACATCAAAAATTAGCTAAAATAATATAATTTAAATACTAATATAAATAAACAGAAAATTATTTATAATTTTGTATATATGTACATACATATACAAAACCATATTTTTGTCTAGACAAACTGGTTTTCATTAACTATAGAAGAAAAATGATATAACAAGGTTTCCGAGCTAATTTTCAATTCCTAAAATGAAAATATTAATTTTAAATGAGTCAAAAGGAAGTTTCTTTAGATTTGTTATCACAATGTCCTCGACCTACTTATTTTTGTTATCTTCAAAAACATCTGATTGAAGATGTATTATATATGTCAAAATTGTATTAGGTACTATTTTTGTAGTTTTGCTATATTTTTGTAACCAATATAAACTTTATAAATTATTGGATTTTTGGACGTCCAAATGGCTAGAACAAACTTAAAAAAGTTTACTGTAGAAAATTCCTAATTAATTCAATGTTAGGGAACCTACACAACTCAAAAACTCTATTTGTTGAAAATTTTATACATCACTATATTTGTTACCATAAAAGTAACAACAGGTAATCAAAATTCAACAAGTCGTTTATATTAATTCACAATTTCGCACTTAATAATTACATTATTTTCCAATATTTTACTATAATTTCATATTAACAGCGGTTTATTTTCTTATCCCTAATCATCAAAGAGTCAGTTACTGTTGTAAACATATACAATGCGTCTCTCGGACTCACATGTAATTTTAAAGAATACTGAAAATATTTACTATATTTGAAAATGTTTTATTTACAATTAAAATAACAAAAATAAAATTAAATTGGGCACTTACTTAGCTAGCAAACCTCCTTAAGTGCTGTAGGAAAAATTTACTACTTAATCTTTTTATATGTTACTTTACTATAAATATAAAAGCCAAATAATCGTAGCGTAATATTTCGACAAAATTTAGTATGAGAATTGGTTGGTCTAATTATACTAAGACCTAGTAGGTCCCTTCTGTAAGTTGCTGTTTTAATACCTTTGTTAGTTAGGTAGACGTGAAGAACTGAGAGACCTGAGTTTATTTCTATTTGATTCAACGAATTTCTGTTCTAAATTTACAAGAAATATTTTAGTAATGCTTCGTTTATCGTTTGTTGTAGCATTTCAATTGCTGTACTACATGGCATTAGTTTCGATGATGTGAAATCCTTAAAACATATGTATTTTAACTTAAACTTGTTTTTACATGCAAGAAGAGAAGCCAAATACGAAATTTACCTAAAACAGCCGCATAGGATAGCTGGGTATAATTAAAAAATTATTAACTGCTGTTTTATATTTATTCATTAATGTAAAATCCTCAAAACTTTGGTAGTAGAATGTTAACATGTTTTTGCATGCAGGAGCAGAATTGAAACGGGAAACTGAGGAAAAACAATAGTTTGGATTGATACATTTATTCCAAGAACTCTATTAACGACTATTTTATAAATTTATTAAATCGAATGACACTAGTTTCGTTGATGTGAAATCCTTAAAAAGTAATTATAGGAAGGTAAACATGTGTTTACATGTAGGAAGAGAATAAAATGCAAACCTGGCCTAAAATCACTGTATAGAATCTCTAGATGTAACCCAAAAACTATTAACGGCTATTTCATACATTTATTGAATCGAATGACGCTTATTTCGTTCATACAAAATAATTAGAACGCAGATATTAGAACGTAAATATGTTTTTACATGCAAGAAGTGAATAGAAATGCGAAGTCGGCCTAAAACACCAGCTTAGATTCGGGGCTATATTCCAAAAATAATTTGAAACTTTTTAACAAATTTATTGAATCAAATGACATCAGTTTTGTTGATATGACATACTTCAAACTTAGATATTTGAGTTTACGCATGTTTTTACATGCAGGAAGAGAACACAAATAAGAAATTGACTTAAAACAACCGCATAGAACGTCTAGGTATAATCCAAATCAATTTAAGACTGTTTAATACATTTATTCGTTGATATTAAATCCATAAAACTTAGATATTAAAATGTTAACATGTTTTGTATAAAAATGCGAAATTGACTTAAAACAACCATTTATTTAGTTCCTACATTTATTCCAAAAATAATTTTAGACTATTTTATAAATTTAATGAATCAAATGACGCTAGTTTTGTGGATGTGAAATCTTTAAAACGTAGTCATATTTTTACATGCAGGAAGAAAATAAAACTGCGAAATTGACTTAAATCCACCGTAAAGAATCGCATATATACCATAAATTAATAAAGGCTGCTTTATACATTTCTTAAATCAAATGACACTAATTTTATTTATGTAAAATCCTTAAAACGTTAATAATAAATCATAAACATATTTTTACGTGCAGTAACAAAATGAAAATGCGAGATTGGCCTAAAATACACTTTTAAATCCCCACACATATTCTAAAAACTATAAAAGATTGTTTTAAAAATTATCCTATTAAAGTTAGCCGAAAGTTTCCAGCCGAAAGTGAAAAGTCGATAATGCAGATTATGTTATTGACATTCCAGCCAAAAATAAATCAGCCTCTAGAGTGTTATGTCTTGAGATGGTTTGCATTGATGTAATTTATCAATAGCTATCGCAGGAAACAAATTCAGTACAAGTTTCCCGTGGGAAATCTCGGAAAATTCGATTTTCCAAAAATTATTAGAAAATTTATATAAAATCAGCGTGTTATGTCTGGAGATGGATTGCATTGATGTGAGTTGTCAATAGCTATCGCAGGAAAAAAATTCAGTTCAAGTTTCCCGTGGGAAATCTCGTAAAATTCGATTTTCCAAAAATCATTAGAAAATTTGTATAAAATCAGCCTCTAGAGTGTTATGTCTGGAGATGAATTGCATTGATGTAATTTATCAATAGCTATCGAAGGAAAAAAATTCAGTGCAAGTTTCCCGTGGGAAATCTCGTAAAATTCAAAAAAGTTTCCAGCCGAAAGTAAGAAATGGATGAATAAAAGCAGCCTCTAGAGTGTTATGTCTGGAGACAAATTGCATTAATGTGACTTGTTAATATCTATCGCAGGAAAAGATTCAGTTCAAGTTTCCCGTGGGAAATCTCGGAAAATTCGATTTTCCAAAAATCATTAGAAAATTTGTATAAAATCAGCCTCTAGAGTGTTATGTCTGGAGATGAATTGCATTGATGTGATTACTCAATAGCTGTCGCAGGAAAAAAATTCAGTACAAGTTTCCCGTGGGAAATCTCGGAAAATTCAAAAAAGTTTCCAGCTGAAAGTAAGAAATGGATGAATAAAATCAGCCTCTAGAGTGTTATGTCTGGAGATGAATTGCATTGATGTAATAACTCAATAGCTATCGCAGGAAAAAAATTCAGTTCAAGTTTCCCGTGGGAAATCTCGGAAAATTCAAAAAAGTTTCAGCCGAAAGTAAGAAATGGATGAATAAAAGCAGCCTCTAGAGTGTTATGTCTGAAGATGAATTGAATTGATGTGATAACTCAATAGCTATCGCAGGAAAAAATTCAGTATAAGTTTCCCGTGGGAAATCTCGGAAAATTCGATTTTCCAAAAATTATTAGAAAATTTGTATAAAATCAGCCTCTAGAATGTTGTGTCTGGAGATGGATTGCATTGATTAGAAAAAAAACTCAGTTCAAGTTTCCCGTGAGAAATATCGGAAAATTCGACTTTCGGCTGGAAATTTTTTTGAATTTTCCGAGATTTCCCACGGGAAAATTGAACTGAATTATTTTTCTGCAATGGCTATTCAGTAATGACATCAACTCAATCTATCTAAATTTTCTAATAATTTTTGGAAAATCGAATTTTCCGAGATTTCCTACCAGTAACTTGAACTGAATTTTTTTCCTGCGATAGCTATTGACAAATCAAATCAATGCAATCCATCTCGAGACATAACACTATAGAGGCTAATTTTATACAAATTTTCTTATGATTTTTGGAATATCTAATTTTCCGAGATTTCCCACGGGAAACTTGAACTGATTTTTTTCCTGCGATAGCTATTGACAAGTCACATTAATGCAATCCATCTCCAGACATAACACTCTAGAGGCTGATTTTATATAAATTTTCTAATAATTTTTGGATAATCTAATTTTCCGAGATTTCCCATGGGAAACTTGAACTGAATTTTTATCCTGCGGTAACTAATGATAATTCACATCAATGCAATCCATCTCCAGACATAACACTTTAGAAGCTGATTTTATACAAATTTTCTAATAATTTTTGGAAAATCGAATTTTCCAAGATTTCCCACGGGAAACTTGAACTGAATTTTTTTCCTGCAATAGATATTGACAAATCACATCACATCAATGCAATCCATTTTCAGACATAACACTCTAGAGGCTGATTTTATTCATCCATTTCTTACTTTCAGCTGGAAACTTTTTTGAATTTTCCGAGATTTCCCACGGGAAACTTGTACTGAATTTTTTTTCCTGCGATAGCTATTGATAAATCACATCAATGCAATCCATCTTCAGACATAACACTCTAGAGGCTGATTTTATACAAATTTTCTAATGATTTTTGGAAAATCGAATTTTCCGAGATTTTCCATGGGAAACTTGAACTGAATTTTTTTCCTGCGATAGCTATTGACAAGTCACATCAATGCAATCCATCTCCAGACATAACATTCTAGAGGCTGATTTTATATAAATTTTCTAATAATTTTGTATATTCTTCTGATTTTCCGATATTTTCTACGAAGCAAAGTTTTACACGTAAATTTATTTACAAAAATTTTTAATTAAATCTATGTATCCTATTTAATTTCGGCTGATAACTACAAAATTTTTTATTTTCGCCTAGAATGTCATATCATTATCTGCATTATCGACTTTTTACTTTCGGCTGGGATTAGGCAATCTTCATTAAAATGTTTTTATACTTTCGGCTGGACTAACACAATCTGCATTATCGACTTTTCACTTTCGGCTAACTTGAACAGTATTTAAAAAATTAGTGGATGTCACAAGTTTTGTTGACGTGAAATCCTTAAATCGGAGGAATTTGAGCGTTCACATGTTTTTACATGCAGAAAGAGAATACAAATGCAAGATTAATGGCTCAACCAGCGAATCAGGTAATACAACTTGTCAAACCTTTACGGAAAACAACGAAAGTTTTTTGTCACGGAAAATTTGACAAGTTGGCTAGTGAAGCTGTAACACAACTTGTCAATGTCAATTTGTTTATACACACACAAATGGTCGTTTTATGACCAAGGATAAGAAAAATTATGATCAAGACACGTGGAAACAGTTTAAAGCTAAAATTGCCAAGTTTATTAGCATTCGGCCACAATTCAATAAGTATTTGACGAAAGAAGAAGCTGGAAGGGAGTCCTTCTTTTTGTGTTTAAAAAAAAATTGTTTTATTCAATAATTTCGACCAATTTTTGTTGTTCAGGTCCAAATCGTTCGAGTGAAGTATATCCTCATATTCGAATACGTGATTCTTATGGGCTTGTAAATTATGTTCCTGAAACGAATTTTTTATTAAATTAGCTTCCTCGTCTTGTAACAGAAAACACTATTCTTACATTTTTAAAATTAGATTTTTGACAGAAATTACGTGTTAGGTTGCATTCCTCGTAGTTGAATAGCCTCTGTTTGAATGCGTTTGAATGAATACGTTCGTGGCTCTGTAGATAAACCAGGCGTAGAAATGATTTATTACAAACGCTACATAAGAAATTCCGTTCTCTAGTATGAGTTACTGTGTTGTTTTAGATTACAGGACGTGGTAAACTGTTTAAAACACTTGGGAAAGGTGCATTTATATCGACGATCCCCAGTATGGGTTCTTAAATATTTTAGCTGGTCGCTTGATGATTTAAAACTTTTATCACATCTAGTCCATTTACAAGGGAATGGTCGGTCACCTCGGTAAAGTGCACTTGAACAATTTATCACCAGTGTGAACTTTCATATGAGTTCTATATTGTGTGATGGTCTTAAAGCACTTTCTGCATCCCTCGAATGAACAAGGATAGTATTTATTTCCATTCAAGAGAACCACATTAAAACTCTCATTAGTAATAGTTTTAATTTCGTCCATTGGTTCCTTCATGACATCAATCTCAGATCTGATCGTTTCTAATGGTTGTACGACCTGATCAGCGACAAAAATAAATCAAAAATACAATGAAACCCATTACAAACAATTTAATATAAAATAATTCAAATTAATTTTATTAAGAAAATTAATTTTGCTTACTGATAAAATATTTACGAAAATAATAAAAATATTTGAATAAACAAGATGACTTTATGGTATTTGACATTTCCTTCAGTTTGCACGTAATTTTTCGCTCTGTTAAGTGACAAATATATTTAACGAAACTGAACGAACAAGTTGTTAAAGTTTCGCTGGCCAGTAACAAGCAAAACCCATTTATCGCATTATTACGTTAATTTGTTACTGATTCGCTGGTTGAGCCATAACCTAGAAAAACGTTTCAAATTTCTATATATGTATATATATTACTCCAAAACCATTTGAGACTATTTTATAAATTTTTTAAATCAAATGGAATTAGTTTCGTTGATGTGAAATACTTAAACTATATGTATTTTAACTTACTCGTTTTTTACATGCAGGGAGGGAAATTGGCCTAAAACAACTGCATAGAGTTGATAGGTATAACTTAAAAACTACTAATGACTGTTCTATATCTATTCATTGATATAAAATCTTCAAAACGTAGATATCAAATCGTTAACATATTTTTACATGCCAAAACCAATTTTATGCGTTTATTGAATCAAACTGCATTAGTTTCTTTTATGTGAAATCCTTAAATTTAGGTATTTAGCTTACGCATGTGTTTACATTCAGGAAGAGAATACAAATGCGAAATTTACCTAAAACAATCGCATAGAATCGCTAGGTATAATTTACAATCTATCATCGACTGCTTTATATTTATTCATTGATATAAAATCCCCAAAACGTAGATATTATAACGTAAATATTTTTTTACATGCTGGAAGCGGCCTAAAACAACCGCTTTGATACCTACGTACAATTAAAAATTATTTTATAAATTTATTAAATCAAATGAAACTAGTTTCTTTGATGTGAAATCCTTAAAAGGTAAGTATTTGAGCGTATGCATATTTTTACATGCAGGAACAGAATACAAATTCCAAATTGACTTAAAACAACAGCATAAAATCACTAAATATAATTCAAATCTACCAAAGACTGTTCGATATATTTAATAGTTCTTATAAAATCCTTATAACGTAGATATTAATACGTTAGCCATGTTTTTACGAGCTGGAAGGTACTGAAAATTCGAAATTGGTTTAAAACAACCGTTCTGATTTCTACATATATATCGAAAAAATTAAAAATTATTTTATAAATTTATTGAATAAAATAACACTAACTTCGCTAATTTAAAATCCCTAAAACTTAGTTATTTGATCTCCGGCATGATTTTACATGCAGGAAGAAGATACAAACGCGAAACTAATTTAAAACAACCGCACAGGTTTTGTTAGATATAATCCAAACACTATTACCGAAAGTGTTCTACATTTATTCGTTGATATGAAATCTTTAAAACGTAGATCTCAGAAAATGGAACTAGCGAAATCCAGCGTCACCGAAAATGTTTCGTGTTTGTTCGTTTTAAAAAAAAAAAATATTCCGCTTATTTATTTGTTTGTTTCGTTTGATTGTTTGCTTTTGTTTGCTTGCTTGCTGTTGTTTGGTTGTGTTCGCTCGCAAATTTTCAAGTCAACTTGAGCTGGCTTGCTATCACGTATGCTTTTTCAGTAATTTTGATAAATAAATAATTTTTTCCTAAATTTGTTCCTACTTAATTTACAATAAAAATTGTAAATTAATTTGTAAATACATGATTTGAAGACTTTTTTATAACTTAATATTTGTCTATTATCAAAACCAAAAATTCCAAGTAGGATGAGAACGAAAATCTAAATTGATTTTTGGAAGAAGTTATGGGTATGGTACTATGGTCAATTAGGATGGAACTTGGTTATTTCTAAACCGATTATGACCAAATTCAGTATATACGATTCTAATACGATTTTTAGAAAAAGATCTGGAACATGGCCAATTCGAAAGGAATTCGGTTATTTTTTAATCGATTTTGATGAAATTCAGCAAGTACAATGGAAATGGGATTTTAAATTGATTTTTAGATGAAGTTTTGGAATATGGCTAGTAAGGAAAGAACTTGGTTATTGGTTATCTGATTATGATGAAAATCAATAAGTACGAGGAAAATCGAATCGAGTAGTTTCTCAGCCGATTATGATACATGCTTACTTTATGGTGAAATTCAGCCTGTACGATGGAAACGAGATTCTATGACGATTTTTTTAAGAAGTTCTGGAATATGGCAAATAAAAAAAGGCTTTAAGTTTCACGACGATTTGATGTTTTTTAATTTTTGTCAAATTACTTTTTCTAAATATTTGTATTCATTGACAAATTGTGCAAGTTTTCAAACTTGCACGGTTAATAATTAATTTGGATGTCTAAATCTGAAAACAGAAAAATAAAATTTGTACATTCGCTTGACGAAATTTGACCGAGCAAGGATTGTGGTTTTGAAAGATCGAGGCGTAGTTGGCGATGATTCTGAGTCAAACCGTTTAATTTGAATATCCACCTCTTTTAATACGCTCTGTCATGAATGAGCTCAAGCTTAAAATAGAGTGTACCGAGAGCTAAAAATTAATAAGTCGGCAATAAATAAATAAAATTAATAAAAACTTTCATTGCCATTTCCATTCATATGCTAAATTTCTTTAAAATCGGTTAAGAAATAGCCAAGTTCCTTGCTAATTGGTCATATTGCAGTACTTCATCTGAAAATCATTTTGGAATCCCATTTTCATAATACATGCTGAATTTCGAATGAACAGTTAAAATGTGGTCAAATTCTTTTCTAATTAGTCGCATAATCTAAAAATCATTTTAGAATCCCATTTCCACCGTATACTATATGTCGAATTTCACCATATTCGGTTAGGAAGTGGCAAAGTTTCTTTCTAATTGACCGTATTCCAGAAATTCATTTTGTTTTTTAACCAACAGTGATATAATATTATCTTGACTTTCCAGATAATCTGACAAATCATAAATAGTAAAAATTAAAAAATCTATCTAGTAAATACAAATTGTTTCCATTAAATCAGGGGAAATCAAGCTTTTATTGTAATGAGAAATAATAATAAAACTGTAGTATGTATGATGTTGCTGTTTATATAAAAATTCTTTATTTTGTACCTTCTACTGTAATGCAACTTGTAATGCATTACTAAAAAAATATTCAACATTCGGGAAATGAACTATGACGGTAACCCATTTTCGATATGATTTGGTTTTAGTTTGAATTGAAATGAGAGTTGAAATTGACTTTGAGTGATTTGAAGCTCTCAAAATTGTAATAATCTGTATTTCCGGATTTGACTAGCATTAAGGCGTTTAGCACCGAGGTTATTTGAAATAAACAACATTATTTTATATTATCGAGATTTTGCTGTATTTTCCAGTTTTATTCTATGCCTTTTCGAGATTTTAAATTTATTTGAAGTTAATATTTTCCGAAAAATGCAAGAGAATTTAGTCAAGTTTCGAACTGATGTGCCTATGATTATGAAGAAAAAATAATCCTCTCATCATTGCCAGTGGACTGATGCTACCACTATTTACATTCGATGTATACAGGTTGTTTTAGCAAATTACAATATACTCATACAGTTAAATTCCCTTACAAATTTTCATCGTCAAAATCACACAGCCCTTTACTTATGTAATTCTAAAATTTAGTAGAAATTACACGAATTAATTAATTCAAATTAAAGAAAAGATTTTTGGGAATTTTCTAATTTTTGTGAAGCAATCGAGAATATTCTTTTCAAGATTTTCAATATAACCGCTTCAATATAATCAAGTTATCTCTTATTCATTCAAGAGATTGTAGAATTTTAAGTTTATTATAGAGTTTTTCGGAAATATTACTTAATGAATATTAGTTTCTTTGTGAAAATCAAGATTAATCGAAATTGAAAAATATCTTCTCATCGTGAATTAAACGAAATTTGCAATTAATTCTGTTGCATGACGTTACGCTGAATCATGTTATAGCTTATTTCACAATTTTAGAATTCATTCGGCTTTTTTAAAAAAATAATACATTGTTTTAAATTACAATATGCTGCATGCACTAAACATTTTTTTTATTTTTGTTTTTGTTTACCTTTATTTTACAATATTATACGAGAAATTCAGTAAATTTATTGTCTTTTTACATTGTCGCGATTGGAGTATTTTTATCCATTACTACAAATTGACAGAACATATAAATTTAACTAATTCCGATAAATTTGATAGAGCTCCCCAAAGAGTTTAAAACTCAATCTGCTTCTTATATAACAAATAACTAGGCCAACCATATCCAATATATTAATAAAAAAAAAAATCATAATACCACTTGTTTCAAAATTGTCTTATTTTGAGGGTGAATTGATCAGAAATGTTTGCCATTTATTGTTTATCAAAAATCAAATCAAAAAACTACAGCCAGAGTAAAATCTGAAAAATTACACAATTTGATGTCTTTAATCTGAGCGAATTTAGTACCAATCGGTTGAAAGTTAGTGTCTATCAAATATTTTTATTTTATACTATTAAAAATTTAGCGGGGCCTCGTACATTTGTAACATTATTCAAAATGAGATACCCTAGAATATACATATTCTAATTTTTATTATATTTAAATTATTATTAAATTGATATAATAGTTCTGTGAATATTTATCTAATTTTTCAGCTCATTTTATAGACCATAACATTTTTTGAAACTATTAAATATATTTATTTATTATTTAATAATAAATGTTTTTTGTTTGTTGCGAATTTTTGGTGTTATGAATCATCAATAACAAGATCATAAAATTATTAATATATAAAATTAGCCAAAATGACAACATTTGATTAATTAGAAAAATAAACAGAAAATTATTTACAATTTTTTGTACATACAATATAAATTCATTTTTTCCTCTAGACAAAATGATTTCCATTTTGGCAAGGAAAACTGTTTATTTGTAAATGTTCTGAACCATGCCTACTTAATTTATTGTTTACTATAAACAGCTGATTGAAGTTGTATTATATGTATATCAATATTTTGTAACTTTCGTATGAGTTGAAAGATTTATCAAAATTTCTCTTAACTTTTCGTTTATAGTAAATGTATTAGTGAAAATTAATATTTTTAATCATTCAGGTGCAAACATTTAATGTTGGTATTTAAGAGCTTAATAATTTATTAAAATAACATAAAAAACAAAAGAAACTAAGAAACTAAATTATTAACTTATATCTCAAGATAAATGTTTCTCGAGATAAACGAATATTGTAACATAAGTACAACTAAACTAATACGACAAAATATACCTATGACATATGTAAATTATATTTATAATGTATACTAGAGAAGTTCAGCAACCTAAACCAATTCGTACCTTTTGAACGCACCTGGGACTATACTTTTCTGTAAATATGCAAGATAGGAAGCTTTGGTTGGCCCAGAATTTGTAAAACTAAATGGGTTTTACAAATTCTGGGCCAACCAAAGCTTCCTATCTTGCATATTTGATATTTAAAAATGAAAAAAAAGTTGCTTATAAAACCGATATCATACGAATTGAGAAGTTCAGGAATACTAAACCAAGTTATCAATCTAAATCGTAAGTCATTCTAATTTTTTTTTTATTATTAGTGGCTATAATTCCAAATTATGTTATTATTAAATATTATTTAATAAATCTTTATAAAATTGTGACGCATTTTCGTTTTTTTAAAATATTTTCAAAGCCAAAAATTTTGTTGTGACGAGAAGTTTAGTGAAATAAGTTAAAGCTGTGAGAAGCATAATTACTATAACCGCAAAACCGATGAGTGTGCTGTGGATAGTAGGCGTGTTAGGTCAGTGGCAATGATATTTTATCAAATAATCGTTATGTTTCTTTTATTTTTCAAGAATTGTTAATGAGTTGAAATTGAATTTTTCATTAATCTACGCTTGTAATTTGAGTGATAATTATGATTTTGGTGATTCGTTTTTTATTGCGCCAGTGTTGACAGTAAAGAAATTTTGACCATTATAAAAAGTCTGAAAACCCGTAAAATTACTGATCTTTTGGTTATTAGTTCCGATATAATCGGCTTGCTCAAAGAAAACTTTCGTCCTATTTCTCTTCAACCAATTATCTTAAAAATAATTGAAAAAGTCATGAAACTGAGAATAGCTAAAACCCTAGCTAAACATGATTTTTTGAGTGATAATCAGTATGCCTTTGTTAAATTTCTAAATGATGTTCATCTTCAATTGAATGGTAAGCTTGTGGCTGCAGCTGTTATCATTGACATTAAACGAGCGTTTGATATGGTTGAGCATAACTTGCTTCTCAATAAGCTTGATTCTATTAGTTTTAGAGGTATTTCACAAAAATTGTATGCCTTTTAATTGAGTAACAGGTCTTACAAGTGGAGTGGTCTTACAGCGTGGTCTTACATACAAAGTTTCTTTAATGTTCCTTTCAATTGAATTGTGGTGTTCCTCAAGATTCTGCCTTGGGCCCATACCTTTGTTTAATTTATATAAATGATATTTTTAGCCTTGATATATGTGGAAAAATAATAGCTTTTTGCTGACGATATGGCTTTAAGTTATTCTACGGATATCAACTATGATTTGAAATGGTTACGCGTTTGGTTTGATCGGCATTGTATGATTCTAAGTGATAAGACTAAAATTATGTTTTTCAAGTTATCTGGGGACCCTTTGTTAAATTATATGCCTGAATTTATCTACCACTATTCTGACTGTAATTTCCTGAATTGTAATAATGATTGTTTTAGAATTAAAATTGTTAAGTCCTTCAGATATCTTGGTCTTCACCTAGATGTTGGCCTTAATTGGAAGTAGCATATTCAAAACCTAAAAAGGCAATTGGGTTCTCTTTTGTGTACAATCTATATACTGCACTCTTATTGTCCTCAATCTATTTTATTAAGTTTTTATCATGCTTGGGTTGGCTAGAGATGAGCGGGTAGTAACTATTCGGTATTTAATACTCGTTACTTTCAACTACCCGATAGTTTTAAATTTTGCAGATAATTACTGGAAATAAAAATATGTACAACCTTCCTTTCGTACGCAAGAGATGACACTGAATTGTTTTTTTTTATTTTTTAAATGTTTATTCTCACATAACTCAAAAAAGTAACAAATTCCAAAAAAAAAATATTATGAATGTGGCCGATGAATAATGTTTAAATTAAAAACCATTTATTATTTAAGTTGATTTTTATTAACGAAGTAAAACGAATGTCTCGGTTACAACAACAATAGATAGAAAAACATATATACCTCACGTTAGAAAATAGGGAAAAATAACTCAAGGCGAGTGAAAGCAGCAAAAATTTGAACCGATTTCACCCGCATCGCTTATTTTTGATACTTACCTTCATGAGAAAAGTCACTAATACAATAAAAATATTTGACGGCACACAATAGCAAAATGTATATTATACGCCGTGTACATATAAAAAATTCTCAATCCTCAATCCTCATTTTGCGACCAAAATCGATGTCCAGGATATCGATGTCTTGAAAAGCAGCATAAATAAATGCATTTTAATTTATTTTACATATTTTTATTTCCAGTAATTTTCTGCAAAATTTAAAACTAATAAAATTGTTAATTGAATAATGATTTAAAGATAGATAAATCACACGACGTATATTCTCCCTTTCCTGCGCTTGAATTAACACTAAGTCAAAATCAGTAATTTGCTTCTATATTTTTCACATTATATTTTATATCCCTCTTATTCGTGTCATTTTATCTCTCTTATTTGCATCATGTTCATGTTAAATAACAAACTAAAAAAAACACCCATTTGACACTGTTAAATGTGCGATTTTTAATGTTTCTTGTTTAACATGGCAAAAGGTTTTTTGTTTAACATCGAATAAGAGGGATAATGTGAGAAATATGAGAAGTAAATTAATGATTCTAAGTTACATATGTCGAATTCTTTGGGAAAAAATAAATCAATAAATATATTTTTGTTTTGATCTTTTTTGACATTTTGACATTACATATTCTTTCGAAATAAATTGATTTTTTTTTTGATCCGGATCATTTGTCAATAATCCGGATTTTTTGGTAGATTTCATAAAAATTTCACAAATACATAGAAATGTAAACGTCAAAATTAGATAAACAAAATAAGACGCTATTTTCATGAATCACTTGTGGTTATATTTTGATGCGAATAGTTGCGTTTTAGCCTACAATAAATAACCATTCTTTATCTTTTTACGGCAAAGATTTCACAATACAATATGTAAAATGCTGTAAAATGAGTAAACATAACCTTGCTTTTTTATTTGTTATTTTTTTCACCAATCCAACTACAAATAAATAAATCAATTAATTTTTTTTCATATTTTTTGGCGGGTGTTGGGTGCGTCTCAATAGGGTAGGGGTTGACCGTCTATAGCCATGTATCTCGTGGTCTATATTCCAACGCTGCAACTATGTAGAAACCACCAAATGTGTCTAGTATACCTCCACGTGGTAACACCCGGGCAACGATGTGAAGCATCGGCGAAATACTAGAGGCGAGTGTAGTACACTATAAATGAGCAATGAGCAGAACAAATAAGGATACTAATAACCCAGGTGGTACACCTGTTGCTCAGGTAAATCCCCTCTTCGGAGGTTGGTCTCTAATATTCTGGGGGAGACCAGCCATTGCAATACTACAATTATTTAACCAATCCCAAGACATGTTGGTGAATAAACAAGCTCATTTGAGTGAAACAGAAAAGGATAATTCACATCCCTTCCAGAGGAGTAACAAAGTCGCG
The DNA here is from genome assembly GCA_958295665.1 of Tipula vernalis. Classification (NCBI taxonomy): domain Eukaryota; kingdom Metazoa; phylum Arthropoda; class Insecta; order Diptera; family Tipulidae; genus Tipula; species Tipula vernalis. The sequence continues at coordinate 3,171,238 of OY282561.1, forward strand.
TATTCTCCGATAAGGGGCGGTAGTCCCTCCATTGGGGCCAGCAGCCACAACACTCGTTCTACAAATGAAGAAAAGCTTCACAATGAATTGTGTAAAGCTAATAATGCATTAGTTGAAGCCAACAATATAAATAAGCAACTGAATGTTACAATTGCATGGATGCAGGAGCGTATGAAGACGCTTGAAAACGAAGTTAAAGCTCTTAAGCCAAAGGAGGACATCGGTTCTACTCCTAACCAGAATACAACTCCACAAGAGTATCATACGGATGAAGAAGAACTAGCTCGAGAAACTGAGTGGATTAGAGTTAAAGGTGGGAAAAAAAGGAGACGGAATAATACGCCCGCCCCACCTCAATTAAAGGATAATGTTCCAAATATTATCAAGAAACAACCAAAAAAAATACCTCCACTACCACCAATAGTATTAGATGAAGTCAAAGACTACGATGTACTCTATGAGAAAATAAAGACAATAACTGCTACTGATAAGTTTAATGCAAAGGTGATGAATGGAAACACCATCAAAATAAACTTAGAAGATGCTGAAACATACAGAAAAATGACGAAAATATTAAATGAAGAAAAACGTGCTTGGCACACGTTTGAAGATAAACAAACCAGACCAATTAGGGTCATGGCTAAAAACTTACACTCTACGTGTAAACCAGAAAAAATAATTGATGACCTGAAATCAAAAGGATTTAAGGCAACTGAATTTTCAGTGCTTTCAACTATTTAATTTTCGAAACAATGCCATCATTTGTGGAGATCTTAATTCAAGACATCAAGCCTGGAATTCTGTCCGTGCTAATGAAGCAGTTCAGATCATCGTTAAAATAATTTCTTGTAGAATGGATTCAACCCTGTTATATTCAGACTCTCAAACTTGAGTACCATTGAAATGTTGTCACTAATCAACAATTGATTTATTATTTACGAATATACCATGGAATATATCTAACCTTATAACAAAACACTTGTTTAATTCTGACCATATACCAGTTGAATGTACTATATATTGCAAAACACAAAAAGTTTGTAGAACAGGCATAATTTATAATTATAACCAAGCAAATTGGAATAAATTTAGAAGTCATTTGAAAGACAATTCAAATTTATCCGAAGTCCGTAAAAACTTGGAAAACTTACATTCTGAAAATCAAAGCCTTATTGACAAAGCATTATTTAACAGCATTGACGATCAATGTCCAAAAACATCAATACCGCTAGTTATGAAAAGTGATAGGAATTTCCAAAAATTGATACTATCCGATGATATTAATTATTTAAAAAATATACGAAATCAAAGTCGACGTAAATTTAGGAATTACTTTAATTCCGCTGATAAAATTACTATATATATTCTCGACAAAAAAATCAGCAAACGGATAAAAATTCTAGTAAACGTGAAATGGGCTTTGGGCTACTATATTAAATAACATCAACATTCAGTCTAATGCTGACCATAATAAAAAACTTTTTAAAATCAGCCAAATTCTGAAAAAAAAAAAAATCGAGTAGTCCAATCCTACCACTTAAAGTAAATGACAAAATCTTCATTACCGACCAAGAAAAAGTCAACGAAATTTCTAAAAACTTTAAAGCAACAAATTTTATCGGTGTACTACATACGTAATATAGACGTTTGTGTGTGAAAACTGCAACCTAAACTTCAATAAATTCCATTCAGTTAATAATTAAATTCAAAACATTTAACCTTTCGAAATCTTTTTACCTAATTCCACGTTGTTCAATACGTCAATATATGTTGCAAACCAAATTTCACCTGGCCCTCGATTAACACGGTAATTACGTTCCGCCAAATTATCGTGTAACTCAAAACCGTATTAATCGCGACTAATACACCTGTCGACGAAACTTCTGTGCGTGTTAATCAAGACTTTGTGTCAATTCGTTAACCGTGTTAAATCAAATCCGTGTTAATCAAGTACCGTGTTAATCGAGGGACAGGTTTATATAGTTTAGTAAATTTTTAATTTTATAATATTAACTAAATTAATTTAAATCAATTTAATACAGTTTGTAATACCCTGTAAAAAAATTTAATTATATCTAAATAAACTTGTTTATATGGATTGTATAAGGCGGTTTCCAATTCGACTCAAATTTAATCTTTTATACGAAGTATAAGAATCCTATTTGAGTCGAATACACTAAAATTTTGTTGTGCCTGTATATATCATGTTTTATCAAAAATACCATATTTGTTTCATGAATACAAAAACACAAACAGAAAACAACACCAGCATACAAATAACATAATCTTATATACTAAACCACTAACCCACATTGAAGGTAAATATTTTCTACCATCTTTTATGTGCGTATCAGGAGACTTATTATGTTTTCATAATATTATAGATAATAACCATATATATAACATACAAACATACCTGATACAAGAAAATATTAATGACGACTATACCATTTTGTTGGTTAAAACCAACAAAAATGTCTTTCTGTTTTGTTGTTGATTGTATATTATATCACAAAAACCAATAATATATAGTACATTTCCTTAACAGGATCTGTGCAAAGAGCGAACGAGACGGCCTGTATAAACACTTGTTGGTTTTGCTATGTATCATGTATTAAGCGTATATTTGTATCGATTGTACATAAAATAAAACAGAAGAATACATTTAAGTATGCGTAAAAATAAAATCAAATATGAAATTAACTATGACATATGTCTATTTAAGTTAAAATTTATTTTAATACTGTTCAATTGTTAGATTTTAGTAATTAAAATTGAAATTGAATTTCATGTACAATCACACACAAGTCAAAATCATGCACTTAAACAAGAAATCAATGATTTGATTGAAACATTGCCTGATAAATGCATCCCGGTGGATTGCATTTTCCAAAAATACACTTTAATTATTATTACACTAAAATTGAATTCAATTAGAATTAAAATTAAAATTAAAATGTATATACATATTTATATAAAGTATATACAATACATAACACTAAAAATATAATTTTGGTTTCCCGTTTATTATTTTTTTTTTGATTGATGTTTTATATCTCCGGTTCAATTTTGTTTCATTAATTAAATTATATTTTTTCTTCTCTCTTTATAAAATCATTGTTTATTTTAATTTTATTTAAATTAAATAATAAAATGATTATTTAAAATAACCTTGAAGTATACGAAAGTTAGGTATAGTAGTTACATTATTTAAAAGTATGTGTTTGTAAGAGAATAGTTTGGACCATGAATGAGATGAGATGAGTTGACAGTCGCGCTACAGTTAAGCCATTCCCTTTAACTGTGAATAAAAACCTACGACCAAACTGGTACCTCTTACGACTGAGCCGGGAGTGTGATTGGCATTCAAACAAAACAATTCACAGTTTTTTTTTATGTTAGTTAACGGCGGCTAATTAAATTTTTTTCTTCTATTTATTATCACCCATTTTAAAGCCAATGTTACAAGAATGAAACAAAATTCTACAGGACTGATCAGCTTTGATATAGAAAAAGCTTTCGATACAGTCTGGCATAAAGGACTTATTTATAATTTGTCGAGATTTAAATTCCCACCATGGTTATTTAAAAGAAAATTTAAACTGCAGTATAAAAACGTCTATTCTGAAATGATAACATTACCCGCCGGAGTGCCGCAAGGATCGGTACTCAGCCCTACTATTTTTTTGATATTTATATCTGATATGCCCACACCATCTAGTTGTAAAATCGCAAGTTATGCGACGATACGGTAATTTTTACTTCAAATATCATTACTAATCTAGAAAATTGTTTCAATGTAATAAAGGAATACTTTGTAAAATGGAAAATATTAATCAACAATGAAAAAACACAACCAATTTATTTTTCAAGAAAAATAGCATTAAGATATACACATTCCGCAAAGAAATTTAAAATTAAATGATGCTGAAACAGTAAGGAAAAATAAAATCATTTACTTAGGAATAACCGTAGACACGAAATTAACTTTCAAACCGCACATATTCAGGCTAACTCAAGCTTCTTCAGGATGTCTTTAAACTGAGCGAATTTAGCACCAATCGGTTCAAAGTTAGTGTCTATCAAATACTTTTATGTTATACTATTACAAAATTAGCGGAGCCACGTATATTTGTAACATTGTTCAAAATGAGACACCCTAATATATGTACATATCCTAATTTTTATTATATTTAAATTATTATTAAATTGAAATCATATATTTTAAAGACCATAAAAAATTTTGAAACTATTAAATATATTTTTTTATTATTTAATAATAATTGTTTTTTGTTTGTTGCGAATTTTTGGTGTTATGAATCATCAATAAAAAAATCATAAAATTTTTATCATATAAAATTAGCCAAAATGACAATATTTAAATAATTAGAAAATGTACAGAAAATTATTTACAATTTTATGTTCCGTATACAAAATTATTTTTTCGTCTAGACAAACTGATTTTCATGCTACTTAGACAACGAACACTATTTATTTGTAAATGCCCTGGACCATGCCTATTTAAATTATTATTTATTCTTAACAGTTGATTGTTATTATCTAACTTTAAATAAAAATTTTTTTGTTAAATATTTATTTAGCCAATAATTGAATAATCGAATGAGTTTTTTATTGGTTTTGGGCTCTTTATTTAAATAATTATTATTTTATAGCTTTAGCTTTCCACTCCTATTTAAATTCATTCAAAAACTATGGCAATCACAACTTTTTTTTTTTAACGGACTTTTCATGGAAACACACCGTAATATACTGGATACTAAATTGTTTTGACGTAAAATAAGTTGTACAGATGCAACAAAAGAATAAATCATATATACCGATATACGCGTAATCTTCAACAATGTTTATTGAATTTTTACTTGATTTAATGTGTAACATTTCAAAAATCAATTGTTGAGAGCTTTGATATTATCTAAACCGAGAGTGAACTAATGCTTGAGTTTTTATTTTTATTGACTTCTCTTCTACGAATAAAATCAATTTTCAGGTAAAATCATTTTTCCAAAAATTGTTTAGTCTGTCCAGTATAAGTAGCATTGCAACTATGTACATTGGACCTGATAAACAACATTTGATTGTTTCTTTAAAGGTATGGTATCTTTAATTTTAGAAAACAAATTGTTGTTTAAACTTGTTTCCTAATCTTGAAGTTAAAACGTTTGAAATTATTTTTTCGTAAAGATTTTTACCATAAGGAATGGTCCAATAATTTGTGGTTTAAAACTTATGGTTTCAATTTTGTAAGATGTGGTAAGGCAAGAGTGAAAATTTAGATATCGACCAGACCGGTTGGTTCACGAATCAACACAATGTCCAAAAAAGAAATTTGGTTTTCTGTTTTCTTTTCTAAAGTAAATTTTATTCTGTTATTCTTTGAATTAAAATCTTCTAAAAATGAATTAAATTTATTTGGTACCGCTGTAATTACTCGTATATTATCGATATACGTATCTATAACATAATAAAGGTTGAAAGTTTATAGAGTTTAAAACTGAATGGAGAACCGAAGGAAATCCGAATTGTTTAAAACGATATCTAAATTGGTAAGAAAATGGATTTTCGTTAATTTTTGTTTTTATTTTTTTTTTTTATTTCTCCAATTTTGATTAATAATATTTATTATAATTTGACTGTCAACATTGGTAAATAACGATGTGACATCTAAAGAGATTACCAGAAAATTTGGTGGTATGGTAACATCGTTAATTTTATTTTTAAAATCCTAAGAATTCTGAATGAAAGAACTTGTTGATGATGATAAAGAATATTTCGGACTGTCTATGGAACTTACAGTTGGTCTGAATGGTATTTTTGGTTTATGAATTTTGGGTAAGCCATAAAATTTTGGAATCACTGGGGTGTACCTTGTTGAAATCTGTTTCTAATTTCTCCCAATCTTTTACTAAAATATTAATTTTTGTTTGTATTTGTATCTAATTGTCTTTAAAAATCTGTATGTAAGTGGAATTGTTATTTAGTAGGTTGTATTTTGCCACTTTAGTCCCTTCGTATTTTTCTTGTCTGTCCTTGTAACTAAAATAAGTATTTGGGTTGTTTTTGTTAAAAAGTGACTTTGTTTATTTTATGTATGACATAATTCTTTTTTCATGAGGTGTTAAATTTCTTGTATTTATACTGTTTTTATAATTGGTTTTATAAAATTGTTCCAAATGTTTATTTGATCACTGCCAAACGTCGGCGGACAAAATGTATGCCCTAAACTTAAAATGAATTTCACGTGAAATGAAAGATCGATATTGCTAACATGAACTTAACATTTTTCACAAGTTATTATTAAACCATTTCTTGTATCGTTTAAACTCTTTCTTTTTATGACAGTGATCCAGTAAACATTCGGAACAATTTTGTAAATATATATTTGTCATATAAATGAATACAAATAGCATTATTACCATATAATTAAATATGTTTAGTTAAATTATTGTGCGTTTATTGATACTATTGAAACCCATCTTTAGGTGTAACATTTGAAACACTCTTCTAATGGTATGGTTCATTTCCTTTTCAAGAATTTTCAACACAAGTATATTTCTTGTTTAGTTTCAAATAACTGGGCTAATAAAGCACTTATAGGATTGAAATTCACTTTATTTAGAGTCAATCTTTTAGCGTCTTCTTTATGTTGGCAAAAGCTTTTGTTTAAAAGTGGCTTTGGGATGGAACAATCTCTACGGATTGGCCATTTATGTTTATTGTGGTATTGTTGTTAATTGTTTATTTTATAACAGAAAATATAAACGAATTTAGATAGCTATTACTAATAAAAGTATTTTTGAGGAGCCAGAAATAAAATATTGGTGTTATGAAATATTGGCTCAGCTAGTTCAAGAATATTTTTCGATAATAAACTAACAGTATTTGTTTTGCATACTAAAAGAAGATTAACAAAAATTTAAATATCTGCAAGAACAAGTTGTTCTTGTAGATATTTAAGTTGTTGGAACCAATCCGTAGACAATGATGCATTTTTGTTATGTACAATATGTGTCTGTGGGTATTCTTTAACTCTACTGTACATTATATATTGGCATAAAAGTTATTGAAAGTTGCAAATAAAGACACAATTTTATTAGTGCGAATGGCCAAGATTATTAAAAACTGCATAAGAACTCCGCAATAGCCGGGGTAGTTAGAGAGCCCATATTTTATTGTTGAATATAAATAAATTCACAATTATGCACAATTATCTCCCTAACTTTGCTATATTGAATTTGTTTTAAGTTTAGTCTCAGATTTTTTTTATTCCTAACCATCTCCTATTTATTAATGCCTACTGCCAGTTGACTCTCTACGTTACAATAAATTAACTGCTGTTTTAGCCTATTTAATGTTGAATGGTCATTGATTGATTGATTGATTGATTTCGATGTACGATCAAGCATTAAGCAAGTCTCCCGTATTATAAATGCGAATATCACACCACTATACCCATGTTCAACACAACACGACACCATTCTTCATGAAGCCAAACATATTCACCCCGTAAAGAAAGGCGCCACATCGATAACCACATAAGTCTAATAGTTGTGATATCCGCCCCTGGCCAGGCCGCCGTCGTACACCTTTTTACATATAACAAGATCGAGGGATGGGAAAGGAATGTTAGCAACAAAGACTCAACCCGGTTCCAGACACCTAAGTAGTTGATAGTTAGTAAATTTGTTAGTTAATATATTTTTTTTTTAGTAATTTATTTAGCACAAGACAATACAATTTTTAAAGTTCATCTACTGCTCCAACCTGTAAGAAGACACAATGACAACACAAATTTCCTGGTGCCGCAAACTCTTTTTTCTGAAAAGATGTAAACAACTATTATTTCCCTCCACCATTTTTTCCATCGGCGGTTGTGAGGGGGGGGGGGCGAGATTTCGTTTCATTTTGACGTTTTTGTTGAAATCGTTGCGTCTTTGATGTCCCTGCTACTGGCATTTGTAGAATTTAATGAATTTTAAAACTTTATTCAAAGAATTTATAAAATTTATAGAAATTGTTGAATTTACAGAATTATTAACGTTTGATTTATCGAAATTTTTGAACTTATAAAATTTGTAAAATTAAAAGAATTAATAAAATTTATAGAAATTTTGGATTTTTTAGAATAAGTAAAGTTTGGGTTTACAGAATTTATAGAACTGACAGATTTGAGTTAATTTATAGAAATATATATAAATGTACTCGTAGAATTCATAAAATTTATAGAATTTGTGGAGTTAATAAATATTAGAATTTAACATATTTATAGACTTGTAGAATCTAAAGAATTTATAAAATTTATAGAATTTATTTGATTTTGGACGTTTATAGAAATTATCGAATTAACAGAATTCATAAGAACTAAAGAATTTATGATATTTATAAAATTTAAAGTACTTACTGAATTTTTAAACTTTATTCATAGAACTCTAGAAATTGTAAAATTTAGAGGACCTATAGAGTTTATAGAATTGTTAAAGTTTGTAAAAGTTTATAGGATTTAACGAAATTTTTGTGTTTATAAAACAAGTTAAATTTGAGTTTGTAGAATTTATTAAACACACACACTTGAAACAATTTATAAATTTATAAATTTTAAATTGAATTTATAAATTTTATATAATTTGTAGAATCTATAGAATTACTAGAAATCATAAAATTTAAAAATTTTATAGAACTTATAGAATTCAACAAACCTAATGTATTTTTAGACTTTATAGAATTTGTAGAATTTACTGATTTTATAGAATTTAAAGAATTTTTAAATTTAAACAATTTATATAATTGCTACAAATTCTATAAATACTATAAATTCTTTACATTTTTTTAATTCTAAAAATTGTCTGGATCCTAATCGGAACTGCGATTTAGTATCGTTCGTACATCTTAGCATTAATTATAAAACTATCTAATATTTTAAACGAAATAAAAGAAATTGGTTGTTTATGTAAAATTTTGATTTTTAATTGTTTATCAGAGATTATTTAAGAAAAATCAATTCCAGAATTCCGGAATCGAGAACATTTAAATGCGAAAATTCCGGAATTACTTTTTGGCGAAAAACTAGATGCCCTACTCCCCAACATTAAAATATTTGAAAAAATTTTATAAGTTAGGATTAATGACTATTCTATGAAGGAGAATATATTATCAGATAACCAATTTGGTTTTAAAAAAGAACATTCAACAATCTTGGCGATTTTAAAACTAGTATCAGATATCACAAGAGAACTTAAGATAAGCGAGGCTACAGGCGTATTATTATTAGATCTGGAAGGAGCATTTTACACAATTTGCTTGGAAGGATTAATGTACAAATTATTAAACTACAAGTAACAATAGTATTTAATTTGGTAAATAACAGAAAATTTAGATTAACCGATGGAATTAAACAACTGAAGAGATATATACAATATACAGTGGTGGCTTATAGTAAGAATGATTCTATTTCCAATTTAGTTTAATATCTATACGGCCAATTTAATGAGTTCCAACACAATTAATACAGCACAAATAAAATCAATAGCATTTACAATATATAGATAAATAAAACTTTGTACTAATTAAAGCTTTAGCTTTCGAACCCTATTGAGAATGAACCCGAATAGGGTTCGAAAGCTATAGCTTTAATTAGTACAAAAAAAATAAAAAAAGAACCCTTAACCAAATAAAATTTGCTTAATATATAAATACTAACTGGCTCATAAAAATAAAACACTAATTTAAATAGAATAGATATTTTTCAAACCAATTTGCCGAACACACTAAACATTCACTAAACATTCGTTCATTTTCTCTCCCTTTGCTGTTCTGTACAATACCTTAAAATTATCATCCATACTATTGCATTGGTGCTGCATGATATTTATGTGTTGTGCAAATCTCGAACCAGTATTTTCTTTTCCTATACCTTTTATATGTTCTTTATATCTCGTGTTGAACGATCATCCGGTTTGGCCTTTGTAGAAAGCATCGCAGTTCGTACAACTTAACTAGTATATACCAGTATCCATATTTGTGTTACATACCTCTCTTTTGCTGTTTCATTTATCGTGAGCATTGTATTTTCTTTCATGTATTTTCTGTTTTTGTACGTGATGTTCATTTTATTTATCAAATCTATTTTACAGCCATTTGTGTGTGCTATGTATTTATTTGTTCACTTGTTACCTTACCTTTCCTTCGGATTTGTTATGTGTAAAGGGGGTACGGAGGGCCCGGCGTCATCCGGGAGTCTTGCATAGGCTTGGTCGTACACACTGATCAATCAATCAAATACCTGGTGGACGCCGTCGAGGAGGTCTGACCCCTGAACGATATATCGAGGACATTCTCTTGGACCATGTAGTGCCCTACACAGGATATATAGGGGAAAATTTCATATTGGTACATGACAATGCCCCGTGTCACTAAGCTCAAACCAATCGGCAGTTCATGGATGAGGTCGAACTCGAGACGATGAGGTGGCCCGCCCTCATTCCAGACATGAATCCAATTAAGCATTTATGGGACGAACCGAAACACAGGGTCCGAGGCAGAAATCCAGTACTACTACATCAGTGACCTCAAGATTGCGTTTGATGAGGAGTTGGGTGCAATCTCCCATGTCTTTGTCAAAACCTTAATAACGTCAATGGGCAACCGTATGCGAAACGTTGTAGACGCAAGGGGGCAATATTAAGTATTAACCAATAAAATTGTTTTATATTTAAATTTAAATATCCCAAATATTTATTTTTAATAGTCATCAATTTTGGTTGCGTTTTATTCAAAATACAATATAAAAAAGTACTGAACCAATTTTCATGAAAATAATGTCATTTTTAAGTAAAAATGTCAGGCATTGAAAAAAAAATAATATCTTGTAAAAATCGGTTTAACCGTTTAAAAAGAATTCGCCTTTCTGTGAGCGCTGAAGGTTTGAGTCGATCTAGTTGCTCGGGAGTGTAATAGTTCTAAATAATGTAGTCATGTTGTTTATTTTGTGATAAAGTGAGAGAACCCCGCCAGAAGGAGCCATCGTGTACTCTGTGAATACTTTGGGTGAGCTTTTATTTAACTTTTATATACTTTTATATAACGGGTTGCTCTTATATACACATTGCACGCTTTACCAAAAATATACATACGAATGTATTCAAACATATATTTTAAAATTTAAAATGTTTAAGTTTTTTTTTCGTATTCAATCAAAAATGATGTAAAATTCTTGAAATATACATAGTTAACAGAAAAACTATGGGTATTGTCTGTGTTGGTGAATATTTTTTAATGTTTTGCCTACTTAACTGTTTTTTCCTTGAAATACGAATTTTTGTGGTATGATCTTACATAATATGGCGGCAATGACCCTCCTAGAGGCTACTAAAGCCTATCCCCAATAAACTTGCTGGCCGACAAAAAGACGTGCGTAACAGTTTATAGAACACAAAAACTATAAACTATAAAGTGCTAAACGGATTCGGACGGCATTTTCTAATGATGCGGGCAGGGAACAAATGACAGAAAGACACGCTACTGTATTCCCAGATGCTATGGTTTTATTACAAAGCGTGACAAAGTGACGCCATTTTCTTTTGTTCACTGGGTTTATCGTGACCATTCAAAACTGTCGTGTATGAGTAATGGTGAATTTTAAAGCGTACTGGGTATCTTAAAGAGAGTAACTTAACAGAACTGTATTTTGCTCATGCTCACCAAGACATGGCCCTACTGAAAAATAATAGTTTGTATTTATCGACGCCCACAAATAAAATCTTAAATTTCCATTTTAAATTTTACAATAATTGTCAGTAAGATTCGTCCGAAAACCAAAACTAAAAATGGTAACAGCAGGTCAATGTACCATGAATATATCACTGCAAACCTGCTTTCAAAATGATGTTCTATTTTGAAGATGAATTGATCATAAATGTATGCCATTTCTTGTTTTTTAAAATATAATAAAAATAAAACAAACTGTAGTCCGAGTAAAACCTGTAAAATATCTACCATTTTACGTTCACCAAATTTGACAGTCTCAGCGAATTTTACCCCAATACACTCCATGAAACACCCTAATTTAAACATTCTAATTTTTATTACATTTAAATTATTATTAAATTGAAATAATAGTTCTGTGATTATTTTTATCTAAATTTTCAGCTTATTTATAGGCCATAATATTTTCCAAACTATTAAATATATTTTTCGGTGTTATGAACCATCAATAAAAATCCAAATGTTATGAACATAAAAAAAATCGCTAAAATGGCAAAATTTAAATACTAATAAAACTAAACAGAAAATAATTATCAGTTTTAGGAAAATAAAACGATTTTTTTCGTCTAGACAAACGGTTTTTCATTTATAACAATTTAGAAAACAATGTGTTTTACTATGTCGATTTAATTAATTATCTTCTGTTGATTGAAGCTGTATTATGTGTCAAATTGTTGTTACTTTTTGTAATTAGTTTGTAATCTATTGCGGTATCAACTTTATAATTTTCTTTAAATATGTAGCCTTTTTATTTTACCTCTCAAACTCTAAGGTAGCCGCATTATCAAAATCATGTTGATTTTCGAAGCAGCCTTTAACTTTGTTTCAGCTGATCTGTAAACAATTTAAAATTAATGTACCCCAAATTTAACTGAAAAAAAAGCTAAACGCCTAAGCGTATGATGGGTACACAAAATTAAAGAACAATATGCAAGATGATCAAAAAAGGTGAATTGATTTACAAAATATTGTGTACAAATTCTGATTCGAGCTATGTCAGGGAAACTAGCAAAATATAATATTGATAATATTAATAAACATAAATTCAACGTACAGACCAAATCTAGTGAAACATACTTTCGAAAATAAAGAGTTAGATTTTAGTTTTGATAATGTAGCCAATTTAAGGTATTAAAAAAACGGTTGCATCAATATTTAGTTTTAGAAAAGTTATTTTAATAATACAAATGAACTATGTATAATAAAACATTTTAACGTTTGTCTATTTCTGGATGTGAATTTCAGTCCAAAAATGTGCGATGTGCGAGTGCGAACCGGAAAGTTATAGTATTCGTAAAATATTTGTGTAGGTATCAGTGATGGAAAATTGATTTTTTTAATTGTACTGAAAATTGAAATGATGTTGTACTAAATTGACATTAGTTGTACTTAATTTGTTTAATGTTTTCTTTAATATAAAAGTAGGACCCAAAAATTGTATTGTAGCTATATTAAGAATTCTGCTTTTAGAGAACTTTTCCTAGTCAGGTTTCTTGGTATATCTAAGTCTTTGATACTACCGTTAAACAGCAAAAAAATATTTTTTGAATTGCTCTTAAATCAATTTTTATCTGCTAGATTCCTTTGTCTCAAAGCTGCTCAAAGGAATAAACGTTAATAAATTAGGATGGTCTCCGTAATTGCCCTCAATAACTCCCTTACTTCCTTAGCAAAACCTCGTAGCAAGCTATTTGATCTTTCGATATTAATAGGAGTTTTCCCCTCTCTATATGGAACATTTTAAATATTCATCCAGTACCACAAAAAGGGAATAAAATCAAAGCTTTAGTGCCAATTTTTTCTAAAATTATAGAGACAATAATAAACTTTAACTCGACAAACTATCTTGAAAAATACAACTTTAATTTTGATCGTCATTATAGTTTTCGTAAGCAAATCATGTGCTTATCTCATTGTTGATTGCCCTTTTTACGAATATTATTGGGGCCATAGATCTAATAAATTGAAAGAATTAATACCACCAACCTTGCTCAATATTCTCACGTTCACACCCTAAAAGCAGGTTTTGAACAAACTACTAAATTTAGATAAACATTTTTATCACGAACCACCAGATTGTAGGATGTACTACAGATTAAAGCATATTTCCATCATATAAACCTTTTAAAAAAAGGAAACACGAGGACTCTAAATGATTGAAAATACTTTCTATATTTCTTATCCCAACAACCATAATGTCACTGTGCAAGGAACGCTAGCATATTATAGGTAACGCCTAAATGAACTTTAGTAATACCATAAGCTAGTACCAGTGTTAGTTAAAGAGATTATTTGAATATAATTAGTTCAAACTCAAAATGTGGTATCAAACAGCGTTAAGAAATGAGTATTTGAAGATTAACGCTTCTTGTTTTGATTTATTTTGCCGTGCGGTATAATTTATCATAATATTTTCTAAATTATGAACTGGATTATAAATAAGCTATAGTATAAGCTAATACTATTAATCCAGTTGTTTAATAACCATCGACGTTTTGACGGTAAATTCCGCCATTTTCAAGGGTACGATTTATACACACAATTTAAATTAATTTTTTTGATATCGAATGTTTCCCTAACGTAAACTAGGGTAGAATTTGAAAAATGAAAAATATTCAGTTTATCTGAAATATGTAATCTACAATTATACATAAAGTGAGATTTATTTAAAATGTAAAATCAAAAAATTTAAAAGTCATTTATAATTTGCTACCGAAATTATTTAATCCATATAATGAAAATTTGGAAACTTCCTGGCATCTAATAAACTTTGAGATGAAATTTTATGTTTCTTGATATGAAAGCTTTCCAAAATTAATTTACCGAAATTTTGCTCTTTATGTTGGCCAACACTTTTTTTTTTTAATTTTGTTTCGTTTGGGCAACATATTCTCCCAGAAGAACATTTTAATTGATATACCATATTAAATTTGATTGTAAAAAAACGAATTTTGTCTTTTAATTTAGTGAATGAAACCATATCCAACAAGTTCTATATCCCAATTTTTGTTTTTTCGAAAAGAATTTTAAGCAGCCAAAATGAACAATTTGCGATTATTTTCTCCAACAGATTTCCTGAATTGCTATTTTTATATCGATAGTCTTTCTACTTAATACCTACATATTAATTACATCTCGGATAACCGTTTTGAATTAAAAAATCGGTTAATATTTTGAAATTTTCAGAATGAAAAGTTACTTCTGTTAATCTGAATTTTTTTTTAACTAACAAGAGTAACGTGTTATTTTTGAAAGATGATAGAAGCCAAACTTTATAATCTGGGTACCGACCATGTTTTTTTTGTGATACAACTATAGAGTTAAACTTCCATCATCATTACGTTTAATACTGTAGTGTCTAGAAAGGCTAAATGGCTTGGTTTTCAATTTCACATATAACTTTAATTCGCGCAGTAACGAATCCAAAAAAGTATCAATTTCTGAATTTGGAAAGGTGGTAATGATATCATCAACATACCCATAAAAAAACAAACAGAAAATGCTTTCAACACTTCCCTTTACACGTCAATCAATAGGATTGGCACAGTCGAACTAACTGGCGAACCCATCGGCATACTAAACACTTGCCTAAAACCTCTTTCGAAAAAACTAAATTACGTATGATCAATCACCAATTTTAACGCTTCTATAAAATTATTAAACTCTAAATTTCTATTACTACTTGTTTTAACGTTGTTCTAAAATTGTTTAACTAAAAATATTGGTTTTACAACATCTAAATACGACATCTTTCAAATACTGCGAACAATGCTACCAAAACCGCCAACTTATTTGCCAACTACTTCAAGTCAGTTTTTTTTAATGGTACCAACGTCAATTTTCAGTCTGATATAACTAGTAATAATTTGAATGTTATCCCCTTAGATACTAACATTTCACAATACGTCGTGACAATGCGTATGTGAAACAATTGGATTTAAATAAGGGTTGGGGACCAGATGGAATTGTCCTTATTTTTTACATCGTACTGTTGAAACAATCAGATTTCCTCTATCATTATTATTTAATAAGTCACTACGTAAATATATATTTCCCGATGTTTGGAAAATGGCAACGGTCGCTCCGATTTTTAAATCTGGCGACAAATCTGTGGTATCTAATTATAGACCTGTTGCCCTGCTGAATATTGTCGCCAAAGTATTCGATAAGATTGTATTCTATGAACTTTTTGATAAAACTAAACATTTGATTTTAATTGAGCAGCACGGTTTTTCCAAATCTAGGTCAACTTTAACGAATTTGTTGAATTTTACTGAATTGTGTCGACATAATTTATACGGATTTTGCGACAGCTTTTGATAAAGTTAATGAAAGAATTTTCTTCAGAAATATTCATTCCATCATCTGGTGTACCACAGTGTTCAATTCTTGGGCCATTACTCTTTTTGTACTTCGTTAATGATATTGTTGTTGGCTTCAATAGTGAGGTTTGGTTATTCACAGACGATTTAAAATTATTTCGTTCTAATCAGTCGATGCTTGATTGTGTGGCTCTCCAATCTGACGTAAACACTGACGTAAATATGGAACTAAATATTACGAAATGTTGTCTATTACGAATTAAATGTAGAGAGGAGTTCAATGGTTACAAAATTCAGGATTATACCCTCACATCTTGTCCATTTGTCAGGGATTTAGGAATTATAATGGACTCAAATTTAATATTCATATAAATCAAGTAATCAACAATGCTTACAGGATGCTTGGAATGGTAATGAGAGCTGGGTCTAGTTTTAGTTCTCCAAAAACTTTTATAAGCATTTACTATGGTCTTGTTCGTAGTACTTTGGAGTATTTAATATCCATTTGGAATCCTTGTTACAACATTTATTCATACAATATGGATTGGATATAATATCCACCATCCTCTACCTTTTACCGTTCCCACTTATTGCACTAATCTTTAGAAATAACTCTTCATTAATTAAACTACAAGACATGCACAATAGTTTTTTTTACTCAATTGATTTGTTTTCGTTCGTAAAATAGTAATTTTTGATGGATTTAGCTAAATTTTTATTAATTTTTCCCGAACGTTCCCAAAACCCAATGATTACATTTAATTTTGACTGAATTGAAGAAATACCAACTTTCCAAATTTATTTGTCAAATATACTCTTGTCAGTTTTCAATAAATACAAATCGGGATGGTTATTCAAAAAACGTTTTGCCTTTTGAGCATCTCGAATTTGTTGGATTTCTTCAATTTCTAAAAATTGTTTTACTAAATAATTAATTGAATTAAAACTTGTTAACACATTCACAAACCTATTGGTTGATTTATTGGTTGATTTATTTACATTCTATATCAAATAAAAATTTAAATTTCATTTAAATTATTATTTAAACTATACCCTTGAGAATGGCGGTCGAAACCTTGGTTGGTTCAAAATTAATGTTTAATTTTTGTATCGTAAGCAATTTTTATAATTTTCAGTTAATAAATTTTTTTTTTTTTTTTTTTTTTTCAATTTAATAAGACAAGCTTAAGGAAAATTGTTTAATGTTTAAATGATGTAAAAAAAGGAATAATTCAATTTTTTCAGATTGTACTGAATTTCACTGTAATGTACCATTGTACTTTTGCAAATGAATTGTATCGAAAAAAGTACAATTGTACCTAAAATTCCGTCACTGATGCGAGCATAAACATTTATCATTTTGAAAGGAAAAGCAATACGAAATAGATGCAGTCTTACTTTGGGAATTCAACAACAATGCCGTATATTTTCATTCCCGAATGAATAGTTTCAAACCAAGATTTTGTTGTTATAGAATTATTCTAGTAAAATTTTTGAAATTTTTATTTGTTTTCTTATTTAATTTTTAATGTCAATTGATAAAAGTAAAACGCTAATTATTTTCGGTTTTTATTTAGAGCATACTTTGCATTTTTATTTTTATACCAATAACTATTCTAGTTACCAAAGTAAGACAGCAATTATTTTCAAGATGTTTTATTTGAAGTGCCGTATTTTATTATGTTTTTATTGTTGTCAAAGATTTGTGTGTGTGTATATACGAATATGTGTCATTTTTAGTTTTTAAGGCGCTTAATTCATATACTACGTTTCCATGACGGAGTTAACCGGGATTAACGTAGATTATCTCATCATGGAAACATGTCGAGTTTAGGATTTTCGTTAAGTTACTTAATCCAACTTAACTCAACGAAAGTAGTAGGGTTAGAAGGGATTTTATCTGTCAAAAGGGAAAAAAACAATTATACTTTATAAATCATAAAAATCAAATAAATATTAAATTAAAAAATTTCCACCAAACAAATAAAATTTTCAGAAGTAACTTTTAATTGTTGTGAAATGTTAACTTACACTAGAATTTATAATTGCATGGAAACGATATGGATTAGCGCCGCCATTTTATTAACTCAACGAAACTCTTAATTCGGGTTAAGTCTGTCATGGAAACATAGTAATAGTTTCATTTAATTTAGCTTGTGTCTTTGTCGAGAATACTTCAATAAAGTGTTTTAAAAGTTTTACATATGATGATTTAAGTGAGTTTTATGTGTACTTATAACTTTATTAAAAATGGATTCAATTGCTCCATTTTTATATTATCAGCGTAAATCTAAAACAAAAATATTAAACCAACATTTACGCGATACCATGGAGAATTTTAATATATCCGATCGATGGTAAGTTATATGTCAATTTCTAAAATTATATGTGGTACACTGGAGCAAGTAAACCGGAGGACGAACTTATTCCAAATTGTAGACAATAATTAAATTTATTTTGAATTTTTTGTTTGTAGTTTCATAAACAATTATCGGCTACCGAAGCATTTGGTTCACTTTTTGATACGGGATCTAGAAGAATTTATTGATGACTCGATGAATTCGTTATCAATACCTCTACATTTAGAAGTGTTAGCTTGCTTAAACTGCTATGCAAGTGGCAGCCATCAGATTCGTGTGGGCTTAGATTCCTTAGCCATCATGTCCCAAAGTAAATTATCAATAAGCTTAGCACGTATACGCAAGATAATTGGGACGAAAATAGTGGACCAACACATCATTTTTCCGGCAACGTTAGCCGCAGCTAACATAGAAAAAGATAATTTTTTTAATGAATATGGCATTCCAGGCATTATAGGGTTGATTGATTGTAACCATATTGGAATTGCCCGAGTCCCCAAAAAAGATGAGTACGCTTACGTTAACAGAAAAGGATTTCACTCATGTTCAAATGGTAATTTAAACACTTAATATTATTCTAATTACAAGTTGATAATTTTTCATAAAATTTTATTTACAGACATGCGACCAAAAGATGCGTATTACTTCAATAAATGCAAGATATCCTGGATCGACACACGACTCCCATATATGGGAAGGATGCAAAATCCTACCAGTAGTGCAAAGATTAAATAGTGAAGATAACAAAACGTGGCTTTTCGGTAATACAATTAATTAAATATTTATTAATAATTTGTTAAACCAAATATACTTTATTTATATTTCAGGGGATAGCGGGTATGCATTAAAACCATACATGATGGTTCCGTACCGTATATGCCAATAACTACTGCTCAGCGATCGTTTAATATATTGCATAAGAAAATCAGAAGCGGCATAGAGCGGTGATTTGGAGTGTTGAAAAGTAGGTTTCGATGCCTAAAATCATCATCGGGGCATCTACATTATTCTCACCTGAGGGCGGCAAATATAATATATGCTTGTGCAGTTTTGCACAACATGTTAATTGAAAATCAATACTCCATTGAAGAAATTAACGATGTAGTAGAACCAGAAATACCAGTTCCTGGTGCAGAGGAATCGGACAATTTAGGTGAAGTGCCTCGGCAATTTTTAAGCAATTACATTGATGAGAGAGAGCTTTTATTATAAAATAAAATCAGTTTAATTTTTATATAAAAAAACTCAATATAGTTTATTAATTAACAATAACATTTCAATATATTTTAATTATTTTCAAAAAAATTAAACAAAATTAATTTTAATAAATAAGAAAACAAAAATTAATAGCGTAAAAAATTCAGTCTTTTCGTAAATCAAAAATGTCACATAAAAAATAATAACAAAAACAAAAAAAAATTAATTTCTATTTAATAATAAGTTTAGACTCTCCAAATTCAATAAACACTAACCACTCACCATTGTGAAGGATCTTCGATAATTGGCTAATAACAAAAAAAAAAACATAACGCACCATTTGAAAAAGCATGTGCGACTTGTGAAATTTGGGAATGTAAGCACTAAAAAAAAGTTGAACCGATTTCACCCGATTCAATTATTTTTGATACTTGCATTCACAGAAAATGCAGTAGCACAAGCAAAATATTTGAAACAACAATCGCAAAAAGTATATTATACACCGTGTACGTATACGAAACGCACATCGCACATTTTTTGGACTGAAATACATGTCCTGGTCTACCTAATTATAAGTCTCCGGTAATATGTTATAAAAAATAAAAAAATAAAAATAAAATAAAAAGAATTCAACACATCGCACGGATTTTTCACAAATTCATCCAATGCTATACAATACATTTACCAATAGAAATCTCTATGGCATAAAGACTACTACAGAAAACGTTGAATTGGAAAACAAAACGAGTAGAAAACCAGAAAAATGCTCAGTGCCACATCATAAAGTAGGTTTTAACATTTAATTAGGCAACAGATTTAAAATTATGAAGAACAAGAACAAGTGAGGACGTCAACTCAAATGTTCAATCCTCCCTCCCGCTGTACCTTAACCGAGTCGTAAATAACGCAATACGCACATATTCATCAAACACAACATATTGAAAAATCATATTTCGTCGAACAAGAAGCAAAAATAAGACAAATAAAACAAAAACAGCGCCGAAGAAAAACTGAAAAACAAAAAGTTTCAATCCAAAATTTGTTTGAATATCATTGCTTGATTTTCTATTTGTGAGGTAATTCTAATTAATGTGTATAATGTTTATATTTAATTAACCTGTTATTTAGAATTTTATTTGTATAACTGAAAAACGTAAAAAAAAACTTTTATCAATAACTTACCCCCTCCATATATGCAACATTTCATTTGTTTTTCTTTTATTTTAGATTTACCCAGTCTCTATTCCAATAAAATTTTATTTGTACACAATTCTCACAATACACAATACACTTGCAATTCACTAACAGAACATTAACGCATTACAGTAAATAAAATTGAGTGTATTTGTTGAGGCAACCGCAGAGCTATGTCACATTTTGTTTTTTTTTTTTTTGTAGAACATCGATCAGAATCCTTCCCAATGACAAGGAATATCCCTTCATTTTACTGTTCATTTGTAAATCACCTTTTCACTTTTATTTTATTAAATAGTTTACAATACATGTACAGTTAAATAACTGATTAATAAAACACGTGTATATTAGATAACTTTCTTGATATAATAAAATTTACGCGTCCGTTCAATTTGAAATGACAACAAATAATAACGTTTACTAACAATTACACATATACGAGTACATATGTAGATATATGCTTAACACAGAAATAACACTATTGCCAAAATTTAACGAAAAAAATAAAAATGAAAAATCCCAGTTATTCAATTGAAAATCTGGATAACGAAGTGACTCAAAAAAATCGACTGTGTAAAAAAAAAATCACGGATAATTGAGGTTTACGGATAATCGGATCCCGGAAAATCGAGTTTCGACTGTATATTTTTAAGAACACGTGAAACAAAGAAAAAAATAGGTACGCTTTTGTTTTCACTTTTTTATAAAATATTGAGACTAGAAAACATTGTGTTTTATGAACATCCTTATCAATATAATTAACACAAAAATCCAAATGATTTCATTACGAAATGCAATGGAAAACGAAAAAACCATTACGAAAATTTTAGTAACGTTCCGTTGCGAAAATTTTCGTAATTATTTTTCCAGAAAACGATTTTAGTGTTTTTGTAATACTTTGACACTAACTCGCAATACGAAAGTTTTCGTAATGGTTCAAGAATATCACCCCTGTTCATAATACAAAATGAAAAACGCGTGGCACAAATGAGAACCTACAGCTATAACGAAATTCAATAAACATACCTACAGAAAAGTAGAACACAATACCCGGTTTTAAACAGGAAAAATATGAAAATACATACAAATACGTAACAGCTCAATTTTACTTCTCACCTTTTAAACTAACTGTGTTTTTTGTTCGTCATTTTATATTTTACTGTTTTCGTCTGTTTATGTATTGTCTCTTTCCGTGCAATTATTGGCTTTCATTCATAACGGATGCCTCGGAATATTTCTTAACATTGCCTAGAACTTTACAAAAGCAAACTTTGCTTTATTTCACAAATTAAAAAAAACAGGGCCAAAAGTTTCATGGAAAAACTACAAATGTCGATAATGCAGATTGTATTATTCCAGCCGAAAATTAACCATATAGTCGTTATAAGCCGATGCTTTTGTAAATAGTCATATGTGCTAGAACATCGTTCTAGTTTCCGGTGGAAAATAGCGGAAAATTCGCGAATTCTAAAAAATATTAAAAATTGGTATAAAATTAATTGCATTGATGTAATTTGTCAATTGGTAGTGCTGGAATAAAATACAGTTAAAGTTTCCCATGGGAAATCTGGGAAAATTCGATTTTCCAAATATTATTAGACACTTTTTATAAAATAACAAAATTGGGGAAAAATTACCCGTTAGAGTATTATATACGGAAATGGATTGCATTGAAACGATTTGTCAATAGCTATCGCTGAAAAAAAAAATCAGTTCAAGGTTTTCGTGCGAAATCTGGAGATTGATTGTATTGATGTGATTTGTCGAAAAATATCACCCTGTTAAAGTTAGACGAAAGTTTCCAGCCGAAAGTGAAAAGTCGATAATGCAGATTATGTAATTGACATTCCAGCCGAAAAAAATCAGCCTCTAGAGTGTTATGTCTAGAGATGGATTGGATTGATGTGACTTGTCAATAGCTATCGCAGGAAAAAAATTCAGTTCAAGTTTCCCGTGGGAAATCTCGGAAAATTCGATTTTCCAAAAATTATTAGAAAATTTGTATAAAATCAGCCTCTAGAGTGTTATGTCTGGAGATGGATTCAATTGATGTGAATACTCAATAGCTACTGCAGGAAAAAAATTCAGTTCAAGTTTCCCGTGGGAAGTCTCGGAAAATTCGATTTTCCAAAAATTATTAGAAAATTTGTATAAAATCAGCCTCTAGAGTGTTATGTCTGGAGAAGGATTCAATTGATGTGATAACTCAATAGCTATTGCAGGAAAAAAATTCAGTTCAAGTTTCCCGTTAGAAATCTCGGAAAATTCAAAAAAATTTCCAGTTGAAAGCAAGAAATGGATGAATAAAAAAAGCCTCTAGAGTGTTATGTCTGGAGATGGATTGCATTGATGTGACTTGTCAATAGCTATCGTAGAAAAAAAATTCAGTTCAAGTTTCCCGTGGGAAATCTCGGAAATATCTAGTTTCCAAAAATTATTAGAAAATTTGTATAAAATCAGCCTCTAGAGCGTTATGTCTGGAGATGGATTCAATTGATGTGATTACTCAATAGCTATTGCAGGAGTAAAATTCAGTTCAAGTTTCCCGTGGGAAATCTCGGAAAATTCAAAAAAATTTCCAGCCGAAAGTAAGAAATGGATGAATAAAAAAAGCCTCTAGAGTGTTATGTCTGGAGATGGATTGCATTGATGTGACTTGTCAATAGCTATCGTAGAAAAAAAATTCAGTTCAAGTTTCCCGTGGGAAATCTCGGAAAATTCGATTTTCCAAAAATTATTAGAAAATTTGTATAAAATCAGCCTCTAGAGTGTTATGTCTGGAGATGGATTCAATTGATATGATTACTCAATAGCTATTGCAGGAAAAAAATTCAGTTCAAGTTTCCCGTGGGAAATCTCGGAAAATTCGATTTTCCAAAAATTATTAGAAAATTTGTATAAAATCAGCCTCTAGAGTATTATTTCTGGAGATGGATTCAATTGGTGTGACTACTCAATAGCTATCGCAGAAAAAAAATTCAGTTCAAGTTTCCCGTGGGAAATCTCGGAAAATTCGATTTTCCAAAAATTATTAGAAAATTTGTATAAAATCAGCCTCTAGAGTATTATGTCTGGAGATGGATTCAATTGATGTGATTACTCATTAGCTATCGCAGGAATAAAATTCAGTTCAAGTTGCCCGTGGGAAATCTCGGAAAATTCAAAAAAATTTCAAGCCGAAAGTAAGAAATGGATGAATAAAAAAAGCCTCTAGAGTGTTATGTCTGGAGATGGATTGCATTCATGTGACTTGTCAATAGATATCGCAGAAAATAAATTCAGTTCAAGTTTCCCGTGACGTTCCCGTTATTTTTATACCTAAGGCGGGAAAACCAATGACCTTGGACCGAATAGCTTATCTTCTTTCTCTTTAAAACACTGGAAAGACAAATGAAAGCTCATATCGGAAGCGCGATTATGCCGGAAAAACTGTCTAAATCTCAACATGCTTTTTGCAAGGGGAGATCTGTAGAGACTGTTCTTCATGACAAGGAATCTTTTGTATATTTCTTTGAGAAATCTTTCGAGACTCAAGACTTCGCAATTGTAGCCTTTTTGGGTATTGAGGGAGCCTTTAACAACGTGCTTCCAGGGGCTATAACTCGGGCACTTTCAAATCTGAGAGTGGGTGAATCACCCAAGGACTGGATAGACCAAATGCTAAGAGGATCATAAATGCGAGTCTGGCGGAATCGTCGGCCAGAAGATTGACAAGCAGAGGTACGCCGCACGGTGGCGTACTGTCTCCCATGCTTTGGAACCTGGTCATAAATGGCCTGTTGGTAGAGCTGGAGCTTAGGGGCTTCAAGGTGGTTGCCTATGCGGATGATGATGCTGCCCTGGGCATTGTTTTATTAAAGGTAAATGGCTGTGGGTTGACTGTGAACCCACACAAAACCGAGTTGGTTCTCTTCTCTAGGAAACATAAACATCCTCAAATCGATCCTCCCACTTTAAATGGGTTCAGTTTGATTTTAATAGATGACGCGAAGTTTCTGGATCTCGTTTTGGATAGAAAATTGAATTGAAAACCTAATATGCATCGTACAATGCGTGTATGTTAGAACATATTAACAGGCATGTTATTATGTGAGAACATATTAACAGGCAAAAGTCAACTAATCCCACGAGATCTTAGGAATTGGAGAAAACATAGACAATTTTAGTACACCCTACCGTGAGTGAACATCGTACCGCAGTAGGCCGCCAGCAAGCATAAACGCTAGCAGCTAAAAAGGGAAATTACGGATCATCCGGACACAAGTAGCTGACTCAAGTGTACAACACCCGGAGTGCACTTAAAAAACCTCTGAGGAAACTCTAATCCTCAGATCAAGAATTACCCAGAAGAAATTCCTCAAAAATAATGAAAATAATAATCTTGTAAGTACAAGTAATAAAATCGTAATAAAAACGCATAATAATTAATACAAAAAAAGTGAAAATTTATAAAGAGTATAATATTCAATAAATAATAATATAATAATAAAACATATAATAATAATAAACTAATAAATAGTCATTCGAAATTCAAAACTTATTTAAAAACAAAATTGCAAAGAGTGTACCAATGGAAGAAATTTAAGCAACAATAACATAGTTGACGGGAGCACTCAACGCCCAAATCGAATTAAATAAAAAATTGGAAGGAAGAATTGGCCAGTTAGAAAATCAAGGGCAAAACAACACACCAAACAATACAACACTCGTGGCACCCAGAACAAAACAGGATCTTAAAGACATCGGCAAACTACCAGACTGCGTCAAAGAACTACAAGTCTTTTACGGAAATCCATCACATTATGTGTCATGGATATACAGTGTAGAAAGTATCCTAAAATACTAAGAGATAATGAAGGATAAACCTGTATATAGAGCCATATTACAAAGTATAAGACAGAAAATACGAGGAACGGCGGACGCAGCTCTCTTATCATATAACATTTTCGACGAAAATTGGAGTGCGATAAAAGGATGTTTATCGTTACATTACGTCGACAAAAGAGATGTGAGGACACTCGAATATCAATTGCGCAGCCTAACTCAGGGAAAGAAAAGTATCGATGAATTTTACGCAACTGTAAACCATCAACTATCCCTCATTATCAACAAAGTTAAAACTGAAAACTACAATGCAGACACCATGACAGTGCTGATAGATACGTACAGGAATCGGGCATTGGATGTCTTCGTTAGAGGTTTAACTGGAGATATATCAAGAATGCTAACTATTCAGAGACCGACGAATCTCCCAGAGGCGTGTTCATCATGTCTGGAGATACAAAATCTCAATTTTCGGAGTATGCCAATACACAATAGGAATTTTAACAATTCAATCACGATTCCCGTAAACCAAATCAATGCGAATGGATTTCAACAATACACGAAGCCGATACCGCTACCAAGAATATCGCTGCAACAGAGTAATATGGGGTACAGTATGCAGTATCAACAACCATACCAACAACAGCAATATCAACAGCCATACCAGCAACAACAAAATTACTTAGTACCACCGCCAGCAAGGCCGCAATATCCAAAGCCACCAACACCGATGGAGGTGGACGAATCTATAAAAAACAGGAAGGTCGATAACATGAACCGACCAAATAATTATCCGAACCCAACCTTTAAGAGAGAACAAAAGTCGGATATCAATGAAAAATCTCAGAAACAACAAAGAGTATTTCACCTGGAACAGGAAAACGACGAAGACCCGTATGAAGAATATATTAGAAATTACGACGACAACGAGAAAGAAGACTCTAGTGATGTGCTAAATCGATCTTTTTCGTTCTGTTTTGTTTATTTTCTTAAATGTTTTTTAACAAAAAAGATCGCTTTAGCCCATCACTAGAAGACTCAGATGTAAACGATGAAATAAATTTTATAGAGGAGACCTCTGTAGCCTACCTTACATAGAATACCAGTGCCACAATAATAAAATATTAAAGTTCCTTATAGACACGGGCGCAAATAAAAACTTTGTAAAAAAGGAACTCGCTAAGGGTGCTCAGCCCGTAAATAAACCATTTACCGTTAAATCAGCGGGAATTGATATACAAATAAAACAGAAAATAACCGCACCTATATTCAAAAAATTTGGAAATATTATACAAATAGACTTCTTTATACTACCGAACCTAACTTCATTCGACGGTATAATTGGGGATGATACCTTAAAAAAAGTAGAGGCGGTGATAGACAGGAGACAAAATATCTTAACCATCTCTCCAGGAATCGACATCCCATTGAAAGAGAAGATTTCAACCCAAGTCAACAACATTGAAATGAGAGACAACCATTTGGACGAAGAAACAAAGCTAAAATTAAAAACCATGATCAATAAATATCTACCACTCTTCGGAGCCATTGGAGACCAACCGACCATTGAAACGAACGTGAGGGCGGAGATCAAAACTACTATGAATGACCCGATCTACACAAAATCGTATCCATACCCTATCAACATGAGGGCCGAAGTGGGTCAACAATTAAAACAACTACTCAATGACGGCATTATAAGATCATCGAAAAGTCCGTATAATTCACCCATTTGGATTGTAGAGAAGAAAATGGATGCATCGGGAGTAAAAAAGTATCGAATGGTCATAGATTTTAAAAGATTAAACGCAGTCACCGTGTCGGACACTTATCCAATACCAGACATACCTAATACCATCGCAAATCTGGGAAACTCCAAATTCTTCACAACGATAGACCTTACATCCGGATTCCGCAACATTAAGATCGATAATAACGGGAAATACGAATTCACCAGGCTACCGTTGACTGAAAAACGCGCCAGCGATTTTTCAGAGAATAATCGACGATGTCTTAAAGGAATACATCGGTAAAATATGTTATACATCGATCGTAGACATCGATGATATTATCATATTTAGAAGAGAAAACCAAGAGGAACACCTGAAAAATGTCAACAAAACTCTAGACAGACTATGGAAAGCTAATCTCCGAGTCAATTTAGACAAGATCGAATTTTTAAAAGAGGAAACCGAATTCCTAGGATATATAATAACGAGCAAAGGAATAAGAACGGGTCCAAAAAAAGTAATGGCTGTGCAGAAACTAAAACCACCTGAAAATCTTAAGGAATTGAAAAGTTTCCTTGGATTAACATCATACTGTAGGCGATTCATCAAAGACTTCGCAAAGGTAGCAAAACCTTTGACGAATCTTACAAGAGGGGAGAATGCGCAAATAAAAGCTAGCCAGTCAAAAAAAGTACACATAAACTTAACAGATGTCGAATTGAAAGCATTCGAACATCTAAAATCACTACTGTCATCGGCGGACCTATTGATATTTCCGGACTTCGACAAACCGTTTATACTAAAAACGGACGCGTCAAACCACAGCATCGGGGCCGTACTCTCGCGAGGAGATATTGGCAAGGACCAACCTATAACGTATATATCTAGAGCCCTCAATAAAACCGAGGAGAACTACGCTACGAACGAGAAAGAAATGTTGGCGATCGTTTGGGCTCTAGATAACCTAAGGAATTACCTTTATGGAGCGAAAAAATCAGGATTCTTACAGACCATCAGCCACTGACCTTCGCTCTCAGCATTAGGAATAGAAACAGCAAGTTGAAAAGATGGAAAGCCAGGCTAGAGGAGTACAACTATGAGATTGTCTACAAACCCGGAATATCAAATAAAGTAGCGGACGCACTACCAAGACTGAAGTTGGAGGTCAACACCTTTCGTTATCACGCGATGAGACCGTACGTAGTGCAGAAGAAGATGGCACACAACTAATTCCGCATTGCGAAGCCCCAATAAACGTCTTTAAAAATCAATTAATAATATCCGAGGGAAACGGAATTTACGTTTATAATGAACCACACCAGAACTATCATAGGCATTACATCTCCCTATCAGAAGATCAGACAAGGGAAAAACTCATCAAACATCTGAAAGAAAGACTACACCCAACATCTGTAAATGGAATCAAAATTCCGGAAGGATATTTCCAGCTACTTCAGGAAATTTACGCAGAACATCTACGCAATTACAAATTACGGATAACACAGAGGATATTAGAGGATATCCGCAATGAAGACTATAAAAACCGCATTATACTAGAAGAACACAGAAGAGCGCATCGAAATGCAAGGGAAAATAAGGAACAAATACGAGAAAAGTATTATTTCCCTCAGATGACCAGTTTAATAAAAAAAATATAAGCAGAACTGCGGCATATGTAACCAAAATAAATACGACCGTCACCCTAATAAACCGCAACTCCAGGAAACACCAATACCAACGTATCCTGCAGAAATTCTACACATCGACCTAATCGACATGAAAGGCGAGAAGTTTATAACACGCATTGATAAATTTTCGAAATTCGTCAAACTATTTCGCGTCAAGGACAGAACATCAGTACATATGAGAGACCAAATTATCAAAATCCTGCATTATTTCATAACACCCAGAATAATGGTTATGGACAACGAAGCAAGCTTTATCAGCCCCATCATTGCGGATTACCTAAGAACACTAGGGATTCAAATTTACTTAACCCCTACACAAAAAAGCGAAGTAAACGGAACAGTGGAAAGGGTTCACTTCACCATAATCGAAATAATCCGATGTCTGCAAAATGAATACAAGGATTTCACGAATAAAGAATTGGTCAATATAGCGGTTGATAGGTATAACAATTCAATACACTCTGTCACCGGAAGGAAGCCTAGTGACATATTTTTTGGACGGACACAACGGATCAATTATCAAAATTTATTAAACTTCAAGGAGAAAGTAAATGAAAATGTAATACAAAGGATCAGAAATAATCAGAGGCTTAAATTACAAAGAGAAAACTTGAAAAAGAACGTGCCAAGAACATACGAAGTTGGAGCACCAATATACACAGCTGTTAAACAAATTCAGGAAAAAACTAAACCTAAATTTCGAAAAGAAATCGTGGCGAAGGATAATAAGGTCACCGTGACCACACTCTCGGGAAAAAGAATTCATAAAACTCATATCAAAAACTCACCAACTTAAATCACTTTACGTATATCTTTCCAGCTAATGTCTATGGGCAATAACGACATCTTTGAGCATACACAAGTATGACACTCCAATAGTGTCTGTAAAACAAGGAAATGGAAATATAATAAGCGGGAACTTCAAGATCATACATCAGATTGACCTGCAGAATTATGTGAAAATATTGGCAAACATCAAATCGGAATTAAAAGGAATCGATTCAACAAACATCATGAAACCTCAACTAACATACCAAATCAATGAAACAGAAAAACTACTGGAAGAACTTCAAGGTCAACCTTCGAGGACGAAACGAGCAATCAACTGGATTGGCTCTACTTGGAAGTGGATCGCTGGCTCTCCAGATGCAACTGATTGGGACGAGATCCTTAAAAGCCAAGACCGGATCATTGAGAACAACAACGAGCAGTATAGAATAAACACTGCCATAACAAACAAGATTCAAAAGCTTCTCGGTCAACCTAACGAAATATTGCTACATCTGGATGACCAACGAGGTTTTTCAACAAATGATGTTCAATCGACTACAAATAGTTAAAGAAGAAGTAAAAGAAATTGTAAGAGCTACGCAACTTGCTAAAGGTGAGATAATCAATTCCAACTTATTAGGCAAAGACGAAATTGGACGTCTAGTGACAGAAATCGAAACCTTACCCTATGCTAACGAAATCGAAGCCATCGAATATGCCGAACCTGCAATGATCATCAAAAACTCAACGATTTTATACGTCATATCAATCCCTAAAACGAGCAAAGAAAAGAATTACATCACATCAAAATAAAATGTTCAATAAAAAATAACAAACAAATTTATTTGGAATACAACGAAATCCTTATAAACCAACAAAACATATATGGGATTATTGACAAATGCCAAACCAGGAGAGAAACCATTAATTGTGACCTCGGCCAACTACAAGAATTGAAAGAAAACCATTGTATTACCCAATTACTGAAGGGATTGGAAGCCGGGTGTGAATTTACATTTAATGAAAAGGAATTAATAGAACCCATAACTGACAACACTATCTTCCTAAACAACTTTCATGGCGCAATAACATATAACAATTCAGTGAAACATCTAAAAGGCAATTATTTAGTTCAATACCAAAACGAATCAGTAGAAATAAAAGGATGGATCTTCACCAACAAAGAAATGAGAACATCTCAAATACTACCACCAGTATTGCAAACAAATATTACAGAACAAGGGATGAAACTTAATCTGGAATATCTACATGACCTACATGTAAACAACATAGGGAAACTCCAGAAATTATCAACATACCATCAGATAAATAATGTCACGGACAGTATCATCGTAATTACCATAGTTATAATCCCGACAAACAAAATGTAACCAAGATTAGTGTCTCAGTAACAAAGTTACCGATGCACGGTAACAAAAAATGATCAAAAAAATTATTATGTGCTATCCTTTTCTCTAAATTTTCTGCTTTTTATATTTTGTACATTATTCTGTTTTTTTTGTATAGAAAAAATAATATATTGCCCATGTGCTAAGTTCTTTCCAAAAAAATAACTCGAAAATGTTTCCGATAAAACTACGATTTCTTTATGCATATTTATTCGTCATTGTCATTATATATCAAACAATACGCGCGAGTAGGTATTTAATTATTTAAAAGTGTAATTACATAATTAAATTGTGAGTATTACCTATTATTTCCTAACATATTTTCATATGGTGGTAGATTTTATATGTTAAAGTTCTTGGTAAATTTCCGGGTTAAATTGTCAGATTTTTTTGTGTGTGTCGGTAAATTGTCGGTAACAAAATTTTTTTTCTTTATAAATTTAATTAGTCTTTTTTTTAGTGCGTAAACTTTTGGTTATCAGATATAATAATTATTTAAAACTAACGAACTGAAATCGGTAACCACATAATAAATAAACTAATAAAAATTTGTACCGTAAATTACAGAAGACAGAACCAATTGAACAATTTTGAAAAATACATGCGGCGTCGCGTTGTTAAAATATAGCTTGTGTTTCGGTCAATTTTCGGTTACATTGTCTGGTATTATTTTTATTTGTCGGTAAATTATCGGTACCAATATTATACCATATTTATTAGTTAATAATTACCACCGTTCGCTTAATTAACCTTCACCATTCTAAGGCTGCTTCGGCAGCTCTACTCCTCAGGCTGACTAGTTCGGGTGAGGATGTGATACTAATCCAAGAACCTTGGATTAACAATAACAGGATCTGTGGCCTCAGAACCAAAGGGTACAAAATTATATCCTCTTGTAAGTCTGGGAAGATCAGATCTTGTATTCTTGGGAAAAATAATGAGTGTGAAGTTTATGCTAAAAAAAAATAACAAAAAATTACACTGTTAAATTAGCTATTTTCCAATTGGAATTTAAATGATATGAAAATTTAAATTTTTCGTAATTTGGGATTTTTAGTACCACCAAACAGATTCTTTTCATCAGAAAACAGGTTCTTTTCATCCTTTTCAGATAGCTGGACCATCTGTTTATATCGTTAACCAAAAGCATCCAATTGTCTTGAACATTACTATATTTCAGATAATTTAAAAGTTTACTGAATTTTGATGGTTTAAATAATTATTTAGCGCCGATCCTGGAAATGTCCCGAAGGCCCCGCACATTTCTTAGAATAGCTAAGCCATATAGCGGTCAATGTCACTAAGCCGATCCAATTATGATGAACTAATATATTATAGTCACAGTTTTCGGAATTTCAAATAATTTTTTCATTATTTTAAAAGTTTTATATCGCCGACCGAGAGATATCCACAAGATCTTGCCCATATTTTCGGATAACTTGGCCATATGCCAGTCTACGTGGTCAATCTTATTTAATTGTGATGAACTATATTATACATTACAGAATTTAGAATTTTTAATAATTTTATTAGTTTTATAAATTGTTGTATCTCCGACCACAGAGATGTACACAAGGTCTGGCCTATATTTTTGGATAATTTGACCATATGCTAGTATACGTTTTCAATCTTATTCAATTGTGATGAACTATACTATACTTCACAGAATTTAGAATTTTTAATAATTTTATTAGTTTTATAAATTGTTGTATCTCCGATCACAGAGATGTCCACAAGGTCTGGCCTATATTTTTGGATAACTTGACCATATGCTAGTATAAGTTTTCAATCTTATTCAATTGTGATGAACTATACTATACTTCACAGAATTTAGAATTTTTAATAATTTTTTTAGTTTTATAAATTGTTGTATCTCCGATCACAGAGATGGCCACAAGGTCTGGCCTATATTTTTGGATAACTTGACCATATGCCAGTCTACTTGGTCAATCTTATTCAATTGTGATGAACTATACTATCCTTCAAAGAATTTAGAATTTTTAATAATTTTATTAGTTTTATAAATTGTTGTATCTCCGATCACAGAGATGTCCACAAGGTTTGGCCTATATTTTTGGATAACTCGACCATATGTTAGTCTACTTGGTCAATCTTATTCAATTGTGATGAACTATACTATACTTCACAGAATTTAGAATTTTTAATACTTTTATTAGTTTTATAAATTGTTGTATCTCCGATCACAGAGATGTCCACAAGGTCTGGCCTATATTTTTGGATAACTTGACCATATGCTAGTATACGTTTTCAATCTTATTCAATTGTGATGAACTATACTATACTTCACAGAATTTAGAATTTTTAATAATTTTATTAGTTTTATAAATTGTTGTATCTCCGATCACAGAGATGTCCACAAGGTCTGGCCTATATTTTTGGATAACTCGACCATATGCTAGTATAAGTTTTCAATCTTATTCAATTGTGATGAACTATACTATACTTCACAGAATTTAGAATTTTTAATAATTTTTTTAGTTTTATAAATTGTTGTATCTCCGATCACAGAGATGTCCACAAGGTCTGGCCTATATTTTTGGATAACTTGACCATATGCTAGTATAAGTTTTCAATCTTATTCAATTGTGATGAACTATACTATACTTCACAGAATTTAGAATTTTTAATAATTTTTTTAGTTTTATAAATTGTTGTATCTCCGATCACAGAGATGGCCACAAGGTCTGGCCTATATTTTTGGATAACTTGACCATATGCCAGTCTACTTGGTCAATCTTATTCAATTGTGATGAACTATACTATCCTTCACAGAATTTAGAATTTTTAATAATTTTATTAGTTTTAAAAATTTTTGTATCTCCGATCACAGAGATGTCCACAAGGTCTGGCCTATATTTTTAGATAACTTTGCCATATGCTAGTATACGTGGTCAATTTTATTCAATTGTGATGAACTATACTATACTTCACAAAATGTCGAATTTTTAATAATTTTTTTGTTTTATAAATTGTTGTCTCTCCGATCACAGAGATGTCCACAAGGTCTGGCCTATATTTTTGGATAACTTGACCATATGCCATTCTACTTAGTCAATTTTATTCAATTGTGATGAACTATACTATACTTCACCGAATTTAGAATTTTTAATATTTTTATTAGTTTTATAAATTGTTGTATCTCCGATCACAGAGATGTCCACAAGGTCTGGCCTATATTTTTGGATAACTTGACCATATGCTAGTATACAATGTCAATCTTATTCAATTGTGATGAACTATACTATACTTCACAGAATTTAGAATTTTTAATAATTTTATTAGTTTTATAAATTGTTGTATCTCCGATCACAGAGATGTCCACAAGGTCTGGCCTATATTTTTGGATAACTTGACCATATGCCAGTCTACTTAGTCAATCTTATTCAATTGTGATGAACTATACTATACTTCACAGAATTTAGAATTTTTAATAATTTTATTAGTTTTATAAATTGTTGTATCTCCGATCACAGAGATGTCCACAAGGTCTGGCCTATATTTTTGGATAACTTGACCATATGCTAGTATACGTTTTCAATCTTATTCAATTGTGATGAACTATACTATACTTCACAGAATTTAGAATTTTTAATAATTTTTTTAGTTTTATAAATTGTTGTATCTCCGATCACAGAGATGTCCACAAGGTCTGGCCTATATTTTTGGATAACTTGACCATATGCTAGTATAAGTTTTCAATCTTATTCAATTGTGATGAACTATACTATACTTCACAGAATTTAGAATTTTTAATAATTTTTTTAGTTTTATAAATTGTTGTATCTCCGATCACAGTGATGGCCACAAGGTCTGGCCTATACTTTTAGATAACTTGACCATATGCCAGTCTACTTGGTCAATCTTATTCAATTGTGATGAACTATACTATCCTTCACAGAATTTAGAATTTTTAATAATTTTATTAGTTTTAAAAATTGTTGTATCTCCGATCACAGAGATGTCCACAAGGTCTGGCCTATATTTTTAGATAACTTGGCCATATGCTAGTATACGTGGTCAATTTTATTCAATTGTGATGAACTATACTATACTTCACAAAATGTCGAATTTTTAATAATTTTTTTGTTTTATAAATTGTTGTCTCTCCGATCACAGAGATGTCCACAAGGTCTTGCCTATATTTTTGGATAACTTGACCATATGCTAGTATACGTTTTCAATCTTATTCAATTGTGATGAACTATACTATACTTCACAGAATTTGAATTTTTAATAATTTTTTTGTTTTATAAATTGTTGTCTCTCCGATCACAGAGATGTCCACAAGGTCTTGCCTATATTTTTGGATAACTTGACCATATGCTAGTATACGTTTTCAATCTTATTCAATTGTGATGAACTATACTATACTTCACAGAATTTGAATTTTTAATAATTTTTTTAGTTTTATAAATTGTTGTATCTCCGATCACAGAGATGTCCACAAGGTCTGGCCTATATTTTTGGATAACTTGACCATATGCTAGTATAAGTTTTCAATCTTATTCAATTGTGATGAACTATACTATACTTCGCAGAATTTAGAATTTTTAATAATTTTTTTAGTTTTATAAATTGTTGTATCTCTGATCACAGAGATGTCCACAAGGTCTGGCCTATATTTTTGGATAACTTGACCATATGCCAGTCTACTTAGTCAATCTTATTCAATTGGGATGAACTATACTATACTTCACAGAATTTAGAATTTTTAATAATTTTATTAGTTTTATAAATTGTTGTATCTCCGATCACAGAGATGTCCACAAGGTTTAGCCTATATTTTTGGATAACTCGACCATATGTTAGTCTACTTGGTCAATCTTATTCAATTGTGATGAACTATACTATACTTCACAGAATTTAGAATTTTTAATAATTTTATTAGTTTTATAAATTGTTGTATCTCCGATCACAGAGATGTCCACAAGGTCTGGCCTATATTTTTGGATAACTTGACCATATGCCAGTCTACTTAGTCAATCTTATTCAATTGTGATGAACTATACTATACTTCACAGAATTTAGAATTTTTAATAATTTTATTAGTTTTATAAATTGTTGTATCTCCGATCACAGAGATGTCCACAAGGTCTGGCCTATATTTTTGGATAACTTGACCATATGCTAGTATAAGTTTTCAATCTTATTCAATTGTGATGAACTATACTATACTTCACAGAATTTAGAATTTTTAATAATTTTATTAGTTTTATAAATTGTTGTATCTCCGATCACAGAGATGTCCACAAGGTCTGGCCTATATTTTTGGATAACTTGACCATATGCTAGTATACGTTTTCAATCTTATTCAATTGTGATGAACTATACTATACTTCACAGAATTTAGAACTTTTAATAATTTTTTTAGTTTTATAAATTGTTGTATCTCCGATCACAGAGATGTCCACAAGGTCTGGCCTATATTTTTGGATAACTTGACCATATGCCAGTGTACTTGGTCAATTTTATTCAATTGTGATGAACTATACTATACTTCACAGAATTTAGAATTTTTAATAATTTTATTAGTTTTATAAATTGTTGTATCTCCGATCACAGAGATGTCCACAAGGTCTGGCCTATATTTTCGGATAGCTTGACCATATGCCAGTATACGTGGTCAATCTTATTCAATTGTGATGAACTATACTTCACTTCACAGAATTTAGAATTTTTAATAATTTTATTAGTTTTATAAATTGTTGTATCTCCGATCACAGAGATGTCCACAAGGTCTGGCCTATATTTTGGATAACTTGACCATATGCCAGTCTACTTGGTCAATCTTATTCAATTGTGATGAACTATACTATACTTCACAAAATTTCGAATTTTTAATAATTTTATTAGTTATATGAATTGTTGTATCTCCGATCACAGAGATGTCCACATGGTCTGGCCTATATTTTTGGATAACTTGACCATATGCCATACAAAAATTTATAAAACTAATAAAATTATTAAAAATTCTAAATTCTGTGAAGTATAGTATAGTTCATCACAATTGAATAAGATTAACCACGTAGACTGGCATATGGTCAAGTTATCCAAAAATATAGGCCAGACCTTGTGGACATCTCTTTGATCGGAGATACAACAATTTATAAAACTAATAAAATTATTAAAAATTCGAAATTCTGTGAAGTATAGTATAGTTCATCACAATTGAATAAGATTAACCACGTAGACTGGCATATGGTCAAGTTATCTAAAAATATAGGCCAGACCTTGTGGACATCTCTGTGATCGGAGATACAACAATTTATAAAACTAATAAAATTATTAAAAATTCTAAATTCTGTGAAGTATAGTATAGTTCATCACAATTGAATAAGATTGACCACGTAGACTGGCATATGGTCAAGTTATCTAAAAAAATAGGCCAGACCTTGTGGACATCTCTGTGATCAGAGATACAACAATTTATATAACTAATAAAATTATTAAAAATTCGAAATTCTGTGAAGTATAGTATAGTTCATCACAATTGAATAAGATTAACCACGTAGACTGGCATATGGTCAAGTTATCTAAAAATATAGGCCAGACCTTGTGGACATCTCTGTGATCAGAGATGCAACAATTTATATAACTAATAAAATTATTAAAAATTCGAAATTCTGTGAAGTATAGTATAGTTCATCACAATTGAATAAGATTAACCACGTAGACTGGCATACGGTCAAGTTATCCAAAAATATAGGCCAGACCTTGTGGACATCTCTGTGATCGGAGATGCAACAATTTATATAACTAATAAAATTATTAAAAATTCGAAATTCTGTGAAGTATAGTATAGTTCATCACAATTGAATAAGATTAACCACGTAGACTGGCATACGGTCAAGTTATCCAAAAATATAGGCCAGACCTTGTGGACATCTCTGTGATCGGAGATACAATTTTTAAAACAATAAAACTATTAAAAATTCTAAATTCTGTGAAGTATAGTATAGTTCATCACAATTGAATAAGATTGACCAAGTAGACTGGCATATGGTCAAGTTATCCACAAATATAGGCCAGACCTTGTGGACATCTCTGTGATCGGAGATACAACAATTTATAAAACTAATAAAATTATTAAAAATTCTAAATTCTGTGAAGTGAAGTATAGTTCATCACAATTGAATAAGATTGACCACGTAGACCGGCATATGGTCAAGTTATCCAAAAATATAGGCCAGACCTTGTGGGCATCTCTGTGATCGGAGATACAACAATTTTTAAAACAATAAAATTATTAAAAATTCTAAATTCTGTGAAGTATAGTATAGTTCATCACAATTAAATAAGATTGACCACGTAGACTGGCATATGGTCAAGTTATCCAAAAATATAGGCAAGACTTTGTGGACATCTCTGTGATCGAAGATACAACAATTTATATAACTAATAAATTTATTATTAATTTGAAATTCTGTGAAGTATATTATAGTTCATCACAATTGAATAAGATTGACCACGTAGACTAGCATATGGTCAAGTTATCCAAAAATATAGGCCAGACCTTGTGGGCATCTGTGTGATCAAAATGACCACAATTTATAAAACTAATAAAATTATTAAAAATTCTAAATTCTGTGAAGTATAGTATAGTTCATCACAATTGAATAAGATTGACCACGTAGACTGGCATATGGTCAAGTTATCTAAAAATATAGGCCAGACCTTGTGGACATCTCTGTGATCAGAGATACAACAATTTATAAAACTAATAAAATTATTAAAAATTCTAAATTCTGTGAAGTAAAGTATAGTTCATCACAATTGGATAAGGTTGACCAAGTAGACTGGCGCTTAGCCAAGTTATCCGAAAATATGGGCAAAACCTTGCGGACATCTCTGCGGTCGGCGATATAAAACTTTTAATATAATGAAAAATTTTTAAAAATTCCAAAAACTGTGAAATATATTATAGTTCATCATAATCGGATCGGCTTGGTGACATTGGCGGCTATATGGCTTAGCTGTTCTAAGAAATATGCGGGGCCTTCGGGACATTTCCAGGATCGGCGATAAATAATTATTTAAACCATCAAAATTCAGTCAACTTTTAAATTATCTGAAATATAACTAGTAATGTTCTACACAATTGGATGCTTTTGGTTAACGAGATAAACAGATGGTCCAGCTATCTGAAAACGACGAAAAGAACCTATTTCCTGATGAAAAAAATCTATTTGGTGGTACGAAAAATCCAAAATTACAAAAAATTTAAATTTTCATATAATTAAAATTCCAATTGGAAAATAGCTAATTTAACAGTGTAATTTTTTGTTATTTTTTTTAGCATAAACTTCACACTCATGAAAAATAATATTAATCTTTTCCTTCTCTCTCAATACAGCAACGGTGACACTACTGCAGTTAGCCTGGAAGTAGGCACTTGTAGATTCTGGCTAGTTTCAGCCTACATGGACCGGGAGAAGGAGGTTCCTCCGGATAACCTGGAGGAGCTGATTCGTAAAGCGGAACAATCAAAGGTAGGTGTGGTACTGGGAGTGGATGCTAATGCGCATCACACTATCTGGGGAAGCACAGACATTAATGAAAGAGGTGAGTCGCTTTTTGATTATTTGATGAGTACTAACCTTTCAGTGTGTAATATTGGGCGGGAACCCACATTTATTACTAGTAACAGGCAGGAGGTTCTAGACGTGACCCTTGCCTCAAATAATATTCTTCATATGGTTAAAAATTGGAGGGTGGATAAGGAACACTCCTTTTCTGATCATCGATATTTAACCTATAGTCTCGATATTCACCCTGCTACCCGGGAAGCCTTCAGGAACCCTAGAAGGACCAACTGGAGCAAATATGGGGAATTATTGGAGGAAATGTTACCGACGAGGGCTATGGAGCCCCCGACGACCGTTGGGGAGCTGGAGGACATCCGATCCTTTCGCATCCGATCCTTTCGCGCTGCCTGCCCACTGGCTAAGCCTAGGGGTAGGCAAAAACAGGTATGGTGGTCCAGGGAACTGGGAACCTATCGAAAGGCTTGTAGGATAGCCTTTAATAGAGCCAAAAATACAAGGGAGGCTCAGGATTGGGACTCCTATAAGGAGAAACTCGGAATTTATAAGAAAGAATTAAAAAAGGCACAAAGGAGGTATTGGAGAATCTTCTGTGATAATATGGAAGAGGTATCCGAAACCTCCCGCCTTAGGAAGATTCTTTCCAAAAGTACATCTAGTCCTAGTTTTTTGATAAAACCGGACGGATCTTGGACAGTTTCTAGTGGAGAATCTCTGGAGCTTCTCTTCGAGACACACTTCCGAGGGAGCTTTGAAGACCTGTTGGTGCGTAGCAATCATCAGGAATCACTGTCAGTAACCACAGAGGATATCGTAACCAGAAAACGGATCCTATGGGCACTGAGGGGTTTTAAACCATTTAAATCGGCTGGTCCGGATCAAATTATACCAGCGGAACTTCAAAACAACTCAGTAATTATTCTTCCCTACCTGGAAGCTATATTCAAAGGGTGTTTGAAGCTGGGCTATATTCCTAGGTACTGGACGGAGGTCAATGTGGTGTTCATACCGAAAGCGGGGAAAAGCTCACATGTCTATCCTAAGGACCTAAGACCAATAACTCTATCATCCTTTCTTTTAAAAACCTTGGAAAGGCTGCTGGATGTATACATCAGAGATAAAATAGGTGCCAGGAAGTGGGCATCGCCTCAGCATGCGTACACAAAGGGATGGGGATGAGGATCTGTGGACACGGCTCTGCACGCCTTGGTGTCTATGATTGAGAAATCGATTAATTCGAAGGAATTCTGTTTGGTGGCCTTCCTGGATATAGAAGGCGCCTTTAATAATGTGAAAGCGGAGGCAATCAAGGAGGGATTGTCATTTTTGGAGGTGGACGTTCCTCTGATAGGGTTAATCAATTATATGCTGGGAAGCAGGATTATTAGCTCGAAGTTGGGGGACTCCACCTTCAAAAGGCGAGTAACTAGGGAAACTCCGCAGGGGGGGGGTTCTGTCCCCTCTTCTCTGGAACATAGTGTTAAACGGGTTACTACTTGAATTGGAGAGAGAGGGTATTGGAGTTATCGCGTACGCAGATGACGTAGCTTTAGCTGTTACCGGGAAATTCCTGGGCACGATTGTAGCGTAATGCAGAATGCACTTACCATCGTTACGAAATGGGCTGGCAAATGTGGACTTGGTATTAACCCGACCAAGACAGAGCTGGTACTCTTTACTAAGAAATACAAAATCCCGGTAGTTGTCCCTCCTACCTTAAATGGCACGAGACTTGCTTTTACTGATAGAGCTAGATATCTGGGCATTATCTTGGACAGTAAGCTTAGTTGGAAGCCCAACTTGTTGGAGAGAATAAACAAAGCTACTATTGCTTTGTACTCCTGTAGGAACGCCATTGGCCATAGATGGGGTCTGAAGCCGGAGCTGGTACACTGGCTCTACACCGCCGTAGTGAGACCTGTACTCATGTACGGGGTGGGTGTTTGGTGGCCAGCTCTGGACAAGGTAACTTACAAAAGTAAGATTGAGAGAGTGCAAAGAACGGCCTGTATGCTTGTTAGCGGGGCATTGAGGTCGACACCGACAAGTGCCTTAGAGGTTATGTTGCACCTTCTTCCGGTCGACATTTTTGGCAAACAGATGGCGGCAAATACGGCTGTACGACTTGCAGCCGTCTCTCAGTGGAGGTGTCTTAGTATAGGACACTCTACTATCGTCAGATCGTTGAAGGATGAGCTGGCGAATCTTGACTACATTAAACCTACTCTACGCTTCGAGAAGCGATTTCGGACCTCCTTCCCTTCAAGGGAATCCTGGAGGGATAGACGGTTATCGGAAACCGAAGCGTTGCAATTCTTCACAGATGGCTCCAAGCTAGACGGCAAAGTAGGAGCTGGAGTATTCTGTGGCAAATTAAATGTAAATATTTCTATTCGTCTCCCTGATTACTGCAGCGTGTACCAAGCTGAAGTCGTAGCGATTGAGGAGGTCATGACGTGGTTAAAGCATAATGTGTTATCCTCAGACGATATCACAATCTATGTGGACAGTCAAGCGGCGATCCGGTCGTTAGAATCGGTGTCTTTGGCGTCACGGGTGGCGTTGAGTTGTCACTCATCTCTAAATGAGATATGGGTGAGCATTTCAACATCCAGGTAGTCTGGGTCCCAGGTCACTCGAGCGTAATGGGGAACTGCAGGGCAGATGAACTTGCTAGGCATGGTACGACTCTCCAGCTGCAACCGGAAAGGGCAAGTCTGGGGAGGCCTATCACAGACCTGAGACAAGCACTTGGGAAGCAGGCGCTATCCTCAGCGGGGGAAGGTGGTCTAACGCCCTTACCTGTAGAGTTGCAAGACAAGTTTGGCCAAAGCTGGACTTGGGGCGCACTAGGGCATTAATATCCTTACGAAGACGTGAATTAAGAACGGTCGAAGGAATTCTCACGGGACACTGCCTTTTTGGAGAACATGCAAGAAGGCTGGGTCTGGAGGCTAATGACTTCTGCAGAAGCTGCTTGGACGAAGAGGAGGAAGAGACGTTGGTCCACTTCCTTTGCTCGTGTCCAGCATTGGCTCTCAGAAGGCACAAACACTTAGGTAAGTTCAGGATGGACTGCCTCTCGGATCTCGAAAACATTAAAGTGCGGGACGTCTTACGCTACATAAGTAGCTCGAAATGGTTCCAATAGGGGTAAAAGGGGATACATCCCGTGGTATCACAATGGACCGTCACCGGTCTAAGTGTGCGTAAGCAGCCACTCCAACCTAACCTAACCTAACCTACCACCGTTCGCTGGTTTGCGTTTTGGCTAATCCATTTATCGTTCTTTGCATATAAAATTGTCAGTGTTAATACTAATTACGGATAATTTTTCATTATTAGATTAGCAATGTCAAAAAACAAGCCATTTTATAAACTATCGAAACAATCTATTCGACGTCGTCTTAATGTGGCGGCGCGTAGTCTGATAAGTCTAGATTCTCGTTACAATAAATCAACATTAAATAAAGCTAACAGAATAATTAATGAAAACATAGAAAGACCAATTATAAGTGAGGTTGGAAATAAAGATGTAGAAACCGCTGATACAGATGACGAATATTTTAAAAACTATTTGAGTGATGTGGAAACTGAATACAGCGATGATGGACATTATAATACTGAATTTTTTTAAGACAATGGAGTATAAAACACAACATTAAATCAAACTCGTTAACCGAACTGCTGGAATTTCTTAAAAAAACGGGATTTAGCTTTTTAACTAAGGATAGCCGAACCCTCCTTAAAACTCCAACGACCAGAAATGTTTTGCCATACGAACCAGGAGATTTTGTTTACATTGGAATAACTAGTAGTTTACACAAAGTCTTGTCAAATTTAAATACCATACCAGATCAAATTTCATTGGATTTTAATATCGATGGTGTTCCAATCACCAGAAGTAGTTTAAGTTGTTTTTGGTTACCCCTGCAAAAATTTTTGTTGTAGGTGTTTATCATGGCTATAATAAACCAGCAAATTTCAACAGTTTTCTTCGACCATTAATAGATGAGCTTCAAGCGCTGATATCATCAGGAATAACATATGAAAATAATACATATTCTGTAAACATCAGAGCATTTGTTTGCGATGCACCAGCGAGGGCATCTATTTTGGGAACCAAATCTCACAATGCATATTTTGGATGCCCTAAGTGTTGTGAAGAAGGAGAATTTGCTAAAAATCGGATGACATATCCAATAAGTAATTCCAAATTACGCACAAATTCTTCTTTTAGATCCAAAGAAAATAAATACCACCATAAAAATACGTCAATCTTAGAAGAGCTTAATATAGATATGATTCAATATTTTCCTTTAGAATATTTGCATTTGGTTTGTTTAGGAATTGTGAAAAATCTTCTAAAGATGTGGACTTCTGGAATAACATCTGCATTGATTCCTAGTCGTGATCAAATTAAGATTTCTAAAAGGTTATTATCATTATCACAAATGCAACCGACAGACTTTCAAAGAAGAATTCGACCATTATCGGAACTTTCTTATTTTAAAGGATCTGAATTTCGAGTATTTTTATTATATTCCGGACCATTTGTTTTAAAACATACACTACCTTTACCAAAATATAATAATTTTTTATTGTTGCACGTCGGTATACTGATCCTTTCGCATCCAGTATACTCTGTGACCAAAACTAATATCGCAGAATCAATTTTAAAACAATTTGTATTAGGTGTGTCTGAACTCTACGGGAGCCACAATTTGACTTATAATATGCATTGCGTAACCCATTTACCCGAAGATGTCCGAATCCATGGAAAATTAGACGATTGGTCGGCTTTTTCATTTGAAAGTTTCATGTTTAATATTAAAAGCATGCTCCGGAAGCGTAACCAACCGCTTGCACAAATATGCAACAGAATATCAGAAATTAATAGTATGAAGTCTGTAAATTCTAAAGTAAAAGGTAAAACATACCCGATATTAAAAAAAAAGGAAATTAATTGCGAAAGAACCATCATATACAGAAAACTTA
This sequence comes from Tipula vernalis, assembly GCA_958295665.1. Classification (NCBI taxonomy): domain Eukaryota; kingdom Metazoa; phylum Arthropoda; class Insecta; order Diptera; family Tipulidae; genus Tipula; species Tipula vernalis. The sequence continues at coordinate 3,216,073 of OY282561.1, forward strand.
TTTTGGAATGTTTTCAAATTGACAATGGAGCAAAAAATTGCTATATTTTATTACAAAATAAAGAAATTATTAAATTTGATTACGCATCAGTTTTAAATAATAAAATTTGTATATTTGGCAATAAATTTATAAATTTACGTAATTATTATGAAGTTCCAATAGAATCCAGCCAATTTGACATTTTTGAAACCGATATGTACGAAGATGAAGTTATTTTTTGGAGTACTGATATAATTAAGTGCAAGCTATTTGGTATGAGATTGGAGATCAACGAGGCCCTGGGCGAGAGAACATTTGTATTTTTCCCACTCATGCATTTTGAAGACTAACACACAATTGATTTGATGGGTATAATTTGATTTGATGGGTATATTTATATTTGTTTGTTTGTATTATGTCAGTATCTACTAGAATTATTAAGAATTTTTTTGTTTTCATATGTGTACTATGTATGTACTATGTATTCACTATGTATTCCCAATTCATTAAATAATATAATTTTGTTGAGGTAATTTTTAGGACTGAATGATGTATGCTGTTATAGAAACCAATAACGAAGTCGGACATAAGGAAGTATGTGTGGTGTTATCAACATGGATAAAAGATGGAAAAGTAAGCTGGCCAACTAATTATTACAAGGCATTAAAGAAAATGTTAAACCCTGATAATTCCTGGGCAAAACATGCTTGCGTTATATTAAAGGAAAATTTAGGTATTTAAATAAACATCGGTTATAATTTATTTATAATATTAATTTATTAATTTTTATTTACAGCAACTTACGCTGAAGCGAAAACAAAAGAAAAATTTTTGTCAGAACATTCCTGTTCTGAAATAGAAGATGGAGCGGCTCGACAAACACAAGTTTTCAACTTTAATGACTTGTTTCAAAACGATCGGTTAACGGAAACAAACACCTGTCATGAACAACCATGCAATCCGTCGGTTGCAACCAATGTTCGTGTTCCTAATGGCGAAATTAAAGTTGCTGCTCCAACTGATAATACATATATTTTGCTAGAACCGGCCGTTAACAAATCAGGACCGGTATCAATGTCATACGAGCACAACGAATTTCCATCACAAAGTCCTGTTTATTTAGAACAATTAAATTCAATCAATGTATCAACACATAATCCAATCGTTTCGGACCAAATAAATCAACAGGTTATAATGGAAAAATTAGAAAATATTTACAGTGAAATTAAAAAAATTAAAAAATATCAGAAATCACAAAATGTTCTCATAGAAGAACAAAACTCTAAAATTGCTGAATTGAAAGATGATTTGGCTAAAACCAACACAGCTTTAGAAGGTTTTATAACATCATCGATATGTGGAACTCAGAAAACTAAGAAAATTCTCAAATGCCAAGATTTTATATATCCAATAGCACCTATAAAAAGTGTACAAGATTTGGAATTGGTAAACGGAAAGCTGCACGAAAGTCATTATATGGATCAAATGGTAATTACATATTTGTATAAAACTTTGACTAAAATATTAATTTTTTTTAAAATTATAGATTATTCGTATGTTTAAATTTCGAACGCCCAATATAAATAAATCAGTGAAACATATCTTAGAGCATTTGATAGATTATAACGTTATTAAGTTATATTCATGGACTGGACAATCTGGGATTGCCAAAGGTATAAAATCTTAAACAAAATTTTAATAATTAAAAATTTTACGCTCACCGTTTTCTCTTTTTCAGGAATAAACAAACTTATTTTTTCGGATTTGGTAATCATAAAAAATCTAATAGAAAATACATTAAACTACCTAAATATAGATGCACCGGTGACTTCGGACGAAACAAGGAAGGCAATTCAACAATTCCTAAAAAGATCAACCATAGTAATGGCGCGGAATATCGAGAAACGTTCCACCAAAACTTAATTTTAACATAATAATAAAAATGTATTTCTTTATAATTTTTACCTTTGATTAATACTCGTATGAATTTTTATATTTTTTATGAGTAAATTAAATGAATTTATAATAAATCGACAATTGTTTTATATTATAATCCTCAAAATTTTATCAGAAATATGCAATTAGGTAATGTTTAGGGGTTTGGTAACCGATCCCGGCAAATAACCGACTTGGTCTCTGGTTGTGGTTATAAAACTGAGAGTCACCGGTACTATTTTATTATAATACATCGGGGTAATAAATGTTATATATTACTGATATATAACTGATGTTTTGCTTACAAAACTAATGGTAACATTTAAATAAACCATCGATAACGAAACCAAAAATTTATCCATTTTATGTTACAATAGTTTATTTGACAAAATTTTGGAATGAAATAGGTGCTAGAGGCAATGATTTTACTTAACATTGTTCGATATAAAATGTCAGTAACATTGGAGTAACAAGTACCACTATTTAACCGATGGCGAAAAACCGGTAACTGTTCCAACCCAAGGTGTTCCAGAATATGGTCATATCATGGTAACCCGCCGGGTTTGATACTGGCTCGGTCCCCGGTATCAACTCAGTTTTTTTTTGGTCTCAAAATTGAAATTGTTTGTCGGAAATAATTATAGGATTTGTAATAAGATCAAGGAGCCGCAAAGGAATTGGCCTGTTCAAGAACAAAGAAGTGACCAATCAACATCCTGTACCGCTTGAAATACAACCAGTCCAGCTGAATTTTTAAATCCACGGGAAGAGGATTTTTAGAGGGGGAATAGTTAAGACAACATAATGACCATCGTCATCAATATTAACGTCAGTCAACATGTGTAGTAAAATCGCAACATTGCATATTTTGCGTAGAAGTAAAATTCCTAACACTCAAATTTCATTTATTTTCACATAAATATAATTTCTGTAATTTTCCATAAAACTTCTTTAATCAGCATTTTCGCAAAATAGAACTTTTTGTAATTGAAAAATTGTAAAAATATAATTAGTTTTAAGAACGATTTAGAATAAAACGGACATAGTCCAAATAAAAAACATTTTTTTTAAAGATTAATGAATTATTAATCTTAACTTGTATATTACAATTTATTTTGAGCTAACATATTTAAACTAAACAAGAAACAATGGGAGAAACGATACTCTGTTCTTAATGTCATTAAAAGCAGTCAAAACTTGTTAAAAGATTGCAACCTTTATTCTGAACATGTAATACGAATTACAAAATATATTTTAATTCGCATGTACATAATTTGGTTAAAAATCCTAAAAAATGTTGGTGTCGTAAATCTAAGTAAATTCCGAAAACATCCTCAAAATACTGTTCTTTCATCTCTAATCTTATACGTTATAGTTTTTTTTACTTTATACAGGAATTAATCAAATCTCTTACCTTATCATTTTTTCCCCAAGCACAAACATTCACAATATAAATTATTGTGGCATGCACAATAAACATTAAAACAATTAAGACTAGCACGAACAAACGAACGTTTCTAGTTTTATCACTATTGTAGGAGCCCGATATTTAATTAAAATCATTAGCACAACTTTGAACCTAGGCTCTACAATTAAGCACAATTTCGCACATTTGATTTATTTAAAAAAAAATAAAAATAAAAATTTCACAATACTTGATACTTATTGAAAATATTTAAATTAAAAATAATATTAAAATTGCCTAATTATGTATTTATATAGCCACAGAAAATTGAAAATTAATTAACATTGAGTTTTCCATAAGATTTTTTATTATTTTCACTTTTACATATAAATTACGCTCGCATAATCTTGTTATTTATTATTCTTGGGCTAGCAATATTTGACTAAGCACATCAGGATTTTATTTTTTGTTTGTTTAATTTCATATGGTAAGTTACCATATTAAAACCTGAAATGATGATTGAATACAGTGCGATACACAATAACTGATGTACTGGTACAGTAAGGTTAAATGGGTAAATCAAAGACTACTGTTAATCCAGCAAATACTGTGCTTAGGTTGTAAGGCTAAGCGTTTGCTTGATTAACGAATTTGTCTAATTAAATTACCGCTGGTGGGGTTTAATTAAACGGAGAATTAGAAACTACACGTTTGGTGATTAAGTTTATTCTGGTTTATTATTAATTAATTTCGAGTTTATATACAAATTCATAAAATGCTTAATAATTAGTTTTTATAATGTTGTTTATATGCTATAATATATGATATTCATGTAATTAGAATCATTTGAATACTGATGTTGTTGTTGTACTCGACAGGAAGTAATATTATATGCATACGGATAGGAAGTAATATTATATGCATACGAAGAAAAGTAAATTTGTGACACATGTTAATTTACTTGAATTGTAAACTAAGCAAAATGTTATAATCTTTAATGTATATTTAAAGAAAATACGTAATTCCATGTTCACAGATGAAGTGAACATACTCCCGGGCTACATTAAGCCTTTTATCTGGTTGTTTGTAATGCGGATCCTCTGTATGTGTCGCGCATAATTCTTTAGATGTCCGCTATGTATTTTACAGAATATGGCGCTGCTACAAGTTGTTGGTATTAAACATGAGGGAGTGGTTCCAGAGGTTGAGCCGGGTGTTGATGTGCTAGCAAATTCATTCTTCTGAATATACAGCAAGCGATGATAAAGAGAGCCGCTGGTATTACTAGATAAATTGCTGCATAGTGATGGTAATCGTGTATGTTAACCTTTGCTTCTGATGTCATTAGTGACCTCTTTTGGTCTTGAATGACGGCCTCAATTGCCTCGATTCCTGGAAATTTCGAAGTTGATGTGTGGTTTATGATGTCTGTAACATTTATCATCTCGCTCAGGTTGTATGACGGCAAAATGGAAAATTTGTACTTGCTGCTGAATGTTTTGTATCCTGACACTGTAAATATATCACCTTTGAGGATGCAGTTTGCATGCAGCTCCAGGATTCCCTCACCATGAATGGATGTGGTTGTAGTTTCAAATGTGCCATCAATTTCATGTTCGCAAATTACATTGCAAGTTGTTCTTGAGCTAGTTACAAAGATCCATGCGTTGTATCTGTGTAGAGGAATCCAAATAGTGGTGATTGCTCTTTGAAGTATCTGGCAGCTTGTTGGTATTTCGCCATCCTGTTTGAGTAACTGCATTTCACATATGCTTTCATTGGAGCTGTAGTCATACAGCGGCTGACGTGTGTTGCAGAGATATTCTCCATTTAAATGAGTGCAAGCGTTGAATTCATGAGTAGAGAGTGGCATGTATTTATCCTGATGACTTGTTACCATCAAATAACTTGAGGACGGCTGAATATACACATACTTTCTTTGATGTAGCGTGGGCACCGGTATTATGTTATATAAGGTGTATCGGGTTCTCTGTACCAACGGGATTTTAACCTCGAAGATTATGATTTCCTGAATTTTTATGGTTTTGACCGTGGTGATTTTATATATATATGAGCTATATCTCTATTACGAAATGGTATGTCTTGGCTTGGTTTGAGATTATCGACTATCTGTCTGGTTTGCTCCTGTAGTTGGTGTGGTGTTAATATGAGTGGACTAAGTTTGCCTTGGTGTACTTCCGTTATGGTATCGATTACTGCTGATTGGAATGTGCGGAGTTTCATCATTTCCAACATTGTGTGAAGAGCAATGTCAGTGAATTCTGTTATTATTTGTTTAAGAGCTTCGAATCTTTGATTTGTTTCTTCGTGGTCGCGCTTGATGATGTTCACTGTCGTTTCTATTATAGATATCTGTTGCTGTAAAAGTTTCTGGTGATGTTGTTGGTTTAGATTAAGCTTTGCTATGCTTTCTTTGTAGGAATTTCCGGCACGTTGATCAAGTACGCCAAATAGCTCATTGGCGATGGTACCAACGAAGTCAAACGGTGATCTTTTTTGACGGGCTCTTTCATTTCTTCCCAACATATTCAGTATTTCGTTTTGCTCTTCTAAGTCGATGTAGAGGTTCCGCATTTGGGATGAAATTAATCCACAGTGTATCATATGTGTATATGTAGACTTGGAGTGTGTTGTGTTTTTGCATAATTCATTTAGCTGCCGAGTGGATTTTTCCAAATGGTTGAGCTCGGTCCAATATACTGTTAGATTGAAGTATGTTATTAGTTTCCATTCTCCATTGATTAAACTGCTTTGACCAATTTTGTCAAAGTAGATGCCCGGATGAGACGAGAACTTGGATATGTTGTAACTGGATGTTGTTTCTGATACCACCATTCCTAATATACAGAATATTGACAGCGTGTACAGCAAGAGATTTGATTTTGTGCTTGCTCTGGTTACTCGTCTCTGTGGTGGGTTTTGTGTTTCTTTCTGGTTTGAAACATCTGTGACCATACCGTGTTGATCTGTTGCTTGTGGCTCGTCTACTGATAGAACGGATACTTTGGTAATTGCTCTTTTATAGAGAGCATTTCCCGGGCCACGTATTGAAACTACGCGAACCAATCCGTCTGGTCCCGGGTGTGTTTCAACAATTCTACCTCTTACCCATTTTGTGGGAGGTAGATTGTCTTCAATTAAGAGCACAAGATTGCCCACTTGTATTTGTGGCCTTGATTGTAGCCATTTTGGTCGTTGTTGTAGTCTTCGCAAATATTCGTTACTCCATTTTTTCCAAAAATCTTGTTTCAGTTTTTGTAGCATCTGCCATCTTGACAAGCGATGTATGTTTGAATCTGCTAGATTTTCTTCTGGCACTGCAGTTAGTGATGAGCCGATTAAAAAATGGCCAGGTGTTAGAACTTCAAGGTCTGCTATATCACTGGACATTGGACATATTGGCCTTGAATTTAGAATTGCCTCTATTTGATTTAACAGTGTTGTTAATTCTTCATAGGTAAGCGTTGCATTTCCCATGATCTTTTTTAGGTGGGTCTTCACTGATTTGACACCAGCTTCCCATAGCCCACCAAAATGGGATGATGCAGGTGGTTGAAAATGCCAAGTTATTCCCTCTGTTGCTAATTGTTGAGCGACAATATCGCTGAAGTTAGCTGTTTTTTGTATCCTTTTTAGCTGATTATTAGCTCCAACAAAATTCGTACCGTTGTCACTATATATGTGAGTACATAATCCACGCCTGGATGTGAACCTTTTAAGGGCCGCAATAAATGCTTCTGTGGTGAGATCCGTTACTGTTTCTACATGTATTGCTTTGGTTGATAAGCAAATGAAGATTGCAATGTATGCCTTGTAAGTTTTACCTCCTCTGCCTTTGGTTGTTTTTATTTGCACGGGACCTGCATAATCCACTCCGGTATGCGTAAATGGTCTTGTTGGCTGAACTCGTGCGTATGGTAGGTTTCCCATCAACTGGTTACTTCCTGGCTTGATTTTGAATCTGTGGCATACAATGCATTTTGAAATTACTGATTTAGTTGTCGTTCTGCCTCTTATAATCCAATACTTTTTCCGGATGAAGGAGAGGGTGAGTTCGATACCACCATACATCATTTTCAAATGTGCATGATTGATTAAGCTTTTACTCAATTGGTGGTGGGCAGGAAGAATGGCTGGATGTTTCTCTTCGTAGCTTAAATATGATTTTTGCAGCCTGCCCCCTACTCGTAGAATTCCCTCTGGATCCAGAAATGGATTTAATGACAATAACTTGCTTTTCTTATCTATTGGATTGTTTTTCATTAGCTGAGTTATTTCCGCGTTGTAATAATTTCGTTGTGTATGCTTCACGATAATCTTCTCAGCCTCATTTAGATCATATTTGTTGACCTTGATTTTTCTACACCTTTTTATAAAATTTATTACAGTTCTAACAATCCGTTTTAGTTTAGTGAAACTGGATATTTTATTTATTAAGTGAACTATCCTGTCATCATCCTCTGTGATGGTAGTGAAGTTGATATTTTTTAGTTCTGTTGGTTGTTGTTTTTCTGGTTCAAGACAGTTTTGTATGTTTGGCGGGTATTCGTGCTTGATTTTGAGCCAATGTGGTTCTGACCACCAGAGCTTATGATTTATCAGTTCATCAACCGTTAATCCGCGCCTCGCGCAATCAGCTGGGTTGTCGCCTGATTTGATGTGGCGCCATTGATGTGGTTCGGTAAAATTCCTAATCTCCGATACTCTGTTGGCAACATAAGTTTTATATTTCTGAATATCTCCTTGTATCCATGACAGCACTATGGTTGAATCGGTCCATGCGATAGTTGTTGCTTGCTGTATTTCTAATGCTTGTTTTACTTCATTAAGAAGTTTTGCCAATAAGAGAGTGCCATTTAGTTCCAGCCTTGGTAATGTTACTTTTGATTTTGTTGGCGCGACTCTTGTTTTGGCTGCTATAAGGTTGATGCTCACTTCACTTTCTTTATTGATTACTTTTAGGTAGACGCAGGCGGCATAGGCTTGTTCTGAAGCATCGCTGAAGCCGTGAACCTCAATCTGTGATTCAGGTGTGTAATTTATCCATCTTGGAACTTTTATGTCACTGAGAAGCTGTAGTTTGTCTTTAAAGTTTAACCATTGTTGACCTATGGCTTCAGAAACCGGTTCATCCCATGTGAGACCCATGAGCCACATTTATTGTAACATTATCTTTGGTGTTATTATTACTGGTGCTAGCCATCCTAATGGATCAAATAGCTTAGCAGTCGTGGAGAGAATAATTCGCTTCGTCAACTTGCCACTTGGAATTGGTACGTTTATATTAAACTCAAATACATCCGCTTTAGGTTTCCAAAAAAGACCAAGGGCTTTTATGCTTTGATCGATTTCAATTTTATGTGATTCTGTTAGTTCTCTGTCGGCTACGTTGATTAAGAGCTGTGTTTGGTTGCTTGCCCATTTTCTTAAATTAAAGCCTCCTTTTTGAAGTAGTTCCGTTAGTTGGATTTGAATGGCTGATGCTTCTTTGATTGTGTCGCAGCCTGTCATGAGATCATCGACGTAGAAATCTTTTTGTAACACCTTGCATGCCGTAGGAAAGTTCTTTCTTTCGTCTTCTGCGAGCTGGTTTAAAGTTTTTACTGCAAGATAAGTGGCAGCTGCTGTTCCGTATGTTACTGTGTTAAGTTGGTACTCTTGAATCTTTTCTGAAGACGAGTTTCGCCACAGAATTCGTTGAAAGTTTCTATCTTCCTTGTTTATCCAAATCTGCCGAAACATTTTCTCTATGTCGGCCGTGAAGACATATTTGTGCTTTCGCCATCTCATTACGATATGCCACAGGTCTTGTTGTATTTTGGGACCAACATGCATTACATCATTTAATGACCGGCCGTTGGTTGTTTTGGCGGACGCGTCAAAAACTACTCTTAACTTTGTTGTAGTACTTGATGGCTTGAGGACCGCATGATGGGGCATGTAATATTTTCCTTCGTTCAACTCTGTTGGTTGAATTTTCTTCATATGTCCGAGATATTCATATTCTTGTATGAATTCTTTGTATTGTGTGGCTAATTCGTTGTTCTTCATGAGTTGCCTTTCTAGTTGGAAAAATCTTGCTGTTGCCATCCTTTTGGAATCTCCTAGGTCTGCCTGTTGTTGGAACGGAATTTTAAGAGTGTATCTACCGTCTGATTCTCTTTTGTGGGAGTTTCGAAAATGTTGTTCACATTCTTCTTCATTCACTTAGTTCCTCTATTTCCCAAAATTTCTTGAGGGTTTTCTCAATTTCATCAGTTGTATTTTCCTTTGTTGTGATTGCTACGGTTTTGGTTAACGGCTCGTCTATTGAGTGTGAATTGTTAGATCTTCCTAATATTATCCACCCAAACCTTGTACGTTGAGCAATTGGTTGTTGATTGTTTATTTTTATTATATCCGGTAATACTATATCGGCATAGTAATCTGCACCAATAAGTAAGTCTATCGGTGCTGACGTGTGGAAGTTAGGATCGGCCAACTGAGGTAGATTTTTTCAAGTCTGGCTTGTTATAGTTCTCCGTGGTTGATTGTCTGTAATTTTATTCACTACGTAAGCTTCTATTTCCAGGTTATACCTCGATTGAAATTGAGGCATAATTGATAGTTTAGCAGCCTTTTTGATTATTTCTTTGTTGTTTGCGCAAATGCCAGTGACGTGCAATTCTGTGCTACACGTTTTTGTTTGTAGTCTGTTTACTGCGTTTGAAGTGATGAACGTGGCTTGTGAGCAAGGATCTATAATGGCACGTAAATGACAGTCTTGCCCATTCTTAGTTGTTGCCCTTACTAGTGCGGTTGGTAAGAGAATGTACGCGTCATTTGTACTAGCGTGTAATGTAGTATTACTGTTGTTTGCTGATCCGGGTTTGGTTGTTATTGATCCAATCATCTTATTGTGTAGTAGCTGGTGATGTCGTCCTTTGCATTGTTGACATGATGTATTAGCCTTACATTCGGCTAACGCGTGGTCGCTTTTAAGACACCTTCTACATAGTTGCAATAATGATACCAGCTGATTTTTGTCAAGAATGTTCATTGCTTTAAATTTAGAACAATCTGCAAGATGATGGCTTTGGTTGCAGACAACGCAGGCTTTGGTTGGACTCGTTGTCAATAGAGATGTTTTTGTAGTAGTTGCTGGTTTACGAAAGCTTGAAGATTTTTCTCGATAAACTGCTTCTAATGACGTAAAACGCGATTCAAGGAACTTCATGAAATTTTCAAGAGTTTGAATTTCTCTTGGATTCTCTAGTGACATCTCGTATGCTCTCAGGGATTCGTGATCCAGTTTTTTGGCCAATACGTATATCACTATTTGATCCCAAGAATCAGTGTTGATTCTTAGGTGCTTGATTGCATGTAAACATTCTCTGGTCGTGTCGTATAATCCTCTTATGGCTGGTGCGGATTCGGTATTTATTGTTGGTTGTGCCATCAAGGTATGAATGTATTTGTTTACGTTCATCCTGCGATTATCGTATCTTGTTTTGATTATGTCCCATGCGGGTTCATAGTTTTTTCCCACGGATTGTAGGTGATTTATCAGCCTGGCTGCTTGGCCTCCAATGTAGGTCTTTAGATAATTAATCTTGTGTGTGTTGTTAAGTGCTTGATTGTTGTGCACTAGTTGTTCAAAGACATCATGAAATGCCATCCATTTCATGTATTCTCCATTAAAGTGGGGTATTTGTATTTCGGGAAGCTTAATTTCTGCCGGTCGATTACTGCCGGCTTTATATTGTTTGTTCTTCATGATCACCTCTACTAATATTTCGTCATACGCTTTTCGTATTGTGTCGTAGTATTCATCTATGAAGTATTTTGTTGTTGTTTCATCATCCTCAGTCGCCTCCAGGCATATGTTGTCGTGAAGATCTGATACTTGATTCATCATTCTCTCCATGTGAGTTAGTTATAAATTCAATGATGCTTCAGCTTCTCCTTGTTCCAATTTATTTTTTGTGGACCTTATCTCTTTGTATAAGCTCCTCATTTTGATGTCTTGTTGTTTTAATTGTTGTTTGAATTTTGGCGATTGTCTGAATTCAAGGTTTGACTCAATTTTTGGCGTCTCGTGTAATGGACTATGCCTGAATTCGCTTGTTGATGTCTCTGGGTCAGTGTTGTTGATCTCTATAGCTGGGGTGATGCTGAGTTCTTTGAAATTGATTGCTGCATCTGCTGTTGGAAGTGGTGTGGATGGCAGCCCCGGATCGTTTAGGCGTTGTCGCATTTCCTCCATATTTTTTTGGTAATTATCTGCCACATTTTGCCTATCCTTGTAGTACTGATCTGTTGACTTCAGTGGTGGTTGGAGTTCTCTGATTAAATTGTCGTCATCGATGTACTCTTTGTATATCTTCTTCAAAGCTGCTATTTTTTTCTCCAGATATGTCTTCGTTTTTCGTATTGCTCCATATTTTTTATAGTTTGTGATGAGCTGCTCTATTTCTTCTGTGTTTTGCTTTTGTTTCTGCAATAGCTGTTCCATGCCTATAGTTGTAATTGACTAAGTTGCGGCTAGTTAGTGGAACAACGGGTGTCTGCTTCACGGTGCAGTTGTTTGGATATCCGCCGGTTGTTGATTGACGTATTTGATAGATATCCCGCCGGTTGTTGATTGACGTATTTGATAAATATCCCGTCGGTTGTTGATTGACGTATTTGATAGATATCCCGTCGGTTGTTGATTGACGTATTTGGTTGTTGCCAGTTTTAATGGCTCGAAGGACCAATGTTAATCCAGCAAATACTGTGCTTAGGTTGTAAGGCTAAGCGTTTGCTTGATTAACGAATTTGTCTAATTGAATTACCGCTGGTGGGGTTTAATTAAACGGAGAATTAGAAACTACACGTTTGGTGATTAAGTTTATTCTGGTTTATTATTAATTAATTTCGAGTTTATATACAAATTCATAAAATGCTTAATAATTAGTTTTTATAATGTTGTTTATATGCTATAATATATGATATTCATGTAATTAGAATCATTTGAATACTGATGTTGTTGTTGTACTCGACAGGAAGTAATATTATATGCATACGGATAGGAAGTAATATTATATGCATACGAAGAAAAGTAAATTTGTGACACATGTTAATTTACTTGAATTGTAAACTAAGCAAAATGTTATAATCTTTAATGTATATTTAAAGAAAATACGTAATTCCATGTTCACAGATGAAGTGAACACTACAAAATAAATTTATTGGTGTAACGATATCGTGTATCTGTAGTTTTTACAAGGTTCAAGGGAAAAATTCCGCGAAAATTTTGGCAATTTCAATTTTTTTTTTTTGGTTCTTTTAACTTTGTTCAAAATATGTTAAAACTGTATGCGTGTGAAGTGTTTAACAAATAAAATATAAGCATGTATTAGAAAGAAAGTACACTGTTACACGGAAAAAAAAATTCATATGAATCATTCTTATATGCATAATAAAAAAAATAAAACAGCCCTTCTCATAAAATACAAGAACATTCATTAAATTATTATAAACAATTTAATAAAAATCACATCCGTTAATATATAGAATAATATTGTGTATTAGTTTTATTGGAAATAAATTGATATAATGAGTCTCCTAAATAAAATAATCTTTATTATTTTTGATTTAGCTGTTCTGTAAAAATAATAGAAGAGTTATTATATAATTTTTTACTAGCTTCTCATGCGAAATAGTAGATTTTTATATGCAAAACCCTAAACTTTATTACATCAATGAGACCGTCTGTTACAAATATTACAGACTATTTGTTAATTTCCAACAGATACTTTCAATATATTGTTAGTCTTTACTTTTTTCTGTAGCTTATGAGAACGTTTATCATAAATATCGGATTCGTCGCTAATGTGAAAGAGATATGATCCTATATTCAATGTTACGATTATCCGAGGAAAGAAAAAAAGTTGTTTCGGCATCACATCGTTAACCTTTGTTCAACAACGTTTTGGTTTTCAGTTGCACGCCATTAATCGTTTCGTTTAAACGTCAATATAAGTGAATAATATAAGTTAATAGTGCAATATAATTACATGTTTAAAAATGAACTATATTTAATAGATTAAGGTTTGGTAGCGTACGTAGCTCTGAAAGGATAATGGACATAAAAAATGGCATATCATTTCGAAAATTATTAGAAAATAATTATTATTCTTGGATTAATATTAACAACAGAAAAATTAAAATTAATTCAGTATTGAATATTGATTCGGACGGAGATAACCCTATATTTTTTAAAGTGAAAGCAATTAAGTATGATTGTTCTAATAATTTGATAAAATTTGTTCTGATTGAATTAAAAACAATTTATTTTGATTATCACCTTTATTCTTTTTGTGTTGAAGAATCTAATTTTTTAATAGAACGTAAAATGAATTTTTTGCTAAGATTTCTATGATAAAATTAAATAAAAAGATTTATATTGTTTGAAGTTAATCGTGATATATAAATATATATTTAATTAATAGATTATATACAAGTATGTAAACGTAAAGTTAAGTAAATTATGTTATAAGTAATAAACTAATGAATTAAACTAAAATTGTTGTTTTATTTATTTAAACTACTATCATTACAAAGCTATATAAGATTATTTAATAAATTGTATTTTAACGAATCCTTTATAATTTACGAAAAGCTTCTAAAAAATATATGAATCTATCATGAAAATTTTGAAACTGCTCCATTTCATAATATTAATTATTAATATGTTTAATGCATCAGTTTTATTATTTTTATAATAATTTCTCCTATTTAACCTTATTAGATATTGCTATAGTGTATATGTAAATGTGTTATGAAGCCACCTTAAGGTTTCTACAAAATGTGTTAGTCCCTATAATAACAACATTTAACTACCATGATCATGTTTCACAAAGGTTATCATTTATATAAGGCATGTTGATATTCTAATATGAAAATAACCTATAGCTATGAAATTCAGTCTTATAAAATTATTAATTTATGTAATTTACATGGGAGTATTTACCATTTAAACAACTAATATTTTATTATATCATACATTAAAGGTTCTCAAATATTGGCACGGGGGCAAATTTTCTCATGTAAATGAGAGTTAATATACATAAAATATAACAACCTTTATTAAAGTGTTTTTTCCGTGTATAATACATATATCGCTCATGACATACAAGAGTGACACAACTCAAAAAAACAAATTTTTCAGGAGAGCAAAAATAAAAATTCGTCTTTAAGAAATTTTATTTTTTTGCAAGTCGCAGGTTAAAAAATCTATCGCTTGTATCAAAGTTAGTTTTCTGACATAATTGAAAATCCTTCTGCGTTATATTTTTAGAGGTTTGGTTGGCAAACAAGCGGCAATAGTTCCACAACTTAGCCCCTACCCAAGTTATGTCACTTTTATCCGACGGGTTGTAATTCTTTTTTAAGTTATGACAGTTTTAAGCTAGAGAACAACTAGTAAATTAAGCAAATTTAAAAAATTCATTTATTTCAATATAAGGTACACAAAAAACTTAATCATAATTAACATAAATCACATTTAATTCATTTTTATAGAAAAATTTGAACTTATTCTTGGGTATAGAAAAATATTTAGGCATTTAATATACATAGATGAGTAGAAACTATTATACGTTTTAGGAATATGGTTAGATTTTATGAGGTCATTTATATCTGATATTTTACGGTCAGAAATTTTTTGTTTTTTTGTATATGCTCGTCGCAACTCACAAGATGAGTTTTTTGCCTGCGATTTCTGTTTTCTATTATTTAAAACAATTTTTTGGTATTCTTCCTGCTCGTACGAGGTTTTCAAGAAAAAAGCTCCAGGTTTATCCTTCTTCACTTTTAGTACTTTCATTTCCCCCATTTTAATTTGTTCTCCATCTTCCGTTAACTGGAAATTGGTACCGTAGTGTTGAAAAACATCCTTAAAATCAACGAAGTCATCGTAAGAAAATTCAGTTAAGGTATACGGTTTGCCGGTTTTCTTCGCTCCGCGAATGATTGGTATATACTGGTGTGGTACATAAATCGGTCCCGATCTTAGAGATTTTTTTACAGCTTTCTCGATAACGGAATGTACGTTATCGCCCTCATTTTGCGTATGTCCCTTAATCAAAAATTTATGGGTTATTGATTTAATATTAAAAGTCGCTACTGCATGCATATACATAGTGATGGTAAGTTTATTCTTTTGTTGACCAGCACAATTGTCGGAATAGAAAACAATGTCTAGATTTTGTTTTTGAGCAGCTGGTGTTATCGATAGCTGCTCCAAATATTTATAAATACATGAATCGATTTCTATTGCCTCTCTATTCCCTTCGCCTTCATGCCAGAAAAAGCAAGAAACATTATCACTATTAAGTTCGGAAATAGTAAAATTGAAGCTGTTTATTTTAGATTTATAATAAAAGACGGAAATGTCACCTCTTGGAGCAGGTAAGACAGCTTGAAGGTCATAACAAGCAACAATGTAATTTTCGTTAGTCTTTTGTTTGTCATTATTTTTCTCTGTACGAGATAATTGCTTTTCCAATTGATGTTTATCATATTGTTCTTTAAGGGTCTTCTTTTCCTCACTATCTGCATTCATGAACCCCGCGCAAAGCTCACATTGGTCCTTTTTTGGAACAAAAAATGAAATATTGAATTCATGATTAAATAAATACGTGTAGGTTGATAAAGACGCACTTGGCTTATGTTCTTGTTCGCAGTTGGCTTTGTAATCCCTGAATAAATCCGTAATTGTTTTGCCACCATCAATATACTCTCTAGTGGTATGTTGACGGAGGTAATGGCTTTCAATCCGTGGAATGGAATTAATGTGCTTACGAACTCCATCCTTAATTTCTGGTGCAAGCCTCTTGAGTTGGCCATGCTTGTCTCGTAAATCTTCAGCGATAAACCCCATTTCATTCTTTGTAATAACGGTTCGTATTGGCCGATCATTTATATCAAGTGTGGCCTTAAAAAATTGTTTGCATACCTTTACCATTACTCCGTCAATTTCAAAATGAAATGAACTATTGAGACGTCTTTTGCTCCCAGGTTTTTGATAACGGTATGATGGGTTGACTTTAACAATACTTTTAAAAATAAAGTTTCGTTGTTTTATTAAGTCTTGAAGTCCCTAGTATTTTTCAAAGATTTTAACTCGTTGTTCCTCTGATATTTTATTTGAACATTTCATTCTGCATTTTTCGCCACAAGGCGGTCGTACCTGTCGATCTCGAATAATTTTCTTTGAGTGTGGTGAACGGTATGACTTTCCGCTATTTCGTAGGATTGACGCTTTATTTCTTATCCATTCATCTGGGTTTGAGTATCTTGATTTAAATACTTTCTGTTCCCTGGTTGAAATATCGGAGTCAAGCACAGCAAAAGAGTTTTGTATATCAGAGTCTACAGACTCTGATTCACTGGACGATGTTGAGCTTTTTGAAGAGCCTCGGAAATTAGGATCGTCTAACGAGTCATCTGAATCTTCTTCAAATGAGCTTCCACTTGAGAGCTGCGCGCTTTCATTGCACTTACTTTGTTTAGACTTCACCCGATGTAATCGAATTTGCAGGGCCATTTCTGATACTGTTTTGTCCGTTTCCCACTGTTCACTAATTTGTCCCGTCGATGTTCCGGCATTATATTCACAGATTTGTTCAGTTGCCACATTTATTTCCTCCTTGTCGGTCGTTTCACTAATTTGTCCCGTCGATGTTCCGGCCTTATATTCACAGATTTGTGCAGTTGCCACATTTATTTCCTCCTTGTCGGTCGTTTCACTAATTTGTCCCGCCGATGTTCCGGCCTTATATTCACAGATTTGTTCAGTTGCCACATTTATTTCCTCCTTGTCGGTCGTTTCAATAATATGTCCCGTCGATGTTCCGGCCTTATATTCACAGATTTGTTCAGTTGCCACATTTATTTCCTCCTTGTCGGTCGTTTTTTTAGAATTTTTATTTTCTAGCCTTATTTTCTCTAAAGCTGCCTCTACCATAATCTTGCCTCGTGATACCATCATAGTATCTTTGAAAATAAAATAAGTTATCCGAACTAAATAATACTAAACTCAATAATATAAATAGGTGATTTATTTGAAAACAGTCCTAAAGACCTAAACAGGTTAAAGAAATTACTCAAAATTAAAACAAATTTTAGTTTGAAATTGATTTGACATTTTGTTTACTTAAAACTGGAATATCGCTAAACCTAAACCTTAATAGGGAAAATCGTCATAAGTCAAAATGAAACCATTACAAGATATAAATTTTTTTTGTCACTTTTCATGAAGAATGACACTTTTTTACTTAGAACTAGCAATATTCATGTAAATATCTTACCTTATTAGTGAAGACAGTCACAACTAAAAATGAAACCGTGTTTTTGGTTTGAATTTAATTTTCACCACTCGACAAAAGTGACACTTTTAGAGTTTCGACTATATTAACAACCAAATATTGTTTTATTTATTAAAAATATTGTCACAACTAAAAAAGTGTCGTTTTACTATTTCATAAAATAAAAAATATTGTCACAATTGAAAAAGTATCGTTTTGCTATTTCATAAAATATGAACCATCCCGAATGAACTCCGAAGTGACACTGTTGTATAATTGTGAAAAGAGAGAAATCAAAAAAGAAAAAAGACATTTGGTGCCTTCTTGCGCTAAATAAACGAAACACAATTATGTCGTTATTCCAGGTTATAAAATCGAATATTGCGAATCTTTCTAGCGTATTAACTCAAAAACCCGATTTTTTGAGTTGTGTCACTCTTGTATGTCATGAGCGATATGTACATGCTTACTGATAAATTGACGTATCCCTTACAGAACGTTATAATAGTAGTAAAAATTAAGAAAAATAAAATGGTTAATTAGTTATTTTTGTAAAACTGTTTGGTATTTTCGAGCGATTCTTTAAAATTTAAGATAATGTATAAATGGATAAAACTCTAAAATTTGAAAATATTTATTTATTTATTTATTTATAGTATTTTATAAATAATTTAGTATTTATAGTAAGATGTAAATATTCATTTAAAATTTCTGTCAAAAGTTTACCCCAATTGTTTATCTTGGAAAAAGTATTTTGTGTGTGCGTTAAACTAAATTACAAGTGTACATATCTAGTATAGAAGTACGAGTGCATTACAAATGCTTTAGTTAAAATAAATACAGCTGCTTTGGAGGTCATTTCATAAAAACTTCGTTCAAATTAATTATTATTCCTTTATTATGTGCAAAATAGTAAAAAAAAAAAAATCAAATATACTTAAATATATTTAAAATATTCTTGCACTAGGAAATTTTTTGTAGCGCGGTGCAAGAATTTCATCGAAGGCTACGCTAACAAGATCGATGTACTTGGATATTGACATTGCGAAAGCCCAAGGAGAAAATCGTGCTGACATTTTTCTGATAACAACCTACAAAATAAAATCATAATCTGTTTATTTATTATATATAGATTATAACTACCATTAGCTGCGACACTTAACACTAGAACTACCGACTGGTTAAAATGACCGGTTATACATTTATTGAATTCAATTTTTTTAATTATTATGTTATTATTTTTGTGGGAATCTGTGATGATTTTTAATATGACAACAAAGTAAAAAACTTCCAAAAAAATATTAACATAATAATTAAAAAAAATTCAATTCAATAAATGTATAACCGGTCATTTTGACCGGCCGGTAGTTAAAGTGTTAAAAATGACAAAACTTGCACAGTTGTAGGTAATTTATTAAAGTCCGAACCAACAATTTAGTCAGTCGATAAAAAAGTTTGTGTAACGCGCAGTTATTTCCGGGTAATATGCACTTCTTTTACACGGTTTGTAAGAATTAATAAAAATCGTAACATTGCCCAAATAATTAAATTTGTTAATTAAATGAGTATTTTCACTTACTTCGTGTATATTTCCAACATCATCTTCTGTATATGAATGTAGCGAATTGTCGAAGGATTACGTATTTCGCTTTATGTAGCTCAGTTGAAGTGACCGTTTTATTTGGTTGTTTTGCAAGCTGTTTCCATCGTGATGGTGTAAAAAATTCTCAAAATATAAAGCACTATTTTCCGTATTTTGAACCAAGACGAGAGTTTTTTAAGTAGATTTTCAGTATATCGTTCTCCTTGGTTACCTCTGTCAATATGTTAACATATTTGGACCTCTCTTCTAGCGCACCGTCATTCATTTCTGCTATTGTCTACTTTGATTTTGGCCAGTTGGACTCAGGTTAACTCAAATTTGCGGTTTGACTCCTCCAGACATGATATCTGCTGGTTTTTGTTTTAATTCAATATGTTGCAGTTTTGTTGCAAATTAAGCTTATCTAACGTCGAGGAACGTCGGATAACCAATGAAGGACGATCGTCGAATCTGCCCATGCGAATACATCTATGCCATCATACGATTGATACTCTGCACAGAATTTGACTGACCTGGAAAACAGAACTGCCCCGAAAAATTCCAATCGAGGTAATGATCGAAGCAACTCATTAATTGCGAGGCATCATAAAAGCATGCAGCTGCAGTTGTTTTGGATTACATATGTAATATTGTCAGCCGCCGCGAGATTTTAATTGACTCCAATGCTGGTAATGATTTGTAAATACTGTGCCATGAATTTGTGATGCTGTTGGGTAAACTGGAATACCATTCGGTTTTATGAAGTTAAATTTTCTGCATTAATATTTTGAATAGTATTATTATTGGTACAAGTCACCCTAAGGGATCATATACATACTTTCGATGCAGTTCACAGTATTCTTCGCTTTGTCAAGATTATTTTGCTGTCACACCGAGCAAACGGCACAGTGGTTAAAGCTGTGGCGGTTGGATTGGAAGGTTCCGGGTTCGAATCCCTAAAGGGGTGGGATGAAAAAGGAATTTTTCATCATTTGATTACGATCGATGATGAAGATGAACGCATTTATGACCCGCTGTTGAGAGTGCGGAATCCATGGGCCGACCCACCTTTCATATCAGCATTATAGTTTAAAAGAAAACGGATCTATAGCCGTACGTCATCGATTTGCCTACTGCGTAAGGTTGGACGTAAAAAGCGAACTGCGAAAGATTTGGGAATGCCTTGAGCCCCAGAAAAGATGACAGAGATAAAAACAAACAAAAACTGTGGTGCACCTTGATAGAACATGTATCTGTTTCTGCATTCCACTACTTCAATTAATTTTGAAATGTTTTGTATATCACGGGCTGGAAATGAGTTCAAAAATTCGTATGCGTTGAATTTTCATTTCCGTAAATTACATAAATCCGCTGGAACTTAATATCTTTCCAAACTGTTCTTTAAGTAGCATGGCTTCCTAAATGCTATCACATCCTGTCAGCATGTCATCAATGTAGAATTCGTTTTTGATTATCTGTGTCGCCTTGGGGTATGTGCAATACTGATGGATTTTTGTTTCAATTATGCCGAAGAATTATCTCACCAATTTACACGGAATGCGAAGATGGCGGTGTTTCCAATTTTAAGACAAACACACGTGATGCACTGTAGTGCTTACTGAATAATTAATTACACAAAACGTCACCAATTTGAAGTTACAAATATTTTATTAATCTTATTTAATGTTCGAAGTAATTACATAACATACAATTTTATTGAAATGACGGTATAAATATTTGATACATTTAATTTCTTATTACTCTTTTTATTTAATGTTTATCAAGCGAACTCAAAATCTTGAATGTCTACAATGGCTTCAAAATTCCCAAAAGGGTGCAGATTAGTTCGACAAATTACGCCAAGGTTAGTATCGACGCTCACATTTAGGTATCGCGTCGATCAATTCTATGTTATTATCGTTGCACTGAACTCCAAATACTGCATTGGAATTCATCCACCATTTGACACTTTGAGTTGTCACTTTGGACTATTTTGATTATTTTGGTAAATATTGAATATAAGTATAATTGTTTTTGTTTACAATCGAATTACATAAATTATTAATTAATTAATTCTATTTTTCAGGATGACGCAGCTGTAATATGCCTACCGACGACATCCTCATCCGACACCGACGTAACAACTGATCCAAGAAATGGTAATTATCCAGCTAGCATTCATTTTAATAATCGTTCGCTCATTTGATTCCAGATTTGATGCCTCGGTAGCCCATCACAACTCGTCGTCACTCTGAAGACAATAACAAACATAAATATTAAATCGTTTAAAAATTATTTTATTGTGTTTTTTATTTATATGAATTATTTTGAGACCAACAAATAAACGTTGGCGTTAACATACCCGCGGCCTTGAAATATCTAGATTTCAACAGTAAGTTGATTAGTTTATTATTCAAAATTTTAATTTTGTGCATTCAATTGTACTAGGCGAGACATGTCAGCTGTGCCTCTTTCATTGGATTCATCGTCAACGGGTAAGATGCTAACTCGATTTGCAGCTCGTTTTAAAATAGAGTGTGCGGTCTTAACAGTCACGACGCGTATCACACCATCTTTACCGGGGTGAGTCTCTACTATCCGACCAAGCTTCCAGTGAGTCGGGGGTGCATTGTCGTCGTGAAGCAGCACTAATGAGCCAATGTTGATGTTATGTCGGCCCTTTTGCCATTTGTACCGACGTTGTAGCCCAACTAAGTACTCCGTTTTCCATCGCTCCCAGAAACCTTGGACTCGTTGTTGAAGAATTTGAAAACGGGATAATCTGTTGAGGGGCACATCGACGAGCGACGGTTCCATAATGGATGTCAATGGAGAACCTATGATAAAATGACCTGGCGATAAGGCGGTTAAGTCGTTAGGATCGCTGGACATAGCGGTCAGTGGCCGAGAATTTAAACAAGCCTCCACTTGTGCTATCAATGTATAATATTCTTCGATGGTAAAAGAGGATTTTCCGATAACTCTACGCATGTGGTATTTTGCACTTTTGATTGACGATTCCCATAAGCCTCCGAAATGAGGGGATCTTGGCGGAATGGTACACCACTCAATGTCGTGCTCGATGCAATAATGCACTGTTTTGTCGATGAAGTCTTGTGATAAAAACAGTTGCTTTAATGTGTAAAGTTCACCCCGTGCTCCAACGAAGTTTGTGGCATTATCAGAAAATATTTTTGAACATAGACCTCTACGAGCAACAAACCGGCGAAGACATGATATAAATGACTCCGAAGACAGATTCAAGACCAATTCTAAATGCACGGCCTTTGTAGTGAAGCACACAAACAGACATACATAGCACGGCATCATTAATTTTGACCGAACAGTTGGTTTGGTTGTGAATGGACCACAAAAATCGATGCCCACACTTACAAATGGTCGAACGGATTGGGCCACTCGATCTGACGGTAAGTCGGCCATGATTTGGTGCTGAGTACGAGGGCGTGCGTGGAAACACCTTATGCACTGCTGTACGGTTTTCCTACACAAACTTCTTCCTCCGATAATCCAATATTGTAACCTGAGGTTGTACAACAGGGCTTGTGGACCAGCATGAAGTAGTTTCCAATGTTCATGGTTCGCAATTAATTTAGTCAACGGATGGGATTTTGGTAGAAGAATTTGGTGTTTATTATCATACGAAAGAGCTGAATTGCGAAGTCTGCCACCCACTCGTATGATGCCATCCCTATCTACAAACGGGGCTAACGACCGCAATGAACTATTCAGTCCAATAGGTTTATTGGTGACCAGATATTTTATCTCCTCAGAAAACTCAGATTGTTGAGCTAATTTGATTAATACCTTTAATGAAGCGTTCAATTCCGTCGTTCTAAGTTGTCGTGAATTTGAGGGAGCTTCTCTTTTTAATGCGTTATAAAAACGATATATATGTGATACCACTCGCAGTAACTTCGACAAAGTGCTAAATCGGGTGAAAATACTATGGTCGCACCGTTCGGATTGAGTGAGCGCAACCTTCATAGCAGGTCGAACTTCCAAATCTGTCACATCATTAGCAAGTTGAAGATTTGATGGTTTTGGCCAGTTTGCCTTCGATTGATTTAAAAACTCGGGACCGGACCACCACAATGAAGCTGCTAATAGTTCCGATGGCATTATGCCTCTAGACACATAGTCTGCCGGATTCTGCGATGTATTAACGTACTGCCATATCATTAACGAAGTAAATTCTTGGATCTTTGCCACTCGATTGGCCACAAACGTAGTATATTTGTGCGGTTCTGACTTTATTCGGAACAACGTAATTTCCGAATCGGACCATAGAAACACTGCATCGAATTGTATATCTAAAAATTCTATGAGTTTGGTTGATAATTCGGCTAACAGTAAGGCCGCACACAACTCAAGACGAGGAATGCTCTGTTTCTTGAGCGGTGCTACTCTTGACTTTGCACAAAGCAGTCTGACTTGATGACGATCGCCTGAATCCGTCACTCGTACATAAAATACACATCCGAACGCCTTTTCGGATGCATCACCGAAGCCATGTAACTCTATGCGACGAGCATTTCTGGTCAGAATGCAACGAGGGATATCGATTTGCGCGAGGTTCAACAATTCAGTTTTATAACGGATCCACTCACTAGCAATTTCGTGTGGTATGGGATCGTCCCAACCAGTGTTTGGCAACGACCATAACGTCTGCATTACCAGTTTTGCTACTACCAATACAGGTGCACAAAAGCCGAGCGGGTCAAACAATTGACAAATCTCGGATAGAACATTTCTTTTAGAGTTAAACGTGGTTACTGACAATTTGTTTAAAGAAGTTACGAAGTTGTCCGACGCCGTATTCCATGTTAGTCCAAGGATTAACGACGTGGTTGCTTCACGATCTACTTCAGTAGTTAGAGACGCGTGATTCGATTGAAATTTTCGAAGTTCGAATCCTCCCAAGCTTAATAAACTTATCAACTCCGCCTTAAGCTGCACAGCATCTTTGATATTTGAGGCACCAGTAAGAACGTCATCAACGTAGAAGTCGTTTGTCAAGACCTTCGAGGCGTGAGGATATCTACTATGTTCATCCATGGCCAATTGTTTGAGCGTCCGAGTTGCCAAAAACGGTGCGCTAGCCGTTCCGTACGTCACGGTACATAGTTTATATGATTGCAATGGACTTTTGGAATTGTCACGCCACCAGATGCGTTGGAAATCCTGCTGATCTTGGTGCACTCTAATTTGTCGATACATCTTAGTAATGTCACCAGAGAAGGCGTAACTGTGTTTTCTAAATCGAAGTATCTGGGCAAACAGAGTTGGCTGAATTGTGGGACCCACCATTAAGCAGTCATTCAATGACAACTGAGTTGAACTTTTCGAAGAGGCATTGAAGACCACGCGAAGTTTTGTCGTTGTACTGCTATCTTTTAATACGAAATGATGCGGCAAATAGTACGACGACGGTGACGCGGTATTTGCAGATGTCGAGTTGATCATATGACCCAGAGCAATATAGTCTGCCATAAATTCCTTATACAAACTATATACATTATTTCGATTACTAAGTCGTTTCTCTAATGAGGTAAATTGCCGCTGGGCGGATTGATCCGACCTTCCTAATTGGTTAATGTTGGTTTTAAAAGGCAATGCTACAGAGTATCTACCGTCAGGCAACCTTTTAACGTTTTTTCGGTAGTGTTCCTCGCATGCCTTCTCTTCCTGTGAATATAAACTCGTAGGAATGACAGTTTCAATTTCCCAAAATTGACGCATTTGGGCGTTGAGAGTTTCGATGCTACAAGCTGCAATGCATGTTGTTCGTGATTTTTCTCTATCATTGATTTCATTTGCCTTTCCGCACACAACATAACCCAACTCGGTTTCATAAAAGGGTGGCAATTCCATTGCCAACTTGACATGACTTCCTTTAAATAACTCATGATAGATCTCGACTCCTAATAGTAAATCGATCCGATCAGGAACATGAAAATAAGGATCAGCCAATTTTACGCCTATCGGAATTGATGTTAAGTTGAATTCACATGGCATCGAAGGTAAATTGTTCGTGATCTTAGAAAGGACATAAAACTTCAATTCGACACTGTAATTGGACACTCGTGATTTGATATTAAGATAAATTTTATGGCGGATGTCCGATTCTCGTCCATTAATGCCCGATATGGTTTTACATGTTGGATATCGTTTTGCCTTTAAACGGGTGCACGCTTCGCTCGTAATGAAGTTTAGATGCGAGCCGCTATCCAATAAAGCTCGGCATAGTTGATCCCCGCTGGATGAAGTTCCAATTACGAGCGCTGTACCGATCATTACGAGCCCGCGGACATTCGACGATTCACTCGGACTTGATTGAAGGGTACTGGCCGACACTTGCGGTATCGGAGTTGCATGCAACTGAGCCTTGTTATGATCACTGTTTGTAGTTGGTACATTTTTTGGGATCGCTTGACTATTGGTGCGCGAGGAGTCATAATTAGACATCACGTTGGATTTCTGATAATCGTTACTTTGGTACCGTCTGAAATGTAGGAGTCCATGATGTTTAAATGAGCACTCATTACAAGGAGGACTAAGACAATCACGAACATTATGTCGTTCTACTAGACAATTGGTACATAAACGGTTGTCTTTAATGAATCGCAAACGCATTGGAGGCGACACCTTTGGATCTCTAAACGACGAACAATTGGTTAATAAATGATTTTCGCTACAATAGGCACATTTGTTTGAATCAGCAACTAACACCGACGGATGACTGCGTTTCTTGAATTTTCGAACGAACGTGTTATTAGAATCTGAATGTGACCGTATGGGTTGCGACTGTACGCTGCTATTTTGTATTTCACTAAGTAATCGAACTCGATTCCGGACAAGCTCAATCAATTCCGAAAATGTGAGTAGCTTAGTTACCTTTGCACCTTTAATGACTTCTCTGCGAGACACGCTATCTAACCGTTGGGTGAGGTGGTGAATGAGCATTAAATCCCATTCATCGACTTTAACCTTGAGTGACTTTAGAGCGTTGTAATGTTTTACTATTGTATCGACGAAAACTTGAAGCGATTTGGCTGAGTTCTCTTGAGGCGACTTGATATCATAAATGGCCCTCATATGTACCCGTTGAATTGCAACTTCATTATTATACCGATCGCATATTGTATTCCATGCTATTTCGTAGTTATCGGCAGTCACTGGCAAACTCTCAATAAGAGTATATGCAGAGCCCGCCCGAATACTTGAAGTTAAATAAACGAATTTAATAGTGGGTGCAATGTTCTTCGAATGTATGAGGTCAACAAATACGTCACGAAACGCTAACCAGTCGGCTTCCAAACCACTAAAAGACGGAAGTTTTAATTCGGGTAACCTGATGCCCGTAGACCCAGTAGTCAATGATAAATCATGCGTCGAGGTATTCTGAAATGATGCGGACGAACTTGATTCTCCTTCTTCCTTTTTCTTTTCACCGATGCGGTTTAATATTGTAGATTCAATTTTGCCATATTCGTCTTCAAAACTGTCACGATCACTCATTTGAGTATCGTCGGCAGTTTCTATAGTGAGCTGGACCATGCTATATTTTTCATACATGATCTGAATCCGGCGTAACAGAGACTCGAATGACCCCAGTGAAGATGCCGTGCTCAATTGATTTTTGAATCCCGTTAATTGACCTTTGTAGGCTGCACGTTGTTTTTTTAATAAAGCTAATTTATTTGCATCGACTGGTTCCATTTTGAGAATAGGGTTATAAACTTGAAATTGAAATGACCTTAATAATGGCGTGTCACTGTGATATTTTCCCGCTTAGTACAACCGTTACAATTTATTCACAAAACTAATTAAACAATTAAAATACTTACTCGATTGAAATCTAGATATCAACAGCTATTCGATACGATAACTTAATATATGCTGCTTGATGTCACGTTCTCCCAAGCTTGCAATGTGATATATCCTCCGGTGCTACGGATCCTCGTATGGATTGTCCACAATAGCGACACAGTCACGTATCTGGGCGGTTTCCCGTTGTATCGATGTGATGACCAAAATAGAGGCTGATATTTGACCCCTTTATTCAGCAATCAAATGGTAGTTTAATTAATGTTATACTTAAAATAACTCCAGTAATTGGACGTAGCCCGATTGTATCGGTTTTACGATTGCGCAGTTTAACCGTTATTTTATCGAAGATATGACCATACAATTTCAATGTTGAATTTCTAGTAATTATACCGGTTGTGCTTGAAGACAATACAGCTGCGATCGAAAACGGTTGAAATTACGTATGATGCGTTATCAGCGTCCGTTATCCAGTTCCGTTATACGGTTTCGGATCCTGCTTCGAATCCGGCTCGAAGGACCAAAAATGTGCAATACTGATGGATTTTTGTTTCAATTATGCCGAAGAATTATCTCACCAATTTACACGGAATGCGAAGATGGCGGTGTTTCCAATTTTAAGACAAACACACGTGATGCACTGTAGTGCTTACTGAATAATTAATTACACAAAACGTCACCAATTTGAAGTTACAAATATTTTATTAATCTTATTTAATGTTCGAAGTAATTACATAACATACAATTTTATTGAAATGACGGTATAAATATTTGATACATTTAATTTCTTATTACTCTTTTTATTTAATGTTTATCAAGCGAACTCAAAATCTTGAATGTCTACAATGGCTTCAAAATTCCCAAAAGGGTGCAGATTAGTTCGACAAATTACGCCAAGGTTAGTATCGACGCTCACATTTAGGTATCGCGTCGATCAATTCTATGTTATTATCGTTGCACTGAACTCCAAATACTGCATTGGAATTCATCCACCATTTGACACTTTGAGTTGTCACTTTGGACTATTTTGATTATTTTGGTAAATATTGAATATAAGTATAATTGTTTTTGTTTACAATCGAATTACATAAATTATTAATTAATTAATTCTATTTTTCAAGATGACGCAGCTGTAATATGCCTACCGACGACATCCTCATCCGACACCGACGTAACAACTGATCCAAGAAATGGTAATTATCCAGCTAGCATTCATTTTAATAATCGTTCGCTCATTTGATTCCAGATTTGATGCCTCGGTAGCCCATCACAACTCGTCGTCACTCTGAAGACAATAACAAACATAAATATTAAATCGTTTAAAAATTATTTTATTGTGTTTTTTATTTATATGAATTATTTTGAGATCAACAAATAAACGTTGGCGTTAACAGGGTATAATGACCGGTATTTCCATGTGGACTTTTTTTTTAGTGATTTTGCTACTAGAAAAGATGCACACGCAGTGCCATATGTAACAGTATTTAATTTGTACTTCATTAGCTGTTCATTGTGATAGTTACCCCACAATATCAATTAAAAATTGGCGTCGTCAGAGGTTACACGGATTTGCCGATACTTTTTTTCGATGGCGGAAACTACGACAATTATATGTTTTCGAAATTTTAGCAAAATAGTATAAATGTCTGTTTCGAAACATCGAAAACGACTCTTAACTTTGTGGTACTGCTGCTGGCCTTGATAGCAGTGTGATGTGGTTGAAAATACTTCGCGTCATTCCCCTTCGGAACCTCATTACTTGGCATATGCGTCATATGTCCAAGATCTTTGTACTCGTTTATGAAGGATTAATATGCATCATAAAATTCTGATACTTGGCTGGTATGCTGCTTGAAAAGTCTGACCTAAGGATGATCTTATGTTCTTGAATGACAGCTACACAATAAATCTGCCGTCAGCACTTCGTGTTGTTGTCTGTTCGTAGCACTCTTCATGAATTTATTGGTTTAGTTGGGTTGATGTGCAACCCGATTTCTTCAACTTTCCAAAATTTTTTCATCAACTGCTGAAGGTCATCGTTGGTCGTTTGCCTGATTGAATCAGTCGTGGCGTGTAGATTGACAATGTTTGACGATTGATTGTCAAATGTTCCTGCGATTAAATACCCCCCAGCTTCGGTCCCTGCAATATTGGGAAACCATCAACTGCCCGTTTTTCGGGGTTAAGGATTTCAAAAAATACGTCTGCTCCGAGTAACAAGTCAATTTTATTTGGTTTAAAAAATTCCGGATCAGCGAGGTGCGCTCCTGCGATTTCCTTTTGAAAACCGATTGGTTTCGTTGCTAATAATTTGATTATGTTGCCAATGATATGATCCGTGATATTTAAATTGATATATAAACAACTATGGATGTACTTGTTGTACCTGTGCTCATTTATATTGTGTCTATTGCTGCTGTTGACCAATGTCAATAAAGAAATCCAGGTCAATGGACATATAGTATACCAACTTTAATATATCTAACCATAAGTTTCCGAGTCTCCGAGTCTTACTAATAATAGTTTTAGTACTAACCTTAATGATACTCAAATCAAACCAACTTATTCCAGTATCGATATATTTTCCGAGAATGTCCTATATTTAAAAAACAATTCTCGGTAAGAACAATTACACCCAGAGAAAAAAATGGTAAAAAAACTAGTAAATTCTACAAAATAGATTGTTGATTGTGAAAATCGCTACTTTTACAGTAAAATTGTTGGTTCAATATAGATTATATTAGAATTTACCAAGAATTCCTTAAAATTACCATTTTATTGTCAAAAATTCTAAATATCTTGTAATTATTAAATGGTATTATCAATTATCAAAATTGTTGAATTAATAATGAGAAAAATAAATAACAAATACACTATTTCCAAGCAATAAATTTATACTTTTTGGCGATATAATTAAAAGGTTGTGGTCATTCAATTTATGTTTCAAATAGCCTGCAATAAATTTCCATCTTAAATCATTATCAACCTTGGCAGATAACCAAAATATTTTACATTTATCCAATTTACCCTTGGGTACCGGTAATCGGTAATCACCGACTTCAAAGAACAGTATACTATGCTGTAGTTGTTCAAAGAATGTATTGTAATTCATTTATATTGCTTTTTGGTAAACAATAAAAACAATTTTGTTTTACTTTTTCCATTCCAGCAATTCTTACTAATCTAAGGCTTAGAGGCCGAAATCGACCCACACCGCGTCTCTACTGAGAGACCTTTTGAACCGTACTTATAACGTATTAGTGAAACGTTGTAGGTGGCCCAACGAACGCTTTTACAACAATCGTTTTCAACGTCTGTCGAAGAATGTTATAATTAATTTAATTTTTAGTCGGCGCAGCGAGAATCAAACTCAGGACCGCAGCGTGGTAAGCAAATATCTTAACCACTGCTTTATATTCGACGACCTGCAATTCATACTGTTTTAAAATTATTTTATTTTATTATTATAATTAATTATACATGTTTATTATTTGACTACTGTCTTCTGACTCTCTGTGATAAAAAAAAATAAAACTTTGGCGGAGAACCTTATTCAAGGGTTACCTATACTCAATGCCACTATTGGGCCGGTCATCGCCGGGAATCGAACCCGGGACCCCCAAGTGATAAGGGAAGTGTTTTACTCACTGTAACTGAGATAACTGCTCCTCAATATCTTCTTTTAAACGTTATCAACCATACCGATCCATAATATATGTACATACATATGCATTTGTCAAATAGTACTGTTACATATTGTCATAATTATTCATTCATGTTAATTCTATAATTAAACAATATACATTAACACAATATATAGGAGTACATACATATAACAATATTTATGCATCAGATACAAAAATAATTTTATAATCCCATATCCATCGCTCTTGTAGAATTTAAGAAATAGTCAAGTTCCATTATTTCTAATTGGCCATATTCCAGAATTCCATCTAAATATCAATTTAGAATTCCATTTCTGTCGCACATGTTGAATTTCGTCAAAATCGGTTTAGGAATAAAATGATGTTTGAGTGAAGTTCTGAATTAAAATCATTTATTAAAAAATAAATTAGCAACAGCTTATTTACCAAATATTAAGAAAATACTAGAACCTAAACACCATAATAAATTTTCTCTATCTAGAAACACAATTTACTGTGTTCCAAAACGGATTACGGCGAATAACTTAAAAACAGTTTGATCTATCGAACCGATTTTGATCTTAAAATATGCCTTGAGTTCAAATACACATCTTTTGGACACTTGGACGAAATCGGTGGAAGGGTGTAGAATTAAATGCAAGTCAAAGAAATAAGTACATAGAATTTTAATTTTAATGTATAGATTTGTGGTCGACAATAATAAATTGTTGATAATACAACAAAATGATAAACTATACAACTAAATTATGCAAAAAATGAACAAATGATAAATTTTACAAGTTAATAATAAAATTCATATAATTTAATTGTCAAAATTAACAAGAAATATTAAATTTTACTAGTATTTGGTTTAAACGAAAAATAAATTGTAAATGTAATAATTATTTTCTACAATTAGTCAATTGGCATTCAAAGAGAAAGGTTGTGTAAGTTGAGTTTGTTAAGCGATTAAAATTAATTATTTAAAATTAGATTGATACAATTTGTTTGAAATTAAAGTGTAAGTTTGTGAGTTAACGCTTTCAAAAACAAACAGATTATGTAGAATACATAATAATAAGGTTGTGATGAACGAGTACCTATAGTGTATAATTATAAATATCCATTTAAACAACCCCCTAAAAAATGCTTTATTTAAAATAACGGTATATAAACAAACATCTTAGTACCCGTTAACATTTTATGTGCATTATATTGGCATTAATTAATTTTTAATTGAATTAAAAAAGTGGTATGCTAGTTAATATTAAAACATTCTATTAAATAGTAATCGTTGGTTGGCAAGGATTATTTAAGTTTGCTAAAAAAACTCCATTTTTTCGCGGAAGTTTCGTAAATAATAGTTGTAAAACATAAATATAAAATATATGTTTTAAAAGAATTGATATTAAATTTGTCTGTATTATGATTTGGTTATAAAGCTGGAACACATAATTATTAAAGGCCATATAGCTGCAGTAAATTTTTTGTGCACATCGTGCTTGGATAAGAGATTTGGCCAATTTGTGTGCATACTTTAATATCATCAGTATCAGTAAAAGTAATTAGCCTATTAAATTAAACACACAATTAATAAAATATTTAAACCAAATTTATAATAAATAGGATCAGTTAAATTTTTATTTACATTAGGCACAAATGTGATCAATTTTACCTCAAGGATAAACCTTAGCATTGTTACTTAATGTTAAAAAATTTACTGTTCGGTAACTTTTGAAAATTGTATTTTCTTCGCGAAATGGCGAATTTAGAAAATCTCGAAAAGGAAGCTGGTAAGTATTTTTACTCTAAAACTAAATGTTGCATTTCTATCTATTTCTCTATGTTCCATGCCAATTTTTTTAGAAGCATTCACAGGGAATGCAATTTCAACAGCTGTACTCACCTCTATTTCTTTGGACATCAGTGACAATTATTTGAATGATATAGGTCAGGAATTTCAAACCCCCTTACAATCTGAAACAACTGAGATAGAAGCAGTAGAACCTCAACGTTGAATCAATTGAAAATATTTTAAAATCCTGGAATATGTATGAGGCATTAGGTCAACTTAACCTATTTCACCTTAAACTATTTCAATTTCATAGGGTTATCCTGCAATTCCAGATTCTGAGATGCTGTCAAATGCCACGAATATCTCTGGGTCACGGTATAATGGTACACCAGTTTTACCATCATCATCGCTATCGCGATTTTTCATATTTGTAGGTTTCATATTTCATTGAGCGGACAGAATCGTCACAACCGAGAGGTTCTTTGTACAATAAGTACATAAATACTGTACGAAAATTCCGAAGTCAAGGGCTGGCGATGCCCTACAATAAGAAGTACAAAACACTTTTACCTTGCGAGACTAAAGGTAAAAAATAATAAATTGAAATACCTCGAAAGAAGAAATTTAGATTAGGTTATAACTATTGGCAGGAAGTTCATGAATTATTTTGTAGTATTTATTTTAAATGAATTACCATATTTATTTATTAAATATAATTTTATTTTGTGCAACAAACCAAAATCTTTCAATTAATTAAAGAAAAAACATATTAAGATCAATACACCTCAGATTTTTCTGATTCACCCTACGAACTCACAATTTGGGAATAGTAGATCTTTTTTCCTTGTTAATAGTTTTATTAATTAGAAACATACTACCTATATATCCACTATTTTTGGCATTGAATTACATTTTCATAAATAACACATTTTATACTCGTATGTTTATAGAAATACATTATAGCAACGACGATAAGTTCTGGCTGGCTTATAAACATGAGCCCTGGGTAGCAGTTGAAGAACATTGGAAAGCAACAATTAATCAACGACGTGCAGAAATACACAATTCTAAAGAAACAAATATTTCCACGATATTAAAGGAATGGCCGCGGTACAAAGATCGTGATGGCCATAGATTGGTACATTAAAACAAATTTTATAACGACTATGGGAAATAATTCATTTCATTCATTTTTTTTATACAGATTGAAATTGATTTCGAAGCAATTTATAAAGACTGCCTCTCAAAACTATTCATGAATTTCGATTTGAAGTCATTCAAAATTTTGCAGCTGGACAAAACAATTAAAATAAAAAGGCTTCAGTCTTTCATTGAAAGTAATAGTAAAGGTAACTATCATTTTGTTTTTTACATAGTTCGCAACTTCCAATTATAACTAAATAAAAATAAATTATTATTTTCAGATCTACAACATTTACAATTATTTAAAATATTGCACTACTTGCTACCGCCATTAACTAGACATAAGCTGAAAGTTGCTGATAAAGTTATTCATTGGAAGCCATCGATCCAAGATTCTATAAATGGCATGTTCCTGTTTGTGGAAAATGAAGCGAGCATAAACGAGGAGATATCTAATCTAAGGGAAGAACATTTAGCTAAAAAATTAACATTTCAACCTATCATAATTGTAGTCATGATACAGGAATTGCTAATTAAATTTTTTGTAAGATTGGATGATACAACATACATTCAACACACTATGCTGGGGGCTATTGATTTATGTTTTAAATCATTTCAAGTCTTTAATTTGGCCTATCCGCATCAGTCGCAAAACGTGTGGTACTTTATCCAAACCTATTTTTATGGAATCAATACTCGTTATGACAAGCCAGTGTCTGCAGTGGCAAACTTAATTACTCAGTTGTCTTTAAATTGAATTTACTTTGGAGGTAGAAAATACATAATTTTTTTTGCTTTACTTTTGTTTTATTTTAATTATATTATATTTATAATTTTAAATTAGCTTTATACCTAATTCCATGATTATAAAAATATGTATCCGTGTTATAAATGCGGTGAACTATTCGATAATGTGTCTGCACTTTGCAGCCATATTGAGTTGAAATACATGCGAAACAGTTCATATAGTAATTTTTATAAATGTGGTTTTAGCAAATGTTTTCAAACTTACCAATGTATTTATTCTTTTAAAAGACACATGTTGAAACAACATTCGCCTAAAATTGAAAATGTTATTGCAACGCCAATGCACGAATTACATTCACTACAACAATTTCCACAAACAAGCAATACTTGCTCTAATGCCATAAGTTTCGTAACGGAATTAGATAGTTCGAACAGTAGTAAAATCCCTAATAATTTAAGCTCAATTCCACAACAAATATATCAACATTTTGATTTTAATCCAAATAATAATAATGAAATATTACAATTTGTTTGTAATTTGCATAGGAAATCAAATTTATCTCGAAAACAAATTCAAGAAATAATTGATTCCACCGAAAAACTTTTAGCAAATTTGTTTAATGGGATAAGGAACCAACTAACGAATATCGGTATAACTATTGGCAATGATATGGAATGTATTATAAATAGGCCCTTAAGCTTTTTTAAGCTTATAAATTCTGAGCATAATCTTATAAGATATTTAGAAGGAAGACAATTGTTTGCTCATCCTAAATCTTTTATAATTAATAATGAGATTGGTATGATCTATCAAAATGGAGTGCCCGCATTAGACGCTACTAACTCAAAGGGTGTATTAATGCCAATAGAATTTCAAATAAAATCGTTTTTTGAATTGCCTGGTGTACTAAATAATGTTAAAGCCAATATTGAAAATTTGAGCCTAGGAAATGATATGTATAGGTTTGTTAATGGTAGCAGATGGAAAAATATAATTGAAAAATTCAGTAGCGATATCGTAATCCCATTTTTCTTATATAACGATGACTTTCAATTAGACAATCCCTTGGGATCTCATTCAGGAGAACATTCAATTTCGGCCTTTTATTATAGTTTCCCGGTACTTCCTACATATTGTAACTCAAATTTGGAAAATATATTTCTAGCTATGCTTATTAAATCAAAATATATAAAATCATTTGGAAATAATGCAAGCTTGTTTCCTTTAGTTGAGGTTTTTCAAAGAATGGAAAATCAAGGAATTAAATTAAAAACAGATATTGGTGATGTGGTGGTTCACTTCGTGTTAGGTCTGGTTATTGGCGATAATTTAGGTCTGAATTCATTATTGGGATTTTCCAAATCATTCAGCGCCAATTTCTACTGTCGCTTTTGTAAAATGTCAAAATGCAGTATGTGTGCCGCATTAAAGGAGGATACACAGCTTATGCGCAACAAAATTAATTATGATGAAGATCTCGTTACGCAGGACGTTTCAATGACAGGCATAAATGAGAATTATCTCTTAAATAATTTAAACAACTTCCACGTGACGAACAATTTTTCAGTGGACATTATGCATGACGT
Organism: Tipula vernalis; assembly: GCA_958295665.1. Lineage (NCBI taxonomy): Eukaryota > Metazoa > Arthropoda > Insecta > Diptera > Tipulidae > Tipula > Tipula vernalis. The sequence continues at coordinate 3,252,092 of OY282561.1, forward strand.
ATTTTTAGGGGTCTGCAAATATGGTATTTGCCAAGTTATTCTTTTTTATATAACCAATACTGGCTTCTTCACCTTAGATTTACTTAACCATAGAAAACAACATTTTGATTACGGAGCAATAGAAATTGGAAATATTTCTCCGTCTTTTAAAATAGACCATATAAAAAAAATACACTTCATATGTCAGCTCAGGAGTGTTGGTGTTTTGTTTCATTTTTCCTTTAATCATAGGAGATTTAATTCCAGAAAACGACGAAATTTGGAAATATGTAATTACACTTTCAAAATTAGTTGATGTTTTACCTAGCCCAATAATGAATGAAGAGTTAATCACTCATTTAAATGATTTAGTTTATCTTCATAATAGCCTTTTTGTTAATCTGTTCAAGCAAACTTTAAAACCGAAGCACCACTTCATGACTCATTATGCTACTGTGATACGTAATTCAGGCCCATTAAAATATTTGTGGTCGTTTAGATATGAAAGCAAACATCAACAATTAAAAGCCTACGCAAGAGCTATAACGTCGCGAGTAAATATATGCTATTCTGTTGCCATGAAATTATAATTTCAATTTGCTGCTAAGCTTGTGACACAAAATGATGTTTTCGAAAAAATATCAGATGTTAAATTTTCAAAATTAACTCTGAGAGAAATAAATTGCTTCGATAAAATAAAAAATAATTTAATAAAATTTTTTGACATTGATAAACATTACAATGATATAGAATCTGTTGTGTTCAAAGGAACTAAATACACTAAAAATAATTAGATATTCAAAGAAAGTAGTCTTGAAAATATATTTCAAATAGAAAATATGTTTAAAGTAAATACAAAAATTGTTTTAATATGTACAGTTTATGAAATTTTAGGATCTGACGAACATTATAATTGTTATCATGTAGGAGATAAAATCTTTAACAGTTTTAACATAAATTTTATAGAAGATTTCAAATATCCTCCAATCAATTTGCATAAGCTAACAAATAGTTGCTCATATGCCAAACTTAAGTATTTCTAGCATTACTTTAATATTATTGTTAGTTTGCTAATTAAATAATATAATAATTTATACGTATATAATATTTTTAATTAAGTTATTGAAAAACCTGAATTAAGAAGAAGAACTTAATTTGTTTAATAATAAAGATTTAAAAACAATTAAACTGAAATACATAGTGTTTTATTTAACACCGAAGACCAATTTAAAATATGTAATTAAACGCGGTTTTATTTTCTTCTACACTCAAAATTTAGTGATTAGAAATATGATTTCAATTTCAAATAACCGGTAATTAAACCGCAAGGATAAATAAATTGTGGGTTTTGTAAAACCAACAAATAAATTGTAAGTTCAACAACTAAAATAGTAATCCATTAAAGATTAACATTTTAATTGTTGACCTTACAATTTATTTGTTGGTTTTACTAAAAGTGCAATTTATTTGTCGAATTTACAATTATTACAATTTATTTGTAAATTTTACCATTTTGATCATTTATTTGTTGATTTTACTAAAAGTACAAATTTTTTGTAAATTCTACAATAGTTACAATTTATATAGTATTGTAGTTTTAATCATTATTATAATAAATTGGACAACTTTATTTTTGGCTGAAAATCAAAGACGGAAAGTGTTGAAATTACCTATTTTTTTGTTGATTCAATCAACATTTTCTCTCAGTGTACATGCTATCTTTCAAATTGCTCTCAAATATGGAGTCGCCGCTAAATAGACTAACGATCGGTACTTGGAATGCTCAAAGCGTTAAAGATAAGAAGAAGTTCGAATAAATTCTTTTATAACTGAAACTTTTCTGAAAAACAACATCCATTTTAGCATTCCGAATCACTGGTTCTATCGCAAAGACAGACAATTTCAAGCTCATGGTGGAGTAGCTATTTTGATTAGAGAGGAAATAAATCATTATGTTTTACCAGACTTGTCTCTACAAACCATTGAATGTATTGGGTTATCAATATAGGAACAGCTTATAATTGAGGTCAATTCCAGCCATCCGGGGTTTAGAAAAGATTTACTGAAAATTACCAACCACACTGAAACATATCTAGCTGGTGGAGATTTTAATTGTCGCCATTCCAACTGGAATTTTTTTTCGCTCTAACAAGGCGGGCGTATTTTGTATGATATATTGATCAATAATGATTCCTGTTTTATCCAACCTCCTGAAGACCCTACGTTTTTCAGTCACACTGGAATATCGAGCACATTAGACATCTTTTTGTCAAATACCAACTACATACTTTGCGAACTAGATGTACATGGCAGCCATATTAACTTGGTTAATCAAACCTGTAATTATCGTTCGACAAACTGGCAACTATACAAAACAATGATTGAAGCCGAGTTAACGCAAGCGTCCCTATCATCATATATTATAAATTACGCGTCTGAAATAGATGAAACAATTAGTCAATTTACCAACCAATATAGTTTGTTTGGCTAGAGACCGTTGTACACCCTTAGTCTTAAAACAACACACCAACAAAATAATTCTAACTGATGAAGTTAAACAATTATTATGCAGTCGAAATAGACGCAGACGCAAAAATTACAACGTACCAGGTCAACTTTTTTAAACAAAACAATGAAATCATTAAAGTGTAAAACTAATACTATTTCACCTCTGAAAAAATCCGATAGTGATCAAAATAACCCTGCTTATTCCTAAACTCTGAAAAATCGGAAGAAATTGCCGATCACACTTTTCAACAATCAGTTCCAGCATCAGTCCTAGCCTTTGAAGTACTAGCCACTCTTTTTAATAACTGTCTAACTTGTGGATATTTTCCCTCAGCTTGAAAAATTTCCAAAATTATTCCTATCATCAAGCCAGGAAAAGACCCACACATGACACTACCTAGACCTATTAGTCCCCTAAGCACATTAAGTAAAATCTTTGAGTATATTATAAAAACTTGAATAATGGAGCTTACAGAGGCCACCAGCATCATAATAAACGAACAGTTTTGTTTTAGAGAACAACATTCGACTGTACACCAGATCCATAGGTACTATAATATGTTAAACTAGCAAGGGAAAACAAAATGTCTACTGAATTGGTCATCTTAAATTTTCAAAAAGCTATCGACTCTATTAAGATAGCCGGATTGTTATTCAAATTAAACTCATATAACTTTCCCATCTATCTAAACAAAATCCTTAAATCTTATTTATCATAGCGCAAATGTTATGTACCAGTGGCCAATTCCAAGCCTTCCCTCCGTCTAGTGCAATTAGGGGTACCACAAGGCGGGGTAATGAGCCTGCTTTGTTTGCCGACAATTTGGCGATCTATTCATCGCTCATGCGATTGTCAACTATAATTGAAATTAACGCTAAATATTGAAAAATGTAAAGAGACCAACTTTACACGGTGTAGAACAGCTCGTAAGATACCACATTCCCCTCTTAACACAAATGGGGTAAATATAGAATGGGAAAAGTCAAATATATTATAAAAGTTAAATATATAGGATTCTTCTTAGGCTCGAGAATTACCTTAAAGCTCCACGTTCAAAAAATATATGTGATAAATGTAACTTACTGTTTAATGTGTTTTACCCGCTTCTAAACCAAAACAGTAAATTAAATCTGGCAAATAAACTTTTACAAATGTAAGGTACTTAGCGTTATTCTATATGCAGCTCCAATATGATTGAGAGCAGCTAACCCGAATATTAAAAAATTGCAAGTGATTGAGAACAAATTTCTTAAAGCTATTTTGAAGGTGCCTATGCGTTATAGAACTTTGAGGTTGCACTAAGTTACCAACACAAAATTAGTAGCTATCTGCGCTGAAAAGGTCAAGCTAAAATACTGGAATAAGTTGAAAACAATATATAACATCTTAATCAATAATCGCTTGCTAAAAGTCATATTGACACATTTTGCACATTAAGAGGTAAATAATTGTTGATAGACCAATCATAAACGGAATTAAGATCATTTTGGAAAATGTCAACATCATTTCTGTTGCATAGAGCAAGTGTCTTGACTTTCAGATATAGTCCCATTAAACTTTACAAATTGAATTCTATTATTCAAGTAAGATTGAAACTAATTGACCCAAAACGGTGGTATGTTAAAAGATTCGAGTTTTTTCAATAAAATAGAGTGAGAAATTTTATCAAACGCTTCTGAAAAGTCTATGTTTATACAATCCAGTTGCCGAATCACAAAACTCAGCTAAATTGGTTAACGTAGAACGTTTCGGGGAAAAACCATGTTGAGCTGATGTGAGTTGATTTTAATTTGATAGAAAACAATATTAACAATAATTTCAGCTAACATGTTAAAAATGGAAATGGGCCTATTGTTTTCAATATTGGCCAAGTCACCGGTTCAAAAACGGAATTATTTATAGCATGTTGAATAGTAATTTAAGCGGGACAACAAGCACATCATTTAAATTTTTTTTTAAAAATAAATTAGTTAATTGATCAGGACCTGTACTTTTATTAATATCCAGCGATTCCAACAACGTCAGAACTTTTAACTCAGAAATTAATGACAAAATAAATTAGCATAATGGATTCGACATATACCGATTTAAAATGATCAGCAAAAAGACTACAGATCTCCGATTGATTATTTGATTTATAATCTTTCAAAAACATATTACTGGGATACTTAGATTTCCTTTGAAACGATCTGTGAAATCATTCTGGATTGTGTTTAGTGTTATTTTCAATAAAACGCAACTGAGCTTTTACTTTTGCTATGACAAGTGAAATTAGATGATTAGAATACCAAATGGAAATATAATCAGTATTAATCAGTTTACCAAGGAAATTATATTATCGTAAAAAGTGTCAACTATTTTATCAACAGACAAATTAAGAAATAAAGGCTGCCAGTCAAATCTAGCTAGATCCTCTGTCATCTATGAGTAATTTAACTTATTACTAATATTCGAAAGGAATATGTCAAGAAGCTTACTTTGGGCGTTTCTTACGAGGTTGAACTGAGACAAAACTGTCAACTTCAAAGTGTCAATTAAACAACTCGAATTAAAAATATTGTTTCGGTCATCCGCATTCCAAGCAATTGACGGAAGGTTGAAATCACCTACCAATTACGATAATAAAATTAAAGTTTATTTTACTAGAATTAACAACATTTGACAAATGGTTTAAGAATAATTTATAATCCCTAGATGGGATCCCTATGCTAAAGTAAACAACACAAACAGTCAGAGTTGTTGCATTATCAAGGAGTCGATCGTTGGCGCTCAAAGAGGATGTGTGTTTTTGTCGTCCTATTTGAAAATTAAATTTTATTTTATTTGAATTTATTTTTAATTTACTTTTTTTTGTGTTGTGTTGTGGGTAGTTTTTGTGAATATATATGGTGAATTTTTTTTGTGTAGATGTAATTAATTAGTGTTGTGGAAATTTTTGTGTAATAAGTGAAGTAACTTAACTTAATTTAAATTTGGAAAATGCAATCCATCGGGATGCATTTATCAGGTAATGTTTCATATTTATAGTGCAGGATTTAATTTTTGTGTGGTTGCACATAAAATTAAAAATAAAATCTCATATTTAGTTCGAATTCAAATTGAGATTGACTTATTTTTACACATACTTGAACGTGTTTTTGTATTTTATTTTATGTATAATCGACACAATATATTCCTGAATATTGATGTCATAGAACAGAAATATTTGTATGATTTTTTTTTTTGGTACATATGTATATGTAATTTGAATAATTCTATTTACATATAATTGGATTTTGTTATCGATAAGTGTATTGTATATATATATATATATATATATATATATATATATATATATATATATATATATATATATATATATATATATATATATATATATTATAGAGAAGACGTTTACATATCGATACGTCCCCTGCTACGCTCAAGGAATATTATATGAAAACATCTATTTTCTATGTGTAGAATTATAATACGATTTTATTGTTGTTATTTGGGGTGGTTTTCACCCTTTGTGTTCTGTGTATGTATGAGACAACTATAGTGCTATTTATATACCATAAGCTACACAATGGAAAATTTTCGTGCATTCGATTCAAATGGGATTCTTATACTTCGTATAATCGAGTAAGTTTGAATAGAATCGGAAGTTATCATATATAATTCATATAAATGTGTTTATTTAGGAAGGATCAATTTTAATACGGAGTACTATATATAGCATTAAATTATATAAAGTATATTGAATTTTCAATTTCCTTTTTAGTTAGTTGTTATTTTTTTTTTTTTTGATTGTATAACGAGCGAGTGAAATAAAATTTCTTGATTTCTCGATTAATCGCATGAATTCAATCGTGGTTGGTTGAACATGGAATTTAAATACAAGAGTCTCATATTTAGATATTGGTTTTGGTTTTTGCTTATTATAATTCAAATGGTGACGGGCATAGAAATAGTTGTAATCAATTCATTACACGACTACAGCAAAAATGTAAATTTAATTACCTTTATCCTTATTCAATTGTGTTTTATTTATTTCATTTATCACATTTTTTGCTCATGAGTTAATATTTATTCATATAAGTGTGCAGAGTACTTCAAGGGTTTCTTCCTTAGTTTAATGATAAATAACTTAATTTTCAGAATAAAACATAGTTCCAGAATTAATTATTTTTATAAGGACTAAATTTTATCCCGATTTTCAGAAAGCAGCTAAAAAAGTATGGCGGTTTTTAGTCATAGATAGATTTAAATTTAAATTTAAATTTTAATTTGAAAGGGTTGTTTGGCTGGAACGGTTATACGTATTATGTGGTTTTATGTGTTAATTCTAATTGCATTACATTGGTCAGACCGACACGGCACATGAGTTGATCGTTTAGTGATGGATGCTTACGCTTCCCGATCAACACATGGTCTGTTGAGAAGGCGTCATTTCATCTTTTATTGGCATTGGCGTCAAGTTGCGACCTGGTAGGCAAACCAGGTAGACTAAAGTTGATTTAATTTTTGTCTTTAATATTAAACGCCTCTGGAAACCCCAATAAACCCATAGCGGCTACGCTCAGGAGCCAGCTACCTAAACAGCAAAAGACCTCTGAATTTGTGTCTGCTAACGAAATCTTAGGATTTCGTTACAAATCTGATAATTATTGGAGCTTTCAGCGCTTGGCTCTTCTTCTTAAATATTGAAGGTAAAAGTGGCGGATGCGATTTAATTATTGTTCGATATGTCGCAGTTTTTTAAAACTCATTCGAACAGAAATAGTAACCGAAAAATGTATTTTTTGTGGTAAACTACAGATGTCACTAATTGCTCACTACACTTGACAGTGTACAAAATGAAAAAGCTAATTTTTTGACATATTCTCACCAAATGTCATACTTGTCATTGGAGAAAAGTAGGAGGTTGAAATTTTTTTTTTTTAATTATTTAAATTAATTTATTTATTTAATTAAACATCCGTACTAACGTTTTTACTAAATTTAGTACACGAAAAAGACGATTCCAAATTTAGGCGATTCAGTCCAAACGACCAACTCGTGCAAACTGTTAAAGAAACTTATGTATGACTGTATTTTGGAGCGGAAAATTTTAAAAATGTTGATGCCATTACCGTATCCGTATTTGATTTTATTTATCAAGTATCACAATCACCAGATAAAGTAACAGAGGAAATATCATATGAAATTTTACAAAACATCGAGAAAAAATCGATTAAATGGTTTCCTATTTAACAGAATTATTGCACTGTTAAAAATATTTTCGAAATTTAAAAAAACGTTGTGTGGCCAACTTCATAATATCAAAAAAAAATTTTTTGTTTTTACAAAACAAGATCTTACGTAATTGATTTCATTTTTATAAGTTTATACTGTATTTTTCCAAATTTTTCACATAGACATACAAAGAAAAAGTAAATTTGTACAATTTTATTTTAATTATATTAATCAAATTACTAAATTTAAATTATTGGTTTTAAAATATATTATACTCAAAGGTTTGATTTAAATATAAACCTAAAAATATTTTCTGTTACGAGTATTTTTCATTCATAAAATTTTAATCAAAAATGTTCAATTTTACATGGGTTATTATGGGAAATTGTAAAATGTATCCCCCTTAAATTAAGCTTCTTTTAAAATTGGTCTGAACCTGACGGCTTGTATATTTAGGTAAGCTTTGGTTATACGCCTTGTACGTATACAAAATTCACATGAGGCAGTGAGGAATTTTTCGATTACAATTAATGTACTGATTTTCTAAAATCTTAAGCCACTTAGTTTAATCATAGTATTTGCTTAAGTAAATACATGTTTAGTGATTTTTATTGAAAGGTTTCTACATAATACATTATACATTGTGACATATTGTGGCTGTGCCACAAGCGGACCCACGGTTCTTCTAGATTTGTCAGGATGGGTGCTTTTATGTACTCTTTAGGTGGGTATTAAAAACACTAGTTTCCACGAACAATTTTGGACTGATTGTCACTACATAACCTCATATTTCCACTTGGCCACTTATAAACGATTTAATTATGCTGAGTCAGACTCATAGGAAATCAGAAATGATTTGTTTTTAAGATCCGAATACGAATATTTTTCGCAAAATATAAATGGAAACAAATTAATAAAAAGTGAAATGCAATTAATAGTATGACAATAAAATCCCAAAAAGATATTTGATTTACAATAAAATATATAAAATTGATTTACGATTCTGAAAATTAATTTTAAAACGAAATTTTGTGTCGTATTATTTCTGCTTTACCTTTTCGAATACCCTATACTATGCACAGGGACAATCCACATAACTTACTTGGCAAACAAACTACAGAAAACACAATTTTAATTAAATTTTGAGTTTCCATTAAAATTAGGATCCACCACCAAAAAAATTAAACCATTTCCGTAAATTACCTCTCATTCAGACACCAAAAGGATATTTTTTTTTTATATTATTTCTTCAAATAAATGTGGTTGAACCCACTAATTTACGCTTTCGTATTTCTTGGAATTTCTTTCTACTTTTACACTTTTGCAAAGTTTTTTTCCTCATTTCTTCGCAGGAATTGAACATCAGATTTTTTTATTTATTTATTTATTTTTTTTAATTCGACTTACATTTAAAGGAAAGTAAAGAAAAAGATGATTTTTTTTTATTTCGCTTTTTTTACTTTAGTATGGGGAAATTATCGTCTTGAATTTTGTTTCCTTCACCAAAAAAAAAAAAAAATGTTGTTCAAATAATCAAATAATAAGTGAAGCGTTAAAGGGTGAATGAAATGTGCTCGTCCAACTTTATGTAAAAACAAAAAAATCAACCCTTTTTAAAACGGGTTTCCAAATATTAGACCCTACTGACCCTAATATTTTTTTTTTTTCTAAACAAACGTTTCATAAACTCAACCATTACCAGATTTTGAGTTCGATGCACCTTTTAATTGTCAAAAGGGTTAAAAAAAACATACAACACAGACTCATTGCAGCATGTTTTATGCAACATATTACGCTCGATTTGCACAGGCCTAAGTGCAATTTAATTTTCGACATTTAATTCGCGCGTCCCTTTTATTTTTTTACATAGCGCGCGTTACGATTTTTTCAAATTCAGTTTAAGTGAAACATAAGACGCGGGAAATTATAATCTAATCACGTCACATTATACCCAAGCCTATGAAAAAAAAAAAAAAGAATTAAAATTATTTATATAATTTATTCCAACGTACATTTCTGTTTAGTTGTCCCAGGTCAAATTTTATTTTATTGAATGGATCCTTTATGACCCGAATAAACTAGCAACCCCTTGTTTTTATTAAAATACGCGTCCTTTTTATTATTATTATTTTTTTTTTTTGTAGTTTTTAGACAGTTACTTTTGTGGACAGACCCCTTATTATAACAACATTTTAGAATTGAAGAGTACCTAAATCTGAGATAAACAATTGTAGCCGCGATGTATAAATAATAAATATTTCAGTAATTCATTAATTCTAAAACACTGATTCATCATATGAGCAAATTGGCTGTAGCAGCTTTTCCTTTCTCCTGATTGTATTATGGGAACAGTAATAGAGGTCTAAGAGAGACAATGTTCACATCTTCAAAATTTGCGGTTATCTAAATGGTCTATCGTCTTTGACCCTGTTGTCATTCCTTATTAGCTTAATTTTTTGTAACCCTTGAAGACAATTTTCATCACCGTTTTGAGGTCACAACAACTAGATGACAATTACAGAATCCTTCAGGCTTTCATTTCTACTAACGAAACGCCCTGCTCTAAATGACTGCACTTCATCTCGGGTGTCGAAATTTACATTTCTTGTTGCATGTTAAATACCCACCTTTACCGAATACCGCCTATACCGAAATATACGCTTCAACGATTATATATGCTTCAAAAATTTTAGCCAATATTGGTGAATAAGGCACTATACTCAACTATTATCTACGGTCTTGCTGTCGTTCACCTCTTACATTTATCGCAGTTGTTTGCCAACTGTCCTCTGATGCTCTGCATCGACACTGAGGATATCTCTTGTCGTTGTGTTGTGTTTCATTAAGCATTATACATGGAAACTCTTTGTACATTTTCCAATCTTCAAACATGGCGATGATATATTGTAGGGGCCGCAGGAGCGGTGGATCGTGTCTAGTGTCGAACAACTCTTTATCGATGATATGGGCGCAACTTTTTGTGGTCTGAGGTAGCCCGCACTTCTCGATTCGATTGAATACATAAAACAACTGGAATCACCAAAAATGTTGCCTTTCGTGATTATAGCCACCAATTTTCAGACTTTCTTTGTCATGCCTGTCAGTCGCTCTTTGGCCAGGCAACAATTTGGTTTTGATTTCTTTCCTGATGTATTTCCAAAATTCCTGTGGTTTGTGAATAATGCATTAAATCAAAACAAACAAGACAATCGTCAGATTTATGGGGCCCGTTTGAAATTAAAACGCATGTTGGTTACAGATACTTTAATGGATGACTTTATTCACTTCTTCGTTATCTCCTTATTTAAGTTTAAAAGTGTATTTAAAGAAATCGTGCAATGGCGCCAATACGAGATTTAAATGTAAAATTGAACTCCTTCGGTGTGACCAAGAGTAGATAGCTGATATTAATAGAAATTTATTCGATGAATTCGATATGAAAGATTTGGGTATTGTTAAGAAGTTCATGGGTCTGAATGTTGAAGTTGATGTGAATGGAAGTATTTCCAACAAACCAACAAACAAATCTGCCGTTCATCAGACAACAGCTTCTGGTATTTTGTCATCATTTACTCTTTTTCAATATGGCCAGAAGTCTACAAGATGCAGAGCACGACGTCTCAGCAGATAACAGATAGACTCAGAGGTATAGAGCATATAACACAGGGACTCAAGAAGCTTGAGAAAGGCGGAAACGCTAATGAAGTCTTTCGAATGTTCCTTAAGCACTACCGCTTCATGCCGTCATATAACCTTGGATCGAAATTACCGAATGAGCTGATGACGGAACGACAAGCAAGATCGAAGCTCGCCTTTCTTATGCCGACAATGAAATCTACAGCAGAATGAAACCACCAGATGGAACAGCAGTTCAACACTCACTAAGGTGCTAAGTTTTCGTTAAAACCCACTTAAGCAACAACCAGTGGCGCTGGGTTTCAGGAGAAATCGTGTGTAAAATGGGATAGTTTTCTTCTGCATAGTTTTGACATCCAGGTCCCAGACTACAGCTGGAGTTCCACCCGCCTATCTCGAAGACTACGTACGCCAAACAAGGCATTTTCCTATTTCCATTTATTTTCATTCACATTTCCCGTTTCCATTTATTTTCATTCCATCCGAAACAATTGTAATCATTGTAATCATTCATATCGCAATCATTGAAATAAGAATTCCATCTGTTTGAAAACAGCATCTTAAAATGGGGAGAAGTGTTACGATGACAGTATGAACGACCTTATCCTAACAAACCGTGACATACCCCGCCTGTCAGATGTCATATGGAAAACCGGTAGTAGGATTTTCACCACGACACGTTATAAACAGAATCAAAAATAAATTATACTGTCAGTAAACCTTGGTGAATCATTTATCCTATGTATATATATATATATATCAGTAATAAAGTTGTGATTATTTAGTAAATGAATTATGTATTGTTTCAAGTAGCGTTAATCAAAACATATACAAAGTAGTATCCAGTAGCAGTGGAACAATATCCATTTACATAGAGTTGATTTTAACTACGCTCTGCTACCACAAATTTAATAAAGAGATTGGATGATTTAATATCAATGCAAACCAAATTTCGTGCGTCCTTCGCAATATTCTTTGACCTGATGAAACCATCTTTAATGCCTCAAAATACTCATCAGTCAAGTAACACTGAAGTAAATCGTAGAAGTGTTATTGTTCCAGAACGTTTAAATCACATTATATATGGAAATGGTGAGCAAAACATAAATCTGCAGCCGGTTTCTGAATCAAACAAAAAGTTGTTGTCTGTAAGAAGATTGATTGCATCCTTGTATAACAATCTCCTTGGTTTCTGTATTTGTCAAAATAATTGAAAAACTAGCTCATTCAAGAATTAGTGAGCACTTGAGCAAATCGAATTTCTTACATAAGATGCAATTTGGGTTTAAAAAATTCAAAAGTACGGAAAATGCACTGCTGGAAGTCACCAACTATTTATATAAAAATCTTGACTAAATAAATTTTGTTGTATCGGTTTTTGTAGATTTCTGGTATGGTGAATCATAATGTGTTATTGGACAAACTTTATGTCGCAGGTTTTCATGAACTAACACTACAATGGTTCACTTCTTATTTGTTGAATAGACCGTAGTGTGTTATAATGGATAACTATAAAATCTAAACGAAATTAATTAATGATGGAGTACCACTCGGGTCCGTCCTGGAGTCTTTGCTCTTTTTAATTTATTTAAATAATTTTTTATTTTTAGATAGTTGCTTTCATGTACAATAAACCACAAAGAAACAGTAACATTAAACTATTACAACGCGATTTAATTTTATGGCGAAAATGGTGAGTTACCTTAATTTACTGACTGAATGATCTTAATATGGCTGAACCGGACCTGATGTATTATGATTTAAATTATAAAAAACCTATTTGTATGAAAGATTGTTTCCAAATTAACTGTATTCAACGTTTTAAACATCAGATATTGCACAATGAATTGGAAGTGTCATTTGGAGAATCTTCGTAATTATATGATATCGCTAATTCGTAAAATTTGTATTCTGAGGCTTGTCTGACCTAATGCTGTTTTGAAGAATGTTTATTTTACACTTGCAGAGTCGAAATTGTCTTATGGTTTGGTTTGTTGGGGAGGTATTTATTTTCAGTAGCATATCATAAGGATTATGAGTAATAAACCGAAATTAACAAAATCTTGGCTGCTATTTTAGTCATTGGAAATTTTTCCACTTAAACATTTATTTATTTTAAAAGTTATTCAACTTTAAAATTGTTTATTTATTTCTGGTTCCTAAAATATTCAATGGCTTGCCAGATAATGTTTGAAGCCATGTATGAACTATACCAAATTCAGCTAATATCTGAGAAAATTTCTTCTTAATTACTTCTCCTGAATGGTTAAAATTTATGATTTTCAAAAGTTTACTTTTAATTATAATATTAGATGTAAGTTTTTTAAGTTATAAGTTATGATAAGGCAATCGACACTGGATTTTACGGTCCTCAGATTGCCTGGTAAACTAATATTTACTAAATAAATAAATAATATTATAAAAAAATATCCACGTAATAATTATTTTCTAGCAAAGTTAAAAATTAATAAAGCTAAAGTACATCAATAATCAATAGAAAAATCTATGAAAGGTATTTTTGAAAAGCTAAATGTAATTATGATAGAAAGTTGTGGCAGAACGTAAATAAACTTTTCCTAAATCGCGAGAATTCTAAGTTGGATAATTTACTAAAAATTTACGGTTTCCAAGCAAATCGATCAAATTATGTGAGTTAAAAGCATTTTATTGACTGTATCGAAGATGTTATTGGTCAGCAACCTCCCAACCTTACACATCACATACATATATGGGGAGAATTCTTCAATTTTACACGATACGAACGTTACTGAAATTTCAAAGATTTTTATAGTTACTAAAATATTGACTAATTTTCTTTTGGAAACATGGATGCAGTTGAGCTTATTAAGGCAATAAACTGAATTAAATGGAATTCGCAAACTCAAACTCAAACTCAAACTCAAACTCAAACTCAAACTCAAACTCAAACTCAAACTCAAACTCAAACTCAAACTCAAACTCAAACTCAAACTCAAACGTTTATCAATCGTGTTGATTTTCACAAGTTTTTCGCCGAAAGTTAATTATTTTGGTTTTATATTTATCGTGTATAACAGATATTTTCGGAAAATATTAATTACTGTTATTGATCTTAATTGCTTTTCCTACGAAAAAAAAGAGTGAAGTGAGTGTTGAAAATACAATGATTCCAAATCCTCAAATGGACGCAGTTAATTCGTCACGTCTTAAAATACCTTCCTTTTGGCCTCGAAACCCAAATGTACGGTTTGCGCAAGTCGAGTCGCAGTTTGAAGCCTGCAATGTCAAATCCGACACAGCAAGATATCACCATGTCGTCTCAGCATTGCCCGAGGACATTTGCGAGACAATTTCAGAGCTTCTTATGAATCCACCGGAAAGAGAAAAGTACGAGAAGCTGAAGTCGGTTTTGACAAAGCGACACACCCAATCCGAAAAACCCGCCTCAAAAAGTTGTTGGATGGGCATGATTTTGGCGACAGAAAGCCAAGTGAGGTGTACTGGTCTATGGTTAACCTGGGGGGGTACATCTATCGACAAGAAGTTTATTGGTACGCTTTGGTTTCACAAATTGCCTGAACCAGTTTATATCGCGATTCAAGCGATTGGGGAGAAACCTATCGATAAACTTTTGCCAATAGCAGACAGGATCTATGAAGCAACGACAGCAGCTCGCGTATCATCCGTGGCAGTGGACAGACCATCAACTAGCCAAACAGCTCAATTAACAAATTCTACGACGAGCTTAGAATCAAGACTCGCACGAGTAGAAAGTTTGCTTTCCCAACTAGTTGTACGTGGACGGAGCCCCTCAAATTCAACATTCCGGAATCAGCCGAATCAATTTTCACGGAGACCCCGGAGTAATAGCAGACGTCGTTTTATCGACGATAAGGGGAACTGCTATTATCACCATAAGTTCGGCGAGGAAGCGAGAAAATGTTACCTTCCTTGTGTTGAACACCGCAGAAATGCCGTGTCTACTAATGATTCAAGTTCAAAAAAATAAATTTTCCGATGCGAATGATCGGAGACTTTTAAACCGCCGCCTTTTCATTAGAGATAATATAAATAAAATAACCTTTCTCGTAGACACTGGTGCGGATGTCTCAGTAGTGCCATTTAAAAATTTCAAAGCAAATTTATCTCGATCTGACCCTGAATTAGTGTTGTCGGCGGCCAATGGTTCAATAATTCAAACTTATGGCACTAAATTATTGAACGTCGATATCGGGGTTAAGCGACAATTTCCACATGTTTTCATTCTAGCGTAAGTTGACAGGCCAATTATTGGTGCTGACTTTTTAACAAAATACGGTCTCCTCGTCGATTTAAAAAGAAGACGACTTCTCGACTCAACCATTAACTTAGCTGTTCAAGCCATGACAGCTCAGGTCAAAACACCTTCGCCTATCCACGCAATTGCAAACGACGATTACGGTTCTTTACTAAAGATGTTTCCATCCCTTTTAGCTCCACCAGATTATCATCGTCCAGTTAAACACGATGTGGTACATTACATTTTTACACAGGATCGACTTCCATTTGCAAGACCACGTCGTTTGGATCCAGTCAAGCACAAGACTGCCCTTGCGGAATTTCAGCATATGGTCCAATTAGGGATATGCAGACCTTCTTCTTCTGAGGTTTCTTCTCCACTTCACATGGTTCAGAAGAGAGACAGTACCGACTGGAGACCATGTGGAGACTATCGTCGACTGAATGCCGTTACCCAACCCGATCGATATCCGATTCCACATATCCAAAACTTCTCGATGTATCTTCACGGATGCACCGTATTTTCTAAAATTGACCTTGTAAGAGCTTATCATTTGATCCCTGTTGCAGCCGAAGACGTGCCTAAAACGGCAATTACTACCCCATTTGGTTTATTCGAGTTTACTCGAATGCCTTTCGGACTTCGGAACGCTGCACAAACATTCCAACGCTTCATAAATGAAGTGGTCAAAGGTCTTGATTTTGTTTTAACGTATATTGATGATATACTTGTGGCCAGTAAGAACGAGGAAGAGCATAAAATACATCTCAAGAAACTATTTGAGAGATTGTCCGAGTTTGGAGTAAATATACAAACTTCAAAATGTCAATTAGGTGTTCATGCTTTAGAATTCCTCAGCCACCAAATCACTGCAGATGGCATAAAACCTTCGCCACGGCGAGTAGATGCCATTCAAGAATTAGTGTCCCCAACATCCATCAGAAAAATTCAACAATTCGTCGGAATCGGCCAGAAGACTGCGAAGCAGCATTTGGCAAAATCAAGAGCGCACTTGCTAATGTAACCATGTTAGCACATCCCATTGACGACACTAGATACAGTATAGCATTTGATGCGTCAAATGAAGCTGTAGGAGCTGTATTACAGCAATGGTATAATGGATGTTAGCAACCTTTAGGATTCTTTTCCCGCAAGCTAAGTGAAAGAGAAAAAAAGTATTCCACCTTTGACAGGGAACTTTTGGGAATTTTTCTTTCCATTAAGCACTTCAGATATTTTGTGGAAGGTAGAGAATTTATGGTTTTTACTGACCACAAAGCGCTTACAAGAGCAATTGTCTCTCTGAGTGATAAAAATCCACGGCAACTAAGACAACTCGACTATATCGCTCAGTTTACGACGGACATTAGACATATTTCTGGCAAGGACAATGTGATTGCAGACACTTTGTCGCGATCATGTGATCACATTGAAAACGTGCAAATCGTCACACTAGAACTGAAGGATCTAGGTCAGACTCAGCAGTCTGACGATGAGCTGCAACAATTGTTAAGTTCATCGCGTCCCGCGAGTTCGAAATTTAAATTAGAACTCATCGTCCTCCCTGATTTGCAACTCTATTGTGAAACATCAACAGGTAAAAATCGTCCGTTTGTCTCAGCTAGTCAAAGACGTGCAGTTTTCGATGCATTGCACGGTCTTTCTCATCCAAGTGTCAGAGCATCTAGGAAATTAGTTTCAGTGAGGTACTTTTGGCCAAACATGAATGCGGATGTTACAAAATGGGCAAAAGAATGCGTTGGTTGTCAGAAAAGCAAAGTTCATCGACACACAAAATCGGAACCGGGTCGATTTGAGTTACCATCAAGCAGATTCGAGCATATACACATCGACGTCGTTGGACCTCTTCCACCGTCAGAAAATAATAGGTATATACTTACCATTGATGATAGATTTACCCGATGGCCTGAAGCATACCCTATTCAAGAAAGCACCGCTGCCACTATTGCTAAGACTTTCGTCGAGCAATATATTTCAAGATTTGGGATACCACTTGAAATAACGACGGATCCAAGTAGCCCCTTTGAGAGTAAGCTCTTTTCTGAATTAACGCGAATACTAGGCGCGCATAGAATTCGTACCACTGCTTACCATCCACAAGCAAATGGTATGGTCGATCGATTTCATCGACAACTAAAAGCTTCCCTCAAAGCTCGCAGTAATACTGTACATTGGAGCACCGAGTTACCCCTTGTCATGCTGGGAATAAGAGCATCTGTGAAAGAGGATTTACAGTGTTCACCAGCAGAACTAGTATATGGGCAAGCTTTACGGCTTCCAAAAGAATTTTTCGCAACCAGTACTGAAACGGATCTCAACCCATCAGACTTTGCAGAAAAACCTCGTGCGAATATGCGCAACTTGATACCTACTGACACTCGCAAGTCAACTACTTCTTCTTCTCTCTCTTTCTAAAAGAATCAATGAATGTTAATAATGGAAATTTGTTCTACGTATGCTTTAAAATATATCTAAGAGGATATTGTTTTTGAGCAGAAAAGGGCTCGAGATTATTTTGGAACCAATTTTAACATTATTAAATAAAAAGACTAACTAAGCTGTAATCTGTGCTAAAGAAAGTATGTTCTATCATTATTTTTTTTTATTTTTGAAAAATTATCTCAAACCGAGAAGTAAACTTAGTGACTGGGCATATTAAAGCTGCTTCCTTACCAATCTATTTGCAGTCAGCCATAAACTAAGTAAACTAGCAGATGAAACGAAATCATATCGATCTAAACGAATATTTCATCCTTTCTGCCAGATTTTCAATCGACTTAAGACGGTAAATCTGGCTGACTAATTCAGCCTGAAGATATTATTGAGATTGCCTTGAGTACGAATGATGTTGCTCTAGGTATTTGTAGGAAGATACAAGATGTCTTTGAAAAATGTAGCATACGAATTAACGGTAAGACCACTTGATTACGGGAGGTAGACAACATAATCATGAACTAGATTACATTGACGGTAGTGAGAACAGAAATATATGCCAATAAGTGCCGCTGAAAGAGTGGACAATGAGTAAAACGCTTGTATTATCTATTGCTTAAATACAAATATCTCTGTTAGATGATGTATTGTAAGTGTGTGCGCCTGTAAAACTTTCGCTTGTCGGAATTTGCCAGATATTAGGTTCCTAGCAGCAAGATGTTTTTTGATATCCTCTGTTTCACAAGTATCACGAGTGAAAAGTGTACCCAGGTAGTTGTATCCTGCTACTACTTTAATTATGAAGTTACCACTTCTAAAGAGAATTACGCCATGGTCCCTAAAACTTGAGGTCATGGAAGCTGAAAATTGTACTAGTAAATCAAATAACTGTTTCACTTCTTTACTTTGCACTTTGCACTTTTTTTTTGTCCTGTGGCCTTTCACTTTTAGTAATAGTAATAGTAATAGTAATAGTAATATTTTATTAAAATGTTAAATAAGCCGAAGCTTTTGAATAACAATCATATTTACAAATATTATCGATTTTCAGTTATCAATTTAAACAGACCCTTTTTAAATAAGCCTAGAGAGCTGATGAATTTTAGCTCCAAAGGCAAGCTGTTCCAGGTGATAATTGCATTTATCAATGCTGAATTATTCGTAACATTAGTTCTGTTAACAGGCAAGTTAACATTCTTTGTGCGCAGTGACTGGGAAAAATTTAAATTTCATGCAAATACAATGGCATGCCCGAATTAACTATACGAAACATAAAAACGGCAGTCCTATAGCAGTAAAATTGAAACAAGTCGCATCCAAAAATTATATCTTTATACTCAGAGATATGATCAAACTTTCTAAGATCATAAATATATCGAGTACAATTATTAAATGTAACCTCAAGTATACGTCTTGAGGAACTATCACATTTGTTATAAATTGCATCACACTAGCTGAAAATGGGTACAACCAAGCTTTTAATTAAATAAATTCTTAAGTTAACAGGGCAAAACTTTTTTATCAACCTAAGCGTGTACAAGCTATAATTAATACGCTGGCACAAGGAGCGCACATGGTCGTTCCAAGTAAGATTTGAGTTCAGCATAAGCCCTAAATTGTTTAATGTTGGAACAAATGAGATGATATCACTGTCCAAATAAAGCACAGGTCTAATATTAAGAGAAGTATTTCTAGAAAGAAACAATGCTTTACTTTTACCTGGATTAATTTAAAGTGAATTATTCTTGGCCCATAAAGAAATATTTCTAAGGTCAGAATTAAGTCGCAAAACAATTTCATTCAATTCTGATAAGTTACCACCAATATACAGTTGCAAATCGTCGGCATACAGATGAAACCGACAATTTAGGATTCGCCATGATAGATCATTTATATAAATAGAAAACAACAAAGGACCCAATATGGATCCCTGAGGCACTCCAGCAAGTATCCTCGCAATAGAAGAATGATCATCACCACACCTCACAAACTGCTTACGATTACATAAATACGAATGCATCAACATAATAGCAGAATTGGAAAACTTATAATACAAATATAGCTTCTGTAACAACTGGATATGATTAACACAATCAAATGCCTTAGAAAAATCCAAGAGCACCAAAATAGCCATCGAATTTCTACTGTCTAAGGTAGACGACAGATCATCAACAATATGTACAAGGGCTGTAGTAGTGCTACAGCCGGATTTGTACCCGGATTGATATTTACAAAGAAAATCAAATTTATTAAGGTGCTCCTGGATCTGCAATTGCATAACTTTTTCCAAAACCTTAGATAGAGCAGACAAAATACTAATTGGACGTATATCACCAATACCAGAAATAACATCCTTTTTAGGTAGTGGTTTGATAGAAGCTATCTTCCATAAATCAGGAAACACAGACTTTGTCAAACATTGATTTATAATGAATGTTATAAGAGGCAGGAACAGATCAATAAATAATTTTAGTACCTTGAAGTCTACCATATCATAAGCTTTCGAATCTGATTTAATTGCACGAATCGCATTCAACACTATAAGTTCATCAACGCAATCAAATACAAAGGCATCATTTTCAGAACTACAGAAATCAATATCAGGTAAAGGCAAAACCCCAGTAGAATCACAAATATTACAAATCCCAGACAAGATTTGTTCCGCAGAAAATTCAATGGCTGCATCACCTGTAGAGCTTGAAACACCTAGTTTTTTTAAATTATTCCACGTTGTCTTAGAGCTATGAGCATTCTCAAAATAAAATTTTTGTTTAGCTTGATTGATGCCTTTAACAGTTTTATTCCTAAAAAATTTAAAAGCTGTCTAATCAGCATCCAACCCATACAATTTATATTTTTTATGAGCCAAATCCCTACATTTCATTAAATTTAATATATATGAATTTAACCACGGTGCAGTAGGGCATTTATTAATGATACTTTTCCGGGGTACACAAGCTAAATCTAAATGTAAGAAATTTGAATTAAATATATCAAGGATGTCATTCACATCGGAATAGTTGTACATATTAAACCAATCTAACGAAAAGAAATTATTTACAAAATGCTCGTGATTGATAGCTTTATAATCAGGAACAACAGTATAAGAAATTTGATCCCTAGTACGAGAAAACTTATAAGATGCAAAAATCAAATCATGATCAGAAATAGCAGGAACAGTAGCCTGGCCAAATGAAATAATATTATGTCTATCAGGTACGTACAAAATTATCAGATCCAAAAGACTGTTGATCCTAGTGGGTCTATAAGGTAAATAACATAAATTATGCAAATTCAAACAAGCTTCAGTTGATTATTAACCATCATATTGAAGTTAAAATCACCACAGCAGAAAATCTTTTCATAGCTTATTAGGTATTCAGCAAAAATTGTTTGTAAACTGTTAATATCATTACTACAAGCAGGAGGTGGGTTGTAAATAACCAAAATTAAAATTTTACCAAAACTCCCAGTAAGTTCAGATGCTAGATATTCTACTTTACCCAAAGAACCAGAGAATATTTTTTTAACCTTAAAAGTGGCCCAAAAATAAAGACCAACTCCACCCCAATTATTATTTATTCGATCAGATCGTAGCAGTTTATAATTATTAATTTGAAGCGACTTGTTAGAAATCTTACTACTAAGCAAAGTCTCAGTCAAGGCAAGAATATCAAATTGATATGTTTGTAAAATAATAGTTATGTCATCAAAATGTTTTACCAAGCTGCGCACATTCAAATGACCAAACTTTAAACAAGAATTATTATGTACCTGCAAATTATCACCTGGAACAGCTTGATTAGCTTTATCGATTGAGCCTGTATACATATTATAATTATGTAAAAAAATGTTGTCATCTAAACAAGTGGTGTGTCGATTAGAGCTGGTATCCGAAATTTCACACGTGGAGTTAGAGATGCCCGAAAATTTTTTTT
The DNA here is from genome assembly GCA_958295665.1 of Tipula vernalis. Taxonomy (NCBI): domain Eukaryota; kingdom Metazoa; phylum Arthropoda; class Insecta; order Diptera; family Tipulidae; genus Tipula; species Tipula vernalis. The sequence continues at coordinate 3,274,083 of OY282561.1, forward strand.
GTCAAATTTTCTAACCAAAATACCAATTGGTCAAGTAGCAGGATCCAGAGCCTTACCACGCAATTCTTCCTTAAACCCCAATTTGAAGCACACATATTCCAAATCATTCAGATTGTTATTCTTTGGGACTAATTTAGAAATTTTACAGTTATCTGTATCAAAACAAGTTTTTGCCATAGCCAGGATGTCGTCCTCAGGAGTACTAGAAGCAAATCTTGAAATATGTATCCAAAACATTGGAGTAACCATTTGTATACCAAAATTATTCGGAACATTTTTAGTACCACAAATAGATTTAGTGACTACGCGCTGTGGAGTTTTAACTCCAACTTCACTAGCATTCATACATTTGCTTGGTTGATCCGGAGCACCACTGTGAGAAGCAAGTGCATTCGATGCTGCAACAGGCACAACTACAGGATTTTTTACCACTTCAGCAAATGTCGTACAAGAAGCACCGAAATTAGTAGGACTGGAAAATACTGGATTTTGATCGTCGTCATTAGTTAAAGGCGATGTAACCACAGCTAAATCTTCATTCACACCTACAGAGGAATTTAAAGGCATAGATGTAATTGTATATGAATGTAGCGAATTGTCGATGATGAATGACGCTGAATTCGCTGAAGTAAAATTTATCCCTTGTAAACTATTCCAATCAGCGGTTGAATAATGCAGGAAATGAAAATAAAACTCGCAATCCAAGATGATACCAAACAATTTTGTTTTATTTTTTAATTTGCAAACAATTTGTTGATTTTAATGAGATGTTTTTCGATCAAACGCCAAAATAAAAAGAGAATGATGTTAGCTTTTGTCCAACTTAAGTTAGCTTTTTTGCTTAAATTTAAGAAAAGTTAATTTATGGTAATATTCAAAATTTGCGCAATTATGGCATTAGTACTAAAGTCGCATCGATCGCACTCTTCTTAATTGACTATATCATCTATTACAATTTGAGAGCAAGATTGACATTTGATTGATGTTGACAATTTGTGTTTACAATGTTTACGGCTAATCTGTACAGTTTTTAATGTTATAATGATTTAAATTCAGAAAGCTAAGTATAATAATATATAATAATAAACTTAATAATTAATATTTAAATATTTTTAGGTTGCTACAGTGAGTTACGTAATATTAAATTATATTGTAAGTATAATGCAGTATACAATAAAATTGTTTGGTTATTTTAGATAGCTATACATGAACAAAAATTATTTTTAATAAAGTGTTTTAAAGCTATGTGTGTGTGTTTCATTTATTTTTGCCAAACAGTAATAACATTAGTTGATCTCAACTGAGGTAAACAATCCAAAATCATGCCGATCTTTTGTTTAAGCGAGGAAACTTCATCAAGCAACTTTTCAATGAAGGAATGCTGAGCATTATCATCACTCAAATTATGTTTAATTAATTTAAGATGCTTTATTTCTTAAAAGGTCACGGCAATCGCAGCAGAACCACATGATATTTGGGCATTTCAAAGTTAGATTATATGCAACACGATCAACCTCAGCGCATCCATAGTGGAAAGTGTTACTACAAAATCCAGAGCAGCTAATCATTTGATTATTAGTAAACGCCAAGCTGCATTTACCGCATTTCATATTATGATATTAACACAATAACAGAACAAGAGAAAGAAATAAAAATGGCAATGTCAAATTAATATTTACACTATTGTCAAATTAATATTTACACTGTTTAAAAACTTATTCACCAAACACTAATATTTACACAACACATAGTACATAGTTAATAATATTAAATATTAAATTATAATATTTATTTCACAAAATCGAATTCAAATTATTTTTTAAAATTTTCAAATCAGAGAAAAATAAACAAACGTCTGATCACTTGGAAAACTCGATCACTTGGAAAACTCGATACCTTGCCGAGTACCGAAGCTAATTGCAAAAATTCTCGATAGCTTGTTCCTAAACTTAACACAACATTGTGATTGTTCTACTGTTATTTTATACAGACGTACATACTTTTTAGGTATTCCAAATCAAACCATATAATCTCCAAATTGATCGAGTCATATGCTGGTTTTAAATCCACCAACACTTGGTGTACATCACAGAATGCCTCGTAATATTGTATTTAAAAAAAAAACACTCGCAGTGAAAAACCTTGATTCGGAACTGACTTATTCAGGCGAAATCCTCCGGTAGTCACAGACAATTTAAACCGATAGCGGAATGATCCATCTTTATACTAAGTAAGACAGTAGTCTGTATGCTGTGCAAATAAGACCGATACCGCGGTACCTTTTCCCCTTCGTGTATCAGGAGCTCGGAATTAGTACAATTAACTTCAGTTAAACAATTTTTGTAGAACTATATGTTTTTAACGAGGAATAGTATTTTGTTTTACATACGCCACAATTTTGTTTATTTTAATTTAATCTTAGAGAATCAAAGTTTCGCCTTAATATCGATATTGCAAACCGGCTCGTCCTACACTCTGAAATCGAAAGTAAAATATTGTTTGATATAATTACAAACTTTTGCTAAAGTTATTGTTATCTACCCCCATAACGATGCCTGTTTCTCAGTTACCCAAACTTAAGAATTGTACAAAATCTTTCAACAAAAATATTCTTTAAAATTATCAGAAAATAAATTTAAAACAATTCTTTGTTGTTGTGGCGTTCTCACGTTTTTTCTTTTACATTTTTTTTGCTTTCGGACCGGTCGATTTGTTTTTCTTTCTGTTTCTTCTTTTTATACTTTTGTTGGTAAAACAAATAAAAATAACAACATCTGAAAAATGGGTGAAAAACATCATTAATTTTAATTTTATTTCAAAGAAAAGCGTAAATAAGAAAAAGAGTAAAGTTATTGCGGTAATATTTTTTATTATGATTTTGTGTGTCGTCTTAGGAGGAGTAACAGCAAATTATTCAATATTTTTGGAACATTATTCTACGTGTATTTATTTTCGACGCGATGTATCGATTTTAATTCTTAAGCTACAATTTCTTACGAATTTATAGCATGAGCAGACCTGATACCATCACTTCGTCGCAGCAAGAGCAATTAGCATCCCACACCATTCAAACATTAGAATTTTTATTTTACAAAAAAATTGTGTTGTGCCATTATATATCAAATGAAATTTGAAATAAAGATATTCCTAAATCTAAGATTGGGTAAAATTCCAATTTATGGTCGGTACGTTATGGTTTTAGACACAAACAAAGATCATGTGTTTTGGAGACTTTAGTTTCGAAAATGATGAAAAACTAGAATTCTCTGTCGAAACAAAATATGTTTTATTGATTAGTTTTAAATGTGTGTTTCTATTCAATTTCTGCTTTTAGCATTTTTTCCAACATTTTTGCTGAAACTAAAATTTAAGCGAATCAAATTTTCTTAGCAAATTTCAAGATTGGCAACGTGGTACCGTAAACTCAATTAACTTTCATAATTTTTCAAATTTTTGTAGTAAAATAATTGAAAGTTACTTAATATTAAAACAAAAAAAAAAACAAAAAAAAAACACCATTTTCGTACTTGTATACCCAACATTTTTATTTATTTTGAAGAATAGAATGATACAAATAATTGTCCGATGCATAGCTGCACGGTTATTGTTTTAATTTTCATTCAATTATAGAAAGGGTTGACTATCGTTTTATTTCATTTTCGATTTGAAAGGACAGGAAAAAATTATAAAGGGCCCTTCTATCTACTTTTTGCAATAAGGAAAGAGTTACATACAACAAAAAAAGGGTCCAATTGGTGTTTGATCTGTTACTAAGGTTGATTTTAATTGTAAAATGGATTGAAATTTAAATAAAAAAATATGGTTTGTTTTTCTAAAATTAACCCTCTCTCCGAAGGCTGAATTTTTAGAATTTTTTTTTTTTTTTTTTTTTTTCAAGGGGACCTTGGCTATTAATGGTTTGTACACATTTCATAAAAATTGTTAGGTATTAAGTTTTTTTTTTTTTAATTTGTAATGTACGAAGTATTCATCATTTACTTACTATACATACAATTTATTATGTGTTATGCTCAATAAATATTTTTAATTTCATTTAACAAAATCCAGATCACTTTAGCGTTTTTTTTTTTAATGATAATATATAACAAATAAAATGTAATTACTTTATTGTAAAATATAATAAATGTGTTTTAAAATTGTATCAATTTACATTAAATATGGAAATTATTATAAACCATACCACCACAAATCCAAAAATATAACGAGGTTTAAACTGCATTTTTATTTGGCAATCTAGCAATATTAACTAAGTGGCAACCGTTGAATTTATGAGAAATATCTAACAAGTATGAAATTTACCGCACTGCTGCAATAGAGGACTGATAAAGATGATACATAATTAGTTAAACGTTTTTATAGTGTTCAGATAATTTAAAAAATTTAGGAACGAAAGGTCACAGGGTTCAAATTTATAAATTTGAATGTAAACTTATTCAATATTGCTAATAAAACATGTTTGAAAAAAATATTTCATGTAAATATTTTATTTTTGGGTTTTTGTATATTATACCATTTTAATTACAGGCTTCAATAAATATCTGCATTATTTTTAAATAAAAACTTGAAAGGTTAAATAAATTTGTAAGGAAACTGTACAACAAAATTCTCAAATTGTACATGCGGTCACCCACAGTGAAAGCTCACTGAAAAAAAAGACGTCTTTCTTATTGAAAATTGGTGGTCTAACACTTTCACTATTATATTAATGCGCATAGTTATAAAATAGATCAATAAATAATAAAATTAATGTTCATGTAATCATATCGAATGATATTCTTTTTGTAATACTAAAACTTTTCACGATAAAGGTTGAAGTTATCATTTTAAAACTAATTATTCATTCATTTGAAGAATAAACATATATTATGAAAATCATCATTTAAGAAGTTCAATTAAAGATAGTTTACACCGACCGGTATCTAAGTCGTACATAATTCTGTAATTATATTGAAAGCAAAATACTTTAAATTTGAATGGAAAGTAAAAATGCCGCTTTTATATTGAAAACGAGTTGTTTTCAAATTAATAGGATCACTATCAAATACAATGAATTTGGAGAGACTGTTCTTATTGAAAGCACAACGTTTATTGTAATACTAGCCAAATTAACAAAATGGTATTGCATTCACCGAAAAAAATTTGTATATGCTATTAACGACGAGTCATTCGTTAAAAAAATGATTAATTTATTCTTTAATAGCAATAGAAAATAATTGATATATTACAATTTTCTTAATTGTAAGTATTTATAATTGTTTTATTTTTCGAATTTTAAGAAATGTTGGTAAATACTACAAGATTCGCTTAGTTAAAGTTATAATTTGAGGGTAATGATTTTTTTCGTTACATCAACAATTTTTTGTAATATTTAGCAATATTTTTACACCCAATTTGTGCATTATAATTAATTTTAATTGTATTAACGAAAAAGACTGGAACGCCTAAATACGGAATTTAAATTTTATGAAAATTATGCTCATATAATTAAATACTTTTAGAATTTATGAAGTTTACTTGTCCAGTAGAAATTCGAGTAACAAAGAAGTGTTCTTTATTATTTTTTAGTTAAGTTAAAGAATTGAAATAATTTATTTAACATTTATTTGATACTTTAATTAATTATTCTTTAATATTGTTTTTGGTATATTACATACTTTCCTTAATGTTATGAATAATAATAAACAAATAACAATCAAATCATACAGGCAAAGAATATTCGTTAAATTAATTAAAATTCTGCATTGACTATTAATATTACTTCATTTTTCCGTTACACGAAATAGAAACTAAAAAAAATTGAGGATTTCTACATACAAAAAAAAACGGTGTTTTATACTTTTGGTTTTCTGTTTCGTTTGTATGCGGACTCGGCAAATTTACAGAAGTTATTCAATTTTCAAATGATAAGGATGTGATCAAGAATAAATACATATTAAAATTTGTATAACAAAAGTTAGTGTTATTTATTGAGCTTATAGTTGTTTTTATATCCGAGTGTGTTTTACAATATATTTGTATATGTAATAGTAATATACCTACATTTTTAGAAAATCGAATTGATGAGCCATTAGGAACAGGTAAAAAAACACATACATATCTATAACATAACTGGAGTAACGGAAACAGTCGCCATTATAAAAAAGCAATCATTTCGATTAGATTAATACATTAATATTTTTTTGTAATAAAAGTTTTTGCGCTATAATTGATAATATTACAATATGTACGTTTGACCAAACCTGTATAATAATAATACAGGTGTAATTAATTTTTATTAATAACAAACAATATAAATTAATTCGTAGTTCTTAAAATGATTTGCTTTAAGTGCAGGTTAACTGTTATTGACCTAGAAACTCTTGTCACTCACTTTAAATACTATCACAGTTTTAAACAGTTTGATCATTTCACTTGTGTTGAAGAGCATTGTGGTGAAACTTTTCAAAGTTTAGGGAATTTTAAAAGGCATGTCAAAAATAAACACAATCGTGTTGTAGAAAATATCTCTGGTACTTCGAGTAGTTCTTGTAGCACTGCTACACACATCACTGAAGCAATTATAAATACTACAGACACATCAGTTAATGTACTGTCCAACAATTTAAAAAGCGAAACTCATGTTATCGATTTTAATGAGATTCAAAAAGCAATTTTTGAAAAGTCGTTAATTTTTTCATTAAATTTAATTCAAAAAAATAACTTAACAACTAAAGACATACTATCGATTCAAAACAGCATATGTACGCTGATAATAGATTCAATAATGCATCAACTAGAACTTTTTTTAAATAAACTATCAAATACACACCTACCAGAGATAAAAAAGTGTATAGGTCTTTGCAAATCGCCTTTTCAATATTGCGAAACAGAACATAAAATGTTACAGTTTTTAAAAGAAAATGATTTAATAAAACCATTTAGAGAGTTTACTATAAATAATGAAATATCAAGCGGGTTTGAATGTGGAAACCTAAACTTTAGTGAACTGAAAAGCACAGGTGTACTGTCTAACCTTTACGTTTTCAATTTATGAGAAGGATGATAATTTATCAAAATCGATTAAATTTACCAACATACACAATTCCAATTCTCCCTGCATTACTCATTTCGTTCAGGGACAAATTTGGCAAAAAAAGAAAAATAAGTTTAGTGAAACCGATATTTTAGTTCCATATTTCTTATACATCGACGATCTAGAAATTAATAATCCTCTAGGCTCGCATTCTGGCATGCAAAGCATTACCGTTGTTAAATATGTTTTTCCTACACTAGAGTGTAGTCAAAACCTCGTAAACATATTTACAGCAGGCCTAGTGAAAGAAAGCATATAATTTAAAAAAAATTGGTAGCAATCGTTGTTTTTATCCACTTGTTGAAGAACTAAAATATTTAGAAAATAATCCGGTAGAAATCGGTACAGTCAGTGGTCGTTTCAAAGTACGTTTTGTATTAGGTTTAGTCTTAGGCGACAATTTAGCACTAAACTCTGCTTTAGGATTCACGACTTCTTTTTCGTCAAATCATTCCTGTCGCTTTTGTAAAATACATAAAACGGATCTTCAAACATGTTCAAACGAAGATCTATTAATACTTCGTACTGAAGTAAATTATATGGATGATGTGAGTGTCAATAATATTACTTTAACCGGAATTAAAGAAAATTCAATTTTCAATCAACTAAAGGCATTTAAATTTTTTGAAAATTATAGCTTAGATATAATGCATGACGTATTTGAAGGTGGATGTCATTATAATCTATGTCATATTTTTTTAAATTTTATAGAGACTAAAAAATTATTTACTTTGAATGACCTAAATTATAGAAAACAAAATTTTAACTATGGCGCTCTTGAAATTGGAAATCTGTCCCAATCCATAAAATTGGAGCACATAAAAAAAAAACGTTTCAATATGTCAGCCAGGGAAATGATGTGTTTTGTATATTTTCTTCCTTTAATGATTGCTGATTTAGTGCCGGAAAATGATGAAATATGGAATTTTTCTATTTTATTTCTACAAATTATAGATTGCTTGCTTCAATCACGATTTGATAATAAGGATTTAAAAACACTGAAAGAGAATATAGCAAAACATAATTTTTTATATATTAATTTATTTCAAGACACGCTAAAACCTAAGCATCATAACCTACTGCATTATCCTTGTGCCATTAAAAATTCAGGTCCACCACGCCAATTTTGGTGCTTTCGGTTTGAATCAAGCTTAAAGGAAATTAAAATGTATGGATATGCAACTAGTTCTAGAAGAAACGTATCGATTACAATGGCAAAGAAAATGCAAATGAAATTTTGTAAATATCTCTTAACACCTTCTAAACAGATAATCGAATACGATGCCAAAAATGAAATATTTGATCAAAATACGCTCGTAGCAAATTCTTTAAATATAAGTGAAGCAAATATTAGACAATTTCATCTATCAGAATATAAAGGGACTTTGTACAAAAGGGGTTTATTTCTTAGCATGCGAGCAACCGAAGTCGCAATTTTTAAAATAAACACTCTTTGCCTTGATATTGCCAATAACAAAATTTACATTCAATGTGATAAAATTCTTTTAGGTAGCTATAATAGGCATTATGCTGGATATACAATACCAAATATTGATAGCTGTGTGGCAAACAATGTTATTTTTCCAATTGAATATTTTGACAGTACACCTTTCGATATAACAAAACATTTCAACGGCTCTAATATGATTAGACTTAAAAGATATTTTTAATATATCGGGTTTTTTAATTAATGTATATTAATGCAATTTAGCACTTCTAAGAAACTATAGTTATTTAAACCTTAAAATATTTATTTTGAAATAATAACAAATTTGTGTTAGTATATAGTTTCAAGATTAGTTTAGTGTTAGGTATAGGAGATAAGAACTACAAATGTCCAACCAATTTGATATAGACGATTTGATCATACCGTACGCGGACGGTAGCCAAAATTTGCAGGCCGAGAGTACCCAAAGTTTACATGAAACTAACTTTGTTGTACATCAACAGCACGAACATAGTATGGCAAATGTGGATGGCGAAATTTTCAGCATTTTGGAATCTTGGGAATTCTCTTATTTATACCCTATTTTACAACGTAAAGATAACTTTCAGAATGAATAAAATTAAATATTCCTTGTAATTTTTTTTGTAATATATGTATATAGAAAACAATATTATATTAGAAACGCTAAGGTTTATGCAGCGGGAGGATGTCCATGATCTGTTACAGCAAGAAAGCTTAGGAACTAAAATTAAGTTTACCCATCACCTTAAGCAATGGCAAAATATGCAGGTATAGGAAATATAATGTTTATTTTAACTTAATTTGTCAAATATTTGTAAAATATTTATTGTTAAAAAGGGAATACATACTCAAAGCTTTGGTGGATCAGGAAGTACTACAAATGTGTCTTCATCAACGGAAAGTAGTCCAATACATTTTCCCAATACTCCAGTAAAGGTAAGTTTATTACAATTTTTAACATTATATGCTGTTTGTCATATTTATGGTATGAAGATATTTGAAAATATGTCACCGGTTTCATATATACTTAAAAGATGCTTTAAGGGAATGCGCGCCTGGAAGATCCCTTTTAAACTTCTCGGAAAACCGTGTCCCATTAACCAATGAAAATCGATTTACTTTAGTTGATATTATTGTGTCACATTTTATAAACAAGAATCTGAGGATGGGCATCAATGAATGCCAAGCGGTCGCGGAGGATATACAGGAATGCTTTGTAAGAGAAGTTTCCGTAGGTTACTTAGTTATTAAAACTTAAAGTGAAGATATATAACATATAGCTATTTGCATTTCTTTAGTCAGTCTACTTCCAGCGGAGGTTAAATATGAAATCAAAAGGTCAATTATATGATCGTTATAATAACCGAATTTCAAAACTTCGCAGTGCGTCTTTGATGCCAAAGGAAAAACGGTTTAAAAGTTCTACGGATACACATGAAAGAAGTTTAAATGGTAAGAACTTAAAACTAAAAAAAATGTATTTTAGAATTCTAATTAACTGCAATTTATGTATTTTAGAATTCTAATTAACTGCAATTTTTAATTTATAATAACTTTAGATCTAAGCACGATTTCGGAGGACGCCCGACATTTATGTATGGAGCTCAAATTTAATCGGGATGACAGTAAATTGGACGAAATACTTTGTAAATGGTCTGCATCTACAGAATATAGGTGCCATTGGATAAAAGCAAACACCGATAAAAATATAAGGTCCATAATTGAAGAATGGCCCGCATATGAACAGGTGTACGGCCCTAAACTAATTGGAATAGATTTTGACTATCTTTACCCAGATGCAAGTAATATTTTATTGTCGTTTGGGAGATTTTGCTCCGACGTGTTTCCCATTATGGAGCAAAAAGTTATCGAGCAAACATCTAAGCAGATGGTCAAGGAATTTAAAACGCAGCAGCATATATCTGCCGGTAAAATATTATTGATGCCATTAGCTTATTAATAGTTAATAAATAATTTTTATTTTATTTAGATGCGCGCTTTAGTATTGTGCTCATGTTATTGCATGCGCTTATTAAGCCTACTACTAAATCTTTGGACATCGCCACAAAAAAGCTAAGAAAGCATACAATAAAAGATTCCCAAAACTCGTTCATCGTCCTATGCCAATCGAATCAAGATGTTGATGTTTTTTAGAGAAGAAGAAACAAATTAAATTAATGGAGAAGAAACCAATTCAACCATGCATTTTTGTCATTGGTAATAATTTTTATACAAATAATGAGTTTTTCGTTATCTGTGACAACATTAAATACAAGTGTATCAGTATACTAGCAGCTGTGGACTGTGCTTTCAAACTATTCCATGTGATCCACCTAAAATACCCTGAGGAAAGTAAAGCTCCATGGCAATTTATACAGAAATATTTGTACAAAATACAGACTCCATACGATGATGGGTTTCCTTCGGTTGACCTGCTTATATCGAAGCTAAATAAAGTCAATGAAATTAACTTAAGCTGTTAAAAATAATTATTAAAGAAACCTTTCATAAAATTAAATAAAAAATCTAAAATCATTTTGATAAACATTTGATAACATTTGAACTTCAAAAATACATATGCACATACATATTGTATATATTTTCTAATTTGTGATGAATTTTACACGAATGTGTTATACTTTATTTGTTATTTTCGTTTCTAAATATAATTACTATTTTTGTGACACATTATTATTATAGTATAGTTCCTATGATCAACGATATCTTGAATTAAAACTTGATCCAAAATTTAATTAAACTATATATGTATTTTAATAAGAACTATATATTATATGGATTTTACATTATGTATGTATAAGCTACCAATGTACTCGTAGTTCTATAATTTTTGATACCAATTTGTATGTTAAGTTTTGCTACATATTATATTTATTTACATTGAAATAAAGTGTTTGTTTTAAAACCAATCTTCCTCTTTTATTTTTTATTAGTTGTGTTACAGTTTTCGAAATATCGCAAAAATATCAGCTGTTGTAGACTTATTATATAATTATATGTATTCATATATATATATATATATATATATATATATATATATATATATATATATATATATATATATATTATATATATATATATATGTATATATATATATAATATATATATATATATATATATATATATATATATATATATATATATATATATATATATATATATATATATATATATATATGCCAGCTGCTGTTGTAGACTTATTATATAATTATATGTATTCATATATATATATATATATATATATATATATATATATATATATATATATATATATATATATATATATATATATATATATTATATATATATATGTATATATATATATATATATATATATATATATATATATATATATATATATATATATATATATATATATATATATATATACTCGTATATATAAATATAAATATATATATATATATATATATATATATATATATATATATATATATATATATATATATATATATATATATATATATATATATATATATATATATACATAATTATACAATAGATGTCAGCTCGAAAAGAATTGTAGTAAGTATAAAGAAGGTTAATATATATCGGTTACATATTCCAATTCATTATTATTAATTGAAGTAAACTTCTTTAAATTAAGATTATACATCTAAATAATCTTTATTAAGCTTATTAATTATGGTCATCTATTAAAAATAATTATAACGAATATGTCCTAAATGTGACAAATAAGAATTGTTATTTTAAAACTTATTTAAAGAATTTTTTTGATTATAATTCAAAATAATCATGTGCATAGTTATGTTTTTACTAAAAATTAGTAAACTTAAATTCAAATTAATTGTTCTATTTTTTGATGTTTGGAGAATTAGATTTCACTGCATTAAAGAAGAAAACGTCAGCTATATATAGATGATTAATTAATTAAATCAATACTAGAATTCTTTAACACCATACATATTTTTTTTTTCGGTGTTCAAAGTGAAAACCTAATTTTTTCAGGTTGAAACAAATAAAATCATTTTGAATGCAAAACAATTTAATTGAATGAATGTTTACAAAATGAGAACCATTATTTATGCTTTGTTCATTTATATTTGACAACTAACTAAAATTCCAATTTAGATCAATTTTGCAAGCGCGAGTTACGTCCCACGACTACACCATCCACCGAGATATCAATAACATAAATATTAAATTCATAATGTAATATAATTATTGCAAAACAAAATAAATTCAAAATGTTGACTTGCTCAAATTTTATTTGAAAACATAAAATCACTTCATGATTTTATTATTTGTAAACATATAACGATAAACCCATTCTTAGAATTGTAATGTACATATGCATAATGCATTGTAATCAATTGGCTTGAACTGTAACTGTAGAAAATGATCAAAAGGAAATTAATAAAGAAAACTACTTTAGAAGCCAAACTATCAAGTCCGAAAGTATTTGCAACCTAAAATAAATTTTGTTATACAGCAGTTTGTATTGAATATTTTTAAATATTCATAGTTTTTCAGTTAATAATACGATAAAGTTATAGTGTAAAGTAAATTAAAAAGCTGTATAGTGAAGTGTTATTAACATTAAACTAAAAATTTGTATTGACACAGTTCGGAGTGTCATTACTCATACTAACGGTTTATCAGTATTAAGAGAAGTGTTATACAAAAATAATTTTAAAAGTGAGAGTGAAAAGTAAAAGTGAATAAATTAAAAAAAAAAAAAAAGACGGTACATCTAAAACCAATACCACAGAAGAACAACCTACGGAAACCCAGTACAGGACAACGATAGTATGGTAAGTGACATTTTGTTATACATACCTATCCCATAAATTAACAGTCCTAAAGCCAATAATTCTCGTAACTCCACGGTTAATGAAAAATTAGAATAGAAATAGATAAGTTAAAATAGAAAAAAAAAAAAAATGTCAAATCTAAGAATTTGATAATTATAGAGATATAGAAAAATAATTTTAAATTTAAACATGGAAAAAATCAACGAGCTAAGAAAATGTTTAAGAAATTCTAAAAATTTGTATAGAAATAGATGAAGATCCATACGCAAACATTTTGATTAAAGTAGTTAGGATTAAAACAACGGGAGACGCAAATGAGGTGTTGAACCTGTATATGGAACACCATTAGACAGGAAAATCATTAATGAAAATTTAATAACTCATTATAGTGATCAATGAAATGAGACGAATCTTATAAAAGACCTACATATGTGTAGTCTAAGCCAGGGTAACGACCCACATGAAAAGTTTTATTCAAGATTTATTGATATAGCTGGTAAGGAGAAGGCGGGAAAGGGAGAGGAAGGCGTCAGGGGTTCCGCGGGGGAAGGCCTCACAAGGACTCCTCCCATGCAAGCCACTGGTTAGGCCTGGAGGCTCTCAGGCAGCAGGGGCCAGCAGAACGGCGATGGAGGACACTGGTCAGCCATCGGCCGGACAAAGAAAGCATGCGGATGGTGGCAGTGCTGAAAAGGAGGCTGAGCAGGGCCTTCAGAAGGGGCCTTCGGTAAAGTGAAGGCACACATCGCCTGCCTGCAGATAAACCTGCATCATGCAAAGGCGTCTTCGGACGTCCTTTGTCGCAGGTTTATCTGCCAAAACATTGGCATGGCTTTAATCCAGGAGCCATGGGTGATTGGTAACCAGATTAGAGGTATACCAAATCAAGTGGGTAAGTTAATTTATCATAACGGAACTCAGAGTCCAAGAGCGGCTGTGTTGGCCCGTTCGCAAATTAATTTTATTCCCATTTCAGAGTTCATCTCCAGGGACTTGGTTGCAGTAATGGTGGAGGTTCTGGGTGAAAGAGGCAAACAGGAGGCTATAATGGCCTCCGCCTACTTTCCTGGAGACTCAGAGTTAATACCTCCACTTGAAGTTAGGCGGCTCATAGCTCATTGCAAACGCAATGGGCTGGCCTACCTGATAGGATGCGATGCAAACGCGCACCACACGGTGTGGGGTAGCACGGACATCAATAACAGGGGTGAGTTCCTTTTTGAATTTCTGATCTCAAATAATGTAGACATTGTCAATAGGGGAAGGAAACCTACCTTTATAAATGCGATTAGGCAAGAGGTCCTAGATCTGACACCTGCTAGTCCGCATTTTAGCGACTTGGTCAAAAACTGGCATGTGTCTGAAGAGGCCTCATTGTCGGATCACTTCCACATCAGAATGGATTTGGCGGCTGAGATCATGCAGCGGCAGGAAATCGGAATTCCAAAACTGACCGACTGGGACTCTTATAGAGTCTCACTCGAATCAGAAATGCCCTCGGTTGTGGGGAACATAGAGTCTCCAGAGGGTTTGGAGATCTGTTCAAACCAGCTGCATAATTCTATACACTTGGCTTACTAGAACAGCTGCCCAGTTAAGCGAAGAGAGTCCACAAAGATGGTCCCTTGGTGGAACGGGACGCTTAGTAAACTGAGGAAAAAATCGAGAAGATCATTTAACAAGGTTAAACGCACCGGTGAATGGGGCGAGTATAAGATGGCCTTGACGGAATATAACTCGAACTAAGGAGATCCAAAAGGGCTACCTGGAGGAATTTCTGTGAGAGAATCAATGAATTGCCCTCTGCAGCTCGTCTCCAGAAAGTCCTTTCCAGGGATCATTCAAATGGTTTAGGACTTCTCCAGAAGCAAGATGGGGGGTTCACTGAAAACCGGAAGGAAACCTTAGAGGTAGTGTTAGAGACCCACTTTCCGGATTCAGTAGTGGTAGGAGCCCAAGAGGACTCGTATGATCCTTCAAGTGAGGTGGCCTATTCGCCTCACAGTAGGATCTGGAGTCTCTCTGGGAAAATTTTCACACCCAGCAAGGTTCGATGGGCTATTGGGTATTTCAAACCTTTCAAATCCGCTGGAGGGGATGGTATCTTTCCAGCTTTACCTCAAAAAGGTATTGAGGAAATACTCCCCAGCTTGATCCAGATGTTTCGGGCAAGTTATGCTTTTAATTATATTCCGAAACTGTGGAGGAAAGTAAATGTGGTCTTTATACCAAAGGGCGGGGGTCGTCCAGATTCCCAGGCCAGGGCATATCGGCCAATTAGCCTCACATCGTTTCTTTTGAAGATGATGGAAAAAATCCTGGACTATCAAATAAGAAGTGAGATCCTTAGAAAGAATCCGCTGCATCGGGACCAGTTTGCGTATCAAACTGGTAAATCTACGGTTATGGCCCTTAGCGGGCTAGTCACGAGGATTGAAAAAGCAGTGACATATAAAGAAATTGCCCTTTGTGCCTTTGTGGACATTAAGGGGGCGTTTGATAATACCTCCTATGGATCTATAGAGAGGGCAGCAATGGGAAAAAGGGTTCCACTTTCCACAATTAGGTGGATCCGTTCCATGCTGGAACATCGTGAGATTACTGCCAGACTAGGTGGCGAATCAGTAACCATCAAGGCCGTAAAGGGCTGTCCCCAAGGAGGCGTACTATCTCCTCTTTTGTGGTCATTGGTTATTGACAGACTACTGGTCCTTCTGAGTAGCCATGGGTTTGATGTCCAGGGCTATGCGGATGATGTGGCTATCATAATCAGAGCCAAGTTTAATGAGGTCATTTCTGATCGCATGCAAAATGCACTCAATATAATATGGCAGTGGTGTTACCAGGAAGGACTCAGTGTCAATCCAAGCAAAACTGTCATTGTTCCTTTTACGAGGAGGACAAAGCTTGCGCTTACAGCTCCCTCGTTAAACGGTACTACTGTGCTTTTTTCCAGCGTGGTTAAATATCTAGGGGTAATCCTAGATCAAAGACTGAACTGGAACCAACATTTGTTGAAAGTTCAAAATAGAGCCATCAAGGCTCTCTGGGCCTGTCAAAGACTCTATGGGCGTACTTGGGGACTACAACCAAAAATGATCTACTGGTCATTTCTTATAATCATTAGGCCTATGGTCACCTACGCATCGGTTGTATGGTGGCCTAAAACTGAGCAGAAGACAACGCAAACTTTATTGAATAAGGTTCAGCGTGTAGCCTGCATCGGTGTTACGGGCTCAATGAAGTCATGTCCAACCGCGGGGGTGGAGACACTTCTAGAACTGACACCGTTACACCTGCATATTAAAAAGGACGCTGCAAGTATGGCCCTGAAAACGCAGGCGGAAGGAAATATCAAGCCAGGCAATATGGTGGGTCATATGGAAATCCTTAAGGAATTTCAGACAGACCCTACCATAGAAATGCCTTCCGACTGTATGCCAGCTAAACTGGACTTCCACAAACCATTCTGTGTTAGGTTACCTGATCGGGATGTGTGGAGGGCAGGCGGACCATCATTTGAGCTAGGGTCCATGGTATGGTTTACAGATGGATCAAAAACGGAAGATGGGGCGGGGATAGGAATACACGGGAGTGGCACTACCCTCTCGAAGTCCTTGGGTACCAATGCTACCGTTTTTTAAGCAGAAGTACATGTTATAGAACTTTGCGCTAGGATAGGCATAGCAAAAGGCCTAAACGATGCAAAGATTTATATTGTATCAGACAGCCAATCAGCCTTAAAAGCTCTTAGGTCTTGTACCGTTGAGTCAAGGCTGGTATGGGATTGTATGAAGGTTATTAAACATCTGGCAGGCTCAAATAAGGTAACACTTATGTGGGTACCAGGTCATACTGGAATCGAAGGAAACGACGCAGCTGATGGCCTCGCCCGTGAGGGTTCTACCTCTCCATTTTTTGGACCAGAACCCTTCTGCGGTGTCACTAAGGGACACCTTAGAGCAGCGGTAAAACGCTGGGAGGATGTTCAAAAGTCCTCCTACTGGCGCAGAATTCCAGGTTTACGGCAGGCGAAGAAATTTATATCACCTTCGTCTGTCAGGATTAAGGAGTGTCTTGAACTTAGGAAACCTGAGTTGAGGCTGCTTACTGGATTCCTCACAGGTCATGTCCTCTTAAGGTATCACCTTAAGAAGATGGGCCTAAGTACGACAGATGGATGCCGCTTCTGCGGTCTGGAAGCGGAATCAGCGGAACATGTTCTGTGCCATTGCCCAGGCATTTTCCAGCAAAGACTGCAACATCTAGGAGGGAAAACAATGAGCCCGGATAGTATGTATCTTGTACCGGCCAGTAGTATTGTCAGGTTCATTAAGAGCCTGAATATTGACTGGACGGATAATTAAGTAGTGTCCAGCACAATAGATCTTTTAGGTCGCGGTGCGAGGTGGCTTATCGCCCACATGGCCCTCCAGTAAATAATAATAATAATATTGATATAGCTACATAGTACAATAAATAACCAGATAAAAATTCACGGAAAAAATGCAGAAATTATGAAATGAAAAAATTAATTATATAGTGATATGTGTTTAAACGCGTTATTTTCTGGATTTCGTGAACCTCTTGGTTCTATGATACGAGCCATGATACTGCTAACTTAACAGAAGCCTTCAAATTTTGTTTAGAGGAACAAAACATGTCGTATTTGAAAAATTAAAAAAAAAATAGTTCTACGCACATGCCAGTACATTTTAAAAAACTTACCCCACAGAATCTACAATATAATAGCTATCTACCAATTCAAAATTTCCAGCTAAGATTTCAGTTACCTACTTTTTATAATCCTATAAACGACAAATAGTTTTAATACCACTTTTCAACACTATAGACTACAAACAATTAACTTTCCAAATAATCCATTTAGAAATAATCATCAATTTCCTCGGCAAAACTATAATAATTTTAAACCACCTCAAAACCTCGCAAAACCCGTACCTATGGGTATTACAAGTGAATCTTCGAAACATACGCCACTCACAATATTTAATAATAATCTAAACCATTATAATCAACCTGGTTCTTCTAATCAATCCAGATTCCTACATAATGATTAATGTAAAATCCTAATTTAAAAATTAAAATGCTTATTGATACTGGATGTACCTTCACGGAAAACAAAAATCATAAACCAGTAAGAATAAAAACCTTTTTAATACCTACGAAATTGATCAACAAGTAAAAATTAATGATCAAATGGAATTTCAAGCTCATGAAGCACTTGAATTCCTATTATTTAAATTTCACAATTGGTCTCGACGCCTTCAAATTTCCTTAATTGAAACCAATAAAGGAAAACTACGTTTAATTTTCAAACCTAACCTCATGTCAAAACTATACACAGTTAATTCGCGAAGTAAAGCCATTGCTTACTTAACTGTAGATATAAGAAAGAAGGTGATATTTATATAACCCCAATTAAAATTAATGAATTTCCAACCATACCCGGATAACCATCAAAATTTTATGATAGAAGAATCTATAAAAGTTCGATCATTACATTCTCACTTCAATATAGAAATTAATCATCATTCACTAGAACTCCACTTAACAAATGCACATTAAATATTACCAGTTTAATTAGGACTCAACATTTAAGCCCAGAAGAAAACAAAGCTTCCAAAAACTTTGTATAAGACACGAATACGTTTTCTTCCAAGACAATAAAAAATTATCGTTTACCAACCAAGTAAAACACGAGATTAATCTCAAAGGCGAGATCCCAATTTTTATTAAAAGCTATAGGTATCCTTATATCTATAAGAAAGAAGTTAAAACCGATTTGGATAGTGCCAAAAAACAGGCAAACAAAAATGGCGTTTAGTTGTCGATTATCGAAAACTAAATGAAAAGACCATAGACGATAAATATCCGTTACCAAATATTACGGAAATATTAGATAAACTAGAAAAATGTATGTATACTTCATAACCCTGGATTTAGCTCCAAGATTTCACCGAACAGAAGTAAAAAGAGAAGACATCCACAATACTGCTTTTACAGTAGATTAAGGACATTACAATAATACATTCGTATGCCATTTGGTTTAAAAAATGCCCCATCTACGTTTCAAAGAGTCATGGATAATGTACTCAAAGATTTACAGGGAAAAATTGGTCACTGTTATATGGATGACATCATCATATTTTCCACATCGTTACGTATTCAATAAATAAAATTAAAGGGTTTCTCAATACCGAAAACTGAGAAGCAGATAAAATCCTTTCTCGAATTACTTGGTTACTATCGCAAGTTTATCAAAGACCATGCTAATCTCACAAAACCCTTCACGGAATGTCTTCGAAAAGACAAGAACATATTATTAGATCCCAGATATATAAATTGTTTTGAAACATACAAAATGCTATTGTGTAATAACCCTATACTTCAATACCATGACTTCAATAAAATTTTCATACTAACTACTGATGCAAGTAATGTTGCATTAGGTTAAGTATTATCACAAGGATCAATAGGTAGTCCGATGGCGGCTCAAACTTGAAATATTTGACTATGAAATTATGTATATGCTAATGCGGATGCATTATCTCGAATAGAAATAGAACCTTTAAAAATGAATACAAACGAAATAAATATCGCTGAAGAATCAGAGAATGACGATTTATCAGACTCAAATGATTCAGATAATTATCCCTTAGCAACATTAACTAATTATATGAATATACCAATTACTGAAACAATATTCATATGAAACATTATTTTTTCCATCACGGAATTCCACAGAAAATTGTGACAGATAACGGAACTGAATTTCAATTATATTCAAAGACTTTTTAAAATTATATAAAATTGAAATGCATATTACATCAGCAAAATCATTAACCGGTAATTCCCCAGTTGAACGTTTTCACTCGTGGCTAACAGAAATTATAAGAGTATTATATTCAAAAGACAAAACCAAATTAGTGCAAGAAGCCATGAATGAAGCTATAATTACGCTATTCACTCAATGACAAAAATAGCTACGTTTTTTTATTCGCTCCGGATAGCTGCTATCGAGAGCCGTCATTTTTCTACGGCTAAATTTAAATTTGACGCGCTATTTATTGGTAAACTAAACTTATTTAATATCAAACTATCATTTTTAATTCAATTGTTCAGCAAAAATTTCATGTAAAAAATATTTGGCTCTCTCTACCTATTTATACGGAGCGCTATCGGGAGCCACTTTTTATATGACGGCTCTCGATAGCAGCTATCCGGAGCGAATAAAAAAACGCAGCTAATGACACCTTTTGAATTATTGACAGGACATTATAACGACTCAAACCGTTTTCCCCTAGAAGCTAATATTAACACTCAACAAGAATACATACAAGACCATATAACAAAATACAAAACATTGAGTGACCTTATGTATATTGTACATTTACGAGATAAAAAGACTAAAGAAAATTTAAAAGAAAATTTTAATCAAAAAAGAGTAGACCCCTCATAATTTAAAGAAAATTACATAATTTATGAAGCAGACAAACGACGAGAGAAATTAGCAGCAAAATTTAGGAAACAGAAACGTAAGGAAAAATAATAAAATTACAATACTAACAGACAAAAGAAAAATTCACAAACATAAAGTAAACTATTCATTACAGGTGGACACAAAAATGTTACAACCAATCAATGGAAATCACCAATCCTGATGATAATAAAGGAATATAAGCATTAAAATTAAGCAACGCAATAATAATTACCGAATACTCTAGACTACTCTACACATTAATTCTCAATAATTGTAGTCTTACTTTGAGAATTTTACAACAACAATGCCGTGTATTTTCATTCCGGAATGAATAATTTCGTAGTTGTAATAATACGTAATAATACGTAGTTGTATCGTTTACCACTAGAGTAAATATATTAAATATATTTAGTTTTATGAGTTGGTATTAAATAACAATTCTCAATTTTTCTATAAATCATAATTTTAAATTTTCATAATTATCATTTGGAATTATTATACTTTATTCGGTAATTTGTTATCACTATTTCATATGTGTTAAAATTCTAATTAATAAATTATATTTTTAGAGCTTGGTGCCAGCTGTTGAAAGTAAAAAAAAAAAAAATTATTCATGGCTCTTTGGGCAAAATTTCATTCCTATCCGAATAGGAATAACTTTTAGCAAAGTAAGAAGGCAATTGTAAATTTGGAACATTACGATCAAAATTTAGAATCAATACGCTATAATTATCCTATCGCACATTTACAAAGACGTAATCTTATTAGATATTTCGATTTTTTTTATGTATTTTTCTACAGTGAGCCTAGATCTAAATTGTGTTTAAAATATTTTTGCGTTGTTTTAAGGTGTAACGAAATGATTAATAGTTATGACGGCTTAAAATATCATTTCAAATTTTATTAAAAAAAAAAAATTAATTTTATTTTATTTTTCTAGTGCCGCTAGAATTCTTGCTTGCAAATGTTAAAACGACTACATTTGCCAGACATTGTTGCTAATAGTTTTTGTAGTAAAAGTAAAAATTTTGCAGCCTCACATTTAAATGAAACATAATTTGAATATGTTCCCGAATGCAATAATTCGGCAGATACAATTATACTTTTGATATTAGTGCTACTTTACACAATAGCAACCGGTTTGCCTTAAAAGATGTGAACATGTGAACATGATTCAAACTTTTAATACCAATAAAATAATGCAACCCACTTCAAATTTTTTAACTAATTCAATTTATTCCCGGATCAATGATAAACATTTAAAACGGAACGTAGTAATCTTGAATGATATTATTTCAATCCGTTTGAAACGTGTGACTCAAAGTACAAGCTGGTTAAGGCGCTTAAAGAGAAAGATTTACTTGACAATTTATTAAATTTTCAATAAATAATGAAATTGGATCTGTTTATCACAATGGTGAATCACTTTTTGATGAAATAAACACTGTAGGAGTTTTATTACCTCTTCGATTTCAATTCCGAAAAATATTTTACTCAAAGGGTATCTCGAAATTAACAGCAGCCAATTTTCAAGCTACATATACATTATATCAAATTTTTTTGAGGGACATTTGTAGAAAAAACGTTTATTAAAAAATAGACTAAAAAATGCTTTCCTTATTTTCTATAAGCTGACGATTTTTAGTTAACAACTCTTTGGGCAGTGAAACACAACCGGTAGCAGGTCTATACTATAGTTTCCCTCATTCAAAAAGTGTCTCAAATCTAAGGCATATATTTTGTGCTGGCTTGATTGAAGGGAAAAATTTTAAAAAGTGTGGTACTGATTTGTGTCTTGAGCGACTAATTTCAGAGATAAAGTATACTTGGCGGAAGAAGGTATTACCATTAAAATTGTGAATGGTTTTGTTCATGTTAATTTTTTATTGGGTCTTTGTTAGGTGATGATTTAGGAGGTAATACATTTTGTGGTTTGTCGAAATCTTTCTCAGCAAATTTTTTGTGCCGGTTTTATTAGACATATAAATCTGAGACTCAAAAATTATGTATAGAGAAAAGTAATACTTTTAGATCAATAGAAAATTATGAAACTGACCTTAAAAATAAGATGTTTGAAGAATCCGGCATATCAACAAATCAGTTCTTAACAAATGATCTAATGAGGTAGTATGCCACTTAGACTTTTTACCACTTAGACTATTTACTTATTTTATAAGTTCATACAAAGATGTATTTTCTGTAGGTATCCTTAATTTAGGAAAAAATGCATTCAATTATAGTCAGATATATATTGAAAATTTATCTAAACCCATTACCCACGAAAAAATAAGCGAACAAAAATGTCAGCGAGTGAAATGAAAACATTTATCCATTTTCTTCCAATAATGCTCGGTAACTTAATTCCAAACTAAGATAAACGCTGGAAGTTTTTGTTGTGTCTTGTAACAATGATTGATTTGTTGTTAAGTAATCAGTTTTTTCATAAAACATTCAATGTATATTTCTTTATTCTCAGACACGCTTAAACCAAAATTTCACATGCTTACCCATTATCCGTCCATAATAGAGCAATCTGGACGACCTAAATATTATTGAAATTTCGTTTCGAAGGTAAACATAAGGAATTTTAAACCTATGTGAGGGCAATTACATCTAGAAGGAATATTCTTGTGCACACATCTTAATGAATGAAGATTATCCATATTTGATACCAAAAGAATAGCACAAGTTGCTAACCATTCATTGCGAAAAATTAACTAAATATTTAGGCGATGCGACTGCCAATAATTATAAAACACCATATATCAAAATGGATTTAACTTCATAAATTTGGCAATGTCGCTAATTTGTATGAAATTAATCAGATGCATGTAATGAAGGATACGGTTTAGATGAAATTCTAATAAATGTTTTCAAAAATATTTTATGGCATGTGAAGTTGATAAACATTAATTAGTTATTTCTGAAAATTTAATTCATAAATTATAATATTTTTACCGCCAATTAATCTAACAAAATGCAACATGGGAAATTATACTTTAGCCCGAAACCTCATTTTTAACAGTAGTACGTTTGATTTTTAATACTAGTACATCAAAATCTACCTGCAGTACAGTAGGCATAATGTAAGCTTAATTTAGTTATAAACAATAACAACATCCTGGTCGTTTCTAATTTTTTACACAAAATTAATTCACAATAAAATTGCATCACCGCACCAACGTAGTATTATCTAAAAGTAAAAATAAATATGGATGGCACAGTAACCGAACAGCTTACAGTGAAGATAAAAAAGCAACAAATAGCATAATGACTTACAGTATTGCAGAACCCTATCAAATGTCTGTAATAAGAATAATTGTGATATGCGAAAACGAAATACATATACATACCAATAATCGAGTAAGACCACCGTTAGCTGAAATTTCTGCGCAGGAAATTAAAGGTCTTCTTGACAATTGGGGATCCATTTTCCTTTACGAAATATTTATAGGCAACAACAACTTTTCATTTGTTTAATTTTTTACTAAATACATTTTTATTTCTTTGATTTTCAGATGAGCGAATTGATGAAATCACTTTAAAATATATGACAATGGAGCATTTATTAAAGTTATTTTTACTATCCAAAATTGGCTTGGGCCATATTATAAAATTTGAACATCGATTGAACCCTTAGCAGGCATCTTTAAAAATGTCAACAAATGTTGATCATGACAAAAATGAAATTCTCACCAGTAATAATATTGAAGAAACCACTGCACTGAAAGATCAACCAAATAATTTGAAATGAAATATTATCGAAGAATTCAAGAAGACGATCGACTATGAAGTGAATAAGGAATTGAATGATGGTTGCAGAGCTATACTTCTCGACGTAATTAATAGGTTTCTAATACAAAAACAAATTAAGATGACTACAACGTTGGCAGAATCATTATCATCTCAGATAATAGATAATTTTCCAGCCGAACTTTTAAAATTTATTTGCATTTTCAAAATTATTAAATTGACCTGTGTTTAATTTAAAGGGAATGTGTTTTGTAAAGCAAAAAGATAAACGACCTACAACAAAAATATATGCAAAGTATTTTAAGTCTCAGAGGATAATGAAAGAATGTGGACTAGTCGAAAAGTAATGTCATATGCCATTAGTAGTCCAAAGAGTAGATACCTAAGAAACCGATTCGGTTTAGAAACCGGTAATATACACTGTAAATTTTCAAAAGCAAAAAATTATTTAACTTTGTAATAGGTAAGGATGAACTTTAGATTATTATTAAGGTAAACCCAAATCAAGTTACAGGAAAATACTCAATCCAAATCATGAGAGATTTGAT
Organism: Tipula vernalis; assembly: GCA_958295665.1. NCBI lineage: Eukaryota > Metazoa > Arthropoda > Insecta > Diptera > Tipulidae > Tipula > Tipula vernalis. Next base: position 3,299,257 of record OY282561.1, read on the forward strand.
ATCTCAGGAAGAACGATATGATAGAATCGCGAGAAAGAAGAAAAACGGTTAAGGCTTATATTTGATTATCGACACAAGAAATTTCAGTTTCGTGAAAATAGTATCTTGTCGGACTAGAGTAAGTTTAACATTTTTGGGTTCACACTAAATGTTGAGATGAATATTCTGCATTTAAAAGCAATACATTGCAAAAAGGAGGTAAATATGTAACACTGTAGGGCTGTATGTCAGCTTTTAAAGTGGCTATCTTACATTTTATCGATGGCAATATTAACCGATTAAGAAAAATTTAATTCTAATTGTTGATAAGTTTGAAAGTAAAGATTATTTCCGAGATTATCAGGACAACGATCCGAAACATTCGTTTTATATCGTTCATGCAAGGCTTTTATATTACCTAACTTTAATGGGACAGAAAACTTGCGGCAAATTTAGACCTCAAAATTCGAAATGACGCCATTTCTCATAAAAATAAGTCCAAAAAGGAATTGACGAAAGGGAGAAAATTAGCTCAGAATATACGCGAAAACTAGTGCGGAGTCATGTTAACAATAAAAGCAAAGAACCGACGTTCAATTTAGAAATAACGAGTAATTTTCATTACATTTTCCGTTTATCTCAATGAAATAATTAAATTTATCCTTTAAACATTACTTTAAGAAAATCAAAGGTCACATATTAAAACGCCAGAAATCATTGTTTAATACAAACATTTTTTTTATTTGATTTTTATGTATATTTTCGCTCGCAAAGTGTAACAATCTCAATATAAATCGAAAAAAACATATTTCAGGTAATTCCAATTGAACTCATTTTGGATGATCCTAGTGAATTTGTGGAACTTATTTCGTAGAACAAGGCCAATCGGAATGAACTTTGGCTATTACTATAACCGATTATAGAAGAGGTATAAATGGTTTTTTGGGCATGTTAAATGATGAAATTCGTCATTTTTGATGGAATGGTTTCTGTCAGTGTATTTAATATATTACGTACACTTATGCTCAATGATTGTGAATGCAATATAATTGTAGCGGATTAGCTACCTAGAATTAAACGTGCATTACTTCAGGAGGCTAAAAAATATTTATTTGGGCCACTAATGGGCACATGTTTGCTAAGAAGGATGAAGGAAGTAAATGATTTAACTTATAACTTTGCTCTCTTATATTATACAGGGTGCATTTTTATTCCAGGTGAGTGTTTTTTAAAATACCTTTTAAATGAAACACAATTTTATAATTTGTATTTTAATGATTGCTTATATGGTCTATAACATTATGTATGGCATATAATGTCGGCCAAGTGGCCGCCTCTGGCCGTGGCGCAAAGGCGAACACTTTTAAGCACATTTTTCATACCATTTTCGCAGACTGCTGGTGTTATTTCAGCAATTTCGTTTCTAATATTTTCCTTAAGCACCGAGGTTGTGGTTGGTTTATTGGTGTAGGAAGAAATCGAGAGATGTCAAATCAGACGACCGTGGGGGTACCACTTTTCGACATTATTCGGCCGGGAAAAACTTCTCGCAAAATTTGCATCGTATAAGACGATGTGTGGCTGATCTGTCTTTTTGGAACCAAGAAAGTTTTCCAACATGTCTCGATATCGGTCACCAGTAGCTTTGTTATCAACACGTTGTTGCGGCGTTAGATGCTCCATAATAAATTGTCATCGACTAATCTGTAGCTGTACCAGCTGTACTAATCTGTAAATGACTACCAGAACTGACATGGTCTGCAACCTAAGCTTTTTGATATTAAGCTTAATATTTTGCAATGCGACTATGATTTGATCTGCTTACCGGAAATTAATTTTAATGACTCTGTCAACAATAATAAATTTATCGATTAATGTTACGATATTGTTCGCAAAGACAGGAACCTTAATATTATTGATAAGATCGATGGTGTCATTGCCATTATATTGAAAAGCGTCCATTATTTTTTCCGTGTTTGATAGAATAGGTGATCCCGATGACAAATTTATGGTTCTATGTCGAGTTTACTATCGTCCAAATATTACTAACTTTGAGCATTATGAAAATCTTTGTAGCAAGCTTTCTGTTTTAATGTTAGAGTCTCCGGATGGATGAACATTTTTGATATTGGGTACTTTTTGGGTCACAAATACAATGGTTATTGGGAACTATGATATTTAATGAGCTGATATAGCATAATCATGTAAAAAATTCTCTTGATAGAGTTCTTGACCTCTCGATTTTAAAACAATATAATTCGCTAAATAAAATTGATATTTACCATCTGGCACTCTTAATACGAGTTGAAGAATGTTTATTGAAATGTTTGCGCAACAAACAACTAAATTCACCGAATCTAAAATTACTTGACCATCACGCAATATTATGCTAACTTTACACACTTGATTCGAATTATACAATTTTAAATTGTGCCATTGACAAATTTTATGAAATTCTGTGTGGTTTTATGAAACCTAGCAATCATTCTGATGTTCATTTAAAATTTCTTATTTGGTATATTTCCTATTTGCTGTTTGGTGGCAACGTATAATTGGACTTTTGTGTGTTACGCGTACATACATCGACAACAGCGTTAAATTAAAGGGTAGGAAATTGGAAAATAGGAGTAAACAGGATCACGCTTATAAGCCAAAGAAAAGGCCTTATCTTCCAGTCCATTTCACAAACGCTTACTCTAAGGAAAGAAAATGTTTTGAAACCGAAATGTGACAGATGTTAGATGAAAACAAGATTCATAAATTATTTTTGTGTAAAGTTCTAAAATATGGCCAACTAAACTTGAAGGTTTGTACCGATTTAGATGGTGATAAAAATGAAATTCTAAAACGACTATTTGGTCTCGAAAACTCGGGAATTTAGGCAAACCGAATAGAATTGTTATGGAATTCGTGATGGAATTTGTTTAAATGTCTCAACTTTTTCGTTTGTTTTCAACATCCTACCTTAACCTTATAAGCAATAGCAAAATTGAGTACTTACGTCTATACTTACGTCTCAACCCATATTACTGATATGAACGGTATGGATCGGCCCAGGATCGCAATGAAATGATGGAAAATCTCTTTTGATTTCCTGCCTAATCAGAATTCGAACCCAGTACCTCCTGGATCTTTAGTTGGTTGGTTGGTTGGTTACGAAAAAATTCTATAAGATTAAAATGTAAAAGTGTGTTGTTGTGCAATGTTGCTTATTTTAAATTCCGCTTTCCTTGGAAGCATATGTATGGTGAAATTGAAAGAAAACAAAATTGTTTCGTTTGAAAATAGAATAATGAAAATATATTTTACACTACAAAATATATCGAGAGATTTTTATTGAACACAAATAAGAGAAGTACAAGAAATATTATTTTACTTTATGAAACTGAGCGAGGTCACAACCATTTGAATTTTATGTAATAAATAAGTAATACTTTTTCATTAGATGTAATTTATAGAATTTTACAAATAAAATATTGGAATTTTCAATACAATTTATTCTTCAACAGGAAGCAGAGAATTGGCAGTCATAGTATCGATCATTCATAAATGGTCACCGTAAGAAATGTCTATTGAAAAAAGCCCCACTGAAGTACTGCTTCTAGCATAATAAATCTACACAAATTGTTCAACAAAAAGGTCTAAATCAAATATTTCTTTAATAATTTGTTCGAAACATCTAAAAATCAACAATTAAAATAAGTTGAACGCTTATTTATAGTTTTATCGGTGTTTTTTCATTTGGTGAAAAGTGGAGTCTTGCCATACTTAAAATTATTAATAAACCAATTTATGGTTACTTAAAATAATTCGAGAAATACCAAACCCTCAAATATATGAATGTTTTTTTTTTACTAGAACTAAACAAAATGCTAAATTTTAGAAAAAAATACGGTTCGATGCAAAGCCATATTTTCAAATATTCCGGACCACTTTAGATAACCATAATTAGATATACAGAAAATAAATCAATAACCCATGTAATGAACAATCCAACAATAACAACAGAAATATTTCAACGGGTTAAAACAATATACAACGAATAAAATTTCGTCCACCCCATTTGATCGCATATCATTTTCCACCATTTCTCCTCATACCAAATAAGCAAACACCTCCTTATATATAAAAATCGCATCATTTTTTTTATGGTTTTTGTCATCATTTCACCAAACAGAAGAAAATGAAAAAAAAAATAAAAAATAAAAAATAAATAAAAATAATTATAACAAGATATGAGATAATGAAATTGGGGTTGGGTTGAGACGAGCACGGGAGGTGACACCATCGCGTATTTTTTTTTATTATTATTATTTTTTTATTTTTTGTGAGTTATGTCCGTGTTTAAAACAAAAAAAAAAATGAATGCACAAAATATGTACAAAAATTGGAGAACGCTAATTTCCCTTAAATGTTTTTTGTTACCCAGGCCCACTTAACATTTTTTTATATATTTTATATAAGGAACCACACGAACGAAATTGGGTTAATGAATGATAAGATAAATTAAATAATGGTGGGATGATGAAATAATATAAAAAAATCTTTTATTAAAACCAAATGGGGTTCAGTAAAAAAAAAAAAAAAATATAAGAAAACAATGGTGGCTGGGGGTGGTTGCGACATTTAATTTTACATCCTAACAAAATTTATTTTGGGTATTGTTTGCACAATACTGGTGTACTAATATTTGGTTATTTCCATTGTAGTTCTGGCCCATCATATATAATAACTCATTTTGTGTTTGTGGGAAGAGATTGTAGCTCATTTGGGAGAAAGTGCTTTAAACTATTTAGCCGAAATTTGGATATCTAGCAATTTTAACTCAACATTGCCTTAAACTTTTATGGAACAAATCTCCAAAGTAAGAAGGATGCTAAAATTGTATTTGGAGAGGACGGCAATAAATTTTCGCTACTTTCGAAAGGACAGGGTTCTCAAAACAAGCTCATAATCGAGCAATTCAGTGGAAAGATGCGACAATGTAAAACCGCGTTAAGTTAATGATTGGATGTGATTGATGAAAATGAACATGCTACTATGCTGAGCGTCGTTTTCCAGAGTTTTCAATCAAGCATATCTGTAAATGTATATACAGCAACAAAATTTAATTATCCAAACTGGAATTGCATTACAATTGGACATTTTATTGTTTCAAGAATTTTCAGGAGGAAAATCATGCAGTGGTTACCATTATAAATTATTCAAACAATAAGATTGTTTCGGCTTTTTATAGACAAAATATATTAAAAATAATGGCATTCACAACAATTTCGACTTGTTAATCAGAAAAAATGAAGAGGCCAATCATTTATAAATATATTTACCAGAAAAAGTAGAAATATCAAAATCCCACCCGTACTTTAACCCGTGGTCAATACAAAGTATATCGACTCCAAAAATGAAAACTTTCCTTGAGCTTTCTCTGTGGTAGTTTGGTTTCGTACTGATAAGTTCGTACAAACAAAAAAGTTCGGTCTACTCATCAGGTAGCTACGACCAATTTGGTGAATTTTATAATTCACTAAATCAATGCGTTCTTGCCTCATACTTAATGTATGAAGTTAGAATTTTATTTTTGTAGTTTGGTCGTAGCTACCTGATGAGTAGACCGAACTTTTTTGTGTGAAAAATAATCAAAGTAATCAAAATAATTTTGCAACGAAATTCGCGTTAAAATTCTCTGAAGAGATCGGAATTATATTACTGGAAAGAAACAGATAAATAGGAGCTATCCCATAAATTAAATTCAGATTCATTAGCAGTGTGTTTTCATGGTTCTAAAAAATGATAAATGCTATTTCTGAAATTTAGAAATAAACACCAGAGTTAGTTAGCTACAAAATATGTTTTGGTTTGGTGAATTCGTTAAATTTTGAAACTTAGTTAATTTTAATTTTCAAAATTTCAAAGTTTGGCGTTATTTTGTATATCAAAAATTGAAAACTTCGAAAATTAGAATTGTCAAACGCAAGCACGTCATTGATTTATTTTATTTATTTCAAAAACTTATGTTTTGAGAATTAGAATACAAAAAATTCGTAAAAAATCATACCACTGATGGAAATATGCAATGCATATGAGTTTATGATTTTACATATATCTAACAACTTCATTTAAATACGTAAGCATTAAGTGCTGAATGTTAACCATTACAAATTACGTTTAGTGACATCTAGTAGATGAAATTTAACTGATGTATTGATTTTGGTGCAAAAAGAACTTAAAACAAAAGTTCAACTGCTGCTCGTGACATCTGTTTTTTACTAGTAAAATTAACCGGTCTACCAAAAAGGGATAATATTTTGTTCCCCTTATTTAATTAACGATGAATATTATGGGTTTTAATTTGTATTGCAGTATTGCATCGGTTCGGATTATGCGAGAAAATTATTATTTCCAATGGTTTAGAGGAAAATATTTTTGTAACAAAACAAAATATATGTGCATATAATACATACATATACATATACTTCAATACATTTTTTTTATGTAAAGAAAAAAAATTGGGCGGTAGCCGATGGCGTTTCTTATTGGTGGATTTTTCTGCGTTTTTTTTACATTTGCTCTCATATTTTTTGTGCATACTGGTAAAAAACAATATTTTTACATGTATAAAGGATCTTCTTTTTTGTTATGTCTTGAAATAACGTTAGTTTGACTAGCATTTATAAAATCTAAATTGTATTCTAGTAAATTGAACTGTTTCACTTAGAATTGAAATCCGTTGTGCTGAAGAATGACATTTTTCATTACAACTAACCTAAATTTTAACATAAATTGAAGTTGTGTGCTATTACATAGCGTGGTATAAATAGTTTTTTAGGGTAGTATCACTTTTTCCGGCATTCACTAAACCATACAAAATCCGTCTAAATGCAATTCTAGAAATTTGAGTTTCAAATACCATTTATGAAAATTCCTTTGATTTCAGGCGGAATTTCTGGCACATTTTGATTTTTACTCACGGCCAAGATTGGTAAAAAAAATGAAAGAAACGGCTATGTACTGAAAGGGTTGATAGTTCAATTGAAAGGTAACAAGCTGTTATTTTATAGATGTCTATTATCAAAATCAAAATTAATTTCTTTGTACCATTTTAAAAAGAAATACAAAAAATTACCATACCTTCCTTTATAAAATAAGATTTTCTTAATTTATCACGTCTGCATATTTTAAACAAAAACTCAAGAAAATGTATAGACCCAAATTCTTTCCTAGATTTATTTTAGTTTTTAGTTTTTGGGATTGTTCACTAAGTTACACTTTCTAACACTTAAATTGATTGTTAAACAACATCGCTTAGCCCCATATACAAGACATACAAATATTTGGCGGATTTGTTGAAGGTAACTAATGATCTAAAATATAACAGCAAAAATTCGTTTGATGCTTATTATTAGATTAGACGTTGTATCACTTTTTACAAACAGCAATCTTGGGTTAGCTTTAGATACAATTTTACATAAATAGTTAACAATGGAGCCAAACACTAACATTCCCAGAACAGAATTTTTAGATATTTTAGAATTTTCTTTAAAATCGAGATACTTTACAACAAACAATGGGTTCTCTGTTATCACCGATTATAGCAGATATATGTATTAATGGAAGTTTTGTTTTGCACAATACAAATTAATTCTTAAGTAAGTATTAATAAATTCGACTTTAAATCTGAACAAACAATTATAGGACAGCACATATACTATCTGTAATCGTTATAGAGATATTCAAGATTCTACTGTAAATTAATCAAAACGTTGTAATAAACTTGTTGTAATCTTAAAGATAAATTTAACATTGAGGATGTAAACTGCCAGGGTATTATATCTGGACAGATTAATGATGCAGACCGTAATTTTTCGTCATTTAAATTATATGTGGACGTTACTGATTTTGAGAATTTATTACAACCTACTTCTTGGCCTGCTGGGTCATTAATTAAAGAATTTGTAATTTTTAATAAGGGACGAACCAATAAATCGAATTTTCCCGTTCTTCAACGAAACCAACCAACTCTTTAACTGATGCCAGTCGTTTTGATAAACAAACTAATCATTATAATTTGACGTCTCCGAGATTATTTTATCGTAATGTTGGGCGTATGTCGTCTAAGTCAGCTGAATTTTTGAATTTCTTTTATTCAACGGATTTTCAATTTTTTGCTCTTGTGGAAACTGGATTTCATGAGGGGATCTTTAATAATGAGTTCTTTTCTGATGACTTTGTCGTTTATAGATGTGATAGATCTATTTTTAACAGCACTAAAAAAAGTGGAAGTGGTGTGCTGTTTGCAGTCCATTCTTCTATGCAAAGTGAGCTGGTTGTAGTACCTGGATGTGGCTCTATTGAATTTTTCTGTGTCAAAGTTTTAATTTGTAATCATTTATTTTATTTTATAGTTTTGTACATACCACCTAGCTCACCTACTGATGTTTATTTGAGTCATGTAGATTGTATATGTGAATTGGTTAATATAATTAATTATAATGATACTTTAGTTGTATTAGGTGATTTTAATTTAAGTAATATTAATTGGTTGGTTGATAGTGAAACTGAGTCTTTGGGGTTACTCCCTTCGGATATTCTATCTGCAAATGATGCAGCGATGGTGGATGCGCTGTTCAGTTTCAATCTCAAACAAGTTAATTTATTTTGTAATGATAACAATTCGTTTTTAGATTTAATTTTTGTTAATAATACGGAATATTTGTCAGTTCATGAGTCTTTGACATCTTTCAAGGAAAATGATATTCATCATAATTCCCTCGAGATTATATTTCATGTTGGTAATCGATATGAAAAATGTCGGGTTTTTTCTTTTGATGATTCGTTTTATGATTTTAAAGAATGCGACACACCTGGTCTCTCTGAATATCTTCGTGGCGTTTGTTGGGATGATTTTTTTCGAGCCAATGATGTTAATGAAAATGTAAAAAATTTGATAAATTCGTACCTTTGAGGAAAAAACGTAACTATAATTACCCACCATGGTTTGATTCTGATTTGATCAACTTACGTAACCGTAAAAATAAAGCTTACTATAGATTCAGATCCAATAATTGTTAACTGAATAAATCCAAATTTGTTGATCTACGTGAACAATTTAAATCTGTATTTCATTCTAAATATTGTCAGTATATAAGTGTGATTGAAACTAATATCAAACAAAACCCTAAAACATTTTGGAAGTTTGTTAACGAAAAACGTAATACAACTGGCTATCCATCGGTAATGATTTTTAATGGAGGTAAACTGAGCACGGTTCCTGAAATCTGCGAGGGTTTTGCTAGTTTCTTTCAATCGGTATATAAAGTTAATTATAGATCCTTTGAAAGCGACCCTACTGTTAGTAATTGCCAATTTAACATTCCGTACCTATCAATAACTGAAGATGACATTTATGAATATCTGTCAGATTTTAATGATGGATGTGGGCCTGATGGGATACATTCGTCAATAATTAAATGTGTGAGCTCATATATTGTAACTCCATTATGTTATCTTTTTAACCAATCATTGATTTCTGAACAATTTCCTTCAGCTTGGAAAATTTCTCACATTGTTCCAATTTACAAAAAGGGTAACCGTTCTGATATATCAAATTATCGTGGTATTTCAATTCTTTCATCTATACCAAAACTTTTCGAATTAATTGTGTCGAAACATTTGTTATTCCATACTAAAGAGATAATTTCTTGTTTCCAGCATGGTTTCACCAGTGGAAAATCTACGACTACCAATCTGTTGCAATTTACTAAATTCACTATTGAGTCACTTGAATCTAAAGGCGCCCAAGTTGATTCAATTTACTTTGATTTTGCTAAAGCTTTTGATTCAATCGACCATATAATTATTATTGAAAAACTTTCGGTTATTGGTCTTGATCCAAATTTTCTTAAATGGATTTCTTCTTATCTAGTTGGTAGGAAGCAGTATGTTCTGTTGAATGATGTAAAGTCAGATTATATCTATTGTCATTCAGGAGTCCCTCAGGGGTCCCATTTAGGCCCAATTATATTTCTTTTATTCGTGAATGATATTCCTAATATTTTTAAATTCTGTAAATGTTTATTATTGCTGATGATTTGAAGATTTTCATGCATGTTCAATCTGTAAGTGATGCTGAGGTTTTGCAATCTGAAATTAATATATTGTCTAGTTGGTGCTCTAAGAATAAATTGTTCATCAATGTACAGAAGTGTAAGGTGATGTCGTTTTTCAGAACACTCAATCCAAATATTGTCAATTATTATTTTGATGGAGATCTACTTTGTAGAGTAACTTCAACTGTTGATTTAGGAGTTCTGTTTGATCAGAAATTAACTTTTGCGTTACACATAGATAAAATAATATTAAAGTCCAATTCTATGTTAGGTTTTATTTTTAGAATGACAAAGGATTTTATGGATGCATTTTCGTGTGTTAGTCTATATACTTCTTTAGTAATATCTCACCTTGAATATGCTGTAGTGGTTTAGTATCCTCATCAGGATGTGCATATTGCAAGATTGGAATCTATTCAGAAATGTTTTACTATCTATATGGCCAGGAAGCTTGGTCATTTATCTGATCGTCATCTACCTATGTGGGAACAGGTGCGAAGTCTCCCATCGTATGTGATTCGGTGTGAGTGCCTTCACATTGATACGTTGGTTAAACGCCGAAAAATTGGATCTGCCTTGTTTGTTAGTGATTCTCTTAGTGGCCGCATTAAGTGTCCTGAACTCATTTCTGCTTGGAGCATTTATGTACCTACCAGAAGCTTGCGTCCAAGGAAATTTTTGTTTGTTGACTTTCATAGAACGAATTATGGTTCCAATGAGCCAACCAAGTAAATGGTTAGAATTTTTAATGAATTTTACCATTTATTTAATTTTGAGAGATCCAGATAGTGTATTTTCGGAAGGCAATTAGAAATTGCAATTTTTAATCTCATTTTACGTTTTTAAAGTTTTCTTTTTTTCAGGTAATGTTCCGTATTGTTAGTATTCCTTTTATTTCTTTTTAATCTATAATAATTCTTTTTTTACTATTCATTATGTTTTTAACTGTAGAATAGATGTAAATAAATAAATAAATAAATAAAACTAATTAATTTCCGATAAGAAAACGTTTATTTGAGTAATTTGTGACTAATAGTTTTTAAGTTATAAGTGAAATTTAAAGTTACTAATTTTACAGTACAGATGGGATCTGTGCTGTAATATATTTTTTTTGTAAAATGTCCTCCATTAACTCCCGAATTTATTGCATTTACTTAAGAGTCACCCTGAATATACTTATATACATATAAGTGGGCACAGGGCTCGAAATATTCGTTTCCATAACAAATGACATTATGGAAATTTTCAGGATCGGATCACGTTTTCGGGGGTCGCTCAAATTCGCTGTTTGCAAAAAAAAAAACACTAAAAGACCTTTAAGGATATTTATTCCTCTCTTTCCCTTCAGTTCTGTCAAGTAATGCAGGTGTAATATTTTCTAAGTATTTTTGGTTATACCCGATCCAATGAATTAATAAAAAAAAGGTCTTTGGCATAGTAGAAAATTAGTTTTCGAGCCGTTTCTTGCACAAAAATTAAAACTCGAAAGTTTCAGCGAATTTTTAAAATATGTAGTACCTAGAATTGACCAAGAAATAATTAGAAAAATAAACATAAAGAAAGAAGACCTTTCAAAATTGAAGAACAGCCAATTATTCTTTCTAAAGCCAAATGTAAGAACCAAAACTTAAGCTGGAGGTAAGTAAGTAAAACTTTGAAAATTATCAGAAATATAAAGAGGAATAAGAATAAAATTAAGAGAATAAAAAATAATAAAATTCAATCATTTTTTTTTTCGTTTCAGAATCGTACTAGTAAAACCATACTAGGTAATTTATTTTTGTAAAGATCAAAAATTAGAAAGCAGAAATTTAAATAAAGACCCAATATTTTTAACCATCAAATGTCGAATACAACAGGGGTAATACAAATTATCCACCCTACAAATTTAACAAATTTAGAAAACAAGATAGAGGTAATTGATACATTTTTAAGAAAGTAAATGGTTAGTTACAATTAATTATAAGTATATAAGTTAATTAAGCAAAAATTAGTAAAATTACACAACAATTTCAGTCAAATAAAATCTTCGAAACGACATAGAAGAAAACGCTTGAAATACATTGGGTACGGCTGGAAACGGTTGGCAGGCAACCATCTGGGATGGTTTAATCGAACTGATCGATGGGAACAACCAACAATTAAAAATCAATAAACAAATTAATAGCAAAATAAAATTAATGCGGAAACAGTTAATAGAGCAGTAATCGCTAGGAATCTGGTGGACACAATACTCCTTGCCGAAATTGAAATAATGGCTACAATATTGAATATCGATTCCATCAACACCATCCTATAAGATATACAAGAAGCGATCATTCGAACAAAAGTTGAGTTGCCTAGTAATAAAATTTTATCACTCGAAGAGCATCATACTTCCGCATGAAGCACTACAATATGTTAAACCCAAAATAGCGATTAATGTTGAAACCATCCACAGTATCTAATCAGAAATTAGCGAAAATTATCCAAATCATCGAACTTCAAAAACTTCGTATAAATACACTCTGATATCAAAGAATATAAAGATAACAGCATCCAACCATTAGTATTGGAAACCAAAAGCCAGTGCGGCGTAATACAGTAATTGAAGACCCGAAAAGGATATTTACAATTCAAAAACTGAGACCACCAAAAAATTTGAATGAGTTAAAAGAATTACTCGGGATAACATCGTATTACAGGCGTTTCATCAATGAGTTTGTAAAAAATCGCAAAGCCCCTAACAAATCTAGCAAGGGATGAAACCGCTCAAGTAAAAGTAAATAAATCAAGGAAAACAATAATAGAGTTGAAGGATGCCATCACAAACCATATATAATCGGAGCAGTAGTCTCGCAGGGAGAGATTGGCAGAGATCGGTCAATAACTTTCATATCTCGATCCTTAAATAAAACGGAGGAAAATTACGCAACAAATAAAAAATAGATGTTAACGATTGTCTGGGCTTTAGACAATCTCCCGAATTATCTTTATGGATCCAGCAATATATAAATATTAACAGCAAACTAAAAAGATGGAAAGCAAGAATTGAGTATTATAATTATGACTTCGTGTATACCAGGAATCACAAACAATGTGGCCGAAACCTTATTAAGGCTAAAATTAGAAGTAAGTACGCTTTTATCTTCAAGTGACAAGACAATACACAGCGCATAGGAGGATAGTACACAGCTAATTCGACATTCTGTGGCTCCAATAAATGTATTTAAAAATCAACTAATTATCTTCGAATGAAAGAGAGTTTGCGGTTATGGAAAACCTCCTAATAACTACACGAAATAATTAGAGAACAATTAATTCTACATTTGTAGGAGAAGTTACTCCCAACGTTGTTAAACGGCATAAAATTTCAGAAAACAAATTAATGTGAGTAATTTACCAAGGACACTCATCCAACTACAAAACATGAATAACACAATGATTTAGTGAAGACATCTATAACGAAGAAAACAAGATTAGGAAAAAAAACAGCTCCGGAGAAAAATTATTTTACTATGGTAATTCCAAAGATTCCAGCGGAAATTCTCCATATCGACTTTATTGAAATAAAAAACGGGAAATTTGTAAAATTCTTCCATATCAACAAGCGAACGTGTAATGCCGTTACAGCATTACACATGATGGATAAATTCATCAAAGTACCACATTATTTCGCAACACCAAGAATAATGGTAATGGACAACGAGAGAAGCCTTTTAACCCTATAGCAAATTACATAAAAACACTATAGATCGAAATTTATCTAACACCATCACATAAAAGCAAACTGAATTGAGAAGTGGCAAGGATTCATTCCACTATTATTGAAATAACCAGATGTCTTCAAAATGAGTACAAAGATCTTACTACAAAAGAATTGGTCAACAGCGTACGAACTATTAAAATTTGCTAAATTTTAAGGAGAAATTAAACGAAGATTTAATAGAACGAATTAGAACTACCACAAGTTTAAGGTGAGAAGGGTAATTTGAAAAATAACGAGCCAAAAGAAATCGGAGAAACAATACACACCGCCATCAAACAAATTCTGGGAAAAACTAAACCGAAATTTAGAAAAGAAGTTATCGCAAAAGATAATAGAATTATAGTGACAACATCCTCTGGGAAGAGAATCTGTAATACTCATATTAAAAACATAGCCAACTAAAGTTTATGTATCTTTTTATAGCTTATAACTACGGATACCGTACAAAGATCTTCATTTGATGGCATACAAGACTCAGAAAACTCAAAAAATAAAGTCATCAGACTTTGGATTACGTCGTCAATTCGCTAATGGTGCCATTCAAAAACCGATGGCTGAATTGGTTTTTCGGTTCGAAGGTATGGATGTTCAGAATATGTGGTTTCAGCAGGATGATGCCACATGTCATACAGCAACAGGATCAATTGATCTTTAGCGCAAACGATTTTGTAATCGAATAATTTCTCGTAGAGGAATCCAAACTAACACCACTAAATTTTTGAGCTGATTGTAGTCAAAACTCTTTGCTAACGATTCACAAACAATTGATGCCCCAAAGGGGAATAGCATTAATTATATTCAGGAAATTGAGCCGCAGTTATGTCAGAATGTCATCGAAAATTTTGGTGAAAGATTGGTATAGCTTGCTGAACAGCAGCAGGAGGTCACTTACAAGATATTATTTTTCATTACTAAACCGGAACTTTTGTATTGGTTGCGTTCACTGCAAAAATAGTTGTCGGCGGGGTGTGATGTTAGAAATATCAAATAAACATCGGTATCAGTCGATATAACTTTAAAACCCAGCGAACGCCATGTTGTTATTTTCTGTCAATCGTAAATTTTTGGAGTAGAGTAAACAACATTTGGGTATTTTGTTTCTATTATATTTTGTGTTTTATTAGATAATAACGTGTATAATGAGTGATAAAAATAAAACTAAATATTTTTTTTATTTTTAAACGACTGACCACTAGGAACAATCGCTTTTGAACATTAACTAACAACACTCGCTACTACAATCAAAAAATGTCGATTTGTGTCGACGACACCATAGGCCATGAACACCTTGGTGCTGAGTGCACGACAAGTTGTCAAAAAATGTAACTTTTATAACATTTTGTTGCGCAGTGAACGCGCCCAATATCATTTGAAATAAAAATTTTAATACTTATCAAATAATTTATGTGTTTTATTAAAAATTTAAAAATTAACCTCAAATTGGAACACCCTTTATTGTACTAAAAAAAAATGTTTAAATTTCGTCGTCCAAGAATTACAGGGTTCTAAACGACATTTTTGAATAAAATGAGTTATTGATGCCAAAAGGTTCTATTATGCAATATGCGCATACTGTAATGATATTTGAACGCCAGAGTAAACCAAAACGAAGATATTAACAAAATTATAAAGTCGCATTTGCTTTTTTCACATAAATTTATGCTAAAAAGTTCTATGTGATTATGGAACCCTCAACAGTATTCCCAAATTGAGTAAAAAATACACCGCAATTATGTTAAATAGAACTTTGTATTTGTATATTTGATATATAGAACCTTATAATTCTGAATTCTTTCATACAATATTATTAGGTTCTATATTATGCTAGTTGGTACTTTGTAATTCTATTTTGCTTTGTTATTCTCTTTAATTCACTTACGGTACAAATAGAACTTTACAGTTTTATGAATTTAATTGTCAGATGAGATTTTTCATTCTAACAAAATCTGTACACCAGGTTGGATCATTTTTGTTGCTCAGGTAATTTACTGTTTTAATATAATTATAAATAAACATAAATTTGTACAAACTATGTGTTATAATATATCAGTTTAATTGTAGGTAAATATTCGAAAGTAACGATTGATATTTAACTATGGATATCAATGTAGAATACGAGGAAAACCAAATACCGTTACTTAGCAGTTTTGAACAAGAGGAGACGGTAACAACATATTTAGTGATTAATAATGAACTATGCGAAGTGGAAAGTAAGAACGAATATAATATGGATGTAGATCATCTGGACGAAATTGTTTTATCCGATAATGTGTGTTCTGAAAAATCTGACGAATATCAAAGCGTTGAATATCTTGATGAAGAACAAGACGTGGATATACCAACAAAATTTAAAAAAAAACGGAAAAATTTGGAAGAATGGAAATGTAACAAACGAAAAGCACTACGGCAGCCTGGAAAACAATATTTTTCTGTCAGAAACAAGATTATTCCCGCTAAAACTATGAAAAGTGTTGAAAACTGTTTGGTGAAATGCAAAGGTAGCTGCAAGCTGATTAGTGAAGATGAACGTTGTAAAATTTTTCAAGATTTTTATAACACTGATGCTGAAGGGAAAACGAACTTCATTTTGATGTCCACTGTTCGAAATGAACCAGCACGCAAAACTCAGAACTCCAATAAAAAAAAATATACTTACCAGTATTTCTTTATAGTTCAAGAAAGCAGAATTAAGGTATGCAAACAGTACTTCTTAAGAACTCTTGCAATTAGCCAAAAAACAGTCTACAATGCTCACCAAAGGAAAAATTTGGTTTCTGGAATGGTCCGTAAATCAAATCATGGTAAACATAAGAAAAAAGTAGTTACCGATCAGGTGAAACACATTATACGGGACCACATCTCATCGTTTCCGGTTATAGATTCCCATTATTGCCGAAAATCTAGTACAAAACATTATCTAGAGCCGCACCTTTCCGTTAATTTAATGTATGAGCTGTACATCGAGAAAACCAAATCCGATGGATTAATTCCAGCTAAACTACACATTTATAGGGAAATATTTAACAATGAATTCAACCTAGGATTTCACATCCCAAAAAAAGGCAGATGTGACCTCTGTGAAGAATTCAAAATCCTGAAAACCTTGAATTGTGTGTCACCAAAAATGCAGATGAAATACCAAAGTCACGACGAAGAAAAAACCTATTCAAAGTTGAAACGAGAAAGTGATAGACAAAGTGCTATACCTGTTATCTGTTTTGACCTACAAAATGTAGTTACTTGCCCAAAAGCCGAGATCAGCTGCTTTTACTACTTAAGTAAATTGAATGTTTACAACTTAACTGCCCACCTTTCAACCAATAGAACGGTGTATTGCAGCATATGGAATGAAAGCCAAACCGGAAGAGCTGGGAATGATATAGCAAGCGCTTTTATTAAAATTTTGGAGGCCATCATACTGGATAACCCTACATTTACGGAAATAATCTTATGGTCAGATTCCTGCGTGCCACAAAACCGGAATTCAATTATATCTCTCACAATAATACTTTTCTTGAAAAAACATCCTTCTATATCAAAAATAACAATGCGATTCTCCACTCCAGGCCATTCCTGCATTCAGGAAATTGACAATGTGCATAGTTGTTTCGAAAAATTAATTCGAAACCGCGAGTTTTTTTCGCCAGTTAGTTATATGAGAATCATGACCAAAGCTAAGTACAAAGGCAGACCTTGTAAAATTTGGCAGATGCGTCCAGACGATATAAAGAATTTTAGAGATTGTACACCATATCTAAATTTCAAACAAATTCCATATTCAAAATTAGTTGAATTGGAATTTTGTCAATACCTCACGTCTGTTAAATATAAAGTATCCCATGATCCAGCGGCCGAGTTAATCACTGTAAATTTAAAGAATATTTAACTCCCTATTCGTGGTAAGAAGATTGGACAACAACTAGAATTTCGGGAATTGCCGGAGCCAAAATTAATTAAGTTAAAAACTGAACTTCCACAACAGAAACTTAAATCGTTTACTGCTATGCTGAGATTTATGCCAGCCGTCGACAAAGATTTTTTTAAAAATTTAATCGAAAAAAAATCGAATAAGAAACAATAAAGTATTTAGTACTGTGTTATTGAACTAATATGAAAGACTGAATTAGTAGATTATTTTATTTAAACGAATTTATATAACTATTAGTTATTTTTATTTACATAATATTTAAATAAATCTGATTTACCAAATCAAAATTTGTTTTAATATTAAATAAAATGGAGAACGATAATTAATATTCTTGTGAAAATTTTCTAAAAGTCAATTATTGGGTGTTATTATCAAATAATACTGTACAAAGTTGTATCCAATAGGTTCGGTTTAAATTTTGTTTTATATGCACTATGTGTGGCAATTCGTAAATAAAATTTAATTACCAAAACCCATATAATGTGTGTTGAACTGGAAATTTCTCGTGTCCGGTAGAATAGCGTTGGTCGTTATAAAAATGGTTGGTTTTGTCGTCGGTGTCCAAAATGAAGGCGAAGGTCCAAAAAATCGTTTGGGGTGTTATCGTGTCCATTTTACTTGCGTAGGTCAATAAAATGTCGAAGCGGCTTTCTCAATTCCAATTTTTTGTTCCGGTATATAAAAAATAAAAATTCACTGGTTTTTTTGTTTGTTTGGTTGATCACTGTATTCACTGGATTATCTCAGACTATTGTACATAATATTTTCTTTTACATATTTATATAAAAATAATTGTTATATAAAATTAATTTAAGTGTTATACAATAAATATCGCCATCTAACATTTAAAATAATTAATATATAAGGTACTATAATTAAGTTGGTATCTTAACTATAAATTATTTTCTAATTGATAATAATAATTTTAATTACAAAGGTTGGTATGATTGTGATTTATGTTAATAAAAATGTCAGACTTGTTTAGTAAGTAGAATATAAAACAAGAATGAAAATTATTTAAATGTAACGTTACAATAATTGATTTTTTTTTAATAATTGATTGATTATGGGATTAAAAAACGGCGATACATCAGCCGGTAAATTAGATAAGTATAATTTATAGTTTTTTTTTGTGTTTCGATGATTCTCTGTGATTTTTTATTGTTTTCAGGATGTCAGCTGTTTGATCATCATCAACAAATACTGTATTATGAGTATGACTACTGAATTAGAATCTAATATAATACAATTGTCTTAACCTGTTTTAATTATCTACATATAATGCTATATATTTTCGCAAAAAATATTGATTTTAATAAAAATTATAAGAACCAATATTTAAAACCAAGACCAATCTTTAAAAACCACAGATTCTCCATATATTAGATTTAAGATTACATAGTTCTTATGGCTCTTAGAACCTTGGCATACAAAAAATTTCAAATTAGTTGAATTACATAGTTCTATTGAAAAATTAATACCACAGTTCTTGAATGAAAAAATTGATTTATGCTATAAAGTTATTATTTTTTTTTGTTAATATGATTATGAGATTCAGAAAAACTAATACTTCGGAATTGAAATCGCTTGTGTGCGAAATGAACAACCCCAAAAATTTCAATCATGAATATCTCAAAACTACTCTCATGTCACATAGAACCCTATAATACTCGGACGACGATTTTGTTAAACTTTTTTCAGAAAATCTTAGGAAGAAAGTACTACTGGTAAGGGCTGTTTGCGCACTGATTTTTTTTGCATGTAAACCAAATACATAAATAAAATTTCTTAATCTTTCTTTTTATTTTTTATTTTTTGGTTTATCTTACATAATTTATCACAGTAATACAATCGGAAGACAGCAGTTCTGAATTAGTTATCCGTATCACCATTCTCTACATCAGCTCAACTTTTCTGCAACTTAAGTGAAACGATATTCCTTGAAGCCATTGGCTCAGGATATAAGAATAATATTGAAATAGGTCGGTCGATTCATATGGGTTTAGTAATTAATTGAGTTTGTTCAAGTGAGTTTAGTTAATAAATCTATTTAGTTTTCATTTTAATCTAATTGAGAAAGAAATGTGCCCCTTTTTTATATAGGTAAGTGGATCCTACATTACCTAATTTAAAGATAAATTATTCAAAAGTGTTGCCATACTAACTATAATATTCTTAATGTTATAGTAATGACACCTTATTGTCTAGGCTGAGACCTAATATTAATGGATCATTCCATAGTATTATATGGATTTGCCAAATTGGATTTTAGGTAAATGTAGGCAGAAATTATAAATAAAAAATTTGTAGGTCACCGATATTATTATATGTTGTTCCTTTTTTGTCACACCAGGTGCCAATTACTATAATCTTGTTTACAGTGTAATAATTATTGTAGCTCTATTGCCCAATTATTTGAAAAATTGCTCCACCTACGGGGTTTCATTTATATTATTGGTTATTTACTTCTATTTGATGTGTAAAGTAAAATTGCCAATACACTTTAGTTAAAACTCCATAAAATGCGGTTAATTACATTTTTGAAATAGTTTAGTTTAATATACAATTAGGAATTTCGTCCATTCGATCGTTTAAAAAAATATAGCGAATATAACTAGAATTTCTTGTTGCTCCAAATAAATTTTTTCAGGGTATGTCGAGTAAACTTTACAAAGTTTTTAGAGTAATCATACCAGTTTTAGTTTATTTATAATTTACAACTATATTATATATTATATATATGTATATATATATATATATAAGTTAAGATAACAAACTTTATCACGTTGCAAGAAACGTGTTTGATTACACATGGAAACACTTTTCGTAGACGTTCCCATAGAATTCTTGCAAAGAAATCAAATATTGCATATCCGACCTAAATAGAAATTTTCCATTAAATGTATTAAATTAGGTAAAACGCATGACACTTAGTCAGCAAATTATAATTTACATATAAAAGTATGTAGTTAATAAGAATTTTTGTGTAATCTTGATATAGACATAATAAAGTGAGGTACAACCTCAACAATAAAATATATTTTTTTAAATCATCATATTTAAAATATATTAACTGGCGCCCGAGCAGGGACCGTTTTAGTGGAAATTTGTGTCGTGTTATTGTGCGTAAACGTTTAAGTGAACGCGCGGAAAAGTGTGCGAATTTAAGAAAAAAAAAAATAAAATCTGAAAAGAAAAGTGAATATAAAATTGTTACAACAAAATCTGCGTATGAAATTATTACAATAAAGTGAACAATAATAGAAATTTTTCTTAATTTAAATATTTTTTTTTTAAAATAAAGTGAATAATAACAAAATTGTTTCTAATTTTCTAATCAAATAACTAATAATTATAAAAAAAAAAAAAATATAATAAAGTGAATAATAATGAATTGTAATAAAAATTAAAGGAATGATAAAACTTAAACAATTAAATTCACGGAAAAAAAAGTAAGGTTAAAGGGTCGTAAATAACACATACAAAGCACCTGTAGCAACTAAGTAACTAAAACCTACGAAACCGATTCATCCAAGGAGGTAGGAAAAGGAGCGCCGGAGTAACCGTAAACAACGGAAAAACGGAGCCTTCATATTAAAAATATAAAGGCAGCGGCCTACACAGTTGAATCGGAAGACTACACTCGGTCCCCACACGTTAAGGACAAATCCACCGGGTAACGTGTGTTCATCTATCATCAAGGTTCACCGATAAGAAATGTTTGTCCTACACTTCTTTATATTGCTGTAAGTGATATTTTATATATTTTATATATTTTCGTGTTTTTCTATAAATTAAAGTAAAATACTAAATAAATATAAGTAAAATACTAAAGTTAAAGTAAAAGTTATAAATTAAAGTAAAATACTAAAGTTAAAGTAAAAGTTATAAATTAAAATAAAATACTAAAGCTAAAGAGAAAATTGTAAATTAAAGTAATAGAAATTACTAAGATTAGAAGATTTATAGGAAAATTTATGAAATTAATTAATCAAAGGAAAAATCCTAAAGAAATCAGAACAAAAGTTTAAAGTTATTAGAAAAAGTAATAAAACAAAAACAGAAATTTTATTTTGAATTTTAAGTATTCATAAAAAAAAATAATAAAATAAAAAAGGGAATTTTAATGGTAAAAATTTACTAAGCAAGCTTAGAAAAAAATTAAGTGATCTGTAAATTACGAATTGTAAATTATAGAGATTTTGAATTTCAAAACAAAAAAAAATGCCAGAAAATAATATAAACAACACCTTATTGCGACCTTCCCCACTAGGCCTAATCCCTGGTCAAAGTACCAGTGGTAATCAACCATTCAACATGACTGAGTTAACAGAGCAAATCACCCATTTAGTTAGGGATATTTTGACCCGAGAGCGTCCACAAATAGTTTCTAATATAATAAATCCTAATTCAGACGCAAGAGAGGATATCGATCAAACCATAGATACAAAAACAGATAAAAGTCTAGCCGACCTAGATAGAATACCAGATCCGAAGAAAATTGATGCGATATTAAATCTTTCACCACCAGAAACTCTTAAAAATCTAAGATCATTTCTAGGTATGTCAGGGTATTATCGCCGTTTTATTAAAGACTATGCGAAACTGGCGAAACCGCTTACATCCCTTTTAAGAGGGGAAGATGGACGTACGTCCAAAAATGTTTCAAAGAATAAAGCGATTCATCTTAATAAAGACGCCCTAAGTGCTTTTGAGAAATTAAAAAACACGCTTGTTTCTAAAGAAGTTTTGTTATCACATCCTAACTTCACCAAGGATTTTGAGCTAACCACGGACGCTTCCAATTATGCGATTGGAGCCGTCCTAATGCAGGAAAATAGGCCAATAACTTTTATCTCGAGAACATTGAGTAAAACAGAGGAGAACTATGCAACTAACGAAAAAGAAATGTTGGCTATAATCTGGGCACTCAATTCTCTAAGAAATTTCTTATATGGCTCACGAAAAGTAAAGATTTTCACAGATCATCAGCCGTTAACTTATGCTCTTAGCAACAAAAATACGAACAGCAAGATGAAACGATGGAAGGCAATCCTCGAGGAGTATAACTATGAAATAGCATACAAACCAGGAAAATCTAACGTGATAGCAGATTCCCTCTCGAGGCTGCCAAATCCGGGGGAGATAAACTCACTAACGTCCACACAGCACAGTGATGAAAGTTCCTCTTACAATTTAATACCATCCGTGGAAGCTCCAATTAACGTTTTTCGTAACCAATTGGTCCTAAGACTGAACGAATTTGAAAACAGTTATCAAATTAAAACTAGTTTCTCACCTTGTCACACGAGACACATTTTCACTCAACCAAGTTTTACTGAACGTGAACTCATAAATATCTTCAAAAGGTACTTGAATCCCAATATTGTCAATGGACTCTTCACACCCGAATCACTTATGGGAAAAATCCAAGAAATCTACCCACTCCACTTCAGGAGTTATAAAATCCGATTTACACAGACTATGGTAGAAGATATTGAAGACGAAGAGCGACAAGAACAAATAATTTTGACAGAACACAAACGTTTTCACCGTAATCCCTGCGAAAATCGCATGCAGATCATTCAGAAATATTATTTTCTGAAAATGGCCTCCAAGATATCGAACCTTGTAAAACTTTGTGCAATATGCAAAGAGAACAAGTACGAGCGTCACCCCAACAACCAGGAGATTCACAAAACTCCTATACCCGAATACCCCAGTCATACCATACATCTGGATATTTTCTCGACCGAGAAATACCTAGTCCTAACAGCGGTTAACAAATTTAGTGAATTCAAAGTGCGCTCAGTTCAGTGTTCGCTCAAACAAAGATTATCGAATCAAGAGCGGTGGAACATGTGAAAAGACCACTACAGGATATCTTATTTTATTTCTGTGTTCCGGTAGCCGTAGTAGTAATAGATAACGAAAAGTCACTTAATTCAGCATCAATAATATCCATGATGAGCGGCGACCTGCACATCAAAGTATTCACTACACCACTATACAAAAGCGAAGTGAATGGACAAGTCGAATGGTTCCATTCAACCCCATTAGAAATTATTAGATGCCTAAAAGCGGAAGGCCACCCCCGTTCATTTGAACAACTTTTGGAAAGAGATGTTAACAAATACAATCATACGATTCATTCGACAACATGAAAGAAACCTGTAGAACTATTCTTTGGACGTATTCCAAACTTAGATCCTGAGCAATTTGAACGAGCTCGGTTAAGCAATATAGAAAAATTAAAAAATAAGCAGAATAGGGATTTAAAACATCATAATAAGAAGAGGAAACCTGTAAAAGAATATCTGCCAGGCGACATTATTTACGTCAAACATAATAAAAGATTGGGCTCCAAACTAACTGTCCGATATGTTAAAGAAGTAGTCAAAGAAAACAAAAATACGACTGTTGTCACAGAAGCTGGAAGAGTTGTTCATAAGAGCAATATTCGTAACTAATAACAATCACAGCAAATCTGTATTTCAGGTACATCCAATATTCCATAAATGCCGAAATTCAAATATTAGACTTCACGAACTCATTGGTAATTTCAATAAACACTGGACAGGCGAAACTTCAGACGGGGAATTTCTAAATCATACATACCATTGACTTAGACGAATACGACAACGTGACACTGGAAATCTTTGATCTCATCAGTACAGACGATTGTAAAGGACATCATCTTTTTCCATACATATCGTACGAATTAGAACAAATTCAAAATCTCATTGAAAATTTAAAGCCTCGAAAAAACAAACGATCACTTAATTTTATCGGCAGTGCATGGAAGTGGATCGCGGGAAGCCCCGACCACGATGACTTCATCACTATTAAACAAAAAACAAATAATGTTCTGGAAAACAATAACAAACAGGTTATTATAAATAATTTGCTTACGGAACGGTTAAATAACTTAACCATGATAAATAATGAAATAAATAAAGTTTTAAAGAGTAATGAAAATATTAGTAGTAAGATTATTTTAGATGTAGAATATAAGTTAAAAATTTTAAAGGAAGACTTAAGCAATATCAACTATGCCATACATTGGGCAATACTAGGAGTAATAAATTCATTAATATTATCTAAACAAGTAATAAAATTAGCGATAAATACATTTCAAAATGAAAATTTGCCATTTAATACAGTCGAGGAAGCACTAAATTTCTCAGAAATTAAGATTATCACGAATTATAATACTATACTGTATATCGTAAATATTCCTATAACAAATCATAACATTTTTCAGAAAATTGTTTTAAGGCCAGTAAAAAAAAATAAAGTAGCTACAGAAATATTATATAAAAATATTCTTAAGAGAGATGACGAAATTTTTGCTATAAAAGGAAATTGTAGAACATTTAATTTTATATCTATTTGTAATTCAAAAAATGTTATTAATCTATCAAATACCACTTGTATCCCAAATATTTTTAAGAGTACACCGGCGGATTGCAATATCATCAACAACCAACATATCTCAACCATTGAGGAAATTACACCAGGAATACTCCTCCTGAATAATTTTGATGGCTCAATCCTAGTGGACACACTACCGCAAAAATTAAATGGTACCTTTCTAGTAAAGTTTCGCGGCGTATCTATAAAAATCAATGACGAATTTTTCACTTCACACGAAGTGTCCCACTTCCAGGCCTTACCGGCAATCTTACACCCACTCCTTAAGGAAAAAGAAGTAAAGAAAATCCTATCTCTGGAAATGATGGAGGAACTCCATATCAATAACACGGATGTAATAGAAATATTACAGTCAGAATCCACGACCAACCGATTTTTAATTCAAGGATTCGCAGTTCCTGTAGGCATAGTCATAACGATAATAACCATTAAATGCCTGAAACAAATTGTCCATAAATGGATTAAAACTTCAAGGAGAAGCCAAGACCAAGTTTCGACGGATACACCAAAAATCGAAATCACGATAGAATCCTCTAATAATCAGATACCTCAGGATCCAAAAACAAAACAAGATCCATCAAAAAAAAACCCAAGCTGAACTTGGTGCCCTTAGAACTTCTAACCTGAAATTCAATGACATACCATACTTCTAACCGATTGGGGACAATCGTATTTAAGTGGGGAGGAGTTAAGATAACAAACTTTATCACGTTGCATGAAACGTGTTTGATTACACATGGAAACACTTTTCGTAGACGTTCCCATAGAATTCTTGCAAAGAAATCAAATATTGCATATCCGACCTAAATAGAAATTTTCCATTAAATGTATTAAATTAAGTAAAACGCATGACACTTAGTCAGCAAATTATAATTTACATATAAAAGTATGTAGTTAATAAGAATTTTTGTGTAATCTTGATATAGACATAATAAAGTGAGGTACAACCTCAACAATAAAATATATTTTTTTAAATCATCGTATTTAAAATATATTAACTTATATATATATATATATATATATATATATATATATATATATATATATATATATATATATATATATATATATATATATATATATATATATATATACATATATATATACATATATATATATATATATATATATATATATATATATATATATATATATATATATATATATATATATATACATATATATATATATTGTTCATGAAACAGATGACGTCTGATTTCGATCGTCCGCACGAAAACCACAACAAAAAATTGTAATTTAATGTAGGGTAATAACTGGCAACAACAAATAAACTGGACAAACCTGAAAAAAAGAGGGGATATATTATTGTATATAATATAAAGAAGGAAATTGTATAGTAAAAACTAATCTAATATTTATTCAAAAGGTTTTTAGTTTTATTGTATACATAGAGAATGACCAATGGTCGTAATACATAAAAAAAAAAAATTATAATGCTTGGAATGGTCATTATGTTGCTTCACTTTTAGGGCTTAAATCAATTTCAGTTTAGTTGTTTCGATCAGTTTTAGTTTTGAGTTAGTCAACAACAAAATAACATTTCACACAGAAATTTTATAAATAAACTTTTAAAATTGTGTATATTATTTCAAATCTCGTGCCCATTTCTCTTAAAAAAAAAAAACAGGAAAAAATTATCCAGACGCCATTATGATTTTATTTTTCCATTCTTATATCGTCGTGATACAGTTAACAGTGATTTTTTCTCAAGAATTTCTACCTTTTTTGCTATATTTAATTTATTTTTAATTTCTATTTTTTTTTTTTTTTTTTTTTTGTTCGACTGTTGCACACATCCCACCGGATTCTTCGTGTTTTTCTCTCGAGGAGGAAAAATGGCAACAACAGCAAATTTGGTAACAATAACAATTTGGATTTGAGTAATTATTCTAGCTCATTTTGATTTCTACTTAAAATAAAATTGTAGACAAAGGTTTCTTCGAAATATTGTTATTTAAGGAATTTAAACAACAGAGAACGAGAATAATATATGTAGGAAAGCCTGGAAAAGCTCACCAAAAAAAACGAAAGTGTTTTGTTATAATGTTATGTTTGTGATGATATACATATCTGTGCGGTGTGCATATTTGTATATTAGACAATGTCGAGTATATACAAAATATAATGTGCAGGTTCATTAGAACAATTACAGAGGATACAGTACGCTTAGTGTCCAGTGTTTGGTATAAAAACATTATTATATTATAATGCAAGTATTGAACATATTTATTGAACTTGCAAATAATAAATTTTTTAATTATATATCCGGCATAAATGCAGACAAATTAAATCTCAGAAATTACCTCATTTCTAAGTGATCAAATTTTACGAGTTTAGTTTAATTTTTTAAACAATTTTTAATAAAAAACAAAAAAAAATTTAAGGACATTTACAAAATAATTTAACATAAATTTGAAAGCTTTCTGGATATTTAATAAATGTTAAAATAAAGTTTGATGTAATTATTATACTCTTGAGCAACCGTGTCTTACATCATCAAATATATTATTTAAGTAATGCAGTAAGGGATGCAAAACCACTTCTTAAAACCAAATGAAATTACACGAAAAAAATTAAATAAACCGAGTTTTAATTAAAAAATAAACGTGAAATCTTCAGATTACACGTTTAAAAAAAATATTTAAATCATTACAACAATTTTAACGTGAGAGTAATATCAAAAGTAAAATCATTTGTTACCATAAATTCATGAAAACATTTTGTTTATAATCGCAGGCCAACTGCAAATGTCAAAACTAATGTAAATAAATTTGGAAATTTATTCAAAACCCGAAATTAATTATTTGTGTTGATGTGCATGACTATTTAAAGCAGTGAATAATTGGAAAATTGTTGGACTTGCAATCTGTATTCATTAAATCATCTTTATATTTTCCCATCAACTTAGACTCACACGCTTATTATTTTCAATTGTCGTTAGTTACTTTGATTACTTTGGAGATGGCAATGTCGATCTAGTGTCTGCGATTATTATTCATATGCTTTATAATACTACATTTATGCACATCCAAAATTCTTACTGCGAAGGATCCGGCCATTTGTCCCATATTTTAGTGCATCTAGAGCCAATATAGAAAACGGTTGAAAGCTGCCTTCTTGTGTGCTATCCATTATGGTGATATTCGGCTATGATGAATTTCATCATTTTCGTCGGTTTGTGATATATACCGAACTCTAATTGCTTTTGTTTTCTAATTATATTTACATCTAAAAACGGTAGGACTACTTCTATAATACTTTTAAGTCGGAGGTGAACTTGATAGTAAGGACCGTGAGTTCAACATCTCAAAAGTTTGTTCCAAATATGTCTTTCTGATTATAGCAAAGACATCATCAACCAACCGTTAATTTTGAAAGTGGAGTAAGTTCATTTTTCAAAAAATTCAGTTAATGATAAGTACATTTTATAGTTAAAATAAAAAAAAATTTAATCCCTAATAGCTACTTATGCAAAAAATAAGAAAATTCATAATCCGATCGTACTCTTTCATTATCTCATTTCAACAAAATATGGGCTTACACCACTTTCAAAATAAACGGTTCTTATCATCCCAGTCGCCTTAGCTATTTTCTTTAATTTTATGTACGAAATACTAATAAATTTACATATTTTTAAAACAAATTTTTAAATTATTACATTCAGAAATTTTCTTAAAACTTGTTTCATTTTTTAAGTTATTGGGAAAATTTTTTAAAACGATCGGTCTCATTTTATTACCTTCCATATGGAATGTAATTATAAGAAATATGGAGCCTCAATAGCTGATGTCTGAGTTCTTAAGAAAGGCAAAACTTTGGCATTTATTAGCATTCAAAGATAACTTATACAACACATATACACCAATTACAAAATATGTCAAGTTCATGTTGCAAACGTTCAGTGTCAATAAAAACTCAAATTAATAAAAAATATAAAAACAAAAAAAAAATCGTTTTTTTATTTAAATTATATTGCCATTTTTAATTTTTAATGTTTGTAATAATTAATCTTAATTTTTGTAGATTTTAAAAGAAAAATTACATATGGTCGTACAGGTAGGTAGGTAGACATTTTTTATTTGCCAAATTACACCCAGAAGAACATAAACTGTTGGTAGAGCTTGAGTGGTAGAATTCATTAGGATTTTATGATGACAAACAAGAAATACGGCCGCAATATTCAAGCATGTGAAGTTATCCCAGTTTTTCATCCCAGGAAAAATTAAAATGTTCATCAGGTAACACTATCCCATCCCATCTTAGTTTTTGTCTATACGTATATGAAATCAAAGGAAAAAATAGTATGAAATTTAATTTTTTTTCATCCCATCCCAGTTTTTTCTCATATAGTAAGAAATTTAATTATATTATATTTTTGTTTATAATGATTCTTTATATTCTAACTAGACAACAGTGAGAAATAACACTAATAGGTATCACAGCACCAGCCGTACATTGTAATTTGCACAATCGGCCAGCTTCCAAATGGTTCCATATAAATTCATTATAATTTTAAATGTTTTAGAGTCTCCATTTGGAAGCTGGCCGATTGTGCAAATTACAATGAACGGCTGGTGCTCTTATGTTTATCCGAGTTGACCCTTATCATTGCCAACTCAAAACATAAAGAATTATTTCCGGCCCTCTAAGATCTTAGGAGATAGACTCTAAAATATTTAAAATTATAATGAATTTATATGGAACCATTTGGAAGCTGGCCGATTGTGCAAATAACAATGAACGGCTGGTGCTCTTATGTTTATCCGAGTTGACCCTTATCATTGCCAACTCAAAACATAAAGAATCATTTCCGGCCCTCTAAAATCTTAAGAGATAGACTCTAAAATATTTAAAATTATAATGAATTTATATGGAACCATTTGGAAGCTGGCCGATTGTGCAAATTACAATGAACGGCTGGTGCTCTTATGTTTATCAGAGTTGACCCTTATCATTGCCAACTCAAAACATAAAGAATCATTTAAGGCCCTCTAAGATCTTAGGAGATAGACTCTAAAATATTTAAAATTAAAATGAATTTATATGGAACCATTTGGAAGCTGGCCGATTGTGCAAATTACAATGAACGGCTGGTGCTCTTATGTTTATCAGAGTTGACCCTTATCATTGTCAACTCAAAACATAAAGAATCATTTCCGGCCCTCTAAGATCTTAGGAGATAGACTCTAAAATATTTAAAATTATAATGAATTTATATGGAA
The DNA here is from genome assembly GCA_958295665.1 of Tipula vernalis. NCBI lineage: Eukaryota > Metazoa > Arthropoda > Insecta > Diptera > Tipulidae > Tipula > Tipula vernalis. The sequence continues at coordinate 3,329,695 of OY282561.1, forward strand.
CCATTTGGAAGCTGGCCGATTGTGCAAATTACAATGAACGGCTGGTGCTCTTATGTTTATCAGAGTTGACCCTTATCATTGCCAACTCAAAACATAAAGAATCATTTAAGGCCCTCTAAGATCTTAGGAGATAGACTCTAAAATATTTAAAATTAAAATGAATTTATATGGAACCATTTGGAAGCTGGCCGATTGTGCAAATTACAATGAACGGCTGGTGCTCTTATGTTTATCAGAGTTGACCCTTATCATTGCCAACTCAAAACATAAAGAATCATTTAACGCCCTCTAAGATCTTAGGAGATAGACTCTAAAATATTTAAAATTAAAATGAATTTATATGGAACCATTTGGAAGCTGGCCGATTGTGCAAATTACAATGAATGGCTGGTGCTCTTATGTTTATCCGAGTTGACCCTTATCATTGCCAACTCAAAACATAAAGAATTATTTCCGGCCCTCTAAAATCTTAAGAGATAGACTCTAAAATATTTAAAATTATAATGAATTTATATGGAACCATTTGGAAGCTGGCCGATTGTGCAAATTACAATGAACGGCTGGTGCTCTTATGTTTATCAGAGTTGACCCTTATCATTGTCAACTCAAAACATAAAGAATCATTTCCGGCCCTCTAAGATCTTAGGAGATAGACTCTAAAATATTTAAAATTATAATGAGTTTATATGGAACCATTTGGAAGCTGGCCGATTGTGCAAATTACAATGAACGGCTGGTGCTCTTATGTTTATCCGAGTTGACTCTTATCATTGCCAACTCAAAACATAAAGAATTATTTCCGGCCCTCTAAGATCTTAGGAGATAGACTCTAAAATATTTAAAATTATAATGAATTTATATGGAACCATTTGGAAGCTGGCCGATTGTGCAAATTACAATGAACGGCTGGTGCTCTTATGTTTATCCGAGTTGACCCTTATCATTGCCAACTCAAAACATAAAGAATCATTTCCGGCCCTCTAAGATCTTAGGAGATAGACTCTAAAATATTTAAAATTAAAATGAATTTATATGGAACCATTTGGAAGCTGGCCGATTGTGCAAATTACAATGAACGGCTGGTGCTCTTATGTTTATCCGAGTTGACCCTTATCATTGCCAACTCAAAACATAAAGAATCATTTCCGGCCCTCTAAGATCTTAGGAGATAGACTCTAAAATATTTAAAATTAAAATGAATTTATATGGAACCATTTGGAAGCTGGCCGATTGTGCAAATTACAATGAACGGCTGGTGCTCTTATGTTTATCCGAGTTGACCCTTATCATTGCCAACTCAAAACATAAAGAATCATTTCCGGCCCTCTAAGATCTTAGGAGATAGACTCTAAAATATTTAAAATTATAATGAATTTATATGGAACCATTTGGAAGCTGGCCGATTGTGCAAATTACAATGAACGGCTGGTGCTCTTATGTTTATCAGAGTTGACCCTTATCATTGCCAACTCAAAACATAAAGAATCATTTTCGGCCCTCTAAGATCTTAGGAGATAGACTCTAAAATATTTAAAATTATAATGAATTTATATGGAACCATTTGGAAGCTGGCCGATTGTGCAAATTCCAATGAACGGCTGGTGCTCTTATGTTTATCAGAGTTGACCCTTATCATTGCCAACTCAAAACATAAAGAATCATTTCCGGCCCTCTAAGATCTTAGGAGATAGACTCTAAAATATTTAAAATTATAATGAATTTATATGGAACCATTTGGAAGCTGGCCGATTGTGCAAATTGCAATGAACGGCTGGAGCTCTTATGTTTATCCGAGTTGACCCTTATCATTGCCAACTCAAAACATAAAGAATCATTTCCGGCCCTCTAAGATCTTAGGAGATAGACTCTAAAATATTTAAAATTATAATGAATTTATATGGAACCATTTGGAAGCTGGCCGATTGTGCAAATTACAATGAACGGCTGGTGCTCTTATGTTTATCCGAGTTGACCCTTATCATTGCCAACTCAAAACATAAAGAATCATTTCCGGCCCTCTAAGATCTTAGGAGATAGACTCTAAAATATTTAAAATTATAATGAATTTATATGGAACCATTTGGAAGCTGGCCGATTGTGCAAATTACAATGAACGGCTGGTGCTCTTATGGTTATCCGAGTTGACCCTTATCATTGCCAACTCAAAACATAAAGAATCATTTCCGGCCCTCTAAGATCTTAAGAGATAGACTCTAAAATATTTAAAATTATAATGAATTTATATGGAACCATTTGGAAGCTGGCCGATTTTGCAAATTACAATGAACGGCTGGTGCTCTTATGTTTATCAGAGTTGACCCTTATCATTGCCAACTCAAAACATAAAGAATCATTTCCGGCCCTCTAAGATCTTAGGAGATAGACTCTAAAATATTTAAAATTATAATGAATTTATATGGAATCATTTGGAACTGGCCGATTGTGCAAATTACAATGTACGGCTGGTGCTGGGATACCTATTATTGTTATTTCTTAATGTTGTCTAGTTAGAATATAAAGAATCATTATAAACAAAAATATAATATAGTTTAATTTCTTACTATATGAGAAGAAACTGGGATGGGATGAAAAAAAAAATTAAATTTCATACTATTTTTTTCCTTTGATTTCATATACGTATAGACAAAAACTGGGATGGGATGGGATAGTGTTACCTGATGAACATTTTAATTTTTTCTGGGATGAAAAACTGGGATAACTTCACATGCTTCAATATTCGAGGAGGTAGAATCGATTTACCCTCACCAATATTTGTATGTTTTGCCTCAGAGTTATTTTGCCATTTTTCGGAAATAAATCAAAAAAATTCACTCTAATTGGTTAAAAAACAGTTATGTTCCATTCCGATTATTCATATTCCAGAATTTCATCTAAAAATTATTTTAGAATCTCATTTCTATTACACATGTCGAATTTCATCATAATCAGTTAGGAATGGCCAAGTCCCATCCTAAGTTCAGCATTGCCGGCTTAGAAATGGTCAAGTTCAATTCTGTTTGGCCATATTCCAGAACATGTAATGAAGAAATTTAATTTTACTGCCAACTATTCGTATTTAAGATAAATAAAAATTTCATAAACAATAAACAATATTTTGTTACTTAATAAAACAACATAAGAAATATGATATGATAACTAATATAATATTATCCTACACTACCGATCTACATAAAACACCCAAATGAAATTTGGCTATACTGACCGCAGTCCGCAGTAGAGCCCTTGTGTTACTTTTGATTAATACAAAGTAACCGTAACGACGAAGATGAAAACTGACACATTTTTAGTTATGCGTTATAAGTTGAAGAAGATGGTGATGAGGACGATGAAAGGTGCCATATTTTAATTTGTGTCAGTTTTTGTACGAATTTTTTTTTTAAATTTTATTAAGGTAAGTAATTTGTAATATTTAATTCGAGTTGTGATAGTTTTGATAACAAAAAAAAAATGTTCCGGTGGAAATTAATATTTAGTTTTGTGTCGGCCTCGGTAAAGATTAAGTTACGGTTTTAATAAGTATTTGGACTTAAGACAGTTTTGAGGGAAAACAATATATTCAATTAGAGTAGTGTCAGTTTTTATAAAGTTTGAGTAATGATTTCAATTTTATTTAGAATTAGGACAGTTTTGGGAAAGAAATAATTCAAGTAAGAGTTGTGTAGAGTTGTTAGAAAGTTTAGAGTTGTTTTAATGAGATCAAGTAATAATTTCAAACTATTGAGCGAGAAATGTATACTTATTTTGTATCAACTATCGTGTTTGGTTTGTTTTATTTACTGGGGTTGATTCTTTTAGTTTCATAAAAATGGCTTTGAGTCGATTAAAATTGATGGTATACAACTCGCCATGGAGTAACAAAAACAGAAAATTAACGAGAAACCTTGTGTTATTATTTCTAAACATGGTAAGTTCAGATTTTAAGAAACACCAATTAAGAGAAATATATACTAAAGATACATGTTAAACCGAAAGTGGTCTGACTGAAAATGTCCGAGATAAATTCAACATTAAAACGGCGGCTTCACTGAAAGCTAAGATTATTAACAAAAAGATCTTCTTGTTAATAATCTTTGCTTTCAGTCAAGCCGCCGTGTACATGTTGAATTTATCTCGGACGTTTTCAGTCAGACCACTTTCGGTTTAACATGTATCTTTAGTAATAGTTTTAAGTAAAGACAAAGAATTACGCTTTTAATTTAGACGCAGAATTCAATTTAAAAAAGATGTAATCATCTTCTTCGTATAGCGAACTTTGTGTATAGAATAAACTTCTTACAGTGAACTCGATTGTGCATTAGATTCTCCGAATGGAATGTAAAGAAGTCAAAAACTTGTGGAAACTTTGGGTTGATATATAATATACTTACGCAAATACTGGAAAATCATAAAATGCCAGGAAGTTGCGCTCTCCGTATGGCGATAGGGGTAAATTTGGCTGTAAAACTAAATATAATGAAGCTCAACGGCAACAGATTTTTGGCAACTATTGGTCGCTGGGTGATTTGCATAAGCAACGCAGCTACATTGCAGCTTCTTTGACAACAATTATGCCAAAATATCGGAATTCATCAACAGAAAATTATCGTAAGTTAAAGAATGCATTTCATTTTGAAATGAATAATGTACGACTTCTTGTTTGTAAACCATTTTTGCGAGGGAAATCCCATTATCTCCATGAACAAACCTCTCGTGAATTTATCGACGGAGGCAAAATATTGTCTGATATATTGAGGGATTACCAAGAAAACAGTATTAACGCTGGCCAAAAACACGCAAATCTGGTCATGTTCAGCAAAATATTCAATGAAGAATACAACATAGGTTTTTTTGTGCTCCAACATAAATGTTGGGCAATACAACTTGATCCCTTTTAATTTTAAATCGTTTTCGATAGCAACGCCTTTGTCTACCATTACATCATCGCTACTACTAAATAACTCAATTAAATTCTCCTTTGAAAATAAGTTTGTCGGAAACCTTTGCCGAGTACCCTTGCCTGATATATGTTATAAGGTGTGCTGGGCTTACAGCAACCAAAAACTTTACTATATTCCCTCCTTTATATTGGAAATAAGTTGTAATCTTACACTTAAGGCAGGTGGTTTTTGCGTCTACTGGAGGGAAGGGGGAGACTAAAGTTGAGTAAAGTAATCTACCAGCTACGTAACCTTTCGGTAGGGTGGGCATCATGTGAGCTGTTCTGGTCATGTATTAGGCAGATGCGTGATGGGTACAATTGTGTAAGGCGTAATCCGGTCAAAATTCGCAAGTGTACGTGCTGCCTCCTCGTGGCAACCACTGCTAACTTAGGCCATTTGGCACTTTTCGCCATTTGGTACAGGCTAAAGTACCGCGCTAAAGGAGAAAACCTTGACAAAAAACCCTAATCTAAGGTGGAACAGCATATGCCGATGGATGAATGGCTGATAGGTTAATCAGTTCAAAGTAAGCGGACTCTGGATACCAGGCACCCTCTAGTTTTATTTATCCTTCCTGTAGTAAAGCTGGGTGGCCTGGAAGACGGGGCAAGGGTCGGAATATACGGGAGTGGGACGGCCCTCTCGAAGTCCTTGGGTTCCAATGCTACCGTCTTTCTAGCGGAACTACATGCTGTAGTATACATCTAGATAGTATGTATATCACGTACCGGCTGGCAGTATTATCAAGGCCATTAAGAACCTGAATATTGACGTGACGGATAATTAAGCAGGGTCCAGCACAATAGATTTGTTAGGTCGCAGTGCGAGGTGGCTGATCGCCCACATGGCCCTTCAATAATAATAATAATAATAATACACTTAAGGCAACATGACTGGCTGATTTCGATTTCTGTACAATCGAGTACACCTCTCACACCCGCAAATTTTTTAAAATAGGCGCAGGATTTTAATCCTGCTCTTATATTGACACTCCAATTAAAACTGGTAACACGAAAAATCGTAGTTTTCCTTCAATTTTATCAGCACTAGCAGAATCTTTAATTTTATGGAAAAGTGACTGTGCGAGATATTGCTGTACATCTCAGGTTCCATATCTAATTTTTTGATGAATAGTATGAGCGTTGCTTAATCACGTCATAATATTCAATTGAGGGCTCGTTGTAATTAAATCATCAACTGTAACTTGAGAATTTCGCGCAATATCCCTATCTCTATTTGACTCCAAAATTATGGTTGCTTGAAGTCCAGCATCAACGAATTATTTTTCTTTGTGTTCTTCAACATCGTCTTTTTTGACGATAGCTATTATGCCAGGCCCTGGGACTTGCAGAATGTCTGTTTTCACAATGTTTTGCTCTTTTTGTAACTGTACACTTCTTGATTTTGCTGGAGGCATCGAAAATTTGGATACAGTGTTTATTTATCTCGCCATTGTAACATTTTTATTACAATATTACAAATTGTTGCTAATAAATTCTTGCTTTTGTAATCAATATTCACAAAATGGCTTGAACAAGTAAAATAATTTTTTGTGATGAGTTTCTGTTTATTGGTGAATTATCTATTTTGTTTAAATATTTAAAAGGAACTGATCATGGAGTCCGGTGATTATAAAAGAAAAAGTGGAATTTATAGATAATTCTGATTCACAATACTGTACAATAAAAAATATAATGAGTGAATTAAAAATTGTAATGTGAATCTTAAAAAATATCAGGGTTTGTGAAAAAACATTTTGAAAATAAAATATTTAAGTAAAACGGGATTAAGAAGAAATGATGTCCCTACTAAAAAATTTGGACATGCAAGCAAGTAACACAACCGACAATTTACAACAGACAATTTACACCGAAATATGCCAAAGAGCAAATGCACAAAATTATTGATCGGTTGACCATTCACGAAAATTCCAAAACATTCTGTAAAATGTTAACAAATTACAGATCCAAAAACGAGAAATGGTCTAGCGACCAAAAGCTTCTGGCTCAAAATATTTATCTACTACTTATAAAATATTTACGAGAACTTAAATCTACCGTCGAAAACTTTATTAGTTAGATGGCAACCAATTAAACCTTTAAGCCATGGGGCGGTATCACGAAATCCGGTACCGGTGGAATTTTGAAGGAAATCGCCCCGTTTTACAGAAAACGATATAATCAACACCGTTGCACGGTAAATTTCCATCAAAAACCGTTAGGTAGATATTAGTTAATGGATAGCGATTTTTCATTTAAGAAAACACAAAATTTTCAAACTAAAAATTACTCACTAACAAAAATGAATTTGAAAATGTTTATCTATTAAAAAACCAACCTTAATGCTTCTAAAATATTGACGAACGCTATTTAGAAAAAAACCTAATGGCCGATTGTAAGAAAGAGTTGAATAAATATGCCATCAAAATAAAAATCTAATCTAATTTGTTTAGCCAATCCGGCACGCAGGACACCTAAATCATAATGATTACCGGCTATAGTCCCGATTAAGGACCATTTTAATGCAAATTAAAATAAAATTAACCCAAATCAATCGTAAAGAAACACCAGTTTGTTATTTTTGTTTATTATTTTGGCAACTTTATAGCAAAATATACAGCACCTTAGAAAAATATACACTGAACAAAAATTTGCTCAATATTTTTACCGACCGAATTTCATGATACGGTATTTTTTCCGGTCGGCTTTGCTAGCTGCGACATTTCATGAGTATGAGCGAAAATTTAAAACAAGTTGTATTAATATTTGATGAAATCTATATCAAAAGTGACCTGATATATAATATTTATTCTGATCAAATTGTTGGTTTCGGGGATTTTGGTACCGAGAGACAAGACAAGACCGGAAAAATAATTTGTTGTTTTATGATTAGAAGTATTATTTTGAACTGGAATTATGTCTTCAGTTATTTTGTATCCAATGAATTCATAACATCAGAAAAACTTTATTAATTAATAATAGAAAATTTGGATAAATGTAAGGAACTATAGGCGTGAAAGTAAAAGCTGTAACCTGTAACGTGTGACCAGTGATCCAGCAATCGGAAAGCATTTAAAATGTGTAGAATGACAGTAACTAGACCATTTTTACAATGTGGCGACCAATAAATAATTAGTATTTACGATTCGCCATATATAATAAAATCAGTAAGGAATACCCTAATGAAATCCGATTTAAAATGCCCTGATGGAATAGTCAGTTGGAACATCGTGAAAAAATTATACAATTTAGAAAAGGATTCTGTAACCAAACGTTGTCCAAAAATTTCTAAGGAAGTTCGAACTCGGAAGTTAAAGTTTATCGAAAAATTCGACAAACTGTTCGATTGCTTAAATTCAAAAATAAAATTTAGAAAAAAAAACTCGCTGGTGCTTCTATGCTAGAAATTCTTAAAGTATATGATTGATCCCATATCAAAGATTAAAGTAGGCGGCTAATTGACGGAACAAGAGCCCTTCAGTCTATGAATTTAGTCATAATATAGCAAAGTCAACCACCATCAAAAGTTTAACCTAATTTTCTAATGGTGTCAATTCCAGGATTCCCAACTGCTGCTGCGGAACTAATTATAAAGGTATCTGGAACCAAATGCAAACACATGCATTAAGATTTTTACAATGATCAAAACTCTTGCTGAAATCATAAGAAAACATACTATAAGAAAACATTGCAGCTGGTTGGCATAGAAATGCAACAAGCGAAATTCTTAAAAAAACTAGAAATCCCAATACTACATGTAGTGTATTTATTTTTTTGAATTTTTGTATGTTATCTTTATTTTGTGAAAATATAAACATTAATAAGGCTAAGAATTATCAGAGAATAAATTCCAGCTGTTTGAAACAATAACCAGCTTTGTTTGTGTTGTAAATTCTACTTCAACTCGAACTTGTAACTCGATTTGAAATTGAGTAAATTTGTTGTCGCAACAATAATCGCAATCGATTTCGATACCGCAGTTAAAATTTCTGAAGACAAGATCCATTCCGTAAACCGTATTCCAGAACTTTTTCAAAAATCATTTAGAATCCTATTTCAAATTTCGTCATAATCAGGTTAAGACTTAGAGCAGAAGAAAGTACTTCTGCAGCGCCCGTCTTTAACACAATACGAATTCGAAAGTGTAAGATTCGTATTTGACTTAAACAAGAAACGAACGAATCTGATTATTCAAATCAAACAAGAATCTTACACTTACGAATTAGTATATCTTATTCAGAAATAGGCCCAGCGGTACTGAACTACTGAATTCATCAACTGGATCTGACGAACTGAAGCGAAAAGTTAAAATCGAGCTTCCCATCTATCGGTATGCTGTGAAATCCTAATAGCCGGGAGCTAATGAACTTACTTACATTATGTAACTTTTATTCCAATAACAAAAGTTTACACACCAATTGGCCAACGTCTGTAGGCGAACAAGAAGTTATCGTACTAAGCTGGGGCTACTTGTGAATTCGATTCGAACGTATTTGACCCGTCGAAGTATAAGATTCTTATTCGATTTACAATCAAAACGAACGAATGTGATTCAGTTCAAGTAAGAATCCATTATTTCGAAAGCTCGAATACGTTCGAACTGAATTCACAAATAGCCTCCTAGTTTGCATTCCAACCCATAACCATGCCAATGACCGTAAGTCAATGAACTTAAATTAACCCAGAATACAATACAATATCGAGTAAAAAATAGTAACTACTTGGCAAAATTTTCTGCACATTTCTACAAAATGAAGGCATGCATGGAAAAAACATATCGAAGTTAAACGTCAACAAATCAAGTTAAGGTGTGCTAAAATGAATTAGTTAAAAAAAATATTCCAACTTAGGCCTAGGCTGTAAGGTTTTATTATATAAAATGGTATTTAAACATTTCTGGACGTATGGTATTAAATACCGCTTGTACTTCCAACATAATAAAATTGCAACGAATGCAGTCAAAAATAGTAAGAATAATGGTAAATGCACCCTGGTATGTAGATAACACAAACAAACATTGGGATCTACACACCGAAACAGTAGCAGTCTCTATCAAGCAGTACAGTAAAAAGTACCAGTTAAATTTAGAACAACATCCCAACGCTTTAGCTAGGGAAATATAAAAAAGGCCCAGATACCGGCGTTTTAAAAAAATAATCCTTTAGACTTTGAAGTAATTACTAAGTGCAAAATAATATTCAGAACTAAGGTCAAGTTTTAATCAAAAGTTTCTATTCGCTTGTAAGGTTTTATTTCATCTTGTGAGTTTCCTATATAGGAAAGATTCAAGAATAAAGCCTTGAGCAGTTCAAAAAAAATTCTACAAGATTAATAAGCAAAATTAAACTTAGCAAAATAAACAAAATTAAATTTAAAAAGAATTAAAACAATTGCTCTGTGGAAAATAAACTACCGCAATTGTCATCAAAAAAAAATTAACAAATAGTAAAAGAAAATAACCACAAATAGTGTCAGTAATTAAAATCTTAAAGGACAACAGCTAAGAAAATTTTATAAAATTAAAAGTCTAACAAGGAGACGGCATGCTCGTGGGGTCACCGACCCAGATAAAATTGTGTGACCAACTGAAGTGGCTTTACCCGACGCACTGGCTATGATGGCTATCGCCGCGAAACTAATTCACATTGGATGGGTAGCTTGTCGCATCAGGGAGAAAATGAGACCACTAGTTAGTTGCATTCGATACTTTAACTTTAGACACAAAGTCGTAGAATATAAAGCACTGAGGATATATCCAAGGTTTGCATTAAATGCAGATGGCAGGGTCACTTTGTTAAAGTGTGTTTCTTAAATGTCTTCACGTTCCGCAGGCTGAAGTTAGATCGGTGGTATACCTTACCTTTGTTAGGGCCGGTCTGTTCTCAAGAGTCGCCAGCTGAGAAGGCAGCGAGTGTTACACTCAAAGCTATACCATCAAGCAATCACGTTTAAAATAAATACCTTAAAAGGCAAACCGCGAGAGTCGGCCAGGAAATTTACTGGACGGAAGTTAACGTCTTTCGACCAAGAATTATTCCAATTGATGATCGAGGACATCAAACCGCTTGAAAAATCTATTGGCTAAGAATCTATTAACGATAAGGTGTGTCAAATAGCAAATGCCATTATTAAAGCCTCTAATGCAACAATGACAAGAAGATTTGTAGATAGCTGTCGTTCCCCGATTTACTGGTGGACCGAGGAAATAGCCCAGCGTCGCAAGGCGAACTTCTAGTTCCAATGGTATCCAAAACGAATTTCATGAAGCTCGCAGCAGGCTTTAAGAGGCGATTCGTTAAAGCAAGCAGCGTTGTTCTGGGAATTATGCTGGGATGCTGATCGTGACCCCTCGGGTAGACCTTATAAGTTGACAATGGGAAGGCTTAGGGGTTTACAAAATGAATTTCCATCCTGTGTCAAAACAGTGAAGGAAACTGTTTCCAGTCTCCTTTCCGCAACAAGTCGAAGAGATCCCAGAAATCGAACGAAGGTCTGAAAATGAAACAATGCTAGCAATCTCCTTAGAAAAGCTAAACGCGGCTTATGGTAGAATTGGAGTTACCAAAGCCCCGGGCACAAATAAAATACCAAACGTGGCAGTAAAGGCAGCAATTACCGCCAAATCAGAAATATTGCTCGAGATGTATAATGAATTCCTGAGTGAAGGTATATTCCCGAACTAGTGGCAAATATAAAACCTGGTACTGATTCCTATAGCAAGTAAATCACCGAACAGCCGTCATCTTACCACTCTATATAACTGCTCGATAGAGGAGGAAGGTGTTTGATCGCACTATATGCAATAGGCTTGATTCATCTATAGCATAGAGGTTCATCTATAGAAGAGGCGATTCTTATCCCAAGCAGGAAAGTTAAGGAATCGGTATCTTTCTACTATCAGGTACTTGGGGGTGATGTTGGATAAACCAGACTTTCATTTATGAAGCACATAGAATTTGTCAGTAACAAAACAGCAAAGGATGTGTCATGCTCTCTAGGCTAATTTAAAACGTAGGTGGTCCAACATACAAGAGCAAGAAACTCCTGTCGCTTTAAGAGTTTTCAGTTAATTTCGTACGGTCTCTGATGAAGCTGCTTATGTCGTCACTGGCATGCCACCTATATTGACCTTTTAGTTATAGAGGGGCAAATACAGGTTTAAAATTGAAAACAGCTCGAAATGCCCAAATTGTGTTGGGTTGGCTGAAGACGTTGAGGACGTATTTTTCTATTGTCCCAGATTCGACGATCCGAGGAAAGAAATGTTTGAAAATCTTGCGAGTACAAGGAAGCCCGAACAATTGTGCTAACTTCATGCTGGAGTCAAAAGGTAATTGGAACGAGGTTAGAGACTTCGTCGCGACTGGAATGAGGCGCCCTAGTATGTAGAAATATACTAAAGTAACAGCGTAAACTAAATCCCCCTACTGACGAAATACCTGACTATGGTACCAGGAGGAAAAGGGATACAGTGGCGAGGGTCATTTCCTAAATTAAATAATAAAATAAACTAAAAATCTAAAAGATAACCAAAAGCCCAAAACCTCTCTGTCAAAACAAACGTTATCGAAATTTTAATTAATCTGCCGGAAAATTGACAGATCGTACAAAGGTATGTATATTCAAATTTATCACTCGACAAACTAAAAATTATACACGAAACAAAACAAAATTCACATAGCTAGCAGATGCTTTGTGGAAACGCTAAGGAAACCGGTCAAATTTAATTTTTAGCAAAGTTGTTTCACTTTACAATATCGAAATTATTAACAAATAGTTCAAATCTATAATTTTCACCTTATTCCTTATTCGATTCGAACTATTTTTTTAATAATTTTGGTATTGAAAATGAAATAATTTAGTCAAAAATTAGATTTAACGTTTGGTGTTTGTAGCAATAAATATTTACTTTTCTTAGTTTTTTCCGATATTTCGTTCTAATCAAGGTACCCCCGAGCAGTCAGACATCAAATTACCCTGGTAATCGAGTACTCGAAAAAAGGCCGCGGGTACTCGATAATCGGTATTGGATACCCTAATTAACTAATCAATTCCTAGAGAACAGCCAGCATATCAATGAGATTTCAGTTTTTACCATACCCCGCCCCCTAATAAATTCGATGTTAACAAACAATCAATTCAATGAGAAGTGATGAATGTGTTTGGAAAAATGTGTTTATAATGTGTTTGGAAAATTTAAAAATTCTCACGATTATCCAAATACAGCATTGTTTCATCCATTATCAACAGAAAATAATTGCTTTAACTTCGAGTTTTTTTTTTTTTTAACACTTAATCCCAAACCTCAAATACAAAATTGTTTTTTAACGTGCCATTTATTGGTACCATCCGTCGGAGATTTTTTTTTTTTCTGTTTCAATTATCGCAAATTCAATAAACATTTATACGAGTTTACTGGAAATGATGGTTTGGCGTGTGTGGTTTTGGTACAAGATCTACTCGTATTTTCTCCAACCACATAAATATTGCACGGTTCTGTATACGATGTTTTCAATATACTAAAATTGGCCCCAATAAATCATTCTCGCGTTTGTTGTTTTTTTTAATTTTTTTTTTTTTTTTTTATTTGTGTATCATACCTTCCCGACCTCCGTCATGATATGTGCGAAGTTCATGGAACTTTTTTTATTTGGTGTGCGTATGTGTTTTAGCCTGGTGAATTTTTTGTGTATGGTGCGGTTAATCAGTGATTGCGATGTTGATTTTTTTTTATGTACAATTTTCCCATTTCGTTTCCTTTTATTGTTTTTTTTTTTTGTGCTATATCCAAACCAACGATGGTCAATTATGGTTTATACGGTTTTTTGTTGCTTCCTTCACACAAAGTACACACACACAAAAAAAAAAACATCAAATATAGCAACACACATATTTGAAATGTACGCAGATTGACTTTTTTTAGCTGGTAGATTCACACTTGTTTTTCCATTTGGTTGTTAATTTGAAAAGTATGAGTTTCAATTTTGTAGCACTATGGGTATTAAACATACAACAACACAAATTAAAACAACTTAATTAAAGCATTTGAGCAGAATGCTTTTGAGGGAAATTAAATTGAAATTTATAAACATGAAATAAAATTTACATATCAGAATTCCCACCGTTAAAATTTGGTTAATTGAATTTTAAATCTGAGACATGGTGAACTCAATTTTTTTATTGTTTTCTACATTTGATCATACGTAAAATTGTGTTGGATGCAGACGATTTTGAGAGAATCCTGGGATTTCCTTTATAATGAGAAGGATGTCGAAATTATGACTTACCGGTTTTACGAAATTTTGTATGAGGGGATGGATCTATTTATTCAAAAAATGTCAACAAACATAATTCGTATCGTGAAAAGTGGTTCAACAAAAACCTTGTTAATTTTATAATTTTAAAACCAAGGCACACAAACGGTATAAAAAGACGAACGCATCAGCTGATTTTTCATTGTATTCTCACCTTCGGTATGAGTTTAACATTTTAAATCATTTTTTGTATGGTATTGACTTGCTATCAAGTCGAATCCCTTGTCTTGTTTACATTATATTAACTCTAAAAGAAAGTCTGTTGGTTATCCTTTACCCATGAGTTATAATGATACGCAAGCTCATAATCTAAATTCGGTTTGCGAATTATTTCCAACGTTTCCAAATCCATTTATTCAGTCGATAATATTTTTACATCTCTCTCTCTCTCTCTCTCTCTCTCTGACCAAGACATGGTCAATAATCATTTTCACGGTATTTCTTCTTTTACGGGGGAACAAATTAAAACGGCTTTAGTTGGAGTTAATACTAAAATGTATATGGACCCTGATAGTGGTTCCTCAATACTCTTAAAAAATTACGCCGAAGCCTTAAGTGACCATTTAGCTCATTTATTTAATTACAGCCTTAGGAAAGGTATTTTTCCCCAGTTCTGGAAACCCTTGTATGTAGTCCCAGTATTTAAATCTGCTAGGTATTTTATATGTTATCCCTAAACTTTTTGAAAAACTGGTTAAAGATTGTATTTATTTTAATACCAAAAACTTAATTGTGCCACAACAACACGGTTTTTTTCTGGTAGAACAACGACAACCAATCTTGCGAAATTTGTTAATGATACGGTATCCTGTTATCGCAAATGTCTCAACTGGTACGTACTGGTCAAAATTATTCTGATAAGTTTACAGTCTCATCTGGTGTACCTCAGGGTAGTCATTTAGGTCCATTATTATTTATTCTGTTTGTTAATGATATTACGAAATGGTGCAGACGTTTTATTGGTACAACAGAAAATTAATCGGTTTAGTGGTTGGACCTACGAAAATCGTTTAGCTCTCAATATCTCCAAATGTAAAACTAAGCCATTTGCACGAATTAAGATATTAAAAATTGTAGCTCCGTACAGTTTACAGGGCATGAAAATTGATAGAGTTACTCAGTTTATTGATCTAGGTATTTTGTTTACAGGTAACCTAAGTTTTACTAAACATATAGAAATGATTGTAGCTATAGGGCCGACTCAATGCTTGTCAATTTTCTGACGCATATACTCTCAAGACATTATATATTTCTTTTGTTAGGCCTAAGTAATTTGTGGTAAGATTGATTGCGCGATATTGCTTGACTTTCAAAAAATGTTGAGTATTGATTTTCATCGTACGAATTATGGAATTGATGAACTTGCTTCTAAATATTTTTACCAATATTCAGAACTTTTCGATTTTAACATTTCAAGAGATCTTTTTATAAGAGCCGTATTCGATATAATAAAAATGTGTAACACTTTTTTAAATACCAAATCTATTAGTATTGTAATCTCTAATATTTGTAAGTGCTGGTAAATAATTAAGTAAATAAATAAAAACTCCTAACGACTACCATATTGAAAATTATTCCAATCTAAGTTGATTCGTATTTCGCGATAAGATTGAAATGTTTATATGAAAAATTTGCCTAGGGAAATTGTAAAGTCGTTGTTTTGTCTTTTAGAATCATCGAAAGGTTTAAGCCATTCTACAAATGCAATAAGA
Organism: Tipula vernalis; assembly: GCA_958295665.1. Taxonomy (NCBI): domain Eukaryota; kingdom Metazoa; phylum Arthropoda; class Insecta; order Diptera; family Tipulidae; genus Tipula; species Tipula vernalis. Next base: position 3,345,660 of record OY282561.1, read on the forward strand.
GTGTATTCAACTCTAAAAAGTTTGGGTAATAACTTTACTTCAATTGTTGTCGCACGTTAATTTTGTGATTTTATATTTTTGAATTAATTAAAGAAGGAAAGTACTGCCTGTATGAGTGAAATATTTTTTGTGTGTGTTTACATAAATAAATATATGTGATCTTAAATAATAAATAAATAACTAAATCGAAAGTGATTTGTGATTTGACATGAAACATGATACTCGTATTAAAATTTGCATAACGGTACTGCTCAAGTATCGTTAGTCAGATGCTCTCACGCCATATGCGCTTGCATGTGTATCACTACGAAAATATTTAATGTATTGATTTTGTGCTATAGTGAAATTCTACGGTGAATTTATACTATAGTTATTGGGATTTTCATTGTACTACAGTAAATACGATGGTTAAATGTTAGATGTAGTTTACGATTAAAGTGTTTCCATGTGTATAATTATTTATTAGTTGAAAAATATCGTTTGTATTTTGGATTTATTTCTTGTTTCTAAAATTACTGTTATTCATAAAAATAATTTTCGTTAGTTTTCTGTGAATACCTTAGCAATAAGCAAACATATGTGTATGTATATGTGGTCGTATTTGCATGCATAGTTTTTCGTTTACTTATTTTTATGCATTGCAAATAAAATATGTTTGGGCATAGATTAAATACAATTTTTATTTAACGAAATGCGTTGATGAAATTTATATTTTATTTTTAATCGTCCAAAACGCAGGAATTTTCAAAATTCAAATATAATAGTTTTGATCGTAACATTTTTCATCGGGTCAAGGTTAATAAAGTTTCAGCTTCCTAAAACAAATTGAACCTGAATTTAATTCTTTTAACAGACATTTCGTTGAACAAATTGTGGGTTTAAATTTTAATTAAGTTTATGAGCCAAATCATAAATTTTGTGCTAATTATTTTTTGCATATTGATACAAATAGGAATTACTAGTTATTGATTTAAATTCGAGTTATTTAATTTAATTTAATTTAATTAATCTAGTATACATAACTTTAAGCTATTAATATTTAATATGTTTCAGATTAATTTAAATTAATGAAAGGAGGGGGAAACGACGTTTGGGGAAACGAGTTGATACTGCTTGTCAGCTCGGTATCCATAGCGTTAAACAACTGGGCTATAGTCTAAAAACTAGCTCAGTCTCTAATGGTGTATCCGAATACCTGGCACCCTCTGGATCATGTGGCCTTTCTCTCCATTATAGATGAAAATTTTTTCTCTGCTACTCGTGACATTATTATGGATAGTTCCCATAACAACAACAAAGAGGTCGCGACTCTTAAAGACCCGGAAACTGCGGCTAGAGGGATATCGGCTTTTAAGCCCGGTCCTAAAAGGTAAGATATGAAGCTGGATATAAGTAATAATATTACTGGTCCTTCTAATACAATAACTACTATGGAGCTTTGGCCGATAGGTCTGGTTGCGAAACTACAGTTTAAGAAGAATATAAGCTCGTAGGAAGCCTGGGTGAGGTCTGGCCTGGAGCCAGATTACAAGTTGTGAGAGCGCAGGTTTAGATCCCCGCAAAACCGAGCGGTTCAAGTGAAATCTTTAAGATGCTCCGGATTGGCAATCCGGATCTTCCAACCTCCAATTGCTATCTTGCCTTGAAGAGATGGCCAGTTGGTGCTCCAGAACGTGTCCGAAGAGGGCATGGAAACACTATCGTTGGATTTTAAAATGTTCAGATCCTTATTGACACTGTGTATACTTCAGGAGGATTCAATATCATATTCGCCGTCAGGCGCATAATCTGACGCGACGGTGGTGGGGGCGAAGGTAAAGATAATTGTTAAAGCTGCTGTAGATCACTTTATACCACTGTAAGGTAGCCTCGGCTACTGTGCTAGTAAAAATTCTAGCTGATGGAGTTGGAGCTGCCCTGATGGGATTCAATGCCCCAAACTATAACTTTACTAATAAGGAAGGTAAGATTCGTTTTTGTTTGTGCGATTTAAATACAGAAACACAGATGTAGTACAGGCCGGGATTGTGATTTTTAGTTTAAATTTCTGGCTTATGTCAGCCTATCTCCTTTGTCAGGTGCTTTAATGGATGCTCAAAAGTGAAAATTTGGAGTCATCGTGTTCAGCGATATAAACTTACACCACATAATTGGAAAGTGTCTGATGACCATTTCTTTTCGGAGCACTTCTTTCTTCATTATGGATTGCTTACAGAAACCAACCCATTCTTTGTTTCTTCAAAGCCCCCTGTATCAACATAGGAGCTGAATTATTCAAGCTATCTGATGCTTTTCAAGTGGCTATGTTGGAAGTGTCTCCTCTGAGGAAACCATTAGGTAAACCAAGGTCACTTTGGTGGTCAAAACAGCTCCAAAGCTTTCGTCAAAAATGCAAAAGTTTTTCAAAAACGCCAAGAGAACATGAACTGTGCGTATTGGGACTGCTATAAAAAAGTCCTCAGAACTTATATGTATGAAATAAGTAAAGGCAAAATAAGTGTCTGAAAGCTAAACTGTGGTAAAATACAGAAGTCCACGGAGGCTGCCAGCGCTTTCCGGAGTGTTTCGAACTTGCGCCTGAAATGCCGAATACTGTTAGGGGTTAAGATGCTGCAAATCAAATAATAAATCAGTGGAAGATAGTGTGTGCCTCTCCCATTAACAGTTTTAAGCCACATAGGTCAGGTTGACCTGATGGCTTATTCCTACGAATTTTCAGCAAGCTTTTAACTTGGCTCTACCCTAGCTGGAAGTTATCTTCAGAGGTAGTTTAGAAGTTTGCCACATTCCTAGGAAACGAACTGAGGCAGACGTAATATTTATATCTAAGGCAGGAAAAATTTCTCATTGCCATCCCAAAGACCTTAGAAATATAAGACGGACCTTCCATTAGCAGATTTGTTGGAGTGGGCAGGGTGCACACCCCATGGTGGAGTCTTGTCCCCCTTCCTAGAAAATTAGCCAATAATAGTAGTAAGAATCCTTGTACCTTAAGAGATCCCTCCGCATTCTTTCCAATTGGGCCAACAATAGTGGGCTAAATATTAAGTCACGTAAAACAAAAGTGGTCCTATTCTTCAGCAAAATACAAACTTCCTCAGATTGATCTTCTTACTTTAAATGGTATTATCTTGCCCCTCACTGATCAAGCGAAATACTTGTGTCTTATTTTGGATAGCAAACTTAGCTGAAACCCTAATATTTTAGTATTTTCTGCAATAATAAGCATTCTTAAAAAAAATACAGTCGAGAATAAAAATGTTTCGTTCAATTTTATGCCTTTTTAATTACTAATGTCATTTTGATTGACTTGGGAAACTGGGGTCGGTGCAAAAAAGAAATAAGCTCGATCATTTGTCTAGTTTGGGCCTTTTAATAATAATAATAATTGTGGCAAACTCGATGAATCAAAGGAAGCCCAACACGAAAAGAAGTCAAATTAGATAAATAGTAAGGGAATAGTTTTGACCAAGATAATGCAAGGCCACTTAGAGTTTTGAAGATTCTAGAAAAATTGCAAGAGTTCATTTGGGACATTTTAATGCATCCATCGTTTTCTCCGGATATGGCATCATGGGAGTTTTATTTTTTCGAAATCTACAAAACGTGTGCTAGTGACTATTTTCAATCAAGGTCTGAAGAAAATCATAAAGAGTTTTTTAACAAAATATTTCATTTTTCCTTTAAATTGAAAACTAAGCAAAGACTTTATTAATAGTCTAATATATCAAATCACGTGACCATTAGTGTTAATGTCGACTAATCGCAAAATAATACCTAAACGTAAATATTTGATGTCGTGCCCACACTCAGTTGAGATATTCTAGAACTAAGAAAAAGTGTACGAGGGGAGAGAGGAAGGGGGCTCGAATAGACGAAAAATAAGTAACAACTACCGCAACAACATTTTCTATGGTTAATACAAATTTGGGTGACCGCATACAGATGACAGAATAAAAATCCTCCCCTTCCCTCTCCAGTATGCCAGTATATCTTATTCAGCCGCTCAGGAAACTAGGAAAAAAACATTACTAGAAGTTAAGGCTAGAACAAAGCGGCAGAACAAATATTTTGCCATTGTGTAGCATTATGTCATACACGATACACGAATTGGAAATTGGAACATTAAAACGCTCACAGAAAATATCAAGGCTACCTAGCACAAGTTGAGAAGGAAATGCAGCGATAAAAATAAAAAAATAAAAAACAAGTTAAAGTCTCCTTAAAATACTCATTTGTAATCTATTTCAGGTTTCCCAGTTGTGATTCCATAAGCCTGACAGCTTTTCTAGAACGCTTTGTTACTGAATTGTTTGTCTTGTGTTTGTATTGTTTTACAACATACTACCAATTGACCACCTACATAGGTATCTGTGTCTGTCATTATTAACTAACCTCTCCCATCGTTCGGTTTTGTTATATCTATATTAGTGTATGGTGGGGCTAGTATCATCCGGGAGTCTGGTTTATTTTTAGTCGTACTCTCCAATCAATTAGTCAATCAAATTGAATTGGTTGCTTTACAGTAGGCGAAATTTGTATCAAAGTCAGTCCGGAAGAAGTAAGTCTAAAAATCTTGTCATACTCATCTCCTCTCATTTCCTATTATGAAAAACTTGTACTAATTGCACAGAAAAGCCTAGATATCCAGGTATAAGTTGGTAATTTAATTTTCACTCATAACAATATTACTTTGAGTGAAATTTTAATAATTTGTGTTAGTGTAGCTGAACGTTAAATCTCTCATATAAGGAATATTGTGTGCTTTATCAGCGTTATCAATCCCATTCACCCTTGTACATACATACAACAAAAATATTAAATATAATTTGTCGTATTCTTATTCCTCATCCTCCCAAGAGAAGACGTTCGTTTTCATTTTAGTCTTTAAAAAAAAATGAGTTTGAAACATTATAACACCCAACTGTATTATAATTTTTTTTTTTTTTCGTAAGAAAACAAACGAAAAAATAACCATTTTCCATTTTTTTTTTCTAAAAAAAAAAAAAAAATTACATGCATACGAGTATATTCGAGTGTACATTAAAAAAAGGAAAATTATGATTTAAATATAAAATATAAAAAAAAAGTTGGGCTAGCGTTTTTATGTTTTTAGACTTTTAGAGTTTGCAGTACATAAACACACATCTCTTCCCCACGGAAAACACAAGCAGAAATGTATCATCATATCTCGCTCGTAAGACATAATCGCCTTTTATGAGAGTAAATAATTGAGTTGAAAAACTTTGGAACGAGTATCATTACGAAGAAGAATATTAAAAAAATTAAATAAAACGGATTGTTCTTTGCATTTTGCCTCAAAAAATAGAAAAATAAATAGATAAGAATATAATTTTGAATGTAAGAAATAATAATTATCAGACGTTGAGCAAAAAAAAACCAATTAAAACTTCTACATTTTTTTTTTGTTGACTTTGCTTCGAAATGGTGTTTATGAGTTCATCTTTGTGTGATACCTCGAAAGCTGATTGAGAAGTGTGCATTAATCTAGTACAGTCCTGTCTTATTGTTGTATCTTTTCGATTGAACTAAAGTTAAAAATAAAATTATTCAACCCAGGACGTGGCTAAAGCTCAATGGAATGGTGAGGGGATGGGGGGGGGGGTCGAATACGAAGCATAAGTAAATCTTGCGATGCCGCCGGAGGAATGGGAGAAGGATCCTAAAATAAAAAAGGCTAATAACACAAGCAACAATTATACTAACCGATACTCGACTAATTACCAAGATCTCATCCTCATTCTATCTCAATTTACTTCCCAGTGAAAATCACGGTTATCAACACTCGAAAACGAACAAAACAAATTTAAAAATTTAGAGAACATTGGATTGGTTGGAAGTTAAACACTAGACAATTACAAAAAAGAAGAATAATAAACCAAACAATTATTTAATTTTCTCACTATTTTTCTATCGGTAAAGGTTAGTTTCGGGTTAGTACTAAACTCAAAGAAAAAAACTACGAATATTAAGGAAATCAAAAATTTTGAATTTAAGAATTCAAGGAATTCAATTTAAAAAAATGAAAAAAAAAAAAAAAAATAATAATGATAATGATAATATCTTAACAGCAACATCCGTTGATCAACATTGTTGAATGAACTCATTCTGTAGATGACTTTTGATAGATGTTATATGACAATGGGGACTGGGTGTTTGGCTGGATAATAGTTGACAACATTACTGAAGACATCCAAAACCATTACCCAACTATTACCTTACTTTCGGAAGTGGATATAAATTTGTCTTTGCAAAAATTTTGGGAAACCGAAGAAGTTCCGATAAAAACTAAAACCCACCTAACCGATGAGGAACAATTATGTGAAACCCATTTTGAGCAAACACATTTACGTTCATCTAACGGAAGATTCATAGTTAGACTCCAGTTCAAACCTATCAGAAGTGAACTATGAAATTCATTCAATACCGCTATACGACGTTTTTACTCTTTGGAGAACAGATTGCAAAACAACCCTAATATAAAGGAACTCTATACATCATTTATGCGGGAATACATTTCACTGGGTCACATGAAGCTCATACCACCGGAGGAAGTTAATATAGATGATGCTAAAGCGTACTACTTACCACACCACGCAGTATTAAAGGAATCAAGTACCACAACAAAACTACGAGTGGTATTTGACGCGTCCTCGAAAACGACGAACCACGTTTCTCTAAACGATACGTTTTTGGTAGGACCAACTGTTCAAAATTCGCTATATTCAATTTTGTTGAGATTTAGGAATCATTTTATTATATTCGCCGCAGACATAGAGAAGATGTACCGCCAAATCTGTATCAATCAACAAGATACTGATTATCAGCAAATTTGTTGGCGCGAAGATCCATTATCTCCCGCATACAACAGTACCGACTACTAACCGTAACTTACAGAACCGCTTCTGCTCCCTATCTTGCCACGAAAACCCTCATCAAACTGGCTGATGAATACCAGAACCAATATCCTACAGCCTCAAAAGTTATTCGGGAAGATTTATGTGTCGACGATTTAATGTCCGGATCAAACACAGAGCAAGAATCATTTAAGCTGAAAGACCAAATTATCGATATACTATAGCTAGCGCAGGATTACATCTTCGTAAATGGACCTCAAATTACCTACCATTATTAAACACCATTCCAGCGGAAAATCAGGAAATTTCACCATTAGAAATTCACGAAGGAAAACAATCACTTAAACTACTTGGACTAGAATGGAACCCATGTACAGATAACTTTCATTTCAAGGTTTTAATTGATCCAAACCCATCAACAACTAAAAGGGAAATGTTATCCGAAGCCTCGAAAATTTTTGATCTAATTGGTTGGCTGTCTCCATCGACCATCATGGTAAAAAGCCTATTCCAATCGTTGTGGTTGTTAAATTTACAGTGGGATGATCCCTTACCGGCCACTATTTCCAAAAGATGGACATCTCTAAGAATGGAACTTAAACATTTAGAAAGAATTTCTATACCACGATGGCTGCAAACCAAAACGTTAAATTTTCAAGTACATGGTTTTTCCGATGCATCGGAAACAGCATATTCAGCTGTTATCTACACTAGGTGTAGAAATGAAAATGGAAACCTTGTAACCAAAATTGTCACAGCAAAGACAAAGGTGGCACCCATCAAACCCGTATCAATTCCACGCTTAGAACTATGTGGTGCTCTTCTGGAGATTAATGACGACAGTTTTAGAATCACTCCAATGTCCAAAGGCCGATATATATTTATGGACCGACTCCGCCAACGTATTATGGTGGCTTTCATCCCATCCTCGTAATTGGAAGACATACGTAGCAAACCGGACAGCTGAAATTTTGGAAACCACAACAAGATCAAACTGGCAATATGTACCAAGCAAGGAAAATCCGGCGGATTGCGCTAGTCGCGGCATACTGCCTTCTGAGTTAGTTGATTTCGAACTTTGGTGGAAGGGACCTCCTTGGCTTGTTCAATGTGAAGAAAATTTGCCAGATCAGAAAAAGCTACAATACAATCCTGATAATCACGAAAGGAAAAGATCTAACGTAAATGAATACGTTGTAGATATCAGAAACGATTTTTTTGCGGAGCTTACTAATAGATATTCCCGGTTTTCAAAATTAATTCGAATCGTCGCCCGCCTGTTACAATTCATCAATAACATAAGTATGTGCAAAAATCATGAAGCAAAGGCTGATCTTTTATCGCCAACTGATTTTAAAACCGCATCAAACCTTATCATTAAGTTGATTGATTGATTGATTGATTGCGATGTACGATCAAGCATTAAGCAAGTCTCCCGTATTATAAATGCGAATACCACATCACTATACACCCATGTTACACAACACGACACCATTCTTCATGAAGCCAAACCCCGTAAAGAAAGGCGACACATCGATAACCACATAAGTCTAATAGTTGTGATTTCCGCCCCTGGCCAGGCCGCCGTCGTACACCTTTTTACATATAACAAGATCGAGGGATGGGAAAGGAATGTTAGCAACAAAGACTAAACCCGGTTCCAGACACCTAAGTAGTTGATAGTTAGTAAATTTGTTAGTAATTATATTTTTTTAGTAATTTATTTAGGCACAAGACAATACAATTTAAAGTTCATCTACTGCTCCAACCTGTAAGAAGACACAATGACAACACAAATATCTCCTGGTGCCGCAAACTCTTTTTTCTGAAAAGCTGAAAACAACTATTATTATTCCCTCCACCATTTTTTCCATCGGCGATTGTGAGGGGGGGGGCGAGATTTCGTTCCATCATCATGTTCCCATGCGGTCACCCAAATTTGTACTAACTGTAGGTAGTGGTGCTTGACGTTGTTGTTGAAAATCGTTGCGTCTCTGCTGTCTCTGCTACTCGCCCCCCCCCCCCCCATCAAACCATATCATTAAGTGGGTACAAAGTGAATCATTCGTTGTTGAAATGAAACTTTTAACTGCCAAGAAACCATTACAAAAGTCAAGCAAAATAGTTTCTCTAAACCCATTTTTTGACATTGATGGGATATTGAGGGTTGGAAGTCGAATTCGACATGCAAATATCCCATACGACACCAAATTTCTAATAATTCTACCAGCCGATCACATTATTACTCAACTCATAATAGATAAGACACACAATAAATACCTGCATGCGTCCCAGTCATTATTGATATCAACAATTAGGCAGAAATACTGGATCATAAACTGTAAGAATGCCGTCTGCAAACGTATTAGAAAATGCGTTTCTTGTTCGAGACACCGAGCAACCAAGATTAACCAACTAATGGGCGATCTTCCACCAGAGCGTGTCAATTTCAAATATACCTTTTTTCAAACCGGAGTTGACTATGCAGGCCCCATTTGGTTGAAATCGATGATCGGAAGAAAGAACACTCCGCATAAAGGGTATATTGCGATCTTCGTATGCCTAAGTAGTAAGGCCGTCCACATAGAATTGGTTAGTGATCTAACCATTGAAGCGTTTATTGCCGCTCTTAAACGCTTCATGTCCCGTAGAAGTGTATGCGCCGACATTTTCAGCGATAATGGTACCAATTTTATCGGTGCTTCCAATACATTTGCTGAAATTCAAAAGTTAATTAAAACAAAAACACGTAATAACACAATTTCAAATTTTTTATTAGATTTTGACACAAAATGGCACTTTATTCAACCATCCGCACCCAGTTTTGGCGGCCTTTGGGAAGCAGCCATTAAATCAACGAAGTACCACATCCGGCGAGTACTTGGTAACACCATATTAAATTTTGAGGAGATGACAACACTTCTGACACAAATTGAAGCTATTTTAAACTCGCGTCCTCTGTGTTTACTATCACCAGATCAGGAAGATGCTCTAACACCAGCGCATTTTCTCACTGGGCAGCCGTTAACAATGCTGCCAGACCCAGACTACAAACCAGTGCAACAAAACCGATTGTCACGTTGGCAACTTGTTCAACAGTTGATGCAACATTTTTGGGCTCGTTGGCACACCGAATATTTAACGTTACTACACAATCGTTCCAAATGGCAACATAAACACAAAAATTAATATAAACAAAGTGAGTGAGCTGAGTTGGAAAATACAAAAGTAAAATTTAAATAATACATAATTGTTTGGTTTTATAATTAAAGTTTGTTTTAGGTTGATCCTTGAACGGCTATGTATGATGATGATGGATTGTGAACATTATACATTTCAATTGAAACTTTTATGATCAAATATTAGGAAAATATTTTCTAGGAAATTACACCTTTTTTTTAAAGTCCAACTGTTAGAATTTATCTTGGTCCATTGACAAAATTATGATTTTAATATTATTTCAAATTTAAAAGAACATTATGAAAATTGGTTGTGCTTTTTTCAATAGATTCCGTCCCGGCACATATACAATATGGTTGCATCGATTAATTTGAAGACGACCAAAGTCGCATTGTAAAAATGCTGCTTTGGTTATTTTCAAAAGTATCGATTAATAACTCTCACTTTTTTTACTGTCGTTGTAATTTCACTTAAATCTAAGTTTTTATTTTTTTTTAGAACAATATTTTAATTTAATTTTAAAATATATTAACTTTAAAATGTTTAAACTTTAGAACTTGACTTTGAATGCTACTCATACATCGTCAGTCAAGAATTCACCGCAATTATTTAAAGATTGATTCATGGCTGGCCAACTCACAGCTCATTGTACCAAGGGACTCGTTACAAGCTTGTTGGTAAAAATAAAAAAAATCATTCAAGTATCAAAATGATTTGAGACCGTTTTTAGAAGTAGAAAGCAGACAATTATTGTGCGATTTTTGTAATTAAGGAAAGTCTACGAGTCATAGTGAAAATTTATGTTTTTATTTTAAAATAAAAGGGCCAAATTTATGTGACTGGCCAGCGAGTCTTTTCAACTTTTCATTCAGTTTCATTTAATTTATATGTCACTTAACAACAAAGTGAAAATTAATACGCAAACTATAGGAAATGTCTGATGATTCTGTGGTTGATATTTCAAATATAGTATATAGTATGCTTTAATAAAATAATTTTGCGTCAAATTCTTGAGAGTTTATGACTCACTTCACCAGTCCTTAAGCAGTTTGTTTGTAATCACATAACAGATCATGTTTCCGAAAGACAACAGCACAAATGATTGATGAAATTCTGAAAATTATTTTTTTAGGGATAAAATGAATTTCCATATTTTTGAAAAGATGGAAGCACTATTGTTTTTTGATAGATAAACAGTGAATTAATGAGAAATCTTACTCATTTCAACGAAATTTTTTTCTTACAGAAAATCTGACTGGTCTACTATATAGCAAATCTGCCAAATAAGTTGGCTAATAATAAATAACTGGGCCAATTGCATAATTTAGAGCTTACACATATGTTGCGATGCACAAGATTGAAATTGATTGAATTTTAAGAAACAAAAGAACCAGTTTTGTTACATTCAGATTTCTTAAAACGTGAAATCCAAAATCCATTTACCTATATCACAGATTTTAATATGTTCCGAAGATTTTAAGAGAATTCAATCCAGTTTCGAACTGATGAGCTTATGATTATGAAAAAATCAATCTTCTCATCAGGCCGCGGTGACTGGACTGATTATACCACAATTTACATTCTATATATACATAATGTGCTGTGCGTTTAGTACTAGCGAATCACACTAATACAGATGAACTCTCTTACAATTTTTTCTTCTTCACGATATTCACACGGCTCTGTGTGTAAGCTAATTTTACTTTATTAATTTTTTGTTGAATGTTAATTAATTCATGTAATTTCTAATATACTACCGGTGATTAGACCATTTTAATTGTGATTTTATTAACACGAAAAGTTTATTAGTATTTACGAACAGTATTTTAACGAAACTGGCCATTATGGGCGATGGTGAGAATCATAGAACAGTATACTTAGTGGATAGTGAAATAAATTTAAGTGAACATTTTTAAACGTTATAAGTGAAATTGAATTGCATGCACGAAGCAGAAGAAGTAGAGATTAAGTTTGGCAGGTGGAGCATTTTGTTACGATCCTATACTAAAGAATACAACAAACACAACACGTTGTCATTGGCAAAATGGATCAAGTATGTCAGTTCTGCGATGTCAAAAAATTAAAATAACATAAATTAATAGTATCAAATAAATTTTAGTGGAGAAACACCAGGAATCTGAATGTGCTGCATGAGTAGAAAAATTCGATTTGCACCATTGGAAGTGCCTCCACTAGTATTATTTCATTACATAACATTTTCTAAAAAATACGAGAGCGTACAATGCTTGCTTTTAAATGACATCATTTGGTGATCTGGTGCTACTTCCATGAGCAGTGAAAAAGATCAATTCAATCCTGGGTTTTCGATTAAAGGACAAATCTATCATAAAGTGGGATCATTGATTGCTACCATTGCCAAATGAATCTCATAAAATTTTGCAAGTGTATTTCATTGGCGACGAACAAACGGAAGTCGATCAATGTTGCGTAAATATAATTTGATTGAGACGGGAAATCATTGAAGATCTGCAAAGGATTGTTCATAAGTACACCTGTCCCTCGATTAACACGGTAATTACGTTCCGCCAAATTACCGTGTAACTCAAAACCGTGTTAATCGCGATTAATACAGTCGTCCCTCGATTAACACGGTACTTGATTAACGCGGCGAAACTTCTGTGCGTGTTAATCAAGACTTTCTCTCAATTCGTTGACCTTGTTAAATCAAATCCGTGTTAATCAAGTACCGGGTTAATCGAGGGACAGGTGTACAATCAATTAGCTGACGTATTCAAAACGACATTGGATTAAATGGTATTCGTAGAGTATAATGTTGTGATTCGAGCTGACAAACGTGCAGTTGGAGAATACGAACGTCGATTAAATGAATAGTAATGAAGCAGCTTTGCGAATATTGGGTTTCACAATATATGATCGAGAACCAGCAGTGGTTCATTATGCATTGCAATAAGAAAACTATCGACGAGTATATTTTACAAGAGAAACTGAATAGAGAGTAGGCAGTGAACAACCTGTGAATACAACATTAACTGCATTTTTCCAACTTTGATAGAGTAGTCCATTTTCAAGAACGTTACTATATGCCGATGTACCGTCATATTATATATGAAATGCAACAAGACAGATCTTTCAATGAAGAAACCAAGGAACTCCAGTCGAAAGCCCCGAAGTAATCTTCAAAAGTGACGCATTGGGACGAGTGTAAATGGTGCATCCAAAAAATCCAGAGTGTTTCTATCTCCGAATGATATTGCATGAAATTCGTGGACCAACATGTTTCACAGGTGAGATCAGAGAAGCATGTCAGCGTTTCGGATTACTGGCAAGTGATAACTATTGGGAGTTGACATTTCGAGAAGCTGTATTGCCGAGAAAAAGTAGAAAACATAGAAAAAGTGAGAGTTCTATTTGCAAAAATATTTACTACGTGTAGTCCATCAAATCTAAATAGATTATGGGAGATATTCAAAGAGAGTGTGAGCAATAATGTATTCATCCGGAATTAAATGTCGAGTTCAATGAAGAAATATATAATCAAACACTTATTAGTTTGAAAGACAAATGCTTAGCAATAAGCAATCCCACTTTAGCTGAACTCGGAATGCAAGCGGCACGAAAAGATGGAATCGATTCATTGAATTCCGAAATATTGAAAGAGAAAAGTTATAAAGTTACAACGCCCCCAAAAACCCATTATTTATTGAACTAGATGCAGCAGGAGGTACCGGAAAGATATTTTTGAAAAGTTTATTATTAGCTGAAATAAGCGCCAAAAATTGATTGCGCTTGCATTGGCATAATCTGGAATTGCGGCAACATTAATGCAAAGAGGATGAACTGCTCATTCTGCCTTGAAACTGCCGTTAAATGTTGCAGAATGAGAATATACAGTTTGTAATGTTTCAAGAGCATTTAGACGAATGAACAATGGCGCATAAAAAGTCATCCAAAGTATTAGATAGAACACTAAAACATCTCCGAGGTAATTCGGAATTAATGGGAGATGCATTAGCTATACTTTCTGGAGATTTTCGGCCAACGCCTTCATTTATTTCAAAATCAACTCCAGCAGATGAAAGCAATAATTTCTCTGCGTTTAAATCACCTTTATTGAAAAACACTCTCTAATATTTCCCAGAAATTCTTGACCAAAAATGTTTTCTCTGTTAACATGTTTCGACTGCTATGGGCGATACCAATACCAATAGATTTTGACATTTTCAAATATTATATAGCCCTAATCAGTACGGGTCCTGCAGAGTCATTTTAAGTTTGCTACCTAAAAATACCAAATAGTGATTTTGTTTTAAAACAATTTAAGCTTTATGTTTTCTAATATTGTTTATTTAAGATCTAGAATCATACTAATAATTTTTTAATTGTAACAAATATAGGCCTAACTGGAATTTGTTGTGCCCCAACAACAAATTACAGGGCTGACTTGTTCCATTAGTCCTTGTGTTAGTAGGGAGAGATGAACAGATAAGAGACCTTTTTATATTTTGACAGATATTTTGACAGGAGAAAGAAGCAACAAACTGGTACACAAATGAACCGATTTTGATATTGATGTACCTAACACACAAATACATCTTGGAACAACCCATCATTCTCATAAAGTTAACATCTCTTCGCACCGATTCATATTTCAAATGAATATTTTATATATTGGAACGCGTATTTTAAGCGTATTTTAATGCTATGCCGTCCGCTTCGATTATGCGACCTTGCGGTATGCTTCCGAAATGTATCGTAGTGTTAACATACATCTTTGAAACATTATTTTGTTAGACGTGATTGTGCTACCAACTCACAGCTTGCAAGTGCCAAAATTTAAGAATTTATCAAATGCGGACGAAAATTCGGAATTTTATATTTAAAAAAAAAAAAAAAGTTAACACGAACTTGATAACGAAATCTATGTTAATAACATAGAAAAACAAAATCACTACAAGTTTAAACCCCACTTTAATATCACAGCCATATTTTAGTTTAATATGGCCCAAGATAGTGTTACTGTTAACCATACGCGTTCCCCTTCTCCATAGACGTTTGTACTAGATAATTTTTTTCCATCTCTTGTATAACTTGGCACTAAATAATTTTTATTTTAAACTTACACCTAATACATCATAATCACGGAAAGCCTAACCATTAGAGATGATGGCAATTGTGGCGAAAAAATTTAATTTTGGTGAAATCGAAAATGTCATCTCTCATTAGTCATCTATACATTAGTACACACATTCTATTGTGCATCTTCGTACAGTGAAGTCTAAATTAAAATAAAAATTTGTCAACATTTAAAGTGACAAATGGTGAAATAATAAAATTTAAAACTAAACAGTTTAACAATAATAATAACTAGTTTAGATTATTGAAAGTGTTTCGACATTATAATAATAATTGTTGTGATAATATTTGTTGATGATATTTTATCCACCATAACAAACTAATGACAAAAAATGTCTGTGAAATCCACGTTGATTCAACTAAATAATAAAAATAAATAATAATGGTCAAATAATAAGAGGAACCTGAAATTTTAACATCAAATCGTTTTGAAGGAATTCATAAAATTTCTGAAATAGTTACCGAAACTAACCAAAGTATATGAAGACAAAATTATAAATGAAGTCACCAGTAATTAAAAATTCCTCATATAGTGCCATTCATAATCTAATGTACATAACTGCCATTGTACCTAACTGATTATAACTTTAAAATAATCAGTATTGGTCTTAAAGTGGTATTTGCAAGCTAATTAAAAATTTGTGCAGTAAATTATTGGCAACTCTGAGAGATAGAGCGTTACACGATACAACAACGTGTTTTCATTATTGAGCAATATCAGTGTCAGAATAGTGTTTCAACTTCGTCTACTGTGAAGAGATTAATTGAAAAAATTCAGGGAGACTGGATCAATTGGGAACGCTAAAAAGACTGGTCGTCCAAAAATAAGCCGTTCAAATGTCAATATCGGAGCAGTGCGTGAGAGTGTTGGTGAAAATCCCATAGAACATCAATTCGGAGTCATGGGCAAGAATTACAAATTTCACCATTTTTAACACCATTAGATTACTTTTTATGGGGTTAAATTAAACGCTACATCAATGAAATTCAGTCACATTTATGCAGAACAGTCATTTGTCCGATTTGTTATTTCATAAATAACCCGATCCTATGTACTTTATGATACAATAAAAAAATAACAATCTAAAGACTAAAAACTGTGTTTTGTATTTAATTCAAATCTTGCGTTAATTTTTAGACATCCTTTAGATAAACTAAATGAAAATGGCATTGTATATTTCTCATACGAACCGCTAGGTATAAACCTTTCCAATTTATTACTTTTGGTATTCCAGATATAATTGCAAAAGACGAAATAATTACTGGGTTCGGTAAACACGCTATTAATTCAGATGACATTGTTGATGTTATACCGATTCACGATGCAAAATATATACCATATATAAAAAAAATATCATATTCTAAAATTTAAAAAAACTGCTAAATGTTTGGACACGGAACGTCGTTTTATAAAATTAAGATAAAATGTCTTAATTTTTGTAGTGAATATTTATCAAAAGACTGTACCTCATCTACCAAAAAAGCAATGCGCCAACTGTACGAGACCAAACGCAGCTAATTCATTGGATTGTCCGAATCTCGAGCAATATAAACTCATAAAAGATAACGTATTCATTAATCGAAAAAATAAAAATCTACCCATCGAATAATCAATCGAGTAATTACAAAGCTTATAAACAGTTTATATCACATTTCAACAGCAATACATTTCCAAATTTACTGCTTCCCAAAAATTTTTCATTGCATACAAATTAGGATAATATTTTTAACACTAAAACGAAATCGGTAATCGGCAGTTAAAATATTTTAACTACAACTGACAACAATCAACTATTTTCATTACCTGAAATAACTTAGTTTGTGAATGGTGGATCAATTCAACGTTACAACAAGTTAGTCAATATTTACAATGTTGTTCTACGGAATGCTCAAAACATTAATCCGAAACTTATAGAATTATTTGGTTATCTTTAATCGTGTAGTATGCTGCTTGATTGTGACCCTATATAGAGCTGAAAAACCGAACGTGAGAGGTACAGTAATCGACCACGGTGGTCACGCTATTAAATATAAACTTCTGCCGTCCTTTACTCTCAACGTAACTGAAGCAACTGCCATAAAGGTGCAATAAAGGTATCATGTACATTTCATATCTGTTTATATTGCGGAGATCCCCAAATTTTAACCAATAATAAATATAACGTCATTATGGGCAGTGATTTAAACTGAAAATTGGAATTGAAAATCAACGTTCAAGAAATCCACAATGGAATTGTGTTAGAAGCAATAGAGCTGGAAATATCTTGTTTAAAGAATTTGTTCTTAACAATTTTGATATTTAGTAGAAATGAAATACCTCTAAGGCAGTTTGTGGATCAATTTGTGAAGCGAGTTCATGAAACTGGATTGTTATCGGATAAACCAACACATTCCAGAATGTGTCTGAGAATTGAACATTTCACGTAGCTCTGTGATGAGAATTTTACATTTAAAGACCTCGGCATGAAGGCGTACCAAGTTCAATTAGTACAGGAGCTGAAGAAAAATTACCATCCGCAAACGTTTTCCGTTTGCTAATTGGGCTGTGAAATACTTGGAAGAAAATGAGCCTTTTTACCGAAAAATCAATTAGCAAAATTGTCGCATTTGGGGCTCAGAAAATTCACACGAGTGACTGTGTGGTGTGGATTTTGGACCGGAGGGATCATTGGTAATTTTTTTTCGAAACAGAGCAAGGAGCCGCTGGTCTTTTGCACACTGTCTTCGGGGATCGAATAATCAACCGTAATGGAGATGTCAATTGGCTGCGATTTAACTCAGTTGGACTTTTTTTTTGTGGGGAGTCGTTAAGGATAAGTGTTACGCTAACCACTATCCAAGACTTGGATAGTGTTATCCAAGATCAAATTCATTCGTCTTTGAATTTAATTTAGAACCAAATTAAATTACAAACGTTAGATGGACCACCCTTTAAAATGATTTTTAGATGAAGTTCTGAAATATGGCCAGTTAGGACGGAACTTGCCTATTTCTCATTAGATTATGAGGACGACATTCCATAATTTTGAGTTCAAAAATCAAAGCTATGTGAACCGAACATTATTTATTATGATTTATAATGCAATAAAGTTATTTGTATGAATAATTGTACGACAATTATTCATACAAACAACTTTATTGCATTATAAATCATAATAAATCGGATCACATAGCTTTAGTTTTGAACTCAAAATTATGAAAATTAATTGAATGTATTCAAAAATTTAAATATCTTGGACTGAAGCACCACATTGATAATTTACTAAGAATTTAATTTGTCTGTCTGTAATCAGTTGATTTTTCGGCATTTTTTGTAGACAAATATATTAATTGTTCATGGCAATCCCAATATTTTCGATTTGGTAAATCAGAAAAATACAGAGGCCAATCGCTCATAATATATCTACTGAAAAAATGTAGAAATATCCTCCCCCCTCACCGTAATTTTGGCTGAAGGCAAAAAGAGTTATACCAATGTACCACTCTGCAAAAATGACAACCCTCCATGTTCGTTTCTGTTGGTAGTTTGGTTTCGTACTGAAAATTATGGTCTACTCATCAGGCAGCTACGACCAAAATACAAAAAAATCCACTCTAGCCACATACATTAAGTATCTGGCCAGAACGTACTGACATAGCGAATTATTATTCACTACATCAAATATAAAAACCCATAGAGAAACCTCATTTGTGTGTGTATTATGCCCACACGTACATTTATTAAAAATTTAATTTGTTTTTATATTTGATGTAGTGAATAATAATTCGCTATGTCAGTACGTTCTGGCCAGATACTTAATGTATGTAGCTAGAGTGGATTTTTTTGTATTTTGATCGTAGCTGCCTGATGAGTAGACCATAATTTTCAGTACGAAACCAAACTACCAACAGAAACCAACATGGAGGGTTGTCATTTTTGCAGAGTGGTAGTGAATAATAATTCGCTATGTCATTACGTTCTGGCCAGATACTTAATGTATGTGACTAGAGTGGATTTTTTTGTATTTTGGTCGTAGCTGCCTGATGAGTAGACCATAATTTTCAGTACGAAACCAAACTACCAACAGAAAAAACTCATGAAGGGTTGTCATTTTTGCAGAGTGGTACATTCGTATAACTCTTTTGGCCTTCAGCCAAAATTACGGTAAGGGGGGAGGATATTTCTACCTTTTTTCAGTAGATATATTATGAGCGATTGGCCTCTGTATTTTTCTGATTTACCAAATCGAAAATATTGGGGATTACCATGAACAATCAATATATTTGTCTATAAAAAATGCCGAAAAATCAACTGATTGATAATTTACGGGATTATATGGTATTGGCAATAAGTAAATTGTATAAACTTCGATTAGTATGTCCTGTTGCCGTCTTGAAGGGGGGTGCATTTTGCACTGGTTAACTCGAAGTTGTCTTGTGATTTGGTTTGTTTGGGAGGCACTTATTACACTGGGATTCAACCTTTAGTATTTGCTCAGGTACATATTGTAAGAGTAATGAGTAATAAACCAAGGATTGCTGAGTCATAGTCGCTACTTCAATCTATAAGTATTTTACCGCAAAGACAGGAACTTCAGACAGACCCTACCATAGGAATGCATTCCGACTGTATGCCAGTTAAACTGGATTTACACAAACCATTTTGTGTTATGCGACCCAACGGGGATATGTGGAGAACAGAGGGACCATCCTTTGAGTGAGGGTTAATGGTATGGTTTATTGAGGCTGTTTACTGGCTTCCTCACAGGTTACATTTCCTTAAGGGTTCACCTTAAGAAAAATGAACCTAAGTATGGCAGACAGATGCTGCTTCCACGACCTGGAAGCGGAATCAGCGGAACATATTCTATGCCATTGCCCAGCCATTTTCCACCAAAGACTGCAACATCTAGGAGGGAGAATAATGAGCCCAGATAGTATGCTACATACAAGCCGCAGTGTGTGGTGGCTTGAACACATGGTCCCCCAGTAATAATAAAAATAATACCGCATAGACATTTATTCGTGTTGAATATTTAGAAAGTTTTTTATTTAATGACTCGCAATATAACTAATGTAAACACGACGAAATACAGTCAAAGAAACAAACTTTACTGTAAATGTTAGTCGATTTTACAAATCAATACAATATTCATCCCAATCTAAAAACACAACATTAAACGTTGTAACTAATGAAATGATGAATGCGTTAATTGAAATCCCAATTATTTCATGATGTAACAAAAATCCACGGCAAAATATATACTAGTCTTGAATATTAAAATAAAACACAACAAAGTAAAGAGGAGAAATCGTTTTGATATGTTATTCAGCATAATCCATTTAGCAGATAATGAAAGTATGCTACAAAACGAAAAAAATTAGAGAATTATCAGGTGACGGATTATCGGTTAACGAATCAATGAAACTTATTCGTTTTTTATTTAAATTTTACAATTTGTTATGGTACGAATGCAGAAAATCCTACTGAAATACTCCTTGATGAGTCGGTTATTTTAAACTTTGCAAATATGCTGAAAGACAACTACAAAAAAATGGAGGTTGTATTTTTCTTTAATAATTGTGGTAATGTGCCATTAATTCAAATAGAATTGCAGCTTTTCGTTGGATGGATAATAATGTCGTTAAAAGGTTGTCGAATAAATTTAATTGTAAATCCTATAAAAACCTGCGTGAGGTACTCAGGTGCCGAGAAAAGAAACTACAAACTGCCTTACATCTACATGGATCTGTGATGTGGCAATCAGAAACTCACTGGTTTTGGCAAAATCTACAAGAAACAATTTGGATCGATTAGAATTTTGTTTCCATTTGGAATTTTGGTTCCATCTGGTGGAAAATTTACAAATTTTGCTTAGTAATTGAGACCAACAAGAATTTGAATGATTTATCTATAGATTTCAAAAATTAAAAATTCTGGGATCAAATGGATTAATTGAGATTTTGTTTCGTTACATATTATTGGCAACTCAGAGTTATTATGTTAGGTTGGAAATAAAAAAAAAAAACTGTTGCAGATAGAGGCATAAAAAGTTTTATTAATTTGTAAAAACTTTCAATAGAAATGTTTAAAAAGTTAATAGCCCATTGTTAAGAGGGTTATTTTGAAGGTTAAAAATTTTTTTTACAAAAAAGGTAAAAAGTGATTTTTTCGGAAACTTTAATAATGTCTCAATCATTTTCTCCATAACTTAGAGCAATGCCTTAGCTCTTTTGTGGAACAAATTTTATAACGATGTACTGTTTTTAAGCATCAAGTTTCTCGGAAACGGTACAAGGGGCGCTTTTAATTTAATTTCAATTTTACACCGCTATATTTTGCAACGGTTGGGTTTCAACCATATAAGTAATAGTTTTTTCTCATATAATTTACTTCTCCATCACACCCTATAATATCTTGCACGAGGAAAACACCCTGCATATGTACATTCGTTGTGCACGATATTTTTGGGTGCAATTATATTTTGTGCCATTATATTTTAGGAGATTAATAATTCAAAAATATATACAGGAGCAGATTCCTACCAGTAGACATATTAGATTTAGTAGACACTTAATTCATTGTATTGTACCGAAAAGTCAATTTATAATTTGTTTTAGAGGTATAAATACAAGTGCGGTTTATTAAATAGTATTTAGTAATAATTGATTAATTTCAATTTCAATTTTCTGAAATACCTAAGAAACTCAACTTTCAGGTCTTTCGTGCTAACTATTTTATCATATATATATATATATATTACTAAGAAACACTATTGACTGCTTAGGTGTCAAATCAAAGTCAAATCAATTTTTAAGATGCTTAATAATAATTAATTTGCATTGAATTATACGATTATATACGATTATTAATACGATACTATATACGATTATTAGTTGAATAGTTAATACTATGTGATGACGAATTTGTTGTTAATCGGTAAAATAAAAGTGTGGCTCTAATTTACACTATTACCAAATTTTTATTTGAACCGCAAATATATTTTGGTTTTGATTCCTTAAATACCAATCTATAGGAACCATAAAATTATCTGTATTTAACATGTATCAATTTCGGTCAAAAAGTAGCTCTAAATATATCGCGTTCATCATACTTTAGTAAATTTCGCAAAGTTTTTGTTTGCAAAAATATCACATTCACCAACCCCGTATCATAATTTAGTAAAATTCACAAATTTTTTTTTTTCTGCAAATGTTTTAAATTAATTTATTTACCAACTAGACCGATGCTGGAATTTTTACACTGAATGCAGTGCTATTTTTCACTTTCCCTTGCTAAATTTTCCAAAATATATGTGTATGTATTTATGTATGAATACACATATAGATGATTTTTCACCATTTATAATGTTGTTTTAGTTGCGGGGGCGGTGGTTAGCTTAAAATCGCGTTTTTGTTTAATTTAAGGTAGCATTTATAAAATACATATATATGTATGTAACTATAAAACCGGGTATATTATATGGACAAAAATGATTGCGAAAAAATGAGGACAACTTAACACAAACCGGGTGCATATTTTATTCCTGATCACATATATATATATATATATATATATATATATATATATATATATATATATATATATATATATATATATATATATATATATATATATATATATATATATATATATATATATATATATATATATATATATATATATATATATATATATATATATATATATATATATATATATATATACGTATATACATCCAAACTAAACCGCTGTAAAAATAAATAAAATGCGCGCGCGAAATTAACAACAATTTTATTTTTTAACAAGCTTCATTCAAATTTATCGAATTTCTAATTCACACAAAAATAAAAAATTTAATCAAAAATTTTTATTATTTTCCAAAATGGATGAAAATGTATAAATGTGTTTTCGAATTTTCGGCTCAATATTTTATATTAAGTATAATAAATATTTCAAAATTTACTTACATTCACAAAACTTTTTGTTAATTAAAATGTTTCACAAATAAAAAAAAACTGTTCCGCGTCAATTTGAAACGACTAAATTATTTAATTAATTTTCTTTCAAAAATTTTTACAATACTATTACGAAGCACACACCAAAATTTAGAAAAATCTTTTAATCCATGGACACTCTCAGGATGTATCGTTTTTTGGAAAATTTTTATTTTCTTTGTTCGACACAAAAAGAAAAAATTAATAAGTAAAAAAAAAAAAATAGTTTTTCATATACACAAAAACAACAATAATCAATTTTTCCTTACACTTGAAATTTTTTGATTTTACTTTTTATACATATATGTATTTATTACTAATGTTTGTATAAATGTATATGAAAAAATAGCTTTATAAAGGAGAAAAATGATTAGTTTTCCCAAAAATGAATATATTTTTTGCGAATATAGTGTACGGTTTCCGGTTAAATTAGTTTTTCACGATTATTATTTTATATATATAAATATTAAAGTTCAGTTAAATTTTTATTGTATTTCTAAACACAGATTTTCATTCAGTGACGATGATTTTCCATGTGAGAATTAGATTTTTAATTGCATATATTGTCAAAATTTATATATAATACACATGTGGTTGTAGGAAAATGAGTGCGTACACACACTCATACAAAAACTCACACACATACAGAAAAACACACACACACAGCAACAAAAATATTAAAATGTATATTTTGTTTATTACGATTAATAAATTCTCATTAGACAATTAAAGTTAATAATTTTAAGTTTTAAAAAATTAAAAATTTGCACAAAATATAATTCGCGGTGTGAACATTAATTTTCCTTTTTAATATGATAAAGCAAGAGCAGCGCCTAAATTATTATTACTAAGTTTTATGACTAATTATGACATGCAAATTAAATATTGATTATTTTTAGGATTTAAGATTTTCTTTAAGACACGTGTGCGAATCCCATATATTGTCTGTAATCAATTTGTCATATGAATTAAATAATGGCGGATTTTTTGATAACATGAATAATTATTCAGACTGGTCGAAACGGATACAAAAATACCACATTTTTAATTTAGGTTTAAGTTTTAATTTTTTTAGAGGGGAATTTATCGTAAATATGTTATTTTTTTACACATATGATTTTATATGTTAATTATTTTTTATAAAATTCTATTTAATGCTAGATGGCAGTGTTTATATAATAAAGACAATTATTTTACTTATATGAGACATGTGTGTATTGCAAAAGGTTTAAATTTCTACCCCTTTAATAATAATGTTTTTCTAGCAAACATTTTCCATATATTTGTGCTGTCCTTGACTTTACTTAGAGATAGGGGTAGGAATAGGAACTATGTTTCACATAAGACACTGACCACACAAATACTTTTGTATATTGTGTAAACAATAATAATTTTTACTTTTGAATAGTAAATTAGAATTTGGTTATATGTAAGGTTGAGGTGATGTATTCCATAATTACGAAACTTCGAACTGACAAAAATGAAAAATTTGAGCGTTATAAATACACTCAAGCGCAATTAAAAAAAATTAATCAAATTAAACTTTAATTTGATTAAATTTTTGTTAAAAAAAAAACTTAAACGATGTATTAGTTTCTCAGACAGAATCTTTTAATTTGAGTTTCAGAAGTTAGTTTACCCGTGTACCATTTTGGGGTTCATATGACACGTGTTACTTACAAAAAAAATTATTTTGAAATAAATTGGTTAGAAGAAAACCAGAACTATTAATTGGCAGAAATTTAATATCTTCTAAGCAACAATAAAAATAATAATGTAAAAAAATCCACAGCATTGTAATCGTGTTATTGCACTATATGTATCTTGGACAATAAAAAAAATTTGCACAACGTAGCGGTACTTCTACCGACGTTGCTTGTAGGATGGCAGGAATCTGAAACACTTAGTTAACCAAGAAAATAAACACTTAAGGAGGAACCTCCTCAAGACAACAGGTTTTTCAATAATTTTTTTGCAAAAAATTGAGAGCATTTATTACAATGAATCAATTTACATAATAATATTGACGTTCAAATCAATACAAATCATTTGTTTTATGAGTGAAAAAAAAAAAAAATGGCGACACTAGAAGTTCTCAAACTTGGCACCTAGAGTTGGCACTCACTCTTCACAATTACAAAATTTATTTGAGTTACATTTAAAAGTAGAGTTTAATGTGATTTATAATTACCCAAGATTAATTTGCGATGCCAGGGCCATAAAGCAAGCCTTCTTCTTCTAGGAAATCACTAATCTGGGCGGAATTTTTCCCTCTTCCAGTCCTTTCTTGCAGTCTTTGTCTATTCAAACGATTGCTGTCGTACGTGTCTGCGAAAGTTTTGCATTCCAGGCCGATTTACAGTTCCAGGTCGTTCATGACCTTAACTAGAAATGCTTACCCATCATTAAATATTCTTCCAGCTAAATAAGCAGCAATCTGTATTATTTTTGAGCCACAGTTCAAATGCTTATAGGAGCTCAACGCCACACAGTCGCATTAGGTAAAAGACTCTTTAGCGTTTTGGGTAGAATTGCCAAGGCAACGCTACAATAAATCATCTCGCGAGAGATCTTGATATATCGGAAAGATATTTTTATGTATTTCCTGATGCAATGGAGCTGGATGTTGTAAAGGAAAATTTTTGGCTTGTGTAGTATTATACGCACACCACGAGTCGACGCCAGTGGGTCAAAACTGATGCTGCGGCTATTCGTCGATTTATATCGAGTGGTAATAGGTGGCCATTATTTCTTTCTTCATGTTTTCTTTCGATTGAGTTGCCTTAGACTTTCACGTCGTCGGTTGTATATATTTTTTTTCTGCAATTTTTTTTTTAATTTAAATTTTCAAATTTGAGGAAATAAAATTCCCCGAGTGGACCAAAACTAAGCCAAGCAATAGTGGCGGCATGGAAATATTAATACTACCTTGTATGGCAAAATGGGTTAAGTATTGGCAGTGGATGGTTCAGCAAGAAACAATAGCAGCAGCCACAGCTCCATTCAGTGAGAGCCTCTCCAAATGGCGGATTGGGTAACGCCCGCCAGGCCCAAGGAAATCAAATACTCGAGTTGGACCAAAACTAACCAGCAAAATTCAGAAGCGTCTGATTTTGTATAGGTTATTTGCAAATATTTTGGTATGCTCTATTGAAAATGAGCAAAAGCTCAAAATGGAGTGTACCTAAAGTATAGTAAATTTTAAAGTCTATATATAAATAAATAAATAAAAATAAATAAATAAATAAAAATAAATAAAAAGATTGTGCATTTCTACATATGGCAGGGCCATAATAGTTCGCTAATTTTTTAATTAAACCATCCGTCAGTTTTCCTTTGCCACCGCTTTTAGACGTGACATATACATACACTCTTTTTGATAACTGCAATATCTTCTTATGGATTAGCATCTAGTATAGCCTTGAATCTTTTTGTATCCCCAACGGCGAAACATTTCCAGAACAGCGTCGACCTTCATCTTTTCTGCAGAGCCTTTGTGATTTATGGTGCAACTTTCTATAGATGATCTGTACATTCAGGATCGTCGGCGTTATGTCGGAAGTAGGTGCATGCTTGGCAATAGTTACTTTTTACTACTATATCAATTACTTTTCCAGAGTAGTAAGCAATAAGTGTCCACGCCACATCACGCCATACAAAGATGGGAAGCCGCGCTTCTTCCGTAATCCGTCGCCACTAATAGTTAAATTTAATAACGGCGTTTCTTTCGCCTCTCTTTTTTCTCATCTTCTACTTAATAATAATTTTTTGACAGACATGTGCATGTGTTGTATAATACGTCCATAAGCGTTCTCGCTTAGAACACTGCCTAAATTCATGACACCGCAAAAGATGTTAATCCCTTCTCGAGCAACACCAAGTGCATTGCAAAGACGATAAGTCTATTTATTTCATCCGCACAGTGTATAAATTGGCATGATGGAATTAATATAGTACAACATCTGCAGCCCACCGAAATTTTAAAGCCAAGCCCTTTGGCACCCGATTGCACAAACGAAACTTTTTGCTTGCACTCTTTACACAAATTAATATCTGGAGGAGGGTCCCCCTTAAGATAGGCTTCCAAAATGCGAAAAAAAAACTCAGTTCGATAGTCAACGGCAATCATTGGCCAAGCTTTAGCGAGTATCTTAGGATCATCCATTAGTGATTTAAGTATAGTGATTTAAAAGAATTATAAATTTTCTAATTTCTTACGTAATCTTTGGCAAATGTCGTCAAAATCAGGCCAATAAAAATTTTGGTGTGCTCAAAATTGTGTTTTCGTTAATCCCAAATGAACTGACATTGGATCATCAGGACAAGATTGCAAAACATAGACACGATCATACAACGGAACAACCAGATTCCAATTCGATGTCGCATAATTTTTAAAAATTTTCCCATTTTCCATTTTAGATTCTAGAAACTGGCCCGGATTTGTAAAAACTCCATCCAGAAGTTCAGTATACCAGTTATCCGATTTATTATTAATAATAAAATCACAACAAAATGATTTAGTTAAAGCGTCTGGTATACTACGTGGAATTTACCATTTCGATGTTGAAGGTCAAATCATTAAGATCTAAATTTATCAATTGAAAAATTACAGCTAAACGGTGTGATATTTCTTTTGTTGAGTACTAAGTTTTTGACGAAAAAACGCAATCACTCGTTCCTCTGAGCTCTTGTAATGCGTGGTAAAAAACGCAGCGACCTCCACATCTTATGCATCTGCTTGAATTACAAATTCTTGAGAAAAATTAGGGTTAGCCAAAATAGAAGGACGAATCAATAAGGATTTTATTTCACGAAAAGCTATACCATCCAGCTACGAGTATTCCCAAAAATTGTCGAACGGCCCGGAGTTTGGGGCAGGATAGCTAAGAACAGAAGAGTTTTCGAAATTTATGGTTAACGTGACACTTTTTAGTCTTTGAGCTACTACCTGGAGCAGTCGAATGTGTTCATCATAAGTTTCCGTGAAAATAATACTATCATCTATGTAAGCACACATAAATACATTTTTGCTGACCAGTGATTTGATCCGGAAAAAATACAAATTTTTAAAAGTGCGAACGATTGTTGTTTGTAAAAAATTGTGTGATGAACGTTATGCGACTATATCTTGTAGTGGGATTTGCTCAAAAATATACCATTCTAAATGCTTATCATTGTCTCAAAAACAGTGTATTAAGCGGTAGCATCGCATAGATGTTGGTACTGCAGCAGCTGCTATAAATTAAGCGCCATGGCAGTGTTGGGTAGACTGGATACTATAACCGCTCAGATGGCTTCGTTTGCTCAGGCTATATATTCTAATATATGTCAGCTGAAATTGGAATTTAAAGAGTACAGGAGCAACTCAGACTTATCTGGTGTCAGCGATTTAGTTGATTTAGTTGATTCAATCAAAACTAGAATTAAAATACAATCATTATTAATCGAGCAAAACAGCAAGCCAGACAGAACTAACTTACTTGCCATGGAATTAAATCCCAAAAAACCAACACAGAAGACGAGAAGGTTAAACATAACCTTAACAAAAAATTCTGATAAAACAGAGACACCAGTTACATACCTGATTCCAACTAGCACGGAAATGAATAATTCCGAAACGGAGATAGCGGAAAAACTATCCCAGCCAAACAGGACAGACCTTCTATACAGATGACTTCAGTATAAGAATAGTCCAACTAGGCGTTAGCCCTTTGTCACGCGAGTACATCACTCTGTAGCAGAGGAACATGTTCACAGGTTACTGGACCGTATAACATCCAGTAATGACATATTCTTACAAAAAATTACTCCAAAGGCCTCTAATGGAGTGAAATACGGTTACGTATCGTATAAGATCAACATGCCAGAAGAGTCTTTTCAAGCCGCCATAACATCTAAATTATGGCCTTGTCAAAGACTTCCGCTAAACCTGTGGTATTCCGGCTTTATGTCTGCTGCAATGTCGACCGCCAAGAAAAAATAATTAACTTCATCAGTGGTGTAACATCTTCAAATGTCAAATGAATACTGAATATCCCATTTAACGATTACGTTAAATATAATCAAGCTTTATCATCTAGATGAATTGTTGATATGCCACTACCGAATAGTACTCATAGTGCAGATATATCTAACACACACACCGCTTCCTACAGCACCTAGTTACTATGCTGAAGAAGTACCTAATCATTACTATCGGAATTCAATAAAAATGGTTGGATATTCTCCACTTTATGAAATTTCCTGGATATGCTGGACCAGAAAATATTTAAAAGAGAATATCAGCGTCCGCTACCAGTGATAAAAATAAACCTGAAATTATATCCATTCAAGGAGTGCCAGACTCCGGTAAATCAACATGGGTCTTAAATTCACATATAATTGGAAAAGATCTCGTTCTCAGTTCTACGAAGCACGGCTTAATTATTAATGACATAAACACTAAGGTGTCATTCCAATGTGAAGAAGCTGGTAAAATCTTTGAAGTATCAAAACCAACTACCGCACGATTGCCTCTTACCTTTTAAATGGATTCAAGAAATATGACACGTCAAAATGCTTTATGTTCATGTAAATAAGTTTACAACACGTTCTAAACATCTTAGTACAACTTATAGATGCCCTGCGGATGTTGTACGTGCATAACAATCAATATACCATCAATTCTATACCACTAATAAAAATAGGAGCTCAGTCGGTTTAACAAATTCGGGTTGATTGTCGATATTCCAATTATGCCAAATACACTATACTTAAATTTCACAAAACGCGACAAGAGGCAATTTACTAACAATTTAAAAATATCTGATTCAAGTACAATCCTAATTATTCATGAGGCTCAATGCTTAATTCAGCTAGCGTTATCTGTATTCGACTGTCTGAGAAAAAAATTAAACTCTTTGTTAGCTTACCACATCCTGTAGTGGTATTACCCAGACACGCACAAGACTACAACAATGGCCAAACCACCAAGCATTAGGAATCAATCATTTTATTTCCAAAATGTTAATAAAATGTTGTCGAAAGCGGCTTAATTTCGCAATTTTGTGTTAAAAACGCTCCTTCCGGTATATGTCATCTGTGAAACATCATTTAACAAGGGGATCCTGAGTTCTGAATTGTTTCCAAACCAATATGTGGTTTATAAATGTGATCGTTCACCGCTGATAAGTACTAAACTATCTGGTGGAGGAGTACTCATGGCGAGTTAGTTCCAACCTGTCCATCGATCAATTATGTATGTGTTAAAATCACAATCAATAAAAAGTTAATTCGCTTGGCTCACCTATATCGTCTTACACCGCCTGCTGGTCATATGACGAAGAAATGGATGAAATTTTACCTTTGAACGTGAGTTCTGAAATAGAGTGTCTATTCATCGACACCGTTTCGATATAAATGTTAGCCAAATTTGCGTGGTACAGAATGGTCTAGACCAAATTTTAGATCTGATTTATACAAATGAATGAAATCTATTTAAAGAAACTGAATCACCATGACCATTCGGTATTAATGATATTAACCACAAAGCCCTAGAAATAATTTTTGAAATCAAGGCCAATAATGTTATTGATAATCATCAAAACAATAAGCCGTTTTACAACTTGAGAAAAGCCGACACAATAAACCTTCATCTTTATCTTGAGCTGATTAGCTGGAAGAATGAACTTATCAGCAGCAACATAGTTGTTAACGTGGAGAAATTCTACAAAATTGTATTTGAGGGCATTGAACTATTTGTTCCTACTGCTGTGGCCAAATCGAACAAATATCCATATGGTACAACGATAAACTTATCAATCTTAAGAACAAGAAAGACAAAGCTTACAAAGGAAATCTCAAAATTTTTTCAGTAGAAAGCATACAGAAATTCACTGCAGATAATCTCGAAAGATCCTTTGAGATAACCTAAGATCCTTAGAGTTACATTAGCCATATTAAGGAAAAAGTAAGAAACGATCATAAACCTTTTTGGAGATTTTTTAAAGAAAAACGTGAAACTAATGGTTACCCAATGTATATGAGATTCAAGGAACGTAAATCTCGTGACCCTTAGGTTATATCAAACATGTTTGCGGAGTTTTTTCAATCAGTTTATAAGCCGGAAGATATTGATATGTATGAAAATCCAAACAATGGTGAAAACAACGTAATCAATCATACTATGGATGTGGCCCTGATGGCATTCCAGCTTCATTATTGAAAGATTTTACATAGTTGGAAATTCCTATGTGCCTTCTATTTAAACAATAATTAAAACTAGAAGTATTTCCAAAGAAATAGAAAGTAATCACAGTAATACCAATTTTAAAAACAGCAGCAAGAAATGATGTTTCTTGTTATAGAGGGACTACATCAATATCTTACCCAAATTATTTGAAGTGGTAGTATGCAACCCATTCAGATCATTGGTTCCTCGATTCATCTCACAGCGTCAGCACGGTTTTATACCCAAAAGATCAACATCAATAAACTTTATTGAATTTACCAGCAACACCATTAAATAAATTGAAAAGCAAGTTGATGTGGTGTAACTGACTTTGCCAAAACCTTTCACTCGTTGGAACAGTTATACAGATTCGGTTTTTCTAAACAATTTGTTGCGTGCTTTAAATCATATTTGGGAGGTACCACAAGGCTCTCATGTTGGTCCATGAATCTTTATTATTTTCATTAATGACGTTACCGAAGTAATACGACATTCCAAGCTATTAATGCTTGCAGGTGGTCTCAAAATCTTTAAAACAGTAGAAAACATAGGCAATACCTATAAGCTACAGGAAGGCATCATCAATCTAGCGAAATGGTGCGAGTTTAATCTTCTCAGTCTTAACATCAACAAGTGTAAGAGTTTATCGTTCCATCAGAAAGTTAACCGTCTTTTACAAAATGTATTCGAGATTAAACACCTATGGATTGCTTTCGTTGAAATCATGTGCTTTACTAAGCACATCTAGCAATACGTCGCTAGAGCTAATTCCACGCTTGGTTTCATTAAGCGTTGGACTGGGGATATTTATTACCTCGAAACACTAAAAATCCTGAATTATGCCTACGTCAGGTCTCAACTTGAATATGCTGTCAAAGTCTGCTGTCGTTTTTACGACGAACCTATCCAAAAAATCTAGAGTGTCCAAAAAAAGTTTATACGTTATATGACGTGGAAAGATGAATGGGATTACGGCCAAGACTTACCGTAGCAAGTTAACCTGAAGCAATTACCATCATATGCTACTTGATGTAAAACCTATCACATGACAACATTGGCAAATAGATAAGAGCTTTTAAAGTGTTCGTTTGTGAAAATGAACAGGTAAACATGATGTCGAAGGGTTTTAATAAAATCGACCATCTGTTCGACTTTTACTTAAGCAAAGACAGCTTTAAACGTAGTTTAAAGGAACAATATGCTCCAACCTGAAAATATTTTTATGCCAATTTTAATTCTTTTTAATTTTAATTAAATTTTTATTCAACCCTGTTCCATTGTATTGTATTATAAATTCGAGTCAGCTTTGTAGAATTTTCTCTTGAATAAATAAATAAAATAAACACAAAAAACATTTGGTTCTAAATCGACATAACACCAAATCCAGACGCAAACGAAATCGAGAATTTTGTGTTTCCTTTAAACGATTTTTCTAAATCAATCAGCCAAAAGGCATCGAGGTTACCGAGGATTCTAGAGATTCGCGTTTTCCATTTGCTTGTGGAAATGCAAACTAAAGTCCTTCATTTTATTGCATGAACTGTGGAATGAATTCCAGAAATCAATTTCCATTTTTATCAGCGGTTGATATTTGAAATCAAATTTCGATAATTTTTTAAACTCATTTTTAAAAAGGGCAGCCATAGTTATCTATAAGAACACCCGAGGCGGTAATTAATTTTAATGCTTGCATTTCAGAAAATATATTAGAGGCTGGTTTCAACAAATTGAAGATTATTTTATTTCAAAAGATTTATATGATGACGTTGTTAAAGATCGCACTTTCCCCAACCTGCGGATGTGGCAATATTTAGACCTTTAGGATTAATTTGGGCGAGAAATATAGTATATCAAACGTGATACAATAATTAATGGATTTCGCACTTGTGGGCTTTCTTCCTTCAACGCAAATGCTATTGATTGTTCTGAATGCATTGCAAATTCAACCGAAATCGTAATAGTTGAAATTGTTGGTTTTAAATAAATTAAACAGCTGAACGCAATTGATCAGAGCAATAGTACACACTCCGAGGACTTTCTATTGTTGCATAAAATATATGAAAGATTAAAAGTGAATTTAACAAACGTTGCATATTATATAACTATTCAGAAAACAGTTATTTGGTAAGAACAATGTTTTTCGAATATTATTATCTGGGTGCTTTAATTATTTAAATTTTAATTTGGAATAATATCAATATACGGTGCTGCTTTATCTGAATTAGGAATTGGACAAGAAATTATAATTTTCGAGATTGAAGAAGTGAAAATGTTATGCCTGATGTAATCCTTTATTGAGATATGCATTTCAAAATGAATTAATTCTGTTTTTCTTTAGATAAACCACACTGAGACGCAAACGTTTGGCCAGGCTGATATTGCGATAGTTTCGATTGAAAACAGAAACAATACTAGTGAAAATAATAAATATTATTAAGACACCAGCTCGAAAAGGAATGAAAAATATTCAACGTCAAAGTTATATAAGAACATCAATCCCGCTCCTGTTAGAGAAAAAAAATGTTAAACGAACAATCCAAGGAAAATCGAATCCAAAAATTATCAGTGAGAAAATTTAAATTAAAAAAAAAAAAAAAAAAAAAGGATTAATCCAAGATTCTGAAGGGTATATTAAAAATGCTAGGCATTGGGCGGATCCATAGCGGTTAGGCCTAATTAAATCAAGTATAGATCTCACACATTTTACGTGCTAAAAATCAATTTTTTTGTGAGTTCTCAATAGACTGGGATTTGTGTGCCCAAATAAAATTACAACTGATTGTTTGTTTTAGATATTATCATCGATAAGACGTTGGAAAACTAACCAAAAGAGTGTTTTAATTATTGAAAGAACCTCACGTGCGTAACTTATTATAGATTTTTGAGGTTCTGATGAAAACGTTAAACTCCTGTTTATGAACAAACAACCACGTACACATCTGAATATTTGGAAAACCGAGAACGGAGTTGCATGTTTTGTGTGTGTGTGTGTGCTTCAAAGTTCTGCACTGATTTTAATTTAACAAATCTCTTCTAAATTCTTAAGTGCTAAAATGCCTAGGTAATATAGTACAGATTTTGTATGAGTCCAATGAAGTATTTAGTAATACAATTACAATTTTTTTTTTTTTTTTTTAGCAGTACAATTTATTTATTATTTATAATTTAAGTCAGAAAATGGCTGTGTTTTGTTTGCGTTTTAGTTTAATAAAATAAAAATAAATCTATTGTAAATCAAACAAATAACTAAGTTTCTTAAATTAAAACCTCGATTATAGGGGCTCATCAGTGGATCAAATAAATTATAGCGGGCTCATCAGTGGATAAATTAGGCCTCATCACTAGAAATTTCTTTTTTTTTTTAATTAGTTTTTTTAAGTGTTTTCCAAATTGTATAAATAATTAATTATGCAATTATGTAGTACAATTCTTTAATTCATAGCTTGCTTTAAACAAAGTTTGAAAAAATTAAGAAACTAAAGTTTACAGTCCAATAAAACTCAAAATTATTGCTAATGAGTTGAACATTATCAAATAATAATTATTATAATTATAACATTCTATCAGGACAATGTTAAATGAATAAATTAGGCGTTTATTTTAATTTAAAATAATCAAAATATTGCTAAGAAGACTTACCAGCTGTATAATTCATCAAGCCGATGTGTATTGTAAATCTAACACTAAAAGTCAAACTTGCAATTTATCTTAAATTACGGTTTACGCATCACAACAACACATACACAAATTTATATACAAAACACAAACAATTTTTATTTTATTATGAGACATAGATCACTATTTCACTGCACAAATTACTTTATCATTGCACTAGTTTTTATGTAATTTTGCATGATTGATAATTTACATTTATTAGACACAAACTCAACATTAGGACTTACATTTTAAACTAACCGAGTCTCGTATTCGTTCTCTTCATCGTTTTATATTTGACTGTTTTTGTTTGATTATGTATTGTCTCTTTCCGTGCTATTATTGCCTTTCATTTATATTGGATGCCTCGGAAATATACAACATTTCCCAGAACTTTACAAAAGCTAACTGAAGATATACGAGTACACACAACACACAAAATTGAAGGCACAAGCAGGGTGTTATTCCAGCAAATACTGTGCTTAGGTTGTAAGGCTAAGCGTTTGCTTGATTAACGAATTTGTCTAATTAAATTACTGCTGGTGGGGTTTAATTAAACGGAGAATTAGAAACTACACGTTTGGTGATTAAGTTTATTCTGGTTTATTATTAATTAATTTCGAGTTTATATACAAATTCATAAAATGCTTAATAATTAGTTTTTATAATGTTGTTTATATGCTATAATATATGATATTCATGTAATTAGAATCATTTGAATACAGATGTTGTTATTGTACTCGACAGGAAGTAATATTATATGCATACGGATAGGAAGTAATATTATATGCATATGAAGAAAAGTAAATTTGTGACACATGTTAATTTACTTGAATTGTAAACTAAGCAAAATGTTATAATCTTTAATGTATATTTAAAGAAAATACGTAATTCCATGTTCACAGATGAAGTGAACATACTCCCGGGCTACATTAAGCCTTTTATCTGGTTGTTTGTAATGCGGATCCTCTGTATGTGTCGCGCATAATTCTTTAGATGTCCGCTATGTATTTTACAGAATATGGCGCTGCTACAAGTTGTTGGTATTAAACATGAGGGAGTGGTTCCAGAGGTTGAGCCGGGTGTTGATGTGCTAGCAAATTCATTCTTCTGAATATACAGCAAGCGATGATAAAGAGAGCCGCTGGTATTACTAGATAAATTGCTGCATAGTGATGGTAATCGTGTATGTTAACCTTTGCTTCTGATGTCATTAGTGACCTCTTTTGGTCTTGAATGTCGGCCTCAATTGCCTCGATTCCTGGAAATTTCGAAGTTGATGTGTGGTTTATGATGTCTGTAACATTTATCATCTCGCTCAGGTTGAATGACGGCAAAAAGGAAAATTTGTACTTGCTGCTGAATGTTTTGTATCCTGACACTGTAAATGTATCACCTTTGAGGATGCAGTTTGCATGCAGCTCCAGGATTCCCTCACCATGAATGGATGTGGTTGTGGTTTCAAATGTGCCATCAATTTCATGTTCGCAAATTACATTGCAAGTTGTTCTTGAGCTAGTTACAAAGATCCATGCGTTGTATCTGTGTAGAGGAATCCAAATAGTGGTGATTGCTCTTTGAAGTATCTGGCAGCTTGTTGGTATTTCGCCATCCTGTTTGAGTAACTGCATTTCACATATGCTTTCATTGGAGCTGTAGTCATACAGCGGCTGACGTGTGTTGCAGAGATATTCTCCATTTAGATGAGTGCAAGCGTTGAATTCATGAGTAGAGAGTGGCATGTATTTATCCTGATGACTTGTTACCATCAAATAACTTTGAGGACGGCTGAATATACACATACTTTCTTTGATGTAGCGTGGGCACCGGTATTATGTTATATAAGGTGTATCGGGTTCTCTGTACCAACGGGATTTTAACCTCGAAGATTATGATTTCCTGAATTTTTATGGTTTTGACCGTGGTGATTTTATATATATGAGCTATATCTCTATTACGAAATGGTATGTCTTGGCTTGGTTTGAGATTATCGACTATCTGTCTGGTTTGCTCCTGAAGTTGGTGTGGTGTTAATATGAGTGGACTAAGTTTGCCTTGGTGTACTTCCGTTATGGTATCGATTACTGCTGATTGGAATGTGCGGAGTTTCATAATTTCCAACATTGTGTGAAGAGCAATGTCAGTGAATTCTGTTATTATTTGTTTAAGAGCTTCGAATCTTTGATTTGTTTCTTCGTGGTCGCGCTTGATGATGTTCACTGTCGTTTCTATTATAGATATCTGTTGCTGTAAAAGTTTCTGGTGATGTTGTTGGTTTAGATTAAGCTTTGCTATGCTTTCTTTGTAGGAATTTCCGGCACGTTGATCAAGTACGCCAAATAGCTCATTGGCGATGGTACCAACGAAGTCAAACGGTGATCTTTTTTGACGGGCTCTTTCATTTCTTCCCAACATATTCAGTATTTCGTTTTGCTCTTCTAAGTCGATGTAGAGGTTCCGCATTTGGGATGAAATTAATCCACAGTGTATCATATGTGTATATGTAGACTTGGAGTGTGTTGTGTTTTTGCATAATTCATTTAGCTGCCGAGTGGATTTTTCCAAATGGTTGAGCTCGGTCCAATATACTGTTAGATTGAAGTATGTTATTAGTTTCCATTCTCCATTGATTAAACTGCTTTGACCAATTTT
This sequence comes from Tipula vernalis, assembly GCA_958295665.1. NCBI lineage: Eukaryota > Metazoa > Arthropoda > Insecta > Diptera > Tipulidae > Tipula > Tipula vernalis. The sequence continues at coordinate 3,383,325 of OY282561.1, forward strand.
GTCAAAGTAGATGCCCGGATGAGACGAGAACTTGGATATGTTGTAACTGGATGTTGTTTCTGATACCACCATTCCTAGTATACAGAATATTGACAGCGTGTACAGCAAGAGATTTGATTTTGTGCTTGCTCTGGTTACTCGTCTCTGTGGTGGGTTTTGTGTTTCCTTCTGGTTTGAAACATCTGTGACCATACCGTGTTGATCTGTTGCTTGTGGCTCGTCTACTGGTAGAACGGATACTTTGGTAATTGCTCTTTTATAGAGAGCATTTCCATGGCCACGTATTGAAACTACGCGAACCAATCCGTCTGGTCCCGGGTGTGTTTCAACAATTCTACCTCTTACCCATTTTGTGGGAGGTAGATTGTCTTCAATTAAGAGCACAAGATTGCCCACTTGTATTTGTGGCCTTGATTGTAGCCATTTTGGTCGTTGTTGTAGTCTTCGCAAATATTCGTTACTCCATTTTTTCCAAAAATCTTGTTTCAGTTTTTGTAGCATCTGCCATCTTGACAAGCGATGTATGTTTGAATCTGCTAGATTTTCTTCTGGCACTGCAGTTAGTGATGAGCCGATTAAAAAATGGCCAGGTGTTAGAACTTCAAGGTCTGCTATATCACTGGACATTGGACATATTGGCCTTGAATTTAGAATGGCCTCTATTTGATTTAACAGTGTTGTTAATTCTTCATAGGTGAGCGTTGCATTTCCCATGATCTTTTTTAGGTGGGTCTTCACTGATTTGACACCAGCTTCCCATAGCCCACCAAAATGGGATGATGCAGGTGGTTGAAAATGCCAAGTTATTCCCTCTGTTGCTAATTGTTGAGCGACAATATCGCTGAAGTTAGCTGTTTTTTGTATCCTTTTTAGCTGATTATTAGCTCCAACAAAATTCGTACCGTTGTCACTATATATGTGAGTACATAATCCACGCCTGGATGTGAACCTTTTAAGGGCCGCAATAAATGCTTCTGTGGTGAGATCCGTTACTGTTTCTACATGTATTGCTTTGGTTGATAAGCAAATGAAGATTGCAATGTATGCCTTGTAAGTTTTACCTCCTCTGCCTTTGGTTGTTTTTATTTGCACGGGACCTGCATAATCCACTCCGGTATGCGTAAATGGTCTTGTTGGCTGAACTCGTGCGTATGGTAGGTTTCCCATCAACTGGTTACTTCCTGGCTTGATTTTGAATCTGTGGCATACAATGCATTTTGAAATTACTGATTTAGTTGTCGTTCTGCCTCTTATAATCCAATACTTTTTCCGGATGAAGGAGAGGGTGAGTTCGATCCCACCATGCATCATTTTCAAATGTGCATGATTGATTAAGCTTTTACTCAATTGGTGGTGGGCAGGAAGAATGGCTGGATGTTTCTCTTCGTAGCTTAAAAATGATTTTTGCAGCCTGCCCCCTACTCGTAGAATTCCCTCTGGATCCAGAAATGGATTTAATGACAATAACTTGCTTTTCTTATCTATTGGATTGTTTTTCATTAGCTGAGTTATTTCCGCGTTGTAATAATTTCGTTGTGTATGCTTCACGATAATCTTCTCAGCCTCATTTAGATCATATTTGTTGACCTTGATTTTTCTACACCTTTTTATAAAATTTATTACAGTTCTAACAATCCGTTTTAGTTTAGTGAAACTGGATATTTTATTTATTAAGTGAACTATCCTGTCATCATCCTCTGTGATGGTAGTGAAGTTGATATTTTTTAGTTCTGTTGGTTGTTGTTTTTCTGGTTCAAGACAGTTTTGTATGTTTGGCGGGTATTCGTGCTTGATTTTGAGCCAATGTGGTCCTGACCACCAGAGCTTATGATTTATCAGTTCATCAACCGTTATTCCGCGGCGCAATCAGCTGGGTTGTCGCCAGATTTGATGTGGCGCCATTGATGTGGTTCGGTAAAATTCCTAATCTCCGATACTCTGTTGGCAACATAAGTTTTATATTTCTGAATATCTCCTTGTATCCATGACAGCACTATGGTTGAATCGGTCCATGCGATAGTTGTTGCTTGCTGTATTTCTAATGCTTGTTTTACTTCATTAAGAAGTTTAGCCAATAAGAGAGTGCCATTTAGTTCTAGCCTTGGTAATGTTACTTTTGATTTTGTTGGCGCGACTCTTGTTTTGGCTGCTATAAGGTTGATGCTCACTTCACTTTCTTTATTGATTACTTTTAGGTAGACGCAGGCGGCATAGGCTTGTTCTGAAGCATCGCTGAAGCCGTGAACCTCAATCTGTGATTCAGGTGTCTAATTTATCCATCTTGGAACTTTTATGTCACTGAGAAGCTGTAGTTTGTCTTTAAAGTTTAACCATTGTTGACCTATGGCTTCAGGAACCGGTTCATCCCATGTGAGACCCATGAGCCACATTTATTGTAACATTATCTTTGGTGTTATTATTACTGGTGCTAGCCATCCTAATGGATCAAATAGCTTAGCAGTCGTGGAGAGAATAATTCGCTTCGTCAACTTGCCACTTGGAATTGGTACGTTTATATTAAACTCAAATACATCCGCTTTAGGTTTCCAAAAAAGACCAAGGGCTTTTATGCTTTGATCGATTTCAATTTTATGTGATTCTGTTAGTTCTCTGTCGGCTACGTTGATTAAGAGCTGTGTTTGGTTGCTTGCCCACTTTCTTAAATTAAAGCCTCCTTTCTGAAGTAGTTCCGTTAGTTGGATTTGAATGGCTGATGCTTCTTTGATTGTGTCGCAGCCTGTCATGAGATCATCGACGTAGAAATCTTTTTGTAACACCTTGCATGCCGTAGGAAAGTTCTTTCTTTCGTCTTCTGCGAGCTGGTTTAAAGTTTTTACTGCAAGATAAGTGGCAGCTGCTGTTCCGTATGTTACTGTGTTAAGTTGGTACTCTTGAATCTTTTCTGAAGACGAGTTTCGCCACAGAATTCGTTGAAAGTTTCTATCTTCCTTGTTTATCCAAATGTGCCGAAACATTTTCTCTATGTCGGCCGTGAAGACATATTTGTGCTTTCGCCATCTCATTACGATATGCCATAGGTCTTGTTGTATTTTGGGACCAACATGCATTACATCATTTAATGACCGGCCGTTGGTTGTTTTGGCGGACGCGTCAAAAACTACTCTTAACTTTGTTGTAGTACTTGATGGCTTGAGGACCGCATGATGGGGCATGTAATATTTTCCTTCGTTCAACTCTGTTGGTTGAATTTTCTTCATATGTCCGAGATATTCATATTCTTGTATGAATTCTTTGTATTGTGTGGCTAATTCGTTGTTCTTCATGAGTTGCCTTTCTAGTTGGAAAAATCTTGCTGTTGCCATCCTTTTGGAATCTCCTAGGTCTGCCTGTTGTTGGAACGGAATTTTAAGAGTGTATCTACCGTCTGATTCTCTTTTGTGGGAGTTTCGAAAATGTTGTTCACATTCTTCTTCATCAGTAGTATGTTTTCTCGGCGGATGTAGTTCCTCTATTTCCCAAAATTTCTTGAGGGTTTTCTCAATTTCATCAGTTGTATTTTCCTTTGTTGTGATTGCTACGGTTTTGGTTAACGGCTCGTCTATTGAGTGTGAATTGTTAGATCTTCCTAATATTATCCACCCAACCCTTGTACGTTGAGCAATTGGTTGTTGATTGTTTATTTTTATTATATCCGGTAATACTATATCGGCATAGTAATCTGCACCAATAAGTAAGTCTATCGGTGCTGACGTGTGGAAGTTAGGATCGGCCAACTGAGGTAGATTTTTTCAAGTCTGGCTTGTTATTGTTCTCCGTGGATGATTGTCTGTAATTTTATTCACTACGTAGGCATCTATTTCCAGGTTATACCTCGATTGAAATTGATGCATAATTGATAGTTTAGCAGCCTTTTTGATTATTTCTTTGTTGTTTGCGCAAATGCCAGTAACGTGCAATTCTGTGCTACACGTTTTTGTTTGTAGTCTGTTTACTGCGTTTGAAGTGATGAACGTGGCTTGTGAGCAAGGATCTATAATGGCACGTAAATGACAGTCTTGCCCATTCTTAGTTGTTGCCCTTACTAGTGCGGTTGATAAGAGAATTTACGCGTCATTTGTACTAGCGTGTAATGTAGTATTACTGTTGTTTGCTGATCCGGGTTTGGTTGTTATTGATCCAATCATCTTATTGTGTAGTAGCTGGTGATGTCGTCCTTTGCATTGTTGACATGATGTATTAGCCTTACATTCGGCTAACGCGTGGTCGCTTTTGAGACACCTTCTACATAGTTGCAATAATGATACCAGTTGATTTTTGTCAAGAATGTTCATTGCTTTAAATTTAGAACAATCTGCAAGATGATGGCTTTGGTTGCAGACAACGCAGGCTTTGGGTGGACTCGTTGTCAATAGAGATGTTTTTGTAGTAGTTGCTGGTTTACGAAAGCTTGAAGATTTTTCTCGATAAACTGCTTCTAATGACGTAAAACGCGATTCAAGGAACTTCATGAAATTTTCAAGAGTTTGAATTTCTCTTGGATTCTCTAGTGACATCTCGTATGCTCTCAGGGATTCGTGATCCAGTTTTTTGGCCAATACGTATATCACTATTTGATCCCAAGAATCAGTGTTGATTCCTAGGTGCTTGATTGCATGTAAACATTCTCTGGTCGTGTCGTATAATCCTCTTATGGCTGGTGCGGATTCGGTATTTATTGTTGGTTGTGCCATCAAGGTATGAATGTATTTGTTTACGTTCATCCTGCGATTATCGTATCTTGTTTTGATTATGTCCCATGCGGGTTCATAGTTTTATCCCACGGATTGTAGGTGATTTATCAGCCTGGCTGCTTGACCTCCAATGTAGGTCTTTAGATAATTAATCTTGTGTGTGTTGTTAAGTGCTTGATTGTTGTGCACTAGTTGTTCAAAGACATCATGAAATGCCATCCATTTCATGTATTCTCCATTAAAGTGGGGTATTTGTATTTCGGGAAGCTTAATTTCTGCCGGTCAATTACTGCCGGCTTTATATTGTTTGTTATTCATGATCACCTCTACTACTATTTCGTCATACGCTTTTCGTATTGTGTCGTAGTATTCATCTATGAAGTATTTTGTTGTTGTTTCATCATCCTCAGTCGCCTCCAGGCATATGTTGTCGTGAAGATCTGATACTTGATTCATCATTCTCTCCATGTGAGTTAGTGATAAATTCAATGATGCTTCAGCTTCTCCTTGTTCCAATTTATTTTTTGTGGACCTTATCTCTTTGTATAAGCTCCTCATTTTGATGTCTTGTTGTTTTATTTGTTGTTTGAATTTTGGCGATTGTCTGAATTCAAGGTTTGACTCAATTTTTGGCGTCTGGTGTAATGGACTATGCCTGAATTCGCTTGTTGATGTCTCTGGGTCAGTGTTGTTGATCTCTATAGCTGGGGTGATGCTGAGTTCTTTGAAATTGATTGCTGCATCTGCTGTTTGAAGTGGTGTGGATGGCAGCCCCGGATCGTTTAGGCGTTGTCGCATTTCCTCCATAATTTTTTGATAATTATCTGCCACATTTTGCCTATCCTTGTAGTACTGATCTGTTGACTTCAGTGGTGGTTGGAGTTCTCTGATTAAATTGTCGTCATCGATGTACTCTTTGTATATCTTCTTCAAAGCTGCTATTTCTTTCTCCAGATATGTCTTCGTTTTTCGTATTGCTCCATCTTTTTTATAGTTTGTGATGAGCTGCTCTATTTCTTCTGTCTTTTGCTTTTGTTTCTGCAATAGCTGTTCCATGCCTATAGTTGTAATTGACTAAGTTGCGGCTAGTTAGTGGAACAACGGGTGTCTGCTTCACGGTGCAGTTGTTTGGATATCCGCCGGTTGTTGATTGACGTATTTGATAGATATCCCGTCGGTTGTTGATTGACGTATTTGATAGATATCCGGTCGGTTGTTGATTGACGTATTTGGTTGTTGCCAGTTTTAATGGCTCGAAGGACCAATGTTATTCCAGCAAATACTGTGCTTAGGTTGTAAGGCTAAGCGTTTGCTTGATTAACGAATTTGTCTAATTAAATTACCGCTGGTGGGGTTTAATTAAACGGAGAATTAGAAACTACACGTTTGGTGATTAAGTTTATTCTGGTTTATTATTAATTAATTTCGAGTTTATATACAAATTCATAAAATGCTTAATAATTAGTTTTTATAATGTTGTTTATATGCTATAATATATGATATTCATGTAATTAGAATCATTTGAATACTGATGTTGTTGTTGTACTCGACAGGAAGTAATATTATATGCATACGGATAGGAAGTAATATTATATGCATACGAAGAAAAGTAAATTTGTGACACATGTTAATTTACTTGAATTGTAAACTAAGCAAAATGTTATAATCTTTAATGTATATTTAAAGAAAATACGTAATTCCATGTTCACAGATGAAGTGAATACAGGGGGCCTATTCTCGAATTTCACATCCATTTTCCACATGTGGACATCTGTCAAAGTTGTCAAAAATTGGTTCGAAAATTGTAATTCGTATATAAAACACATGCGGCATTGACATTTTCCTATATGGGGAATTTTTCCACATGCTTATACCCATTCGGAAATATTCCCTTAGTACCGAAAAAATTCAATTTTTATGAGTTTTGACAGATGTCCACATGTGGAAAATGGATGTGGAATTCGAGAATAGGCCCCCAGTATTACTTATTAAGAATTTAATTTGTCTGTCTGTAATCAGTTGATTTTTCGGCATTTTTTATAGACAAATATATTAATTGTTCATGGCAATCCCAATATTTTCGATTTGGCAAATCGAATCAGAGGCGATTGGCCTCTGTGTTTTTCTGATTTGCAAAATCGAAAATATTGGGATTGCCATGAACAATTAATATATTTGTCTATAAAAAATTCCGAAAAATCAACTGAAGCAGTATTACTTATAGAAATATTACGTTTACGCAAATTTAAGGTAAAAACTTATTAGTTTGTCATGGAATTTTCCATCCAGTATAAAAATAAATGCGTAATAGTAAATAAAAACAGTGCGTACAAATAAATGTGATGATTTTTAGTTCGGGTATGTGTTCTGCCTTCAATTTTGTGAGTATCTATTTGTACATATGATAGAAATATTAAAACATAAATATTTGAAATGAAAGTTTGAATTAAAGAGGCGTGTGAACAATAATCATTCCATAAAAATGGCAAACTAAACCGCCAAGGGTACTTTTGCCAAAGTTTTCTTTACTTCATAAATTAAAATAAAACAACGCTCAAAGTTTTAAACCGCAACAATAAAAGTCAATAATGCAGATCCCAGCCGAAAATAAAGAATATGCTTGTTACAAGCCTATGGTGATCAGCAAAAATTTACCATGAATAGCATTGGCCATTTTTGCATTAGTCATACTGGTTGAAAATCCACGAATTACAAAAATTATTTAAAATTGGTATAAAATCTACCTCTATAGGGATATGTCTAGCAATGGATTGCATTGAAATGATTTGTCAGCCATAGCTGGACAAAATTCAGTTCAAGTTTCCCGTGGTAAAGTTCATTTTCACAAAAATTATTAGAAACATTATATAAAATCAGCCTCCAAAGAGCTATGTCATTCAAATCATTTCAATGCAATCCATTTCTAGACATAACACTCTAAAGGCTGATTTGATATCAATTAAATATTTTTTTTTGGGTTCCGCAGATTTTCCAGAAGAAAGTGGATGGAGGTTTTGCCACGTAGGACTATTGGCAAAAGCCTTTAATGATTATCAAGAATCCCAGGTAACTTTCGGCTGATAACGACTTAAGTTTTGGTTAGGATAACACAATCTGCATTACCTTTTTTTACTTTCGGCTAGAACACATTTTTGACCAGTGATATTTTTATACTGTTAAAGTTAGCCGAAAGTTGCCAGCCGAAAGTGAAAAGTCGATTATGCAGATTGTGTTAGTCCAGACGAAAGTAAAAAAAAAATGGTAATGCAGATTGTCTAATCCCAGCAGAAAGTAAAAAAGTCGATAATGCAGATTATGGTATAACATTCAAGCCGAAAATAAAAAATTTAGTAGTTATCAGCCGAAAGTAAATAGGATACATAGAAATCTATAACTATAAATTTTTGTAAATAAATTTACGTGTAAAACTTTGCTTCGTAGAAAATATCGGAAAATCAGAAGAATATACAAAATTGGAATAAAATCAGCTTCTAGAGTATATATCTAAAGCTGAATCGTTTTTATGTGATTTGTCAATAGCTGTCGAATTAACAAATTCTGTTCAAGTTTCCCGTGGGAAATCTCGGAAAATTCGATTTTCCAAAAATTATTAGAAAATTTGTATAAAATCAGCCTCTAGAGTGTTATATCTGGAGATGGATTCAATTGATGTGATTACCCAATAGATATTGCAGGAAAAAAATTTAGTTCAAGTTTCCCGTGGGAAATCTCGGAAAATTTGATTTTCCTAAAATTATTAGAAAATTTGTATAAAATCAGCCTCTAGAGTGTTATGTCTGGAGATGGATTCAATCGATGTGATTACTCAATAGCTATTGCAGGAAAAAAATTCAGTTCAAGTTTCCCGTGGGAAATCTCGGAAAATTCGATTTTCCAAAAATTATTAGAAAATTTGTATAAAATCAGCCTTTAAAGTGTTATGTCTGGAGATGGATTCAATTGATGTGACTACTCAATAGCTATCGCAGGAAAAAAATTCAGTTCAAGTTTCCCGTGGGAAAACTCGGAAAATTCAAAAAAATTTCCAGCCGAAAGAAAGAAATGGATGAATAAAAAAAGCCTCTAGAGTGCTACATCTGGAGATAGATTGCATTGATGTGACTTGTCAATAGCTATAGCAGGAAAAAAATTCAGTTCAAGTTTCCCGTGGGAAATCTCGGAAAATTCGATTTTCCAAAAATTATTAGAAAATTTGCATAAAATCAGCCTCCACAGTGTTATGTCTGGAGATGGATTCAATTGATGTGATAACTCAATAGCTATCGCAGAAAAAAATTCAGTTCAAGTTTCCCGTGGGAAATCTCGGAAAATTCGATTTTCCAAAAATTATTAGAAAATTTGTATAAAATCAGCCTTTAAAGTGTTATGTCTGGAGATGGATTCAATTGATGTGACTACTCAATAGCTATCGCAGGAAAAAAATTCAGTTCAAGTTTCCCGTGGGAAATCTCGGAAAATTCAAAAAACTTTCAAGCCGAAAGATAGAAATGGATGAATATAAAATGCCTCTAGAGTGTTATGTCTGGAGATGGATGGCATTGATGTGACTTGTCAATAGCTCTCGCAAAAAAAAATTCAGTTCAAGTTTCCCGTGGGAAATCTCGGAAATTCGATTTTCCAAAAATTATTAGAAAATTTGTATAAAATCAGCCTCTAGAGTGTTATGTCTGGAGATGGATTTAATTGATGTGATTACTCAATAGCTATTGCAGGAAAAAAATTCAGTTCAAGTTTCCCGTGGGAAATCTCGGAAAATTCGATTTTCCAAAAATTATTAGAAAATTTGTATAAAATCAGCCTTTAAAGTGTTATGTCTGGAGATGAATTCAATTGATGTGATTACTCAATAGCTATCGCAGGAAAAAAATTCAGTTCAAGTTTCCCATAAGAAATCTCGGAAAATTCAAAAAAATTTCCAGCCGAAAGAAAGAAATGGATGAATATAAAATGCCTCTAGAGTGTTATGTCTGGAGATAGATAGCATTGATGTGACTTGTCAATAGCTATTGCAGGAAAAAAATCCAGTTAATGTTTCCCGTGGGAAATCTCGGAAAATTCAATTTTCCAAAAATTATTAGAAAATTTGTATAAAATCAGCCTCTAGAGTGTTATGTCTGGAGATAAATTCATGATGTGATTACTTAATAGCTATTGCAGGAAAAAAATTCAGTTCAAGTTTCCCGTGGGAAATCTCGGAAAATTCGATTTTCCAAAAATTATTAGAAAATTTGTATAAAATCAGCCTTTAAAGTGTTATGTCTGGAGATGGATTCAATTGATGTGACTACTCAATAGCTATCGCAGGAAAAAAATTCAGTTCAAGTTTCCCGTGGGAAAACTCGGAAAATTCAAAAAAATTTCCAGCCGAAAGAAAGAAATGGATGAATAAAAAAAGCCTCTAGAGTGCTACATCTGGAGATAGATTGCATTGATGTGACTTGTCAATAGCTATAGCAGGAAAAAAATTCAGTTCAAGTTTCCCGTGGGAAATCTCGGAAAATTCGATTTTCCAAAAATTATTAGAAAATTTGCATAAAATCAGCCTCCACAGTGTTATGTCTGGAGATGGATTCAATTGATGTGATAACTCAATAGCTATCGCAGAAAAAAATTCAGTTCATGTTTCCCGTAAGAAATCTCGGAAAATTCAAAAAAGTTTCCAGCCGAAAGTAAGAAAGGGATGAATAAAATCAGCCTCTAGAGTGTTATGTCTGGAGATGGATTCAATTGATGTGATTACTCAATAGCTATTGCAGGAAATAAATTTAATTCAAGTTTCCCGTGGGAAATCTCGGAAAATTCGATTTTCCAATAATTATTAGAAAATTTGTATAAAATCAGCCTTTAAAGTGTTATGTCTGGAGATGGATTCAATTGATGTGATTACTCAATAGCTATCGCAGGAAAAAAATTCAGTTCAAGTTTCCCTTGGGAACTCGGAAAATTCAAAAAAACTCCAGCCGAAAGAAAGAAATGGATGAATATAAAATGCCTCTAGAGTGTTATGTCTGGAGATGGATGGCATTGATGTGACTTGTCAATAGCTATCGCTAAAAAAAACATTCTGTTCAAGTTTCCCGTGGGAAATCTCGGAAATTCGATTTTCCAAAAATTTGTATAAAATCAGCCTCTAGAGTGTTATGTCTTAAGATGAATTCAATTGATGTGATTACTCAATAGCTATTGCAGGAAAAAAATTCAGTTCAAGATTCCCGTTCGAAATCTCGGAAAATTCGATTTTCCAAAAATTATTAAAAAATTTGTATAAAATCAAGCTTTAGAGTGTTATGTCTGGAGATGGATTGGATTGATGTAACTTGTCAATAGCTATCGCAGGAAAAAAATTCAGCTCAAGTTTCCCGTGGGAAATCTCGAAAAATTCGTTTTTCCGATTTCGGAAAATTTCCTAATAATTTTTGGAAAATCGAATTTTCCGAGATTTCCCACGGGAAACTTGAACTGAATTTTTTTTCCTGCGATAGCTATTGACAAGTCACATCAATCCAATCCATCTCCAGACATAACACTCTAGAGGCTGATTTTATTCATCCATTTCTTACTTTCGCCTTGAAAGTTTTTTGAATTCTCCGAGATTTTCCACGGGAAACTTGTACTGAATTTTTCCTGCGATAGCTATTGATAAGTCACATCGATGCAATTCATCTCCAGAAATAACACTCTAGAGGCTGATTTTATACAAATTTTCTAATAATTTTTGGAAAAAAAAATTTTCCGAGATTTCCCACGGGAAACTTGAACTGCATTTGTTTCCTGCGATAGCTATTGAGTAATCACATCAATTGAATCCATCTCCAGACATAACACTCTAGAGGCTGATTTTATACAAATTTTCTAATAAGTTTTGGAAAATCGAATTTTCCGAGATTTCCCACGGGAAACTTGAACTGAATTTTTTCCTGCGATAGCTATTGACAAGTCACATCAATGCAACCCATCTCCAGACATAACACTCTAGAGGCTTTTTTTATTCATCAATTTCTTACTTTCGGCTTGAAATTTTTTTGAATTTTCCGAGATTTCCCAAGGGAAACTTGAACTGAATTTTTTTCCTGCGATAGCTAATGATTAATTACATCAATGCTATTCATCTCCAGACATAACACTCTAAAGGCTGATTTTATACAAATTTTCTAATAATTTTGGGGTATTTTTGGAAAATCGAATTTTCCGAGATTTCCCACGGGAAACTTGAACTGAAGTTTTTTCCTGCAATAGCTATTGAGTAATCACATCAATTGAATCCATCTCCAGACATAACACTCTAGATGCTGATTTTATACAAGTTTTCTAATAAGTTTTGGAAAATCGAATTTTTCGAGATTTCCCACGGGAAACTTGAACTGAATTTTTTTTCTGCGATAGCTATTGACAAGTCACATCAATGCAATCCATCTCCAGACATAACACTCTAGAGGCTTTTTTTATTCATCCATTTCTTACTTTCGGCTTGAAATTTTTTTGAATTTTCCGAGATTTCCCAAGGGAAACTTTAACTGAATTTTTTTCCTGCAATAGCTAATACATCAATTGGATCCATCTCCAGACATAACACTCTAGAGGCTGATTTTATACAAATTTTCTAAAAATGTTTGGAAAATCGAATTTTCCGAGATTTCCCACGGGAAACTTGAACTGAATTTTTTTCCTGCAATAGCTATTGAGTAATCACATCAATGCCAGCCATCTCCAGACAAAACACTCTAGAGGCTGATTTTATACAAATTTTCTAATAATTTTTGGAAAATCGAATTTCCGAGATTTCCCACGGGAAACCTAAACTGAATTTTTTTCCTGCTATAGCTATTGACAAGTCACATCAATGCAATCCATCTCCAGACATAACACTCTAGAGGCTTTTTTTATTCATCCATTTCTTACTTTCGGCTTGAAATTTTTTTGAATTTTCCGAGATTTCCCACGGGAAACTTTGTAACGATTTTCAGATGACATTACACGTAATGATTCTAAAGACCGTTGCAGACTCTCACGTGTTTACCCCAGGCAGCATTTTTCAGCCGGCTAGTTTGCAGTCGCGAGGGAGGGTTCTTTCTGGGAACACGAGAGAGCTTGAATTTGCTGCTTTTGTAAATAAAAAAAAATACTCTAAATTACATGATTATTGAGGACTCTATATAGGTTTATATTACTTCCCTCACCAAGAGAGGCGAAACAATCGCGAAACAATTTATATCACCCAATTCGCTATATGAAATAATAACAAAAATATGAATATATTATATAAAGATAAAAAATAATCTTAATAATTTATTAAAATAAAAAAAATATTTGTGATAATTAATACAACTTTGGATTTAACATAAAATAATTATTTGTAAAGAAAAAAAATAATTACTACCAATTTTTTTTGTATAAGGTGAAACACCGAAAAACTAATAATAATAATAATAAAATAATTAAGCAAAAATAATTAATCAAAAATGATAAATGAAAGAAATATAATTTTAATATATAATGTACAATAAAAATCTTATCTTAGTTGCGGATCCGTT